>OX328126.1:60127998-60815498 GCA_946811695.1 Gonocerus acuteangulatus | reverse complement strand
TATCTCTTGGTGTTAGCACCCCTTAAACGTGCGATTGGCCTGATAAAAAAAAATACGTAGCGATTATTTTCACGTGTTTAATAAATATACAAAGTTTCATAAAAAAAAACGGCTCCGGAAACTTGGGGATGTTCTCTTGTGAGTGGATTTGATTTTACATCTTGTCTGATTTTCGTTTCAAACATTTTTTATTTTTTCGACATATCAACTGAAGCAACGTCTCTTTTTTAATCTACTGGGTTTCATATTCTTTTCAGTTTATTCCTGCGTCAACAAACAAACAAAAAGTCGTGTATGCAAAACAAAAAGAATAAAAATAAAATAAAAAAAGTTATTTAAGTAATAAAGCCAACTGAATGCAATAAAAGAAAATAAGTCTCCAGATAGAGTAGCTATGATTCGACATCGTAAACCAATCAAAGTCGCGGCGTGCCTCCGTGATTTGAGGTGAAGCAATAAAATACAGCCAGTAGCAGTGTTGTCGGTTACCTTTGATGGCCGTGGAACTGTGACCTGTCAGAAGTAATGAAGCTGTAAAGGCAGGGAAGATCACATTACTACATTAGGTGAGCTTGGATGTCTTCCTCAGTCATGCAGCTTTCAAGGCCATCAAAACAGATTAACAAGAATTTATTATACAAAAATAAGATTATAATTAAGTAAAATAATATTCTGACAAGTACCTGTTTGTACCATTAAAACATTTACTCTTATATCCCTGTCATAGATTAAAAAGGACTTAAGTGGTAATACTACTTTGTGTGATCAAAATCAAAGACATTTTCTTGAATTTTTAAATAAAAAGTAAATGAATATTTTTCGATTCTTCATATCAAATGTTTTATTTGGGATGTTAAAGTAATTAAAAAAAAGTTTCAATTCTTCGAAAAAAAAAATGGCGGCGTTGTGTCTGACGAATGGAATTTTTGAAAAATTTCTTCAAATCTTTATCGATCCTACCTAGTAGACACCGAAAATGACCCCCCTTAAAATTTATATATATATATCTATATATATATATATATAATATATATATATATATATATATATATGCATATATATATATATATATATGTGTGTGTCTGTTAACACGATAGCGGCCAGAGTTTTTGTTTTTTCGTCACGAAACTTGGTATATAGCATTCAATTAGCAAACGATTGAACAAGTTCGTTAAACACCAAAGTCGGTCCACCGGAAGGGGGGGGGTTTACCCCGAACCCAAAACACTAATTTGACTATGTCAGCCGTAATATTTGTTATATTTCAACGAAACTTGGTATTCGTAGTGGTAATATAGAGAGAAAAGTGAGATATAAAAATGAACTAAATCGGTTCATTAGAAGGGAGGGTTTACTCCGGACCCACAATACCAATTCGCCACTACCAGCCGTGATTTTTGGTATATTTCGATGAAACTCGGTATTCTTAGTGGTAATCCACAGGTAAATAACTGTTGTAAAAATAAACTAAATCGGTTCATTAGGAGGGGGGGTTTACTCCGGACCCACAATACCAATTCGCCACTACCAGCCGTGATTTTTGGTATATTTCGACGAAACTCGGTATTCGTAGTGGTAATCTACAGGTAAATATGTGTTGTAAAAATAAACTAAATCGGTTCATTAGAAGGGGGGGGGGGGTTTACTCTTGACCCAAATTCTTAATATACTCATACCGGTCGTAATTTCTGCTGTATTGTAACGAAACGCGGTATACGTCGTGGGTAACTCATGAGAAAGAAGTGTTGTAAAAATGAGCTGAATCGGTCAATCGGAAAGCGGGGGTTTAATTTGTAATATATTTCAATAGAAAAGCCCGTCAGACGTAGGTTCACAAAGCCGCCGCAAGGAGCGCTTTCTACTACAAGAGTGACTGTATCCTGTTCCTGCGTTAGATCAAAATACGATAATATGAGGTTTCTTGTATTTATTACGTAGTGTAATAGGTACCATGTGTAAACATAACTCTGGAAGCAAATTATTAATTGATCAGTTACTCATTACAAATTTAAAAGAGAACTATTCATGTTTTTATTTTATTTATGTAGGATATTTTAAGCAAATTGTTCTGGAAAGCAATCTACACTACCCAAATTCTGAGGAAAGTGCTTAGTTATGCAGCTCCTGCGTGACGGACTTTTCTCATGGGCGATAGTCTTCAGGAGGCAATTTTTAATCTAGAATAAAATATTAAAATTATTTTGAAAGAAGAAGGTTAAATCTAGTAAAGTCGGATTTTTAGGAAATATTAATTTTTTCGAAACTGGGGAACAATTATTCGTTTTCTATAAAAAAAAATCCATCTAAAATCGTTGTAATTCAATGAATAAAAAAAATACGTACTTTACTAGCAAATATCATTAGGAAGCTGCAGTTACAATTTGAAGTTGTTCGGGAAAAAAATGAAAACGCCAGAGTATCGCCCGATTTGAAAAACATAGTTTTGAGATTAATGATGTGAAATGTTCATATTTTTCCTATTTAATTTTCTTTATATTTTCTTGTAATAAAGATGAAAAAATGGGTTTTAATTTTGAAATGTATTGAAGGAAATCCAACCTTATTAAAAATAAATTAAATATGATCACTTAGTTCATACAAAATATTTTATTTATATTGTAATAGCGTTTTAGTTGCGTAAAATTATTAAAAGTTGTAAATTGTACGTATTCCATACCCCGGAAATGGTCCCCTCCGCCTCCCCTGAAATTTTGCCAGCCCCCGAAATTATTTTCTATATACGCCCATGATTAACAATATCTTGATTTTTCAGTATGACTGCGATTTCAGCGTTACTCTTCATCATCGATTTTCCATCTTTACTGCTTTAGATATTCATCTAATAATTCGTCGCCCCTTGTTCTAATAAAACAATACTCTTCATCGTCTCTACGTCCAAAACTGAAGAATGAAAGCACCCCTTGCTCCAAAATTAGGAAATTTCTGCTTAATATATTAGGCATACAACCTCTCTACTGTGTGCGCTGTTATTTCCGGCGCCGCTAAGCGCATTCCCATGGTGAATGGGAAGAGCGGAGACAAGACTCTAGACAGTAGGTAGAGCGGCTAAGATCAAAGGGTTTATGGCGTTATAAACCACCAGGCTACAGGTCAGGGCGGTATGGATGAAAGACTTCTGTACGTGGGCTGCTCGGACTGTTTTTGTTTGCCTTTTCGGGAGCAAGGGGGTATGGAACGGGAAATATAAATGACTTAAGAAAAGCACCCGTAATATAACAATTCTGGGGTTTCGTTTTATTTTATTGCAGCACTGTATTTACAAGTTAGTATACGCCGTACTTAGATCAAATCCTTATTTATTAGAAAAATAAACTCATCAAGTTGCTGTTTCAACGTTTCTCAAACGCTTAGTTAGCTTTCCATGGTTAATTTCAACTTACCATGAATTCCCAGCCCTTTTCGAGATATTTTAGAAAACACCCCATGATAACTATTCACGTCCTTACCTCCAAATGCAACCAAAATTTAAATGTCTTAGACCAGATGAATATCAAACATCTGGAACAAGTTTCAACTGAATCAACCGTTTCTGAATACCCAAACCTGAAATTAGTTTGGAAAAGTTGTTGTATCAATTTGTCTCGTTAACGGTTACAGATATCGATTTAAAAATGGTTTCATTCGTTTTTCTACGTTAAAAAACGAGTACCTCCAAGCAAATTAACTCGAAAACGTAAGCGTTGCGACTTTTTTCGCGCAAATTTCGCTTTAAAACAATGTTCCAGTGGATGGGTTCTGTTGGTTAAACTTTATAGTAAGCACTTCCGAGTTGCGTCATGAGGTCGATCTCATAAGCGGGTTTCTATTCTCTAGCTAAAAGTCAGCACGTAGGTTTGCTTTTTCTTTCCTTGAGGAAGGTATGTAAGTGTAATGCGAGCCTAATAGAGAATAACAATATTCATGAAAAAAATAAACATAAACTAAAATGTTTCAGAAGTTTTTCATTTTTAATGCATAAGATTTATTCTAGATGAGTTGCTTGTGCTAAAAAAAATCGATAAAAGTTATCATATGCTAAGAAAGGTTAACTGTGTATATCATGAATGCTACACACTGATCGACATGATTAACTGTCGTTTACGAAATTGAAGAAAATACTTTCTTAAGGTACAGTTGCACACCTGTCATTGAGATATTTCAAGATGAACTCACAAAATATGATTTACCCAACACAAGATACAAGCGGAATAGACACTTTCAATCGAAAACCACGAAGAGAAAATACAGAATTCGTCCCTTCAAAATGTGTTAACTTCTAAGGTGTTTTAGGGATGACCTATTTCAGGGATGACAAACCTAATTATTTTATTAATCGATTTTTAATTGGTTGTGGATTCGATTCCCACTAGGGGTGGTAGCTTTTCTTTGGAAAAGATAAAAGGCATCAGCCCTATCCTGGTTAGAAAAGGGCGGTGACCCATCCTAAAATTCTGAGCTAATTATAATGGACGTTAAAGTTTTAATAAATTATTGGAGTAGGTTCTTTCTCGTTATCTGGAGCTGTATTATTAACAAAATGTATCTGAATCTTTTAATAATTGTCACATTGTATCAAGGCTGGAAAGGATGGTCACACCACGGCGAATTCAATGATTTCTTGTCAAATAATCCACTCTGACGATTACAAAAGGCCGTCACGCAGGAGCTGCATAACTAAGCACTTTTCTCAGAATTTGGGTAGTGTAGACTGCTTTCCAGAACAATTTGCTTAAAATATCCAACATAAATAAAATAAAAACATGAATAGTTCTCTTTTAAATTTGTAATGAGTAACTGATCAATTATTAATTTGCTTCCAGAGTTATGTTTACACACGGTACCTATTACACTACGTAATAAATACAAAAAACCTCATATTTTCGTATTTGATCTAACGCAGGAATAGGATACAGTCACTCTAGTGGTAAAAAGCGCTCCTTGCGGCGGCTTTGTGAACCTACGTCATGCGGGCTTTTCTGTTGAAATATATTACAAATTAAACCCCCACTTTCCGATTGACCGATTCAGCTCATATTTACAACACTTCTTTCTGATGAGTTACCCACGACGTATACCGCGTTTCGTTACAATACAGCAGAAATTACGACCGGTATGAGTATATTAGGAATTTGGGTCCGGAGTAAACCCCCCCTTCTAATGAACCGATTTAGTTTATTTTTACAACACATATTTACCTGTAGATTACCACCAAGAATACCGAGTTTCGTCGAAATATACCAAAAATCACGGCTGGTAGTGGCGAATTGGTATTGCGGGTCTGGAGTAAACCCCCCTCCTAATAAACCGATTTAGTTTATTTTTACAACACATATTTACCTGTGGTTTACCACTACGAATACCGAGTTTCGTCGAAATATACCAAAAATCACGGCTGGTAGTGGCGAATTGGTATTGTGGGTCCGGAGTAATCCCCCCCCCCCTTCTAATGAACCGATTTAGTTCATTTTTATATCTCACTTTTCTCTATATATTACCACTACGAATACCAAATTTCGTTGAAATATAACAAATATTACGGCTGACATAGTCAAATTAGTGTTTTGGGTTCGGGGTAAACCCCCCTTCCGGTGGACCGACTTTGGTGGTTAACGAACTCGTTCAATCGTTTGCTAATTGAATGCTATATACCAAGTTTCGTGACGAAAAAACAAAAACTCTGGCCGCTATCGTGTTAACAGACATATATATATATATATATATATATAAATTTTAACGGGGCTCATTTTCGGTGTCTACTAGGTAGGATCGATTAAGATTTGAAGAAATTTTTCAAAAATTCTGTCATGAGTCCAACCTCAATAGCTACTTTCCTTCGGAGGAAAGTGCTAAAAAGACTTCAAGCTACTTTAGTACTTGATCACTAACTGGCCTGGATCTTTTGTGACTAGAGTCCCTAGTCTCTTTCAAAGCTGAAAGTCCTACTCTGAAGCTCTTGGCGTTCAGCCTCAGCTAATCTCTTGGATGTTATGATAACTCTAACAAAATACATCAATTTCAATGCCCGCGATTGCAAGTTGGTGTTAGTATTTTGCCTTTTCCTTCCATGAACTGAAAAGTAGTTTTCTCTGGCTCTTGCCCAGCCAAACATTCTCCATTTCTTTTTGTTTCCAGGCATTAATTTCCTTTTTCAATCGGCTTTTTCGTATTGCACTCTAGCGCGTACTGTCTCTATTCAAGTAGGCGCAATAACTTAACCATTCGTCACAACTAATTGTTCTCAGGTATGCAACCTCTTAACTTATCATTTCTCTCACAGGTGTTGGGAGCTGGTTGGTGAAGGTTCATCATCATGTGGGTGAATAATTAGGCTAACTAGTGAAGGTCGGCCTAATTATTCACCCACATTATCATTTCTCTAGTTAATTCGTTAGTGACATGAAGTACAATTGAGAGATGGTGCGTTTTGTACAGGTATCTGAGGTCGTATGTAAAAATATTGGTTTATGTTTTGTTACCTCTTTCTATGGTTGGTCACCCCTGATTTTAGCTGTCCCTCATATTCCTAACCCTTTTGCAGCGAAATATAAATTCATTTCTCATGGTAATATTTCAAGATTAACATTTTGATGAATATAATAATTATTTTATTCTTCTGTTGTGTTCTCCCGCTGAGCTAACCAGTGAATTCCCTATTTCGTATGGTATTCTTCTTTACGTTTAATGAACAGACAGATATAACCTTGATCCAATAAAATAATTTGGGCAACTTTGATTTTACATAATCGTTTTTATTTACAAAATACTTGTCCTGCCTAAAAGTAGAGGAAACAAGAACCATTTCTCCGTTCAAGAAATGTTTGTATTTAAAATGTGACGTGTTCCTTCCTTTGTCGTGATAATAATCGGCCAGCGGTGCAGTAATTCATGAAAATATTCATTTATTTTTGTTTAAGCTTATCAAGTTAAAAAAATAAAATAAAAATTAATCACCTCCCAAGCAGCAAATACAAGGACAAAATTTATTTTTGTCTGCAGATGAGAGGAAGCCTAGAAGAGCTGAAAGCGACTCCTTCCTTCCAAGTGTTTGAGCATGATAAGACCTGTCTGGTCAGAAAAATCAGGAAAATAACTTTCGGAAATACAGTTGGACCTCCAACTCAGTGTTCAAATATAAGCCAATGGATTTCTTACAAGCCAAAAGTAAGTCGATAGAATTAGATGAAAACTAGATAGAATTTATATACGTGTATAAATAATTACAATTAGAGTTAAGTTAAAATTTAAATTAGATTACAAATTTGTTAATTGAAGCTGATTCTATTTATAGAGTTGTGGATTCGATTCCTACTAGGGTCGGTCGCTTTTCTTGTGAAAAAAGAATAGCCATCAGCCCTAAAATATGGTGGCCACCCGTAGATAATCCAGCCTAAAAATCGGTGTTATTTATACGTTTATATATTTATACATATATTAACATTCTAATGGATCGCTGTCTGTACATGGAAGATATATGGGGAAAAATACTATTCGGGGCATTTACCAACGCAATAGTACCCAAAACAATAACAAGGGGTCAGCTTAGTGACAATCCTAGCAGCCTGTTTGCTTGTCCCCGATGGCTATACGTCTAATATAGTGTATATAAAAGCATTACTATAAAGAGATTTTTTTTAAATACCCATACGACGGTGTTTATAATCCAAAATAAACCAAAAGATATACCCAAAAATATGCCCTAATCACTATCCAAGTGAACGAAGTCGCGGGCACAGCTAGTTTATATATATATATATATATATATATATATATATATATATACACACACACATATATATATACACACACATATATATATATATATATATATATATATATATATATATACATATATATATACATACAGTGGAGTCTCACTTATACGAAAGATAATTTGTTCCTTTGTTCCCAAGTGTAAATACTATTCAGTTATACGGACAGGCAAAAGCTTTTCTACGAAATGTTTACAGACTTACCAGTGACTTACCTTACAATTATATTGTGCTTTCATTTTTCAAAATGAGTAAAAAAACAACAAAACAAAAATATACATAACTAAACGGTTGAAATTACCTTTGTCAACCCTTGCGACTATTATCGGTAAGAGGAAAGGAATCGAGGAGAAATTTCTGATATGAAACTTGAAAATATAATAATGTTATCTACAACGTTATCTAACAATGATATCTACAACGTACAAACAATAATATGTTGTATTTTTTATGAAGAATTTATTTTATTTTAAAATAGCCACGAAAGTACTATTCATTTATTCGAAATATTCACTTATACGAAACATTCCCCTCACATTCGTATAAGTGTGACTCCACAGTATATATATATATATATATATATATATATATATATATATATATATATATATATAAATGATCGTTATGTTTCGTGACGCGAGTCCTAGGGCGTGTGTACTCTGTGCCTAATGTCGTGGGTTCGATTCCAACTAGGGGCGGTAACCTGTAGAAAACCCTTCCCAAAACTCGTGTGTAAGTGTAGGTTAAAATTTAAATACAAAAATTATTTTTGTTTTAGGTTAGTCTAATGCATTTATGCCCCCGAATGGGTGCAGTCGGAATGGTCGAGTTGATCTGCTTACATTGATACATACAATGCCTCCTGTCCATGTCCTGTCCTATACCTAGTTTGTAGTCGGTCTATATGTATATACCAGAATACCAGTGTCTTAATAAGATCCAATATAGTGTCGTATATTGCCCATGATCCTTATCGGGAACATGTCGATTATAAGGGGTTTGTTTTATCTTGGAGGTTCTTCTCTTTCCAACAAATATACATGTATGATATGTGTGTGTACAATCTTCATTCCTGTTCTATTTTCCCTCGACGATGAGAGCCTGGCTTCTACTTTTTTTATTCATTTCAGTTAGTTTCTTTTCCCTTCATTCCACATATTTTCATATTTTTTAAATGTGGGAGTTGGTCGCACAAGAGCCCGCCATTGCTGGTGTTTCGCGTTATAATCGCCACCGGCTATGATTTGTATACAGGAGAGAATAATTCTATGTGCATTAAAGAACAAATTAATTATTGAAGTAATCAATTATTTCTTTAAATTTGTCTACATATGCAATCTGAGCTATAATTATATATTTTAATTGATGGCTTTATTTTTATTTGTAGTACTTTTTTAAATTTTAGGTGTAGCTTTTAAATCGGAATATATTTTTTAAAATGTTAAATATTTTTTTAGTCGAACACACCCAGCGAAGTAGAAGATGTTTCTCCTTACAATTTGACTCATTTAATTACCGAAAGACAGAATAAGCTAAATAATGATGACAAAAAACTTCCTGCCTATTTGAGACCGAAGGCGAATGCGTTTTACGTTCAAAAGTTTCAAGACAGAATTTATAAACCAAAAGTAATTTATTTGCGTTGAACAAAGTAAAGAATTCTTGATAAGAGACTTATTCAAAATTATAATCTCATTTTTTACTATCCTATAAGCTGCAATATCATAAGCCTATTGGTTTTAGAAAACGATGTTCCCATCAAGGAGACTAAATGAGGATTAGGATTGGATTTTAGGGCGAGTAACTTTTCGGTTCTTACGCCCGAGACTAAATGAGTTTTACTCTCCTCCAATTTTACAAACATGATCTTATCCTAGTGATTTAGCGTTTTTTTTTTTTTTTTTTTTTTTTTTTTTTTTTTTTTTTTTTTTCTCTCTCTTCATACTATTCCTACGAAGAGGGCATTTATTGTGAACACATGTACCATTGCCTTATTTGGCATATTACATGCAGTGATTATGTTTTGGTTACATATATTATATTGAGGTATAAACTTCGATTAGAGAATTATACAGAACTAATTTAAATAACGTGAGTTTAAACATACAATTAAATGTATGTGGGGGGGGGGGGGGGTACATTCATCTGCCATTAGCCAGTCCTAAACTAGGTAACTTGGAGTTAAGGTAGTGTTTTTAGTGGAAGATTTCGCTGCAAGAAGTGATGAGAGCGTGGAGAATAAAATTCATTTGGGAATATTTTTCTTTAAAATATTAGACAAATAAATAAAATAAAACAATAAGCCTTCACTTATATATGTACGTACTTCCGTTGAAAATAATGTAAATTAATTAAATAATGAACTTTCTATTATTTCAATTAATCCATTTAGTCTAAATAATTGTGTTTGTTAAAACACAGATCACGTGCTAAAATACTTAGAAAGTGTTATTCAGTCATAAGTTACAAAAGGGATATTTGGCAAAATTAGTTTGGACTTAGCTTGATTTTGTAGCGACTGCTGCTTGGGTGATTTCAGAAGTTGAGTTTATTTCAATTGAGGGCCACTTTCTTTAAGTTCGATCCCCATATCCGGTATAGGCCAGTCAGTGTCAGCTCTTGTTCGAAAAGGACGGATACACCCATCAGTGGCCGAAGATGTGTAAAATAACGAGTGCGCTGTGTGTTCTGGTGAGAAAAATGCTTTCTTAACCCGACACAATTTATTTTCGTGAGTCCTTTGCTTTTAAAATGCTGTTTTCTGTGATTATGGTTACCTTGATGTCACAACTAATTGTAGTTCCCAAAGAGATCGAAACTTCCCGAGAGAGGTTAGACATTGGCAACCTCAGATTTTGGCTCACTGTAGTGTGCTTTTCTCCGAGGACAGCTATCATTATTTATTTTTATCATTATTACAAATATTTTTATCATTATTCATAATTATTGTCATTAACAGACATTATGATTTATCAATTGTTTATATAATTCTTGTAATTCAAGGAGGCTTATGCTTTTATGGGCGGGACTTGTTAAGTTCCTTCTAAACATCAACATCATACCAATTTAGAATGTTTGCACTTAAACACGAGTAAAACAAACAATTTAAAATCCTGCATTAAGGTAATATAAAGAGAACTGGTACAGACCAGTAAGAATGGTACTTCAGTGACTCCTGTAGTTGTTACCCCGTGGTTCCTCCTCTTTCAAATGGTGTATTCTGCCAAGTAAAAGTCTCTGTTGACTAAGTTGTATTCGCTTACAAAAGGCTTTTTAATCGATTTTCATAACACCTTTCAGAAGGAAGATGTCAAGACAAACCCCAATCAAGAAGAGGATTGTTTTATACTCCCACCTTGGGCAAAAAGGAAGATACAACATATTAAAGTTGGTTCGCATGATTAATTTTGTATTAGCTTAGGGAAATTTAATTGAAAGCATTACATAATAAAATACCAATGAAGTATTAATCAAAGAGCTGTTGCTCTGAATATGCCAATGTCTTTTCACAGTAATTTTCCTGGTTTTGGGAATGAATTACATTTTTTCCCAGTGGTGTTCCAAGCCAGTCCAATAAAAAGAATATACCTCAGACATGTCAAAGAAGAAAAAGCCATGAAATATATCACAAAATAAAAACAGTTTCTAAAAAAGGAAAGTCTTTACCTCCAGCTGGCTAGAAAAGGAGGGCAACCAGACACAACCCACCCTAAAAAGTCTGTTTCATTAATAAAGCCACATTGAAATTAAAATAAAATTATGAAATATAGTTTATTTAGTTTGAAAGAAGTTTAAATTTAATGAATATATATATATATATATATATATATATATATATATATATATATATATATATATATATATATATATATATATATAAATAAATAAATAAATAAATAAATAAATATATATATATATATATATATATATATATATATATATATGTATATATGTATATATAAACATCAACAATGACTGGAAATTCATCACTTCCTTCACAAATATTTAGTTTCGAAGGAATAGTGAATTTTTTAAAATATATAAATTAACCTGGTCAAATTATTTTATACTTTTAAGGCCTTATATGGTGTACATTTTCCTAAAAATTAGCTGCATAAATTAACATTACTTATTTGTTTACAATTGTTGTTATTGTGTGTTTAGGAAAAACCTGCTGGGTTCTTTGACTTAGAGAAGAACGATTTTAACCATGAACTATCGACATTTTCAAGTAAGGTATATTTTTCTTGAAGCTAACAGTAATAATCAGTTAAAATATTTTTATATTTCCCTTTTAATAACACAACATTCTTTTGGTAGGTAGATGCAGCGACTTCCCAATATTTCTGAAAACATTAAAAACGTTTTATTTAAATTCATCATGTTGCAGAATATTTATTATAATATTTTTAAAATTTTCAGGAGCAAATAAGAACAGTTATTGCTATGGGGATAGACAAAATTCTGCTATGGCTAAAAACTCGAGATGCTCTCCTTCGACTAGAGGCTGGAGATAAATTGAAAAAGAAGGTTTTTATCTAAAATAATATATAATTTGTGACATTAATAGTCTCACTTATTTTTTTATATGAAACAATTATTTATTATATATAAGTAACAAATAGCCAATACATTTTTTGAGATGTAAAGGCAAATTAAGTGAAATATATGAATGTGTTGTGTTTTGAGTTATTACATTGGTTTTAAAGCATTATTAATGAATTTTTTGAACTAGAATGTAAAACCAGAATCTTTGGTCTTTCGAGTTTACAAAAATCTTGAAAAGTAGCCACAATTCACCTAAAGTGAAAAGTGTGTGTTGGCTAAGTAAACAATAATTATATACTATCACTAAAGAGTAGTTAGGATAACTTTTACATTGTTAGTTATTCCAGTGTATTTCCTTATTCCTTAATATTACATTATTACTGTTACGCCTAGGAGAATGTTTCGAACATTTTTTTATCTTGGCAAACTTGTTACGCAATTAGTAAAAGTTCCAATAAATGCCTTATTTTTAAGTATTTTGTTGTCAGAATTCACACTATATGCAATATGCATATCTTGCTAAGCAATTACTTTATTTCTTAGGATTTTAATTAAAATGTAATCCAGTTAAAAACAATTTTTAATGAAAGGTAAAATGGGCATATGTAGGGCATCGTACTAGTATAACAATATAAATGCATTTATTTATTTTAGATGAAAAAAGAAGACAAAATAAAGGATGCAGGTGAACAACAACAGCCTCCTGCACAAATTACACCTGAAGAAAAGGAGCAATTCATGGTAATTATGAATATTTTGTTATTACAAAATTCGGAAAATCAAAATTTTTTAATCTTCATCTTTCAGTGATTCAGATTTGTTTTTTCTATTGATGAACGACTCATTATTTTCAGGTAAAATTTGTCTACATTGTTCTTTCTTAAATCATCAAGATAATTATTTTCTGTAACGAAGACATCATATCTACGTGACCCAAATGTTACAACCACACTATATTAAGATTAGGAAAGTATGGTGTTCTTCGGATAAGTTCTTTCAGTCCTCTCAGATAGAAAGACTGAACTCAGTTGTCGTTCTGCTGTAATCTCATTTATCTGACAGGCCTGAAGAATCTGAACACCTTCTTTTCCCAATACAAATATAGTTCAGCTGCAACAAATTCTATCCAATTAATAGGATGTATTATTTTTGTGATCTTTACAGCTCTTAGTTCTGGGTTTCATTGTCCAGAAGTGTTGATAATTCGCTTGAATATATTCAGTGGACAACTATTCTAAAATAAATTAATATAGCTATCATTAAAACTATTTAATATATTATTTTAAAATTTAATATTTGATGTCAATAATAAATGGACGATAAAATTTAAATAAATAATGTGAGTAATTTTCAAAGTATTCGAAATTTTATTTTAATAAATGTTAGTAACAATATTTTAGCATTTTTTCTCCCTCCGTTCATAGAGAAGACAACTACTTACAAGATCGACCCTATTACACACTACAGAAGTGCAAAATTCTTTGGAAAAGAATCCTTGTGCTTATGGCTTTGTTTCGAGCCTTTCAGGTACTATTTTTATAGGTAATTTGATCTGAGGAATCCAATGAAACCACAGAAATTAGGTTACCTTCAGAATGAGAAGTTGAGGAGACAGAGTGAGTAATACACATGTGCATGTTTTCCGTGCATTCTGTTAATGCTTTGACACTCATGAACATCATGTTTTTTTTTTTTTTTTTTTTTTTTTTTTTTTTTTTTTTTTTTTTTTTTTTTTTTTTTTACGGCACATCGACATTTAGGCCATTAGTGCCATCATACCTTGTTCTCGAAACTTCAGTGAACTGTAAATAACACTATAAGATAAAATACAAAACTAATTAAAAAATTGTTTGCCTTTTTCTTACAATTTGCTTTTTAATTATTTTGATAGGAACTCATCCTGAAACAATCTGAACAGCTTATGCTTTATGACATTCTATGGAATAATGGGTGCTGTGATAAACTTGCAAAACGAAAGGTAAAATATGGCCCTGTACTATATTTGTTAATTAGTTATCTTAAACACCAATTATAAGTCTATTAACATATTTCAATGAAACAAAACATGTAATATCTCAACAAATTATGAAATACTTTCATTGTTCTGATGTTTCTTAAATATAATTATTTAAGGCATTCTTACTGAAGTCTTAAACTGGGTTGTAAATTGTAAAATTGAATTAATTTAATTCTATAAAGTTCTTCTAGGAAACACGTATAATTTTGATTTTTAGTTGAAGCAAAGAACCAGATTGCCTCTAATATCTGAAGAAGGAGGGCCTAAAAAGAAAAAATGTGGACTTATATGTTCCTTTCACTATACTTTACCTTATTGGGCATTTGAAGAACTGAAAAACGTGATGGTAAGATTGCTGAGTGTTTAGTTTGGAGAACTTCTTTTTATTTTTCATACATAACTAATATTAAGTTTTATGTTTTATTATTTCAGATTTAATACTCATATTTCTTATATTTTAGACTGAAATGAAAAGTCAAACAACTGATGAGGAAGCTGTATATTGTTTAATACCAATTTATAAACTTCCTAAAATTATGCGAAAGGTGAGAAATATGATTCTCTTTAATTTTTTTTTCATTGAGTCCTTAAAAAAAAAAAAATAAAAATGAGCTTCAAGAGTTTTTTCGGCAAACTTTGAGGTTTTAGGTTGCTGCATCTAAAAATGACTTATATTTCCCTCCATCAAAGACAGTTTTGTAAAACACACTAACAGCCTCTTATTTCTACAACCACTCACAATTGAAACTGAATCAAATTACTCCCTATCTTTCTTCCACCTACCCCTTATTAGAAATCTTGATGGCTTTGTATCCACCGATTGGTACACCAAACCCACCTACTCAGGACGACCCTCCAGTCTTCACTTCCCACAAATCGAATCCTAAATACCACCAAAATCCTGATAAGTAGCCCTATCTGATTCCAAATTTTACCCTAAAAACAAATCCTGTCTTCTCGTCATCCTAAAGGCCAATCGATTCCCAACACCCATTATCACCTATCCCATAAATTCTTTTAAAAATCCTAAACCCCTTTCCGCTACTCAAGTACTCTTCCCAAAACTATTGTGCTCCAATTCAGGTCCCTTCCTTATTATATCCCAAATGTTTGGAAAAATCCAAACATCTCCACAAAAATTAATTCCCAAGTTTAACCTAGGACTTTCCATAAAAAATATATCGAGAAACTTGTATACCACTCAAAAAGATGTGATCCCAACAAAAAAATATCCAATGCCGTTTATTGGATTCATTGCAGCACACCCACCTACAACAGCATCTATATCGGACAGACAAAAATCACAGACTATTTTATATATATATATATATATATATATATATATATATATTTTTTTTTTTTTTTTTTTTTTTTACGGTGCATAGACATCTAGGCCATTAGCGCCGTACTATTATATTATAGTAAGGTATGCTATATATTATGTTGTTTTCATAAGACACATGAAAACAACATAAAAGCCGTGTTATCCTAGTGCACCATCCAAACTCGCAATCCAAACAGTCTCTTCTCAATTATTCACATTTTTTTTTTTTTTTTTTTTTTTATACTAACTTCAATACTGATAGGAAAAAAAAAATACAAAAAATCAAGTTCACACATTCTGACATTCTATGATTCTATAAGAAAGACTTATTTAAGGACTTATATTTTCTAGGGGATTTTATTTATCAAAAAGTAGCGAGTGGTTTGGCAAATCTTCTTAGTAGTTCTTAGGGATCACAAAATGCAAACACAAGATTTTTTTACTATTATATTATAGTAAGTTATGCTATATATATATATATATATATATATATATATATATATATATATATATATATATATATATATATATAGTATTAAAATCTTTCTTGAATTTGACATAATTTATTTATCATTCAATTACTCCATATACTGATAATAAATTCATTTAATACATATTATATCATATTTCTTTCATAATAGTAATAATATTATATATGTACATATTCATGCATTACGTAATAATAAGTGCTAATGGCTTTGGCAGTTGATGCACAAAAATAAAATAAAATAAGAAGAAAATTTAATTAGCTAATTTCATTTATATTTATATTTATTCTATTGGTATTTATTTTGAAGATTTTAACATGGATCATTGTGGAACATTAAACATTTTAAAATAGATCATAGCTTTAATGATAACAAATTAGCTATGTTTTCTAATATTAGGTTGAAATAGAAAGAAGAATGGACAAGGGTAAAAGAAAGATTTTGAAATACCTGAAGGTGATGAAAAAGCTTCGTAGCGCGGACATTGCTATTCCAAAAGTTGATAATTCATGGGTAAGTGGGTTTTGAATAATTAAGTCGTGATTGGCTGTGAATAGGGATTAGGGATACCTAGGTCGGGCATGCCGGGATTCCCTACAGCTTTGACAAATATATCTGTTACTGTCCCTAATAGATTTTTTTTTTTTTTTTTTTTTTTTTTTTTTTTTTTTTTAAATTAAAAAAATGTGTTATTTATTTATTTAGCTTCATTGATTAGTATCTATTTCATAAAAACATTTTATTCTTTATATTAAAAAATATAGACTATAAAACAATTAATTTGAGCATATAATTACATAATTCAACCTAAATATTCAGAGCTATAAAGAAAAAAATAAAATAAAAGAATAAAATAAAGCTTTCCTACAATTTGGAATTTGAACAGAGAAATAAATATGAAAGGGTTCACGCAGGAGAAGAGGAAAGTGAGAATAGCATCTTAACAGGGGCCCTGGCGGTTAGAGAGCTCACCATACTGCAGGGTCGGCCAGCCCCCACCACCTGATGTATGGTAAGGTTTAAGAGGCCATACAAATGTACTTGCCTTTCTTAAAAGACCATATAACTCAAAAATCACCTGCATCAAAGTGTTGATGCAAACTCGCTCTCAGGACTATTTATTTGAAGAGCATCGAGAAGATTCAACTAATGCTCAACAAAATTTATTCCCAACATGAGTGAGAGATACGCATAAGATATGCTAGAAAAAATATTCATAGAACATAAAATATAGATACTATTAGTATACTAAGTGTTGGTAAGTTTGTTCCGTAAGAAAGTTGCATGGACAGGTGTTTCTGTTTATGATTTTGAAATGGTGTAGTATGAGTTTATTGATCCATGTCCTGTGACAATTTGTGTTGTGTAAAAATCAGTCATAGTTTGTTTTTTTGTTAAATATGTTTGAATTTTCAGTATGAATAGCTTTAAGTGTGTCCCTTTGTTAGTATTTGTATATATATATATATATATATATATATATATATATATATATATATATATATATATATATACATATATATATATATATATATATATATACATATATATATATATAATATATATATATATATATATATATATATATATATATATATATATATATATATATATTTAGAAAACAAAACTGCGGAGGGAAACTAATATGCTCTTTACATCAAAGTTTAATAAACCAACAACAGACCTTCACAAATCTATAGATTTTGTCTTTTTTCCCAGTTTACACCTGAAACTTTCAAGGAAAAATTGCTTAAAAAATTGGATGCTGAGAAAAACCGTGCACAAGAAATTCCAGGAGTGGTAAGCTAAATTTAAAATGTATTCTTAATGTTCTTATAAATAAACAATTCTTGAAACATTTTCATTTCTGAAAAATAATATTTTTTTTAATATATTTTTTCAGGATATAGAAGAAGATTATACTGGAGAAGCAAGGCTTCAGAGGCTACGGGAAAAAATTAATCTTGAAGTAATGCCTTTGTACTAGAAACAACTATCTACTAAGTTTTCCATAATCACACCAAGTACACCACGAAAATGTTATTACTTTTGTTTTATGCCAACCTTTGTTTATCTAAATAATATACCGCAATATATAATATCATAACGATTAATCACGGATTACGTGTTTTTTTTTTAATGCATTTACATCCATTTAAAAAAATAAAAATAATGCGCAGTCCCTTGTTCTGCCATGGCATATTGCAAGAGACTTGATAATTAAAATGTTTTACTTATTTACAATATGCTTACCGAGGGCCTGTTCTTCATAGGCCTGACTTTTTTTTAAATCAAAACCATTGGTAAAACCTGGCCTTATTAGTGTGTTCTCAAATTCTGAGTTACCTATTTTGCTTCTCAATTCATTCCTCTTTTTTAGTTTGAATAAGTCAACAGCTGGCTGATAAACGAGTATTTATTTATTTCATCCATAAAGCCTCAAAGGAATAAAATCTTGCCATGGGGAAGAAAATCTCATGTCAATATTATATTATTTTCATTTATTTATATGTAAATATATATTTTATATGATTATTTAATGTACATTGAATGTATATTATTATTGCATGAGTCTATATTATTTTTTAGTTATTATTTTTACTTTTTGATCTATTCTGACATCCTTTTATGTTCATTAGGAAAAAATTCTGAGGATGGAATTAAAATTAAGCACTTATGACGAGTATCTAAAGAGTGCAACTGAAATTATTACTTCTAGAAATGCTATTCCTGTTCCTCAGGTTTGAAAATTGATTTTTACATTATATTTTTTTGTTGTAGAATACCATTTACCTATGAATATATCGTCGATACAAATGCATAGTATCGAATGTGAAAAGTATTTTTGATACCTTATAGATGACTTTATATATATTTTATCTTATTATATATTTGAATTACACTTAATGCACATTCGTTAGTTTGATTTTCTGTAATTGATAATTATATTTCTTTAATTTTTCAGAGTTTCAACAGCAATCAGTAGAGATTGAAAATGAAAAATGCGTTTTTTCACATTCGATACTTTGCATTTGTATCGACGATATGATAAAACATTATAATAAACTACATTTAAGGAAGTAGGAGGCTAGGAGAGAAAACAAAAAAAAAAAATAAATAAAATAAAATAAGAATTTTAATTAATTATTATACAGTTTCAATAACTTCTTTAGTTCATATGATTTACTTGAGAGGAACTAAATTGAAAATTCAATTACTGTTGTCTAAATGTCCATATATTTTCTTATATCTTTCTTTTGAGATCAAGCTGTTCCACAACATTTTTTTATTTCACTGGATTTTCTTTCACTATGCAGTTTGCTAAACAGATGTACTATTTTCACATTTTTTGTTGTCTTCAAATAACACTATCATTTTAAATAAGGTTATCATTCAAGGGCTATTTATTCTAGTAAAAAACGCCCCAGCCTGTAGTCAGCAGCGCCTTGTCCAATCCGTGTGGCAACCTTCTTGCCTGTTAGACCTACGTACACCTTCCCTCAGTCGCATGGTAGAAGATAGACACCCTAGTCTTGTAACCACTGCTTATCCTTACTCTTCCCGAGAAAATCCCCTATCTTGTTGAGAGGCTTGAAGACAACATCTACCTCCTCTTTTCTGAAGAGCCTGCCGAGCTTCTCGCTAACTCTGCTGACTTATGGCAGGGAGATTCTAGTCCTTTGTTTTATCTCTGTCTAGCTGTTGTCCTTCCGATGTCGGCTTTCCACATCCTTAATGGTTTGAGAAATTCTTTTTTGATCGTAACCGAAGTCAGAGATGAACCCGACAAAATATTTCGACAGAGTGAGGAGAAACACTGCTATTATAACGTTTTGATAGCTTAATAAATTTCCTACAAAAAAATAACATTTCTTGAATTTTTGAAAGTGAAACAGTTTTTGAAGTGTTGATTTTGTTAACCTGGAGGTCAGGTGGCCATGAGTGCTAAGGCTAAGGTGTATCACTCGTAAATAAGGTCAAAAGTTTGATTCCCACTAGGGTAATGGCTTTTCTTTTGAAAAAAGAAAAGGCATCAGCCCTATCCTGGCTAGAAAAGGGCCGAACCTATAGATAACCGTCCAAAAATTTGTTGCCAATAATAAATGGACGTTAAAAGTAAAATAAATAATTGTAAGCTTTTCAAATCACACCAGATGTAAGCATTATATGGAATCACTAAGATGATAATTTTAACAGATACTAAATATGTGTATATTGACTGAACTCTGAATATCTCCATCCAGATAGTTTGTTTTAGCATAAATATGCTTTAGCGATGACTAAACTGAAAAACAAAAGTTACAAAAAAGCGATACAAAAAGAGTCACAAAAAAGTGTCCGCTGGCATTCACGCATGCGTGGTGGCCATGTACCAAGACTCTATGTTATTCAGTACATTACATAGGTTTATCGGGTGGACCTAAAGCATATTTATGTACCTCAATTTGAACAGCAGGCTCTTAACGAATTTTTTTTTATAGCTTTTGAGAAAATGTTTTTAAATACTTTAGATAAATCAATTCATTCTTTATAAATATATATATTTCATTTCTGAAACCTTTGATTGTTCTTTCCAGTTTGATATGCCTGCATGCAAAACAGACTTAGATCCTGAATATTTCTCTGTTGTTGATGGAAGGCCTGTACCAGTTCCTAAATTTAGTAAGGAAGAGTACTTGAATAAAGTCAAGAAGATATTTTTGACTAAGTATGCCATTTATTTACTTATCCATGTCTACTCGTGTTTAATTCTATCTGCTATATTTTTCATTATAAGCTATTCAATAATTTTATTATGTATTTTATTTTTTGCTGATTTAGCATATAAATATTCATAGCAGTAGTTCTATTAATATTTCATAATAACAGTAATTCTTATAGACTTCCATGTTCTCTGTAATTCAATATTTTAAGGTCTTCTGGATGTGACCAAGTCAATGTGGTAAAATCTAACATTTGCCCAGACATTCTGCAGGTTTACCCAGGGTTTATGTAGAAAATATTATTATTTATTTATTTTACAAATAATGTTTGTTTTTATTTATTTATGTTATATATTTTTTATCATGTTAGGTTTGTGATACGGCTTCTCTCTCCAGCGGTGTTGCTCCTTTACAAGCTGCAATATTTCACCAGTTTCCTCTACAGCTTCTTCTGGCTACCTTCACGCATCCTACTACGAAGCAGTACAGCCTGAGGTGGAGCCTTGGCTTCTCTTCTATCATTCAGTTCTAATCATGGTTCTTCATCTCCATTTTCTAGAACCCTGGATCCAACGAATCCTTTTTGACCTCACCTTCTAGGCCCCATAATGTCTGCGTGCGCAGTCTTTTAGGTATACTTTCTGCCTGCAAGCCTTGTACCTGACAAATTGTACTATGCCCTCCTGCTGATGTAAATCGTTTAGCTTGTAGTATATATCAATATCAATAATATATAAACATATCATTAAAATATTTCAACATTTATATTGTTATGATACTAATCATATTTAAAATGATTTTTTTTTATGACAGATTTTCTTTCCTAGATAAAATTATATAGCATTTATTTGATTCAAGAAAGAACACCAATTGCTTTAAACATGATAAGATTTTTAGGTTTACAAAGGTAGTAAGTTACAAGCTCTTTTGAATATGAGCTCATTTGTTCTTCCATGCATAAGCTGATTTTATGAAACTGAAATATACTTATGACATTTTTTGTATATGTTTTTTTTTTCAGCTTAGTAAATGGAGCAAAGGATGATGCAGCGGCAGAGAAGGAACAAAAGAACTTAAGGGAAATTGATTACTACTTTAGGGTATGTTTTCAAAATTCTTTTTGCCCTGTTTGTTATTATACAATAATATATATATTATTATTTATAAAAGATCTGAAGATAGACTCTTATTACTTTGCATTACTTTTTGGGATTTGGAAGAAGATTTCGTATTCCACTCGGAGCTCTGCCTTTTGAATTCTGTTTTGTACTCAAACATCTAGGATTCGACCCAGGTTACACAAGAGTTTACAAAGCCTGGATAATTTTCTAATAATTCCAACAATTTAACTCGTAGGCTTCCATGGTCCGAGTCATTACAAATATTATAGTCTTCTGGTATTGACCGTGTCACTACCACTATTGATGGTCAATACCAGAAGACTATAATATTTGTAATTCCAACAATTCTTCGCTGCCCAAACCTCAAAGTTCTATCTACTCCTCCGTCATCACCTTTGGTAGAAGCTTTGCAGAGACCTTTCCCATTTGCAAATCCTCGGTCACAATCCCATTTACCACATTTTTTGACAATTTCAGAGTGTTAGCTATTGCCTTGATTTTTTGACTAAGGGGAGCGTGCTACGATTGATATTTATGTCACAATACAATCATGCGCATTACTTTCAGAATGCACCCTGTGTTCAAAGAGTGGGATTTGTGTTAGTTAGTTACTTTTGTAATGAGCATCTATTCAATGTAATTTGCTTTCAGAATTATGTTTATACATGGTATTTTCGTCTTTTGACCTGACGCAGGAACGGGATACAGTCCACCTAGTGGTAGAAAATGCTCCTAGCGGCTGCTTTGCCAACCTACGTCTGGCGGGCTAATTCTATTGAAACATAGTACAATGTAAATCCCCCTTTCCGATAGACCGATTTAGTTCATTTTTACAACATTTTTTTCACATGAGATACCCACATCGTATACCGCATTTCGTTACAATACAGGAAAAATTACGACTTGTAAGAGTATATTAGTAATTTGGGTCTGGAGTAAACCCCCCTCTCCTAATGAACCAATTTAGTTTATTTTTACAATCCATTTTTCTCTTTATATTACCACTACGAATACCGAGTTTCGTATACCGATTTCTGAATATTACAGAAATTACGGCTGGTAGTTGCAAATTGGTAATGTGGGTTGGGAGTAAACCCCCCCCTCCTAATGAACCGATTTAGTTTCGCTGAAATATAACAAAAACTATGGCTGGCATGGTCAAATTAGTGTTTTGGGCCCGGGGTAAATTTTAACGGGGTCATTTTCAGTGTCTATTAGGTAGGATCTATAATGATTTGCAGAAGTTTTTCATAAATTCTGTCATGAGTGCAACCTCAATAGCTACTTTCCTTCAGAAGAAAGTGCTAAAAGTAATTATCCTAAAGAAAGCTGAGTAGAATTATTTTTTAAAATTTGTAGCAAAATAAATAAATTTCAGATTCTAGATGAAGTAAACTACTATACAGAAGCATTCAATCTTTTCCTGTTTGATAATCAAGAAGAACTAATGTTATGTACGAGAGCATATATCAGTGTTGGAGAAGTACTAAATGTTAAAACAAAACAAATTAAGGAAGCAAAACGAATATTTGAAATTCTCAAAGCGTCATTGTTTCCTTTAGGAGGGCTTCTCAAATTCAGAAGGATGTGTCAAACTATTCTTTATGAGTAAGCAATGAGAGTACGATTATTATTATTATTACAGGGGGGGGGGGAGTTTGGCTCACTGAAAGAACACTCGACTCATGTTCTCTAGGACCAGAATTCGAAACTCAAATGTGTACTAAAGTTTTGATATCTAGTGTCGCCGTTTGTTGTAAGATTCAGGGTCTCAGACCCTTCCTAGGCACACCAAGCCATGAAAGAATGTCAAGGATCAGTTACTTCTACATTAACTTAACCTGTGGGCCTTTGTGGCCTGTTAGGGGACTGAAAATAAAGAATATTATTATGAGAAAGCCATTTCTGATCATTTATTTTTTAATTTTAATGATGTTTCCATAAATTTCCACTATGCATCTATTATATAGAAATATACCATGATGGTTTATTAACTAAAAAATATTAAGTTTGAATCTAGAGCACTTGTGAAACTGATTTGTCAACACCTTCTTACCCTTTTATAATGCCAACAGCATGTGTTCGGTCACTCATTCAGGTACTGGTCACGTCCGATGTTGCTTAACTTCGGTGGTCAACGGTAATTGGTGCATTCAATGTGGCAATGGCCGCTGGCGTTAAGATGATTTATTTCTAGCTGAGTTTGGCTGATTGCCCAATGGAAAGAAGTACTATGGAAGAAGGTCATGCAATCCCAAGGACAAGGAATTTTTAGGCAGTACTGTATTGGTCTTAAATCTCATGAACACTGCAGTCTACTCTTAATAACTTAGTATTATGTTTTTAGTTCATAGATTAAGTAAATTGACATTAGAAAACTAAAATCTTTTGCTACATTTAGTTGATGTTTTTAATCAAATTGATAAGAGTTTTTAAGTTAATAATATTAATAACAAATAACCTTTTTTTTTTTGTCCAAACAGTTTGGCTCCACACCATTGGAGAATTGAGTACGATAAGGAAAAAGATAAATTCCAACCTTTAGCAGACAAGGCTGCTGATGAAGTTTTGGCTCATTTAGCATTTGTCAAAATGAATGTTGTGATGCCGGAGCCATTTTTGTACAATCTAATTATTTTTCTAGCTGATACACTGAGAAATCTAGGTCCTCCTGCAAACTACTTTAAGACTTCCTTTGAAGTGGACTTAGCACTAAAGCGTTTAGCTGTAGAGAATTTACATGCGTTTAATACATTTTTGGTTAGTATTAAAGAAACATTTTGTTGTCTTATAAACATAGTTTTCTCTCATAGAGTGATCTAATAACTACCTAATGCAATTGAATGCCAACCTTTGTGAATATGTGAATTTATTATTTGTGATCTATTGTTATCAGTTAGTTCTACGTAATAGAGAGGCACTCTCAGAAGCTAAAATGAAGTTAGAGAAAAAGAATCAAAATGAAATTAAATCCTTGGAAAATGTTTTAGACGAAATGTTGATAAAACTGAAACCTAAGGTAGAACATATTAAAAAAATTGACAAGAGATCTGAAAAAATTGCATATCACTACTGGAAGTAAGCTCTTTAAACTTTGTTTGTGAGGGGATCAGTACTTTAGTTTAAGTAATCCTCTATTCAAAAGAAGGCAGTTTTTTTTTTCAAATGAAAATAAATAAGAATCGCTTTCCACAATTTTTATTTTTATTTTTTTTGGTACTAAGGTTGAGATGGTTTGAGCACAAAGAAAGTTTGTTGTTTTCTCTTCAGTGAAATGAAACAGATTGATTTTTATAGAGAAATGATGCTTTAACATAATATAGCTTCTCGATTTTCCGACAGGATTAATTACAAGTAATGCCATCTTATCTAAATCCCTCCAAAAGTATTTGTACACCCAATAGTAATAATTAATGATGATCACAAAAGATACAGTATTAATAGTGTGGAACAGTAGACAGAGACGAGATATGGATTGTGGGATATGGGTTTAAATTTTTTTTTTTTTTTTTTTTTTTTTTTTTTTTTTTTTTTTTTTTTTTTTTTTTTTTTACGGGGCATCTACATCTAGGTCACTAGATCGACATCCAGGGTGCAGCGAGGAATTTTACCAGCGAGCCGTGGGATGATAAAATTCCTGCCGGAGGTTGGGAATGAACCCACCATCTCCCGCTTATGAATCCAAGGCGCTAGCCATTAGACCACGGGAGACCCCCATAGGTTTAAATGTTTCTACAATGGGATCATTGAAAGAGGTATCTAATCATAGGTATGAACCTTGGTACTAATGGTCTTAGTCCTTGATTTAAAAAAAAAAAAAAAATGATTTTTTAGGCCATTAGCGCTGAAAAAAAAAATGAGTAATTTATTGGATATTAGTAATAAGCAAAAACCATTTTTTTTTTTTATAGAAAACCAGAGAATAATCTATAAATATAGAAATTATTTCTTCTAGCGTATTCTTAATAATTCTTCAACTTATTGTTTTTCTTCTTCTATTTAAATCTATTGCGATAATTTTTCCTATTCCATTATTCTTTTATTTCTTAATAATTCTAAAGAGTATAGACATTTAAATAATATCAAAATTTATTTTAATAATAATTAGTAATGATTAAGAGAGATACAACAGTGTTGGGCATAATCATAATCATGATTACGATTATAATCACAGGCTTTTGAAATGTGATTACGATTATGATTATAATCACATACCCTGGAGATGTGGTTACGATTATAATTATAATTACAAAAGTGATTATGATTACACTTGTAATTACACCTTTGGTTATAATTACACTTGTAATCACAACTGTTTCAGTGATTATGTCTGTAATTACAACTATTTTTTCTGTGGTTACAACTGTAATTAATTTATAAACAAGAATAAAATTGGTTCTAATGACCCTGGTAGTCGGAGCACCTATAATTAATATAAAAACATTTAAAAAAAGAATAGACATATTTGAGAACAACAATGCTAGAATAAGTACTTTTCCTTGTTGAAGAAATTATATTTAAAAAATGACTTTAAAAGGTTTAATGTGCCAGGATTCCTTTACAGGACAGTTAGTACAAATGAATCACTCCTAAGTGCATTTGCTCATATTAAATCACTTTTTGATGAGTTCATTGGAAAAAGAATGGTGCAAACTGAGGATCCTATTGAAATGCTCATGGCTTTAACTAATGTAAGTATAAATAAATAGATAACAATGGTAGTTAAGCATATCAAAGAGGTTTTTCTTTTCTTTTTCTTTTGGTGTTTAACAGAGTATCAACAATTCGCCTATTAATGCCGGGCTATCTACAGGTTGCCACCATTTTATAATGCCAACTGCACGTGGTCGGTCACCTATACAGGCACGTTGCTTAACTTTAGTGATCAACGGGAAGCGGTGCATTCAATGTGGCTATGGCCATCGGCTATCAAAGATGTTTTATTAGCACTTTCCAAAAGAATATTGAGATTGAACTGAAGAAGGAGTTTTTGCCAAAAAAAAAAAAAAAAAAAAAAAAAATTGAATACTTGCGTCAGCTGTTCATTAAAAATATAAAAAAGCAAAACTATTTATTTATAGTATTTTTGATGGTTGAAGACTTAAGGTTCTGTAAACTTATGTCAGCTTATGGATCTTCAAATATTATTTCACTTTTCGTTGAAAGGTTTCGGCTCATACCATTGTATATAAAACACATGAAAATAACTCAGATGTAATTATTATTACTTGAAGATTAATCTACTTCCATTTTTTTTTTCATACACATGTATCTTACTGACTTTTGCTTTGCCATAGCTGTATTTGAAGAATCCCAAATTTTATTTTTATTTATGACATCTTTGACCTCAATACCAACTAGCCATCTGCAATTTTGTAATCAGAGAATGATGATAAGTCTTAATAACAATAAAAGCAAATCTAGATGTTATTAAGACTTATCAACATTGTCTGATTACAAAATTGCAGATGGCTAGTTGGTATTGAGGTCAAAGATGTCATAAATAAAAATAAAATTTGGCATACTTCAAATAAAATATACAGCTATGACAAAGTAAAGGTCAGTAAGATACTCGTGTATGAAAAAAAAATGGAAGTAGGTTAATCTTCAAGTAATAATAATTACATCTGAGTTATTTTCATGTTTTTTATATACATAGATTGACAATGAGGTGAGCGAAAATGTTTCAACGGAAAATAAAATATTATTTGAAGATCCATAAGCTGGAATAACTTTTTAAAATAAATGTTCATTTAATTTGTTGTTTTGGGTCATAAGATTGAGGGGTTACAGTTCCATTACCATTTAAGACCAAGTTTAGCTAAATAGAAATTATCAGATTTGAAGGATGTCAGCCAAAATCCAAAAATTATTTTCTAATTGTAATATTTCAACTTGTCTTATAACTAATTTTCTTCAATATCATTGTAAATTTATGAGCTAGTATACTATGAGCATTTATTTTATTGTTCATATAACATTTTTTTTTGTTTATTCTTACACAGGAAATCATCGCAACTAAAATGCGAGTGTTGGAAATTCCTCCTCAAGAGAGAGAGTGGATTTTTAAATTTATCAAACAAAAAGAAAAGGCCAGCATTGAAATTGCTAATCGCTCTAAAGAACTGAAAAAGAATACAGGAAAATTGATAAATTCTTTAAAAAAATTGTATGGAGTATCTGTAGGCCATCAAGGTCATCCTCCACGTTTTAGATCTAAAGCTGTATGCTATATGACAAAAGTAAAAGGCAAGTCCTTGGTGTTTTACAGTTTGACAGTATATCAGTACTTTAAAATAATTATTTTGATGCCAATGAACTTACATATATTGTATATATGCTTATTAATTTTATATCTGTATCTATGTTACCCATTTAAGTTTTAAATCTGTATTAATCTATCTCTAATTTAAGCTCTAGCTATAACACACACTTACTAAATGTATCATTCACTCTCTTCCATGTAGAATGTTTTTCTGTTTTTGACATTTCTTTTGTATGTGTATTAGTATTATCTCTGTCCTCCTTGCTTTACAGCCCTGACGAAGGCTTGAATTTTAAGTCAGCAAACAATAAAACTCATTTTCTTATAAAAAAAATGTAGTTTTATTAAGAACTACGACTGACCCAGACGTGTATTCTACCTCTGAATACATAATTTTATCTTTCCTGAAAAACATTCAATTTTGATTTATGCTCTTTTGCATCTCCATACAACAATACTTCTATTTATTCTACACTTGAATCTTCCCATTTCCATTTATTTCACTGAGCAAATCACTTTGTTGGTGGATGCTCATAAATAAATATATAAATACATTTTTTTCACCGTTCTTATGTATGATTAACAATTTAAATATTAACTAGGTTTACCATTAAATGACAGCAATTATTATTGCAATGCCCTGCGTTGAGTTCATTTAGAACAACATATTTGAGGAAATATATAACACAAAACAGGGATTACATATCATTAGAGAATATCCTTGTTATCAATAGTTTAGATAAATTAAATTTAATTTTCTTCTTTCTATTAAAAGTTTGTGCAATTTAAGATATATTCGAGCTAAGACCCAAGATTAAATTTAGAATATTTATTTTCATTATATTTCTAGTTAGGAGAGTATTAATGTTATGTATGATAGGTCGTTATAAGTATATAGTGTTTATTTTATTACTTGTTTATTATTTCTATTCAAAAAGGGAATCTATTATTAATATTGTAATAATTACTTAGTAAGAATTCACAAATAGAAGAGAGAAGTGTATTGTTATTGTTCTGCTACATGTAGAATCATGAACTTGACTTTTTATATGCATAAACTGTATATATTCATATTTTAATATTGTTTATTTTTAAGTATTTTATATGTATATGTATATGTCTGTTATTTTCTTATGTAGGGTATTATTATTATTAGTCATCTATGTCGCGTCCATTAACATCTACTAACACCAAATGGGCCAGATTCCTTGGCTATACCATATTATAAGCCAATAAATATTATTCTATTCTATTCTATTCTATTTTGGGGCCTGACAGTAGCTAAGTAGTTTCTGAATAAGTTACCAGGGAGAGCTTTTTATTTCACCATGGGTATTTAACAAGTGCCCAGCGTCGTGGCATACCTATGTCAGAGAGATATCTTCTGCGGGCTCAATACCCTTTGTATTTGCTTTCGGACCTCATTACGTTATTCCCGGTTAGGTTTGCGGGTTTGGTATCATATGATACTGAATCCGCCCGACAAATTCCTTCAGCAGGCCCGTTGTCATTGCGTATTTGACATTTTACTAAATTGTAATTAATCCACTAAAAGTACACCATTTCAAAAGTTTCATCACTTATTTATTTTTTTATATGTTTGCCAAAATAACTATACAAAGGAAGACTTGGGCCCTGGAGGAAATTTTGTTCAAAGCCATCAGTCCTGAAAGTGTTAAGAAAGGTGGTGACTAGATAGCCGAAGATCTGGGCAGTTGAAGCTCCATAAAAAGAGGACAGAACAGGATGGCGGATGAGTTTTGTCTGTAGACATTATGTGTTTTTTTATCATCACCATCATTATATTGGGCGCTACAAATCATCTCTGCATCTGACCCTCCCTGATCAGCTTTCACCAGCTGTCTCTTTCCAGTGAACCTACCTTCCAGTAGTGAGTCTAGAAGAATTCGGGCATCATGACCAATGCCATCCTGCCGTCTTATTCTAATCCCTTATAGCCGTTTGAAGAATATTTTCTTGGGGAGTGGGTGATCTTCCATTTTCGATGACCATCCCAAAGCAATCTTCCAATACGTACAAATCTAGATACGATGGATCACTTTTGCAGGGGGTAGAGGTCTTCATTGCTTCAATTGCGCCAATTCTCCATGACTCCTCCATAGATTATGTCAACACATTAGATTTTATTAGGGTCCACATCTCCAAGCCATATGCCAGCACTGGTCGAATCAGGGTCCTGTACAACTACAGTACCATGGTTTCTCTGTATAAGATCCGACTTCTCCAATGATATTGAAATCCATAGAGTTTGAATTAAGTTTTAAACGTACTTATGATTTTAACAATTTAATATTTTATCTTTTTTTCATTTATTTTTTTATGGAATTAGCATCACACTATTTACTGGTTGTAAATTTTCCTGATCATCCATGGTGAAGCAGGTTGTTAGGCATGCTCATTACACTAACTGCTATGAAGCACTTTTAAATTTAGTATTTCTGATCATCAGAATGAATTTTTTTTATATGAGTTTGATAATAAATCGATGTTTTTTATTCAAATGGTTCCTTAGATGGTCTTTAAAATTCTAAGACTTTTTAATTGGTTAATTTAATTTAATTGTAAATAACTGATTTATTTTCTGTAGACCCGAAAAAAAGGAAACCAGTCACACCAATAAGTCGTAAAATTATGAAAAGGATACTTAACTTGTTTGAACCCACAAAACAGGATGATGCCATTCTTGACACGCTGTCAGCTTTTAAAGAAATAAGAGAAAAACAAAAACTTCGTCGTTTCTTCCCTAGTTTAAGGGACTTCAACGAAAGTCCGGACTCAGATTTTGCTGATGAATTGTCATCTCTGGTAACTCCTTCAGATGTTGGAAGTTCAGACAAATCTCTGAAGTCCGAAGATCTTGACAAGATGGACCATAAGTTTCACCAAAAATTGAAAGAAATACGAAGTCGTTCAAGTACTACTGTATCAAGTATTGTTCCTTCATTTAGTGAAGAATCGCTTGCTGAAGAGTCAGCAGAACTAAATCCAGGTCAACAAGTTGAATGAAGAGAGGATGTTTTCTTTCAAATGAATTAACGAGTGTCACAAATATAGTAATCCATTACTAATTTTGTTATTGTTATTTTTGAAGTTTTATAAATATTGAAGCACTGGCTGCATCGTCATTTGTGCAGGAGGAAACCATTATTCCATTACTGGCCCAGTTCTTGGTTTTACCCAAGAAATACAGCTAGAAAAATCCTACACATTAATTAATCTTTATTTAAATTTTAATGTAAAAGCATGTTACTTCGAAAAAAAAAACTACCAACCACCCCAGGCAATATGAATCAAACTCTACGTATTGATGCCTTAACACTGACGGCCATCAGGCCTTCACTTTTCATATTTATTTCATATCTGATAAAATTATTAAATACGACATTCAATGTAAATAGAGAACAGAATGAATGTATTGGTAATTCTAAAGTTTTAATAGGAAGTTATCAAGAATTTCATTTTTTATAGTAACAAAAATATGTTTTTTTTTATATAGCTTTATTTGTCAATTATACAATACATAGAGTATTTTTTATAATTCTTTTGTTCATGAATTAAATTCATGAGTTATCGATAGGAAAAAAAAGCCCATTGGCAAAAACCTATTAGCATGAAATTTTAACAGATGTTTACATTTTGTAACAAAAATATAAAAATGATTTAGGTGTTTTCAGTACGTTATGGATGCACCAGATTTTCTTTTTTACTGCGCACCTCCATCTAGGCCATTATTGGCAGGCTATCTATTATTGGTGGAGAATTTGCTTGACATTTTTCCAGCGAGCCCATTACTGAAAAACGTCAACCTGACTGATGAAGAGCTCGAATTTATATTTAGAATCCTGTGTGCTAACTGTCTTCCCTATAAAGAATTAATTTGAAGAATTCAGCTAGAATTCAGAACAAATAATGTAATGAGTGATTCTAATCACTGATGGGGACATATGTACAAGATAGCAATAAATCCTAATGAAGCAGGTTGAAGAAGTATAAAATGAAGTGATGCTTTGAGCCCCTGTCATTTTTTGCTACGATGGTGGTTTCAAAAATGGTCTTGAAAAGATTGAAGATCTTAGGGTGGGTTTACACTTGCTAGTTATTGCAGGAAATTTATATCATAGGACATATATTTCATGCGAGAAGTGTCAGATGTAAACACACCCTTAGGTGTTTGCCTCAAAAACAAATGAAAATATGAACAAAATGATTGAGAAAAATTGCAGAATCACAACCTGATGGGGAGTTGCTCCCCAAAAGTTAGTGATCATGTTGGCATATCAGTTGGCTCAAGCTATGAAATATTTTCAGATGTTTTGGGAATGAAACTTATAAAATTTTGTGCCAAAAGTGTTGAATTCTATTAAAAAACAGTGGTGATCGGAGGTTCATCATGAAGTCAACAACTGCTGGGGTATTAGTGCCAGGCTATCTACAGGTTAGGGGCGAGGTTAGCTCAGTGGTAGAGCACTCGACTAATGAACTGGAGGACCAGGTTCAAAACCCGAGCGCACACTAAAGATTTTTTCTTCTAGTGCTGCCGTTCGAGGGTTGGATTTGGGGTCCCAGATCGTCCCTAGGCTCACCCAGCCTTTAATTAATTTAATTAATAATGGGTACCTTGGGTCCTAATGACTCTAGCAGTCGAAACGGCCAAGGGGAAAATCAGGCGGCCGGAGCATAGTGTTGACCACACTATCTCCCTAGTGTGCCGTACGGTCAAGAATCAGATACCTCTACAGTATCTGCCCCTCTGGGCCCTTGTGGCCTGTTACGGGACTGATTTTTTTTTTTTTTTTTTTTTTTTTTTTTTTTTTTTTTTTTTTTTTTTTTTTTTTTATCTACAGGTTGCTATCTTTTCATACCATCAGTACTTGGTCACTCATACATATACTGGTCACGTTGCTCCATGCATTCAATGTGGTATGACTGCTGGCTCTGTATAATAAAATTAATAATGGAGGAAAAGGTTAAAAATTACTCAATGAGATACAGCTAACAGATAAAGTGTATTTCATCCAAGAAAGGTTTTTAAGAATCAGGACTTTTGAAATTAAAATAGCATTACACTTAGAAACATATATTATCCATGAAGAAAAATAAACACAAAATGTTACAAAAAGTACCCTGAGTATTAACTAATAACTTAAAGTTTTAAAACAAGTAAAAACAAAAAAAAAAAAAAATTAGAATTAAATATGTACAATTGTACTAATAACAGTCTTTCAGTTACAATTAGCTTAAAGTTCAGTTAGCACAAATCAATCTCACAGCTGAACTCATTGCTTGACTGAGGTAGTAATGAGGTAGATATTTGCAGTACAGTAATTGTTGGGACACACAATCTAGAGCCAATGGACTTATATTTATGAACTGTTTGAAGGCTTGGAACATTCTTCTGATACAGAAGAATTTGTAGAAAGACTTATAAAGAACATTATGGCGGAATAAATAGTATGTGTAAATGTCTTGTATATAAGAAAAAAACCGAATGGAATGAAATGTAAAACATTTACGTTAATTTTATTATTTTTCTCCGAGCAATTAATTTTATCTGGATTTTATTTATATTGTTGTATCTAAGGTGTAAATTTTTGTTATTTTTAATTATACATGCCAGAGAAAATAAATTGCTTTTCTTCCTTATGAAAAAGGTTATTAAAGCTCATGTGTTGGTAACACTGAAGCGACAACACTGCTTGACTTGTTGCTTAGTCAAGATGTACCAGACAATACTCTCATCAAATAATTTAGTTAAAACCTCTCTTTAGTTTTTATTGAGGTTTGAACTAAGATATTTGCAATGATTAAATAAGTTCAATTATGTAAATAACAAGACAAATTAGACATACTCTTATTTTATATATAATATATACGTAGGTTAATGCTAAAAGTAGTCATCTTTCTCCAAAACAGTGGTTTTTAAGATTTCTTTAAGAAAAATAGTTCATAATTCTTGCCATACAGAGAACAATAAATAATTTTAAAACACTGCAAATGCAAGTTTAGGATATTTCTTGATAATAAAAATGAATTGTTCTTGATTACAAACAAATCATACTTTCTATATATTTTTTTACGGTGCGTATTTATCACTAAGGTAAATTAGAATATTCTATTCTATGATTCATTTAGTGCTGTTGATTGAAACAAATATACACAAAAATGTTTCCTAAAATTAATTAAGCACAGCAGTAAAGATTAACCAACATTTTATTTTCAGATCTGTAAGTGCTTGCTTATGTTACATTTTTTTTTTTTTTTTTTTTATTCTTTTTTTTTTTATTTGATATTATCATAGGTCAAAAATAATTGAAAAATCATACTGAACATATTCTATAATTACTTTATTTATTATTTCCATTAGTAGATTTTACTACGCTCTAAAGAGCTGAAATATTGTTTACGAGGATTATTTATTATTAAGACTTATCCCAAACTACTCCTGAGGAAATCATTTACAATCAAATTAAAGTTATACAATTTTATACAAATTATTGCTCCTAGAGACTGTATATTTTAATAAGATAGATTAATACTTTTTGCATTAACCTTTATCTTGGAGTTTTTTCTGCTGCGTTAAATCCTATTGATCAATATCACTATGTTGATACAACCTGATTTTCAACATTTATAGAATTTGGCCCTAAATATATGCATCTAAACCAATTAAAAATTAAACTAAAGGCATTTATATATAATTTGTACATATATTTAAATTCTAAATTAACACAGAAGATTTGTTATTTGTGGTAAAGAAGTTTTACACCCTAAAATAATATGAGCATACAGAGATAATAAATAGTTTTTTCTTCTAGGAAAAACTTTTGTTATAGGAACATACTCGCTCATTTGTATTGTTCAATATAATAGGTACGTCAAAACTTAAATAATCCCTGATTTTGATAATCTGTGAAAAATGTATGATGTTTAGCTAAGACAAACATACATATATACAAACATTTACTATTTATTAGTCATACACTCTAAAATAACATTTTTATATATTTATATTTTAATTTACACTTAAAAATAGTTTAATATTTGATACCTATTAAGAAATACTAATTAACTTAATACAAATGTTCACACAAAATAAAATCTGGCAGAAACATCGACAGCATAGGCAGCAAGAAAGTAAATTATCTTTTGTAAGGTTCAATATTTTAAGACAAAATTTCAAGTACATTTTGAAAATTATCTGAGGATAGCTATCCTTGCTTATTATATAATTATAATTATATAATGAATGAATGAATGAAACAGCCTTGCCCAACTAGCATACTTGGCAACAGCTTTCTTATCATTCCAAGGAAAATCTTCTTTTGTATTTTTTTTCTTTTACACCTTATTCTCCTTGAATGATAATAAGCATCTGGCCTACATATAAGCCATCAGTTGGTTACTTGTGATTTATTTTATTGTATTAATTTTCTTTTCTTAATGGATTTCTGAATTCTTTACCATTTTAAATTCTATTCTGATTAATTTCATTCCCTTCAGAGTGCTGCCTATGCTTAATATGATCCTAAAGTAAATGTACTCAAAAATAAAAATAAAATACTACATAAATATTCTAATTTAATAAAGAATTAAAAGGTATTCACCAGATATGTCGACTTTTTGGAAAGAGAAAGAGTATGATGAAAATGCTTTTGCTGATGTAATCATAATAGTAGAACTTGCAACAAATTATTTAAACAAATATTAAAATAAAGAGATATGGAAAACGAAATTGTTGATAGATTTCATGTTATATGGCAAATGAATTTGATGCTGCTTCAACAGCAATTTACATTTAAGAATAAGTATTATCAACATATCTGGTATTGGAAAAATTCTCTCTAGTCAATTTAAAAAGAGACCAGTGAGTTTTATAAACTACAATTTAAGTACATCAAACAGGAGTTTGGAGCTCAGCTTCAATTTATTATATAAAAAATAAATTTGAAATTGCAATATTCAGAACAAAATTAAAATAAAATAAAAAATAATTTATTAATGAGATTATTGTCACAGTTAACTGTGACTTATAAAATTTCAAGAAATACTTAAGGAGTTAAAAGTTTGATTAGATTTGTAGCTATTCACAGCACGGTTTTCCTTAATTCGGTTATAGGAATTTATTTCAAATCTCCATCAGATTTGAGGCTGTAATTACACCAGAATTGATGTAGTGTCTCCGTTGTAGTATTTGACTCCTTATAATTGCACCAAAAAATAAAACTCCTAATTTGTAATTTTTGATGTAGTTCTAAACTCCAGTTGTAATACTCCTGCATGATTTTTAAAGCATGAAAATTTTAGCTATGCTAATTTCAATCTCCCTTTGAAAAAAATTAATACTAGATTACCAATTACAGAGTAACAGACACAATAAAATCCTTACTTCAATTCATAACGTGCTCCCAGAAAAAAAAGGTAACTTTGCGATGGATAACTAACTTTCATTTAAGCATTTTTAAGAAGAATACTCTTAAAATGGCAATTATAAAATTATGGTAACATATTTAATTAAGAGCTTTGGAAATTGTGATTTTTATTAATTGCATTCATGTTGAATGTTACGCTACAATGCTACATATATTGGGTTAATATGTTCCCACACATATGACAATTTTTTTTTTTTTTTTTGTGGAAACTTGGATTATGGCTTAGAGGCCAAACTATTTTTTCTTTTTGTTAGAGAGAAATAATTTTATGAGTGAATAGATCATTTCCGTGAAAGTTCTTCTAAGAAATCTTCTCTACCGAGGAAGGACAACGTAGCAAGATATTTGCTGTATAGGCATGGATTCCTGGATGACCTACCATAGCTTCTTCACAGGTAGGCTTGACAGGTGAGAATACATTTTTCTGGTTATGACATGTGTGATATAAAGATGAATTTTATAATGTAATCTTTCGTTTATAATGAATTTTATCTAATAAATGATAATGGATTTACAAAATTTAGCTGGAGCTGTACTATCACGCTACGTATGATAATTTTACATTGTATCTTCTACTATATAAGATCGAAATCTTTTAAGCAAGATTATACTATTGATTAAACAAAAAACAACGTATTCTTTCATTATGAATATGTACATGTTCCATTGTGTGGGTAAACGTTTTATATAAAAATTACCTAAAATTCTAGGGAGCTTGGAACTCAAATAGTAACTCTTGAGAAGTCTCAAAGCAAAATAAAGTAGGTATTCAGGGGAAATTTCTGTTGTGAAACAACAATTGGACGTTTGTCTATATTAGCACTGTAATATTTTCATGCTTCATTACCAATATCCTAAATTCCTAAAGATTAAAGTTAACATCTTATATACCTTATATTACCATTGAATATTTATATCAATTTATGAGATATAATTGGCTTATTGAAATTCAGTCTTATGAAAGTTTAACTACAACAGTTAGGCACTTGGAAATGTAACTTTCCTAAATCTGTGACCACGTTAACTTTGCTAAAATTAGTCGATACCTAAAATTCTCTAGTTTAATTCATTTTTGGGAAAGTAATAAAACAAAAGTGGATGTCACAAATTTATAAGTAAACTGATTAGTTAAATGATTGTAAATTTCTTTAATTTGTACATAAGTTTCGTATGGTCCTTCTGTTAATAGAAGTATACAATTTAACATTCATTATCTTTTTATAGTTATAAATTATTAAGTTTTAAACAGCTAATAAGTTTTTAATGGAATGTTAATTCACATCCTTGTGTTTTATACACAAATTGTTTTTATTTCCAAAATCTCTCGTAAAGTCCTTTCTTATCAGAAAGTTTAATTTTTCTTTGCCATCAAAGAAAGAATTTAGAAAGAGAATATATTACATTCATTAATCCAAGATTTTATTCACATTTAAAATGGGAAACATCAAGAAGACATAATAATCCAGTTTAGATCAATTTGAGGATTATGGGTGTTGAATTTAGTTGATGAAGCATATACAAATTTATTAGGAACATTAATGAATTAAGAAAATTAAAGGAACATTCTTCTTTCAACATTCAAATAAGAGAATTTTAAGTTTAAATGAATTAGTTTTGGAAATAAAAACTTGTCTTGCTAAACATTCATGTGTGTGTGTTTTTTTTAAAATAATTTATTTTATCTAATTAACAGAACACATGAACAATAATGGAAGACAAACACAAAAAATTAACTACTTTGGGAAGAGGGGAGTAAAATTGGAAGGAATCGTCTAGTTTTCTCCTTGTCCATTGTTGAGTGACATAGCACCAACACCAGAAGCTACAGCTTCAGCACCATTAGAGGCCTCTTCGCCACTTGTTCCACTGTTGCCTGGTCTTTGTTTCCTTGTAGGGCAGTCAGCAATTAAATGATCTTCGGATTTGCAAGAATGGCAGCGTTTTGGTTGAGGACCAAGCGAGCACTTGGCTGCTATATGGTTAGCAAATTCCCCACAGTTATAGCACCTGCAAAATATGACACTCATTTAAAATGATAAAATACATAAATATTATATGCAATTTAAATTAAAACAAAAATGAACTAAATACAAATCCCAGGAAACTAATTGTTAAATTTTCTCTTAATGAAGGCAAAAGTTTACAATGGAAATACCTTAGTAAAGAATTCACAAATAAGTACATAATTTCAATGAGAATTGTAAATAAAAAAAAATTAGGGTTGATTTTTAGGTAGTAAAGTACAACAAAAAATTTTTTAAATGCATTATTTCAAGACAATTTTAATTCTCTGGAAAACTGTGTGTTGGAGAAAAACTAATCACACATAGCATAGTAAATGAGATATCTCAAGAAGTGATTAATACCAAACATTTTTAATGTATAGAATTAAAGTTTTATTTGTTCTATTTTGAATTTTGTTAATATAAGATTTAATATTTATATGACTGAAAAAAAAATATAATGCAATGAAAAATAATAATTTGACATTTTGTTTAGTTATTTATAGTTTTCTGTTTCTTTAGAAAAAAAAAAATAAAAAAAATAATAATATTCATTGTTCATAAAAAATAAGTAGATAGGATAACTCACTTTTCACTTTTTTTAAATACAGCACTTACTAGATTTACAGAAATAAAAGGGTTAGCTGAATAACCTTCAGAATTTTGGCATGTTCTGTGCAGCCCTGGGCCCCAAGTATCAATGGCTCAAAAAAAATTGAGTTATCTTAAATTTATAATATTATGATGATAAGTTATATAATATGATTTGTTTTATTGCAGCAGTTTTAAATCCATTATATTGAACAGTTATATGCTCAAAATCTCTGAGGAGATTAATAATTATAAGTTTTAAATATATGAATAAATATATAACTTTCTTGCCATAAGAAAGCAAACTAGAAGCAATTTCAAGTTTGGGTTCAGTAGAAAGATTAAGTTGCCATATTGGTAAATGAGGACCAATAACCAACTTGATCGAGTACAGCCTTCGAGTGTTTTGTGAGAATGGACTCAATGAAATTCTCATCCACTCAAATTTAATAGTTATCGCCATAAACATTTATGAGTATACACATAAATTCTATTTTTATTTGTCCAATTTATGTATTTGGTACAAAAAGAGAGTTTTATTTCACTAATTGCTTCATGGATTCAAATTCTATTTCCATCATCCATTATAATATTATTTCTATATCATATTAATTACTATTAATATGACTATTTATTAATTTTGAAAATATGTAATCCTACCTGATTTTTCTAAATCTTTTTCTTGTTTGTGGTCTTCTGTGAGAGCCAGCGCAGTCTGTGCCTTCAGGTCCTGTTACAAGTGTGGCCTCAAGGCCTTTGTCAGAAGTCTTGCATTCAAATTCGACTTCCTCGTCATCACCTAGAGACCGGAAGCCAGCCATTTGAATTACACTCTGCAAAGAAAAACAAACTACTAATGAGAAAAAAAAGTTTACCTCCTAAAACAATTAAAAATCACCTTGTCTTATCTGCTTGTCAAACACATGTTTAATCTTCCTATCTACACATATAAAATTAAGTTGTTTGTTTGTCTATCTGTCTGTTTGTTCCTTATACAAATCCACACCGTTTGACTGATTTTGACCAAACTTGGCATACAGGTAGGTCTTGAGTGTCATAGGCTAGATCAAAATCAAAGTATGGAGGTCACGGGTTCGAAACTGGTCAGAAAGCGTCACTTTTGAAAAATGAGATATTCACCAAGACGTCTGGTAATGGAACATCATTCTATCAGTTATCTGTGGCCGATAACTGCTAGGTTCCAAGTTCGAGTCACCCTGTAGGAAGTTTTTTTTTGTTTTTTTTTTTTTTTTATTATTCTTTAACTTTATTTGCATTGTTACATTTTAATATTACTTATTTGGTTTCTAATTTATTTTAGTTTTTTTTTGTTGGCACTAACTATGAACACATTTATTATTTAGCTGTTTAATGAAAAAGGTTTTATAAACTGTGAATATATATTATCTATATCTATAGATATAAAAACTCCATGCTGGTTAAGATCAATTTTCTTAATTTCTGTTGAAGAATAAGGAAGAGTTCCTGTAACTCAGTGGAGTTTAGGAAGACTACTCCTAGAAGCTATTTTTCCTTTTTCCCAACAAGACTTTTAACAGTTTTAAGCTGGGTGTGGAATTATGGTGATATGAAAGAAAACTCTTTTAGGCCGATTTTTACATTATTAGTCAGAGTCATACTTTTACAGTACATATAAACTTGATTGATTATTCTTAATTTTTTTTTAATATAATATAAAGTGTAGTATGGCACGCCGGGTAACAGATATTATATTATACTTTCAGTAGTCATGACTGCTGAGGTTTGTGTACTCCCCGGCCAAGGTTGTGGGTTCGTTTCCCACTAGAGGCACGATGCCTCTTCTTTCGAAAAAGAAAATGTATTAGCCCTACCTATCCTGGCTATAAAAGGGTGGTAATCTGTAAAAAAAAAAAAAAAAAAAAAAAAAAAAAATGTTCCAAAACTCTTAATGTATAAGTGGACATTATAATTTAAATAAATAAATATATTTTGAGGGATTGAGAGTGGTGTAAGTTAAGATTTTCTCAATTTGTTGGTAAACAAATATAACAACTTGGAATTACCAATAGCCATAGCCACGTTGAGTGCACCAGTTCCCGTTGATCACCGAAGTTAAGCAACGTCGGGTGTGGTCAGTACCTGAATGGGTGACCGACCACGTGCTGTTGGCATTATAAAAGGGCGACAACCTATAGATAGCCCGGCGTTAACAGCCCAATTGTTGATACACTGTTAAACCTTATAAAAAATAAAAATAAAATAGAAAAAAATAACTTAGAATTGTTGGAACTACTCAGGAATGAAGTGCAGTAAGTCTGAGTTTGTACAAGTAGCCTCTATAGAGCAAAAGAACCATTATAAATCAAGTGGTGCAAGTCAGACCTCATTCGCTACTATATCAAATGTTACAAGTTTTGAAATAGATTGCGGTATTCAAGGTTGTTCATTTCATTATTATATTAATACCTAACTAATACTAAAATTGTCAGTAAAATAAATTTTAAAATAATTCCATTCAAAATAAATATCATTTATTCATTACACTTTTTTCTTAAATTATTTTTTTATTATTTAAATTCACATGTTATATATTTTAATTGAAGGGGTGGGACAAAATAGTGCCAAGCAACATTTTTAACAAATCTTAACTGTAGCTGATTTATGTTGGATAATATGTGGGACTACCAGTTGAAATTGTTAGGGGCAACAAACAAGATTAAGTAGCATATAGAGTTTAGTCATATTTTAGTAGCATTTGCATCATAGACTGATAGTCCCATGTAATATCCAACTTATAGCAGCTACATTTAGCTTTGTTGCTTGGCACTATTTTGCCCCGACCTCTTCAATTATTCAGCCTCTATGCATATGGGTAATTGGTGTGCATATTGCCTATACCCTATTGAGAGAAGGAGGGATGACATGCGGTAAAAGAGCAAAACTATATATGTTTATTTTGTATTTATCAAGGTTATTTTAAGCAAATTATTCAGGAACCCCTCTCCCTTGCAGAGGAATGTGCTTAGGTTTGCATTACCTGCTTGACAAACGCTTGATTCTAAGAATAAAACATTTTCGTCCAACAATGATAAAAAATTGTGATAATCAATACATAAATGAAAACTCCGACCTACCTGATGAACAAATATATCCTGGCCTCCATCATCGGGAGTGATGAAGCCCCAACCTTTAGCGACGTTGAACCATTTACATCTTCCTCTACGTTTTTCAGCACCTACTCCTTCATCGCCCACACTCCCGCTCGTCCCACCAGGCGAGCCTGAAACATAGCAAACATTACTTTTAAATGCGTATGATCCATTTTGATTAAGTGAAAAATTATTAGTAAGCCGAGGGGTTATCGTCAGTCCTTCAAGTTGTTACTTAACTAACATACTTGCGATCTCACAAGGGACAGAACACAAGTTAGTAATTTGTCATGTGTATTGACATTTAAACGATTGATAAGTCCTCCTAAAGTGAGATTGGATGATTAACACACAGTGCCTATAAATGTGATTGACTGTAATGCCGATTGTGCCCACTAATATAGACTCAGCTAGTGCTGAAAGGTGATCTGTTGAAACTCCAAGTCCTTCATGGAAAGTGGCTGTGCTCTTTGGTCCCTCTTGATCCGAACCTCAATACCTTCACAAAATAGTTCCTCTTCCCAAATTCATCTTGAAACTACTCATGGCAGTATGTCGTGGATTTGGAGTAAATATTTTTCTTTTCGGCATCTACTTTTGGTGCAGCTGATTCGAAGAGTACCGTGGGGTCGAGGGTATGTGCCGCTTTCTCGTTTTTAGGGAACGCCATGATGTCGGCATATCGCGGTGTTCCTTCTTCATCAATTCCGTACACTTCTTCAAAACATTGAAAATCCTTTTCTTTGAGGTGGTCTATTATTCTATGTTTCACTTTGTGGTGTCTCCGTGTGAACAGGAGCATGCTGTTAGGAAAACTACCAAGCACATGTGCTGGTGTTTCCGTCTCCCTGCCGCATATATCAGCTGATCCTGCCAGACATAAAAGGTCAAAACTATTCATGATCATTTTGAGTTTATATTAAGTATGTGGTTATTTTAAACAAAGTATTCAGGAATGCTGCATTAGCTACCCACCTTTTGAAGAATATGCTAATTCCATCACTTCGTAGCGAGCAATTGAGTTATGCACCTCACTTTTGACTTTTTTAGTAGTCCAGAAATATGATGCTCTAATTTTTTCCCCTGTGTAAAATTGCACTGTTCAGTTCAAAGTAAAATTCTTTATTTTTATTCATTTTCAGTGGAAACACATAAAACAAAAAGTCTAAGTAAATTGCAACTTCCAGATTTGAGAGAGTGCTAAATTAAACAAACACCAAAAATGTACTTTAATCCCATATAGGAAATGTGTTTCAATACCAATAAACAGAGAGACAAACGGATTCTTAATTTTCATGAATTGTTGTTTGTACGTTGTGCTATTTAACTGATATTGTATCAATGAATAATTACTATATTCTTATTTATTATTCATTCATGACAATTGATTGATAATCAAGAGAATTACTGTCAGATTTATGGTAGGTATCAGTGTTGGGCAAAAATCATTCAGAATAATGAATTATGAATAATGAATAAATTTGATATTTCATTCTGAATAATGAATAATTTTTCATTCATTATTCAGAGAATCAATGAATAACGTAAATTTTTATTTTTATTCATTATTGAATAACAATGATTTATTGAATGAAAATTTTTATTGATTGAAAATGATTTTATTGAATAAAAATGATTTATTGAATGAAAATTTTTATTGAATAAAAATTATTTATTTGAATGAAAATTTTTATTGAATAATAATGATTTATTTGATTGAAATTTTTCGTTAAGTACATCAAAATTTTTCTTTCTTTTAATGAAAACTATATATAAGAGTGACATTGTTTATATATACATATATATATAACTCACGTGTCTGTCTGTTTGTTCCTTGTACAAATCCACACCGTTTGACCGATTTTGACCGAACTTGGAATACTGGTAGGTCTTCATACGGGAAGTCTCGTAGGCTAAATCAAAATCGTCTACCAGCTGTCTGTCTGTATGTTTATTCCTTCTACAAATCCACACCGTTACACCGATTTTGACCAATCTTGGCACACTGGTAGGTCTCGATACGGGAAGTATCATAGGCTAAGTCAAAAAAATCTACCAGCTGTCTATATGTATGTTTGTTATTTATAGAAATCTACACCGTTTGACCGATTTTGATCAAACATGGAACACAGGTATTTCCTGATAGGAGGATTGTCATAGGCTCGGTCAAAAACGTCTACCAGTTGTATGTCTGAATGTTTGCTCCTTATACAAATCCACATCTTTTGACCGATTTTGACCAAACTCTCAACATAGGTAGGTCTTGATAGGGGGATTGGCATAGGTTAGGTCAAAAACGTCTACCAGCTGTCTGTCTGAATGTTTGCTCCTTATACAAATAAACACCGTTTGACCGATTTTGATCAAACTTGACACATAGGTAGGTTTTGATACGGGGAGTGTCAGAGGCTAGCTCAAAAACGTGTACCATCTGTTTGTCTGCCTGGTTGTTCCTTATTCATATCCACACCGTTTGACCGATTTTGACCAAACTTGGCGCACATGTAGGTCGTGATCCGGGGACATTTTCTAGGACTCACAGTTCGGAGGTCACAGGTTCGCAACTGTAAACCCGAACAGTTACAGATTTGTGTTATTAGATTTTAATATTACTTACTTGGTTTGTAACGTTGCTGCCATGAAAATTAAATGTTAATGATAGGCTTATAATAGCCATTATTTAAAAAAAATATATATATATATATATATAATGCCTAATTATGTTTGACTATCACACGAGAACCAATTATTCAAATAAGCTTAAGGTCGCTCACTTTTCAAAATGTTCATCACTGAGCTTATGTGCTTTGGGAGTATTTGTCTTGCTTGCGAATGAAAACAGTCTTTCAACTGGCGCAGATATTTAAAATTATTTAACATACTCTTCTTCCTGTATCGACATTTCCAAAATAAAAAAAATCATTAACTTTAGATAGGCGAGCTGTAGGTGTCCCCTCCATTAGTGTATTTACCTCTTCTAAAACTTTTTATTTAAAAAATCCAAAAATTTCGTCAAGTTTCAATTCCGCAAGGATATCACTCAACATAAATGATATTCTATCAAATGAATGGGAATTTCGAAATGGGCGGCAAGCAAGAGCAGCTGACTGCCTTTAAAAATTGTTGTCTATCGAGCGAGCAGTCACGCCAAAAAAAAAAAGTCTGCGCTTTGCAGACCAGATGTCTGCAGTACTACACACATACTTACACTTTCGTTTTAAGTACACCATTTTGACGTAGCCTAAGACATTCCCCAGATCAATACCTACCTGTGTCCCAAGTTTAGTCAAAAACGGTCAAACGATGTGCAATTGTACAAGAAATAAACATACAGACAGACAGCTGGTAGACGTTTTTTAAATAGCCTACGACACTACCCATATCATGATCTATCTGTGTGCCGAGTTTGGTCAAAATCGGTTAAACGGTGTGGATTTGTATAAGGAACAAACATACAGACAGACAGCTGGCAGACGTTTTTGACTTAGCCTATGACAATTCCCCTATCAAGATCTCCCTTTTTTTGGTCCCCGATTTTGGTCAAAATCGGACGAAGGGTGTGGATTTTTATAAGGAGCAAACATACAGACAGACAGCTGCTAGACATTTTTGAAATAGCCCACGACGATTCGTGGATCAAGACCTACCTGTGTGCCGAGTTTGGCCAAAATCGGTCAAACGGTCTGGTTTTGTATAAAGAACAGACACGTGATTTCTATATATATGTATATATATATATATATATATATATATATATATATATATATATACACATAAAAAAAAATCAGTCAATGAATAACTGAATAAATGAATGAATTCTTATTCAATAAAAATTTATTGAATAATGATCCAACCCTGTTATTCATTGAATAAAAAATTATTCAGTGTATGAATAACGTAATCAATGAATAAATTATTATTCAATAAAAATTTATTTGAATGATCATTGAATAAAAAAATTATTGAATAATGCCCAACTCTGGTAGGTATTTAGGTATAGCAAGTCTACCTTAAAAGTAATTAAGGTTTTAAATGATTAAATCATATTAGTAAATAAAGTAACAACTGGTTCTCAACTTTTCTAAGTTTTAAACTTCTGGTCCCAGTATTTCTAAAGTGACACAATTGAAGAATCGATGTTTGTCAGTCATGACAATGAAAGACATTGGTAAATATATCTTTACCAACCATCAAAACCGTATATACCTAGTTTAGTAGGTTGTAAAAGAGAAGGCACTTGTGTTACTCTTCCTGTCTTAATGCTATCCCCCTACTTAGGCAAGAGTGACACATTTTCAGTTGAGTTTTCTTATTGCGTTGTTTCACTTTAAAAATACTAGTGCGATATTATTTGACCCTTAAATGAAAATGATCTTCCCTAGGTATGACCACGACCATACTAATGAAATAAATATGGCCGCTGAATCGATAGTTGCATGGTTAAAATCAATTAACACAAAAACGCTTTTGCCATCGAATACATTGAAATAATCTGATAACAAATCTTTAAATATTTTCTATTACATTGATATATGTCTTAAATTTCAACATAGTTTTTAGCGGGTTTCCTCCCTGCCTCTATAACGAGGACATCTGCTTATTAAGGTTGTCCTTACATGTAAAAAAAAACCTATAACAACGAAAAATGTCTTCAACATTTACTCCTGGTCTACTATATGTCCAGAGGATCTTAAAACCCACCATTTTACACTAATATATATAACATTTTCCCTACACCCCAAATGCCTAGATGCTACCAGGTCCCCACCCAAAATTATTTTCTACATACACTAGTGGGATTGTAAATTATAAAACAACGATTTATCGTTAATGATAGAAAAATGGTGGTATACCTTCCTTTATTATACCTACTGAAGACACCTTATTTAATGCCGAAACAGTTTGTATTATTAATTTTCAGTAATCATTGAATATTGTTGGATGTTTTTTTTTTATAAATGGTTATTTTCTTTTTCAAGTTTTTGTTGTTGAGTTTTACGATTTTAATTTATTTATTTATAATTTTTCACGTAACAAAGACATGTGGAATGAGTTTGTCGCCAATGTTGCGGAACTCAATAAATAGATATTAATGGTTTTATGGTAATATTGTTTTTTTCTTTTTATTTGCAAGAATTTTGCTGGGATATTTGTCGTTGTGCTACCATTGAGCAAGTGGGGAGTTAGTAGCCACAAAGATCTACAGAAAAACCCCCCTCGCCATTTTAAATATTAAAATGTTATTACATGCCTGAGTCTACCGGCCCCGGCGTTCCAGCTGGAAGGACCAACTCCCTGCATAATAAACAACCTTTTATTCGTCCATATAAAAAATAATTATAAGAAAGTTGTATGTAATAATAAATGCCATTAATAATATACAAAGGCCTGTAATGAGATACGAATTATTGTCTAATGAACACCGCCTCATGTTAAGCAAAAGGATTCTGAAATGCCGGACAGGTAATCATTATGCATTATGCACGTGGTCCTTAAAACACATGCTCTGTCGATGAGCAGACTGCACCAGGTGTTATCCCAACCGGTTGCTCATTTCTTCTGAGAATTCTAACATGAGGCTGCGAAAACATGGCTCGCTTTACAGTTTAACACAAACCAGCTTTCATTCTGAGAATTCCGTTATCGCTATTTCCGTTCAATTCGAGAAACCACATGCTCATAGCTGAAATCTTAATTAGGCGTACAGAATAAGTGAGGGGAAATTAAAGACGTGACCTTTAAGATGTTCTTCTTTGATAACTATTTGCCATGTCTTCTTTGTGTGAAATTAGTATTGGAACATGTGCTTTTCAGCGTGCCGATGCACAGCTTAGGGGTTTTCTACCTGGCGAGGGTTTCGTAGTTCTAAGGAAGGCAGCTGTTCTTGCCTAGAAAGGGCCCAGCTGGCAGGCCAGGCAAAACTACTTTCAAAAGTACCCTATCGACCCTTGTGATGGACAAAAGTTCGCTGTTGGAAAGGAAGGACCTCACATTAGAAGCGATTAAACAGCATGTATTTGTAAGGATGAGGTTACCTGCAAGTCAATAATTGTGCTTTGTGGAATGTCTTCATATCCTAGTACCCTTAGCGTCGTGATATATTTGTTGTACTTAGTGTAAAGTTGAGGGAATATTTTTATAATGATTGGAATTGTGCTTTAAATGTTTTATTAAGAGAGTAATGCACTTAAAAAATCGGTAGGTGTAGAGGTTTCGTCTTTTTGTAGACAATTGATGTTTGTTCGTGCAAGTAAAATGAGTCGTAGTTCAGCTGTGCTCTTTGGTCAGGTAGCTTAATCTGGTATGCTGGACTTTCTTCTATTGCCTAAGTGGAAATTATAGCCCAATAGATAGAGGGGTTTGCCCTCTATTTTGAGGTTTTTCACCTACCAAAAGTTCTCCCCTCACCCCGGCTTTCGAGGTGGAAAACTTGGTTTCAGCATGCTCACACCATACCTAAGGATATTAGAAAAAAAAATCTTGTGGGGGAATCATTGTTAGTCGACCCCCTTTTGAAGCCTCTATATACTGGGCTATTAATATAAATTGAAAGAATAATATAGCATTTGAGAAGTTGAAGAAATGGTCAACACCTATCCTTAAAGCTTCGCTTTTTTCTTATTCACAGCACATTTCACCAGCGTTGTGCATGTTTGAGTGCACATTATTCTATTGGGATTGTACCTGGAATTCATCAGATGCACTAAAGATGAAATCTAATGCACAACTCACTACTGATGCTAGAGAATATAGTAACATTCCATAAGGCAACCTCACTACTTATTATTTCAGACTAAATGTCATTATAAAATTAAGTTTTGAGATGTTGCGAAAAGAGTGGGGATATTTAGCGAATTCGAAGTTTATAATTGTTTCAGGATGATCACAGAGCGCGAAAAAAAAAAGACATTTTTGCTCAAAATAGAATGAGCAAAATTAGTGATTGCCAGGGGGAAGTTTAATTCTAACTACCGATTATTAGGTGTTCTAACATCATCCAAAGCGTCTGATAAAACCTAATCAAGATCTTGCAAGAGAACTAAACAGCGAGAAGTAACAAGAGGGCTCTGGGGAATTCTTAAGTGCTTTGAAAATTTCCATTCCGACGAGACTGAGTGGAAACCCCGGGCTGTAGGGACGGGACCCCTGCTAATGGGGATAGGTTGGCATGGAAACGGCTAGGGGAGAAGGATATCATCCGTTATATTCCCCTCAACTTATACATCTCTCATTCTGTTCGTTCTGCGGTCTCATCTTCAGACAAGGAGAGGAACAAGAAAAGAGTTGTTCTTTTTTATTTTATTATTATTTTTTTTTTTTTTTGTGACAAATAATAAATTTTGGCTCCACTGCGAGGAACCAGTAGCTTCGATATTAAAATGAGGATGGATTTCAAGAAAGAACTGTCATCTGTAATATATTAGTCCTTAAAATATCTTTTTCAAGTATAGCCCAGTCTAACGGTGCTCAAAAAGGGGTCGAAGTGGAATGTTTTGGTGGGCTTATTCTATGTTTTTTGGGGCGCTGAACACGAATCTGAAGTTGTCCACCAAAAACGTGTACAGTAGGCACAAAGTTCATTTTAATTTTTTTCATTCTTGTGAAACGCCGTGTGAATTTTTTTTGTCATAATTTCTTGTGATGAGCGCAGAGCCCTCATATTGTTACATATATCATATTACCAGAAGTATTTATAAACAGGATGAAATAACCAATAAAGAATCAAAGTAATTCAACTATGATGGCAGTCCTTGAATTACTAGAAATAAACTGTCCCTCATAGAATTTACGCTATGAGGGACAAAATCACCATTTTAATTGAGGTTCCTTTTAACTTGACCACCATAGAGTTTACGCTATACCTGGTGATGGTCTATCCGAGGAAATAATATCCGGAACCCTTGCACATCCTCCTCACCCATCAGCATTCCCAGTCAGAACACTTCTTAGTAACGCTCGCAAATATAATGGGTGTTTTCCAGGTTTTATAACAAATGAAAGAGGCCAATCAGGTCTCCCAGATTCATAATTTTATATTTAAATAATCTTAAACAATATTTCTGCTTATGCCATCATCAGGAAATCACTGGAAATATAATTTCAAAATCTTAGAAAACCAATAACAATTTTTTCAACAAACATATAACCCACTGTATCCTACTTACTTAATATCACAGCTTAAAAAAATATCACAATTTTGCTCGTCATTCATTATTATTAACAGGTAAATGTGACTGTCCCCAGACTGTAACTCACATGATAACCCCCTGAAACCTCCTCCCTTTGTCCAGTTTGACTCCCCCCAAGCCATGCTTGTTATTGTTCTCTGCATTAATACCCAATTATCACAAGTATGTATCTAATAATTTGAACCCCCCCCCCTCATCCTACCATTTTATTTAAATTTTCTTAGTTAATTATTCTTTTTGCTTAGCAAATCAATGGCTTCTGAGTAATATTTCATTAAATTAAGAGTGTCTGTTTTATAATTGACCGCTTTGTCCAGGTTGATAGAGATATGTAGTGCTTCTAAAATTTTTCTTTTATTATAATTATTTTCTTTTTGTAGAATTTTTGTTGACTCATAGTCAAAAATATGACCTATGTCTTGGCTATGTTGCACTAGGGCTGTTTTTCCTTCTTTATCAACTTTATTCTGATTATTGCAATTTTTAACATCATTTTTGTGCTGGTAAATTCTCTTCTGTAGCCTTTGTTTTGTCATTCCAATGTATGTTTTGGACAATTAGCACAATTAATGGAATATATTAGGTCAGATTCCAGATTTTTGTCAGTCTTGTCTTGAAGGTATGTATAATGCTTGCTAATTTTATTAGTAGTTTTATAACCAAAAGAGAAATCATCTGCATCATATTCCTTAAATGTTCTTTCAATAGTTTCAGACAACCCCTTTATATATGTGTATGATTTGAAGGTTTTATTTATTTTATTAGATGAAGGTGATATTGACTTCATATTTGTATTTTTATGTCAAGCCTTTTTAATTAAGTGTAAAGGATAAAGTTTTTTTGTAAACATGTGGGACACTTCTCTTTTAATACCATTTAAATACTTATTGTCCGTCAGCTGCATAGCTCTTCTTATAAAGTTATCTAATACTCCTTCAGGATGGAAAGATAGATAGTTTAGGATCCTGTCCGAACTATTTTCTTTCCTTGTCCATCTAGTTTCCATAGATTTGTTCACACGCATTTTTTCCATATCTAAATACCTGATTTTCCCATTATTCTCTGTTTCATAAGTGAATTTTAAATTTGTATGGTATTTGTTAAGCTCTTCTAAAAAATATTTCAAATCTCTTTCCTTCATTACCACCACGCTCGCAAATATAATGGGTGTTTCCAAATGGCATCTGAGAAACATAAATTTTTAAATTTTAACGTACATTTATTATTGACAACGAATTTTAACCTGTACTGGTATAACTTCTGTTACTGGTAACCTATATGTAGATAACGGGTTATCTGTTTATTGACACTGGTCCGGAGCGCCCCAGTGTCAAGAAACATTATTCCATTACTTTGATTACTTATCAATTGATGGATAACATATAGTAAGACGGGAACCATTCTATAATAAACTGTAAAAAAATATATAGTAGCGTTAATTTTGATGGTAATTATTTAACGCAATAAAATAAAAAACTACTTATCTATCGTGACGAAGCACGAGCATTCAGCTAGTATAAAATAAAAACGTTAAAAACTGGATTCTAGGTGCGTTAAAATGTTAGACACATAGGAAGAAGAAGAAAAACTAGTATATGGTACATAATAGCAAACATAATCTTGCATAGAAAAGTAGTTTGAAAATGGAACCTTAATTAATTATTTAGTAAACATGGATACTAAATAAAAAAGTCCGACTCGCAGGAACTGCAGCATCTTAGCGCGGTTCCGTTCATGTCTCTAGTGCCATTTGATAAGCTTAGAAAAGAAATAAACTTATTTTTTTTATATATCTCGTGAAAATTGTCAAAATCCTCTCGAACATCTCGAATAAAAGTGATATTAAGGCGTCAGGGACACCGACAGTAGCCAACTTTTACACAGAAGCGGAAATTACAGAATCTGGCTCTCATTCTAAAGCAAAGCTCTATAAATCAATACAAAATAAGCCTAATAAAGCCTTTCTAGAGGATACAGAAGCATGGGCGTATATGAAGGGGGGGGGGGGGCTGAGGGGGCTGCAGCCCCTCCCGAAATTTTGAATTGATGATAAAAACTTCTCGTAAAACACTTAAAAATAAATTAAATAAGATCACTTAGTTCATAAAACATATTTTATTTTACGTGTAATAGCGTTTTAGTTGCCTAAAACTATTCCAAGCTCTAAATATTTAGTATTCCATACCCTGGAAATGGTCTCAGCCCCCCCCGAAATTGTTTTTATATACGCCCATGTACAGAAGGATCAAGAAGAAGTACACAAGATTGAGTAGAATACCGTGCCTAATATAGCCTATATAGAATAATATGCTGAATAAAACCTATCTAGTAAATACACAAGGACAAATAAAAGTCTTGACGAATAACAAGTCAAGAAAAAAAACTTTATTTAACAAAATAAAACAAAGTTTAGTTGCCCAACTACAATAGAATAATATACCTAATTAAGTCTATGGAGTAGACACAAATGGACCAAAAACAAGTCTTGTGGAATATTGTTTTTTTCTAATTAAATACTTTATATCAATATTTAGTATATAACCTTTGTTGAAAACTATTGATTGCTAATTGATGAATCGGTTTACAACTAAGTAGTCTTTATGAATACTTAGTATATAACCTATGTTTGGATCTGTGTTTTTGGGGTGCTCTCCGCCTAGGCTTTGTATTTGTGTCGGCAGATACCTGGGGTATATTTACAGCTCTTGAGGATTAACTCTTAGGAGGTAAATTTCCTGCGGCCCCTTGTTCCTACGGGCATTGAACCGCCATATTCGCTCATAGTATCTAACCGTTGTGAAGTTTATTTTTTTGATTTAGGACTTAATATACATATGTAGAATAAATCATAGCAAGAAGTAATCCTCCGTCGTCGGTTCTTTACTATGTAGACTCGCTAATGTTATCCAATCTTAGATACATCGTATTTAAAATCCACAGCAAAAACACGACATTTCATCAGAATCCACTGCTGAATAAAACTTATATAGAATAATATGCAAAATAAAGCCTATCTAGTGGATAAAAATAGAGGAAAAAAGCCGTTGGTGGTGGTAGAAAATCATAAAAGTATTTCGCTCAGAAATCTCCGAAATATTGTCACTAATTTTACGTATCCTGTTTTATAGCCAAATAGATTTATATTCTATAATCAATAAGAAAAACCTACTAACAATAAAAAACTATGGGTAACAGATGAAAATAGGGAATACCAAGAATAATTCTAAAGAACGAAATCAACACCAGTACTGTAATCTAGATATTCATACAGCATCTTCGAATTCTAACAAACAATATATTGATTCTAATTATACATATCCTGTTTTATTGACAAATACATTTGAGTACTATAAGCAATTAAAAACACTAGGGAATATGCCAAAGAACTCGGAGTAGGAGCCTCGACAGTTTCAAGACATTTGAAGGAAATCGACAAATCCAAAACTGACATTTCATACGGTACAGCCTGATATATTTTTAACAATGAATTGTTTTTCTTATTTTAATTAATCTGTTTTATTGTCAAATACATTATCCAACTTTAAGCAATTAAAAAATAATAAGGAATAAAAACAAACAAAAAAGAACCGTTCGAATAAACGAAATCAATTACTTCAAAGTTTAAGCACTTATTTCTCCGATTGACATAGCCTAATCAAAAATTATTTTAGAATCTTTTTTGTAGAACATATAGTAAGCTTTCGCATGGTAACCCTCCGTTTACCAATATTCCTAACCGTCTTCGAGATATTAGGGAATGTATACGAAGTTCCCAAAACATTTCATGTCTGTTAATAAAATATTTTATTCTAATCCTTCCTTAGCTCCAAACGTAACCAAAATTTTAACATATTAGTGTTGATGAAATTCAAACATGCAGAAAATGTTTTAAAAGAATCCCATAATTTTAAGTATCAAAATCAAAGACAAAAAGAACAGTTCGAATAAGCGAAATCAATTACTTTAAAGTTTTAAGCACTTATTTCTCCGATTGACATCGCCTAATCAAAACTTTTATGAGAACCTTTTTTGTAGAGCATTTAGTAAGCTTTCTAATGGTAGTCTTCCGTTTCCCAAATTCTCAACCTTTTTCGAGATATTAAGGAAAGTATACAAAGTTACCAAAACTTTTTTATGTCTGTTAATAAAATATTTTATTCTAACCCTTCCTTAACTCCAAACGCAACCAAAATTTCAACATATTAGTTTTAATGAAAGTAGAACATGCAGTAAATGTTTCAACTGAATCCCATGATTCTAAGTACCCAAACCATAAACGGCATTCAAAAATTATTTTTTCAGTTTTCTCGAAAACGGTTAAAGCTATCGCCTTGAAAATGGTTCCATTCGTTTTCCTAGCTCAAGAAGCCTATAAAAAGAGTACTTACAAGCTTATGAACTCAAAAACGTAAGCGTTACGATTTTTTTTGCGCGAATTTCGCCCCAAACGCCATCTTCCAGTGGGCGGATTTTGCTGGTTAATGAACTTGACCTTTCAAATTGGACAAAAGATTTTTGTACAAAATTTCATCAAAATCGGACCATCAGGGAAGCCAGAAATGAGCGAACAGACAAATATACACACACACATATATATATATATATATATATATATATATATATATATATATATATATATACAAATTTGAACCACCGTTATTTTCGGTCTCTAGGGGTTCTGAAACGCGAAATTTTCTTGTCGGCACTTCCGGATTGTTTTATTGTATCAACCTTATAAGCGGGGTTCCTCCCGATGGGGGAGAGAGGAACCGCGCTAAAAGCGAGGATTACAACAGTTCCAGAATCACCTCCGAAGGCCTTGGGTCAATTTTTGTATAAAAACTCAAAGATTATATGCATTAGAAAACATATTAAATACAAAAATAAAAAGCAAAAAAGCGATTTTTTTTTAAAGGCTTTTAAAGCCTTAAAAGGCTGTAACTTCGCTCCAAACGGACCAATCGAGTTCGTTGAGGTCTCAAAAAAGTAGTAAGCCCCAAAAGGCAGTACGTAGGAAAATATCCTAAATTATTAATTTTGGGGGGTGGGGCTTGAAAAAAAAGTGCAAGGGCTTTTCTTTCCCCGGGTTCGGATTCAGCGACCCCAAAAAACATATAGTAAACATGGTCTGCTCTGTGGGTCCGGGCTTTTTTTTGTGTGTGTGTGGCTGTGTAATTGATTCGTTGTCGACCATCAGGTGTTGAAATGATCAAAGTACTAACATTGCTATTAAAAAATGGGGATTGGTGTATTTTTTAATGCCAAATCGTGGAGAAATAAAATATAAAAGTTTGTCCAGAAAATAAAAAACTTCTTTTTTTTTTTTTTACCACCACTTAGGGCTATGAAAAATAGTTTACGTCCTATTCTCAGACCCACCGTAGACACAAGAAGTTCATAAAAATCGGTAAGGCCGTTTCGGAGGGGTTTTGTTACAAACAATGTGACACGAGAATTCTGTGTGTATGTGAATATACATATATATACATATATATAAATATATATATGTATATATATATATATATATATATATATATATATATATATAAATATATTATTCATGGATCATTTTCAGGAAATAGGTGAGATCTATGAAGATTTTAAGAAATATTTAAAAAACAGTGTTCTTTTTAGGAACCTCATCAGCTGCATTCGTAGGAAATGCGCCAACAAAAAACAAAACAAAGAGAGTCAACTGGTTTGTTAAGGATTCACTTAAAGAATGCTGCTGGTAAGGGATGAGATTTTCAATATGACGAAAGAAGCAATAATCTGGAGTTGATTAATCATAGTATATTACAGAATGAAAAATTACTTCAAAGATTTTTTATTGTAAAGCCCTCTTTGGTCTCGGTGCTCTTCTAAGGCCAACTTAATGAAATATTTCCTTACAAATCGATTTCAATTCACTCCGAAAGGTTTTCAGGCAAGCACCTTTCAGCAGAATCAAGGATATTAAATCGTTTATCAGCTTCTCCTTTTACTAATTTTCTTTCTTGGAAGTGGTCTTATTTTTCTTGTAGAGATTTTAGAAAGGTTAAAAATTGAAAACTAGATTACATCCTGCGATTTTTTGTGTTGTCTATCAGAAAACAATTTTTTAGCGCGTTTCTCCCTCCCTCCAGAGGAAGGAACCCCGCTTATAAAGTTGACCTCATGACACAATCCGGAAGTTCCGACTAGAAAATTTTACGTTTCAGAACCTCTAGAGAACGAAATTAACGGTGGTTCAAATTTGTATATACAGTATATACATATATGTGTCTGCTCGCGCTCTATCTCAGTGAATAATGGGCCGACTTTGATGAAATTTGGTACAAAATCTGTCGTCTAATTTGAAAGGTCAAGTTCGTTAACCAGCAGAATCCGTCCACCGGAACATGGTTTTTGGAGCGCAATTAGCGCGAAAAAACCGTTACGCATACATCATAAGCTTGTAAGAACTCTTTTTATAGGCTTCTTGGCCTAGGAAAACGGATGAAACCATTTTTAAGGCGATAGCTTTAACCGTTTTCGAGAAAAGTTGAAAAGTAGTTGTTGAATCAGGTTTTTGGGTTGGGTACTTAGAATCATGGGATTCAGTTAAAATATTTTCTGCATGTTTGAAATTCATATAAATAAAGGTGTTTAAATTTTGGTTACGTTTGCAGCTAAGGAATGATTAGAATAAAATATTTTATTGAGAGACATGAAAAGTTTTAGGAGCATATTTTCCTTATAGTCCGAGAGCCAGTAACCGCACGTTTCATTAAGTGTTGTATGCACCTTGAAATTTTGCTATAATGTACCTCTTGGGCTGATAAGAAGGTATATATGTGTGGAAGAAGGGGGAAAGGTGCCAAAAAATATTTTCCAAAACTAGAGTTTTATTTAGAAGCCAAGTATCTTTAATGTAAAATTAAGACAATTTTACAATGAATAATAAATAAGGCAGACTCTTTTAAGGGGTATAACATGTAAAAAAAAAAAAATGTTTTTATTCTAATATTAAATGTGAGTTTTATTCATGCTGCCATTTAAACCGGAACAGCTGTACAAGATCATGTAAGCAAGAACCAATGAGTGCGCAGGGAACAACCTCAACTGCGCGGTGCTCTCATTCACTCGTACGGTTACACGCAGTGTATTCCGTAAACCTCACAAAAGTGTCTACCCTTTTGTAATTATATTCAAATATGTTTATTGAAGACGCTATTTAAATCGCAGCGTGAATAAAGGACTTCATTTAATAGTAAAAAATAAAAACTTGGTACTTCGGTTTTTTATTTTATTTACATTTTAACTCCCTTATAAGTGTCTGCCTTATTTATTATTCATTGTAAAATTGCCATAATTTGCAATTTTGTTACATTAATGATAGTTGGCTTCTGAGTAAAACACTATTTTTGGGGAATATTGTTTTGCACCTTTCCCCTATGCGCAGTACCAGGTGTTCCAAGGTGTGTCCAGAAAACACATAATTACCTTCTTATCTACCCCAGAGGTATATTATAGCAAAATTTCAAGGTGCATAAAACACTTCATGAACCATGCGTTACCAGCTCTCCAACTATTAATATCTCGGATACAGTTGGGAAATCGTGGTAAGTGGATAGAGACCATTAAACCTTACTAAATTCTCTACAAAAACGATTCTGAAGTAACTTTCGATTAGGCGATGTCAACTTACGTGTTTTTGTCTTTTTTTCATTGTATCGTTCCTCTTTTTCAAGGATTCGGCTAATACCTGTTCGAAAGATCCCAATTTTCAAAGCTCTCCCATTATCCTGAATGGCTAGTTCTAAAATTATTTGTTATTATTTGTTGTTGTCTATTTATTATCTAGATATAAATTCTATTATTAATGAATAACTGATTATTATTAATGAATAAATGACTTTTTTTTTTAAGAATAAGGATTAGGGTAGTTGACACTTTAAGGAAGGGTTATTTTACTTAAAATAATTCTTCGCTTAGTTTTTGAAAATAATAAACTTTGTATATATCAAATTATTCGTCAGCTCATTCTCTATGAAATTCACATAAATCAATTTTAGATACATTAAGTATTTCAAGTAAAATAAATCATTAAATGCTGCCTTACTCTGGTCCTAATGTTGACACGTCTGCTGTAGGTCGGTGCCTACAGCAGATGACAGTGAGGGAAAATGAAAATAATACAACTTCATTCTTTAAACAAACAACCAAATTGGATTGAAATCGTGCTGTTTTTCCTTCAACTTGAACTATACACTAATCACCTACTCTAATAACGTTAACTTTGTTCATAACTTCCTTATTACAGCCATTTTCATCTTTCATCCCTTGGCCATTTTTGAACAATCTCTATTCTTCTTTAACTTTTTGTGTTAACTCATTGATGATGGTTTACTTACACCTGTTGATTCTACACAGTTCATGCTAGCGATGTCCTTCCTTCTTCAGGCTGAATGGAGGAGTCACCATCTTCCTCAGTCATGGAGTTTCTCACCTTATTTTTCCGACGAGAAGAATTTAAAAGTTATTTCTTGTAAGGGATTTTTCTTCTTTTTTGTTCAATCTAGCCTTCGCTCTTTTTTCTTGGCGATTTCAGCTTTTTTTTTTTTTTTTTTTTTTTTTTTTTTTTTTTTTTTTTTTTTTTTTTTTTTTTAATGCAGGACTTGCTCTATTCATGAAATATTAGTTTCCAACCTTCTTTAAACGTTCGGAAACCTGATACATCCATAGGTTGGTTAATGTGAGAAGCATTTGGAGGTACCGCCTGTTATAACCATTGTACCACAAATTGATTAAGAAGTTGTGTGACATTTCAAATTGCAGAAAACTATTATAAAACGTTGCCTGTCAACATTAGGAACAGAATGTCGAAATTAGGAAAACATGTTGTCAACTTAAGGTTGCAGTCATAAGAAATTAATAAAATCAGGATACATGAATTTCTAATGAAAATCTCAACTAAATGTTTTAGTATTCATCACTTACAACCGTTTTCCTAAATTTGACATTAGTGTCAAGAAAAGGAGCCCTGGTTGTTTATTGGGTTCCCAATGTTGACACTACCATAATCTCAAGATTTTTTTATTTAACTTGAGTCAAACCTTTTACAGTCCATAATTTAAGTATCATAGAGTTCATAGAAATCACAAAAATACAATTTAATGCACGCATTACAAAAAAAAAATTCTTAAGAAATATTCTTAATCTCTTATCAAATTCACTAAGTGAAGAGAGCAGCAGGAGTTGACTCGAGGATTTTTCATACTAAAATGGCTGCAGATGTTATTAACGGAGTTGCATAGTTGATCGGGTCAGTCGACATTATTCTTCAGTAACTGTTCTTTCATTTGGATGCAAACTTATTGAATTCTCTTGAATCTAATTATATATTCACGGAGCTCCACAACAACAAGGTTAACGATATTTGTACTCTTGGCTTTGATCAGTTAAGCCTAAAATGAAATGTACTGACTTGCTCTTGAAGAGGCCTCTAATGGAGCAAAACCCGTAGAGCACAACATAAAATAAAAGGAAATTAATGAAAAGTTGAAGTTTTTATAATATATTACCTTCGGCTATTTTAAAATACATTTAAATATATTTTTTCTGCTGATTAGGTTTATTATTAAGAACATATTAATCGTTTTATTTGTCATATAAAATAACATCCCCATGGACATCCTCAACAATTTTTTTTAATATACAACTTAGGCATGGTGACCGTGAGAGCTAAGGCGTATGCACTCCGGGCCTAAGGTAGTGGGTTCGATTCCCAATAGGGGTGGTGGCTTTTCTTTTAAGAACATGCACCTGCCCTACCCTAGTAGGTAGAAAAGGGTGATAACGTATAGATAACCCGTCCTAAAATTCTCTCTCAATAATTAATGGACGTTAAAATTTAAATAAATATAAAACATCGACAGTGCAACTTCCTAAAAGGAAGTATATATATATATATATATATATATATATATATATATATATATATATATATATATATATATATATGTATATATAAATTGGTTTCAATGATGTGTCTTGTTTTAAAACTAGACAACTCACAAAAAGAACAACTTTTCTAAATAAATGACTTATCACTATCAGAGCTGATGTAGTTTCAGATTCAATAAAATTTCTGAAATTGCTCAAAATTACTTCTAGGAAATTCGTTTTCTAATGAATAAGTTCTTCTGAGAGATATCGCTAGCACTTTAAAGTTAGGCGAAGTAGGATCGTAATATAAGTTGCAACGACTTTCTAAGTTTAAGCGGTCATTACATTGAACAATTTGTGCCTTTATTCCACTTTTCAATCTTTCCGATGCTTCTTTTAGCACTTTCCTCCGAAGGAAAGTAGCTATTGAGGTTGGACTCATGTCGGAATTTTTGAAAGATGTCTTCAAATCTTTATCGATCCTACCTAGTAGACACCGAAAATGACCCCCGTTAAAATTTATATATATCTATATATATATATATATATATATATATATATATATATATATGTGTGTGTGTGTGTGTGTGTGTGTGTGTGTGTGTGTGTGTGTGTGTGTGTGTTAACACGATAGCGGCCAGAGTTTCTGTTTTTTCGTCACGAAACTTGGTATATAGCATTCAATTAGCAAACGATTGAACGAGTTCGTTAACCACCAAAGTCGGTCCACCGGAAGGGGGGGGGGAGGTTTACACCGAACCCAAAACACTAATTTGACTATGTCAGCCGTTATATTTGTCATATTTCAACGAAACTTGGTATTAGTAGTGGTAATATAGAGAGAAAAGTGAGATATAAAAATGAACTAAATCAGTTCATTAGAAGGGGGGGGGGGGGGGGGTTACTCCGGACCCACAATACCAATTCGCCACTACCAGCCGTGATTTTTGGTATATTTCGACGAAACTCGGTATTCGTAGTGGTAATCCACAGGTAAATATGTGTTGTAAAAATAAACTAAATCGGTTCATTAGGAGGGGGGGGTTTACTCCAGACCCACAATACAAATTCGCCACTACCAGCCGTGATTTTTGGTCTATTTCGACGAATCTCGGTATTAGTAGTGGTAATCTACAGGTAAATATGTGTTGTAAAAATAAACTAAATCGGTTCATTAGAAGGGGGGGGGGTTTACTCCGGACCCAAATTCCTAATATACTCATACCGGTCGTAATTTCTGCTGTATTGTAACGAAACGCGATATACGTCGTGGGTAACTCATGAGAAAGAAGTGTTGTAAAAATGAGCTGAATCGGTCAATCGGGAAGCGGGGGTTTAATTTGTAATATATTTCAATAGAAAAGCCCGCCAGGCGTAGGTTCACAAAGCCGCCGCAAGGAGCGCTTTCTACCACTAGAGTGACTATCCTGTTCCTGCGTTAGATCAAAATACGATAATATGAGGTTTTTTGTATTTATTACGTAGTGTAATAGGTACCATGTGTAAACATAACTCTGGAAGCAAATTAATAATTGATCAGTTACTCATTACAAATTTAAAAGAGAACTATTCATGTTTTTATTTTATTTATGTAGGATATTTTAAGCAAATTGTTCTGGAAAGCAGTCTACACTACCCAAATTCTGAGGAAAGTGCTTAGTTATGCAGCTCCTGCGTGACGGACTTTTAATAGCTTGGCAAGGAAGAGTTTAAGAGTTTGTATTTATCTTTCAACGGATTCCTAATGAGACAGCTTCTTCTCTATTAGCTGCAAAAGAAAGTTTGTTCTGGTAGATGGAACTAAACAAGCTTTTAGCGCTTTTCCGAAGGAAAGTAGCTACGAGGTCGCCTCATGAAAGAATTGTATGTATTCTGTGACTTGGAAATATTTTGTCAAATTCCAGATTTAATTCAAGGGGATGTTTATTTTGAATTTATATAGGCTATTTCAATCACATTATTCAGGAATGCAGAGCACACTACCAGATTTCTGAATGTGCCTAGTAAAGCAGCTTCCACGTGAGATTTTATTTCGTTAACTTGCTCAGTCAAAACGAATGTGCTTCAGCAAAATTATTTATACAACGTTCAGTGGCTGCTAAAGGGGGGGGGTTAGCCCCCATAGAATGAAAATTCACAATCTTTTTCGGTTAAGTTAGAAAAATAAATTGTTTAGGCAATTTAATAGTAATAGGTTCTAATTAATGTATGTTCTTAGTTTATCTAATACTTCCTTAATGATTTCTAGGTGCCTGGTTATAAGAATTTGAATCTACTCCCCCAGGCACGGCGGTAAGCTCATACTAAATTAGCCCCCAGAAATGTTTGTCTAGAGCCACCAATGACAACGCTAGACGCTCTTTCGGCACATTTTTTAGAGTATGAGGACATTTACAAATGAATGATGATGTTTTGTTAAAAAAAGTTCTTCTTATAAAGGTGAATTTATACAAATTTATGAATGTATTATAATTATCATTAATAACTAGAACTAGAATTATAAAATCGGAAAATATAATAGTTGAGTCAGGAAATTACGGACAAATAAATTGGCATTAAAAATGAACCTTTTTTTGATATTTTTCACTTCACCTATACAGCATTGATTATGATTTTGTAATTAAAATAGTAATGGATGGCTATTAGATCATTCATCCATTGTGACCGTTTTGCAAAAATGTCAAATAATTTATCTAGTTTGTAGTGCCGCCTTATGACGACTTTGTATGTCTGTCTTCTAGAGAAAAGGGTCTGAGGAAAATTTTAAAGAATTTCTAATTAACGATTTAAGCTACATCGAAAAAGGCCTTTATGAGCTGTTAGGAAGCAGTTGAAAGAGGAAAAAATGGGCATCTTACCCTTAATGACACAAGTAATTGGCGAAAAAGAAAGAAATGAAAAGAGCTACTATTGACACAAAGAACACCACCTGTTGAGTAAAGAACTGTACTTTGGTGTCTCTTTTTTTTCTTTTTCTTTTATATTGAGGCTAATTTGGCATTCAAAACATAATGGCACTAAAATATAATTCGAACGTTTGTCCAAACTGGCAGAATCATTTTTGCAGACTCGCTAGGAATCTTGGGTCACCATTTATACAAGTGACCTAACACAGGTTACTTATGAATGCATATGAAAGCAAAAAGATCTCGGATTTACCAATCTGCCTTTTTAATTACGAATTTTAGGAGGCTCTTTTTTAGAAGACCGGAGAATGTGCAACAAAGAGTGGTTGATATGGTGTGTTATACCAACCCAATGAAAATGGGTAGCATACCAATAACAAACTGATTTCTCTCTCTAATAGCTTAGTTTTCCACAGGGAGGAAAACAACTATAAGGTTTAAACCACGTCGCTTTCGTAGTATCCTCATCAAACATGAGGATACTACGAATGTTCGAGACATCTAAGAAATTTGGTCTGATCGTCAAGAGTGTTTTACCTGCACCAACCGTAGACAAAAACGTTTTTCTTGTGAAAACAATAAATATGCTTACCGTGACAAAGGCTTAACTATGTAAAGAGGTGAAGATACGTTGCATGCGTGCACGCACGCCCGTTGCCACTTACCTGAAACATAAGAATAATGTCAAATTTCAATTTAAAAACAAAAAAAAAAAAACATTTCTTGTACACTTATAAATGTTCTAAAAATTAACCTAGACTAGAGCTAAATGTGTATTTGTCTTTCGTATACAATTATATTTGTGTGTGTGTGTGTGTGTGTGTGTGTATATATATATATATATATATATATATATATATATATATATATATATATATATATATTTGTCTGTTCGCTCTCTCACGGGTTAAAAAATGGTCCGATTTTGATGAAATTTGGTAAAAATTGGGTACAAAAATTGGACATTAGCTTTTGTATAGAGTATGCGGCACGAGTAGAGAGTTTTATAATCAATGCTATCCCTACATTACACGGGGAGAGTAATCAGATTAAACATCCGGGTCTACGTTCCGGGCAAAATTCGTTTCCATCTAATCACATGGGTCCAGTTATCCGTAAAATATTTAATCTAAAGCAATGTTAATTTGAAATATTAATCGGAACGCTGTTTAATATCTATTTTCAAATACATTAGTATTATTATTCTCTCTCTCTCTCTCTCTCTCTCTCTCTCTCTCTCTCTATATATATATATATATATATATATATATATATATATATATATTTTCCACTTTTTCTTGTTTTGGCAGGGGGTCGATAAAGCAGTACACTCTTTTTTCATATTAACCGCTTTATTTGTAATGTTTCGCCCGACATGTTTCGTGCCTTTTCGCACCTCTTCAGGGGCTTTCCTATGTAACAATATTTCTTTTGTAAATCCAAAACTTTAAATTGTTTACACTAATATACATATCCTGTCCCTAAATAATTTACATTTCAACATATAATTTTTAAACTTAATCTTAATCCTACCTTATCAAGAAGTCCTCTCGTCATGTTGTCTAGCTTGAGTCAGGCGTAGTACTGAAAAGTCATCTGTAGTAATTTATATGGCTGTTTGTATCGATTCTTTAGCTATTTTCATGGTATCGATTATTGGTGAAATTTGTTTTACCAATAATCGATTGTTGGTGAGGTTTAATTTATTATACTATGGAAAATTTGGTGCACATTCTTTAAATCTGTTTTTTTATTTATGGCAGTGTTGGAATTTTTGATTATGTAAATATTTTCTTTGATTTTTCTTTTTAAAGTGTCCCTCTCTTTATTTAAAATGTGAACGTCCTTAAAGTTAAAGTTATGTTTTAAAGTTAGTGCGTGTTCTGTCAATGTAGTCCTGTTTTCGTTTGTGTCTATGCTTTTTGCGTGTTGCACGATTCTCTTTTGCAATAGCTGTGCCGATTCCCCAATGTAGCATGCGTTGCAATCGTTACATCGAATTTTGTATATATTGTTCTTTGTACTTGTTGGTTTAATTTTATCTTTAATATTGCTAAAATATTCTGATACTATCACAGAGTCAATGCCACCTAAAAAAATTAAATTAGTTTCAGGTTTGCTTAATTATGATACTGAAAATGAAAATAAAAACAAGCGCAAACGAGATCAAATTGATAACCCTCCCGAATCACAGAACAATTCAAAAAAGCGAAAGTTATTATAGACATGTATTCAAAAATTCTTTATGAAAAATACGAATTTAAATAAGCAAATAGCTTTGAATGAGCATTTATTTTTACAAAAGAGAAAACAGGTTTTAACAAAAGAAAATGACAAAGATGTGAATGAAATAAATCGATTTTTTACTTTTCATTACCATCCTTCAATAGCCAATAGACTTAAACAAATATGTAAAGACGTAGGGAAAATAAGTTGGAAATATGGGAACAAAATAGAAAATAGTTTTAGCAATATTAAAGATAAAATTAAACCAACAAGTACAAAGAACAATATATACAAAATTCGATGTAACGATTGCAACGCATGCTACATTGGGGAATCGGCACAGCTATTGCAAAAGAGAATCGTGCAACACGCAAAAAGCATAGACACAAACGAAAACAGGACTACATTGACAGAACACGCACTAACTTTAAAACATAACTTTAACTTTAAGGACGTTCACATTTTAAATAAAGAGAGGGACACTTTAAAAAGAAAAATCAAAGAAAATATTTACATAATCAAAAATTCCAACACTGCCATAAATAAAAAAACAGATTTAAAGAATGTGCACCAAATATTCCATAGTATAATAAATTAAACCTCACCAACAATCGATTATTGGTAAAACAAATTTCACCAATAATCGATACCATGAAAATAGCTAAAGAATCGATACAAACAGCCATATAAATTACTACAGATGACTTTTCAGTACTACGCCTGACTCAAGCTAGACAACATGACGAGAGGACTTCTTGATAAGGTAGGATTAAGATTAAGTTTAAAAATTATATGTTGAAATGTAAATTATTTAGGGACAGGATATGTATATTAGTGTAAACAATTTAAAGTTTTGGATTTACAAAAGAAATATTGTTACATAGGAAAGCCCCTGAAGAGGTGCGAAAAGGCACGAAACATGTCGGGCGAAACATTACAAATAAAGCGGTTAATATGAAAAAAGAGTGTACTGCTTTATCGACCCCCTGCCAGAAAAACAAACAAGAAAAAGTGGAAAATATATATCGGGTCATCTTTCACAAGAATTAATATATATATATATATATATATATATATATATATATATATACACACACACATAACATACATATATACACACACAAATCCTTGTATTTATAAATTTATCTCAGGATTTTATGTCGACGAAAACTTACAAGTTAATTATTTTTATTTCGGTTCGTTTTTTTATGGATTAGTTTTAGAAAGATATTATTATTAGTAATTAATTATTTTTATAAAATACTTGAGTTAGAACTACAATATGATGTTTACTTTTAGAACTCGGGCAATGATGACCTCGCAGTTTTTTTGCCCTTAAGCACAAGTAAACAAACAAACAACTTTTAGAACAAATAACCTTAATATGTAATATCAAGTACGAAGAAGATTGAATGGTACATTGGTGGGTCATTTTTGGAATATGCAAACCTACAAGCGTTGAAGATTTTAAGACATTTACGTTTAAAAAGGAAAGAAATTGTGTCGCCATTTCCGTTGGAAGGAAAGAGATTGTGTCTTCAGTTCCGTTTCGTTTTCGCGTCACGCGTCACGCAAAATTGAGCAGACCCGCAGCCATAAGACATTTCCAAGTTGAGAAAAGAGATGCATGCTAAAAATGTGCGTGTAAAGGATTTTCTATGCTATTTAAGAAGGTAGATATTGTCGGAGTTCGTTTGTGTGGTAGCTTAATAAATCTACATATATGCAAGAAAATGTGTTGCTTTTTTGCTAACGTCGGCTTGATAGCCAAATCTTCATCAAGGCGACGAGAAGAAGGAGAACTATGCGTAAGGAAAGTGCAATCATTTCTCAGCCTGATGAAGGTTTGAATTTCAAGCCGAAACGTCGGAAAAAATAAGACACATTCCCTTATAAAAAATTTAGTTTTATTAAGATACGACACTACAGAACCCCCGTCTGTATCAAAATTCGATATCTCAACGGTCAACGATCTCCTCTCGATGAAAGTTTTTGACTTTGGTATTAGACCCAAAGCAAAAAGTAGCGGAAGGGTCAAGGGGAAGTCCTTTTTGAGGCCTGACACGCCGGTTTTTTAATTCATTTTTTTAATTTTTTTTTTTTTTTTTTTTTTGTAATTGTATTCTATATAGTTCTAAAAGGAACGAATAGCAGTAAGAAGAAATTGATTCCCCCCAATGGGGAGGTAGTATCCCGAGACGGCGCAGCATTAATATCATAGTGGAGGTGGAGTGGAGAGACCCGCCATTTTTTCGCAACCCTTCCCTCCCACAGCAATTTCGCAATGCCAAGCTGTCTTGCGGGTTTGCCTATTCCGCTATATGTATTATCTATTCATTCTATTGAACTAATGGCGCCATTGTTTTAGATACTGGACATAACCCACCCTAGCGCAGTAGGATGTTGTAAATAGTCCTTATAGATAATTTTTTTTTTGTATTAGTGATTAATGTACTCTCTCTCTGCCAATTTATTTGGTGGTCAATTCCCCTTGAAAACGTTTTTAACTAACGAAAAAAGGTACTGATTATTTATACCATCATTGATATTAATTACATGCATAAAACATTTATATCTCATGAAATCCATGAATGAATGACCAAACATCATAGCCTCCTTGAATACAACGGTTCGCATAAATCACCGAAGTTAAGGAACGTCAGTCGTGGCCAGTACCTGAATGAGGGACCTTCCGCGTGTTCTTGGCTTTACAAAAGGGAGGTAAACTGTAAATAGTCCTGTCCTAGACACGCCGCACAGTGGTGCCGAAAGGGGAAAAAAACTTACACGAGAGGGAATCAAATTTTGAATTATAGCTGTCCTAAAAAAAAGATAGGTCATGTTATATATGAGTGTTAAGTATTAGCGATTCTACAAAAATAAAACATGTGCACGACTTTCTACCTAAATCTAGACTAGTCCGTGGACCTGTCTGCTATTTTCAGAAAGTTTATCATTAAAACATCGTATTTAATTTGTCAGGATTATATAATAAATAATCTCATTTGAGGATTAAATTATTTCATGATTCATTTAACTATGTTTTCTGCAAAACCAAGACAAGTCCAGAAGTTTGTTTATATTTTCTCAACTATCCTCTTACAAAATATACTTATTTTATCTACAATGCAAAACTGTTAGTGGGATTATAGTACGTATAAAAGCAATTTTCATTTCACCCAGCACAAATGAAGCTACGGGTTTTTTTTAGAATATCCGATTCTCATCCCGCGTTGTCTTTATTTATTATTATGTCCATTGAGTTTTCTTGGTTTGAATATAATAAAAAATTAGGCGCATGCACCAACGTACATACGGTCAATTGAAAATACATTAGATTAGGTTCATAAGATAGGAATTATAAATATGATTAGCCGATTGGGATTGAAGTAAATATCAATTGATAACAGGGTTGTTATTACAGGCCAGGGCAGGAACTCTAATGGAGATAATTATGGGAACACTAATTATATATGAGATGAATTCATATTGTACACAATACATCACTAATTGTGTGTAAATAGTTCAAAATAACAATAGTTATAATAGTACTATAATAATAGACGTATAATTTTAGGTGGACTGATAGCACAATGTGGAGACAGCTCGAAAAACAATGGTCCAATTTTATCGAACGATTACAAAATCCTTAATAGATTTACAGAAGTGCTGTCTTTGCTAACACTATTCACTAATTAATAGTAGTTAAACTTATATATTTTCTGATAATTTTGTTAACACGTTGTTTTAAATCTTGTGATATGTTTATATATATTGTTTATATTATCTCATCAACTTTTATCTGTATTTTATGCGATATTGTTGTTACTATTTTGCTTTATTTATTGTTGACTTAATTGCTATAGACATTTTTTTTATTCCATATTGGAAGTAAGATTTTCGTGTCAAGATAAAAAAAAATAAAATAAAATAAAATAAAAATAAACCAATGGATACATGAATTAAGTAAAATTTAAAATAAAAATATTCTAACATGAAGGGTAATAAGGAAAAGCACAACCTAATCCAAACTTATATTCGTGTCACGTGTTTACATGATATGGTGCTGACGACCATTAGAGCTTTTTCGCCCTAAATATTTCGAACAAACACTATTCAAAACACTGGCCTTCGCCGATCTTTAGGAGAAGTAGTCCTATAGCCATCTTTAGGAGAAGTAGTCCTATAGCCATCTTTAGGGGAAGTAGTCCTATAGCCATCTGATGTGCTGAGTCTAGAAAACCTCCGCTGGAGTACTGCCATAAAAGTCGTATAAGTACAAGGAGACATTTGAGTGTAGGATATAAAGAACGGGATCATATGTCACAATTCGGCGAGCCAGAGATACATGTGGCACAACCCCTTTCCTGACTTGGGATTAGGAAAATTGTATAGTGGACGTAACCCTTTCAAAATTTCTTAATTCAAGCCCAACATCAAAATTAATTTGTAATGGAATATTTAAGACTTTCTCTGTCCAAAACAGTCAGGGACTCCAGCAGCTGTTTCAATTATTTAGTTTGTAATTAATTTCCTTCCAGAGTTTTGTGTATGCGGGGTACTACACTACGAACTAAATACACAAAGCTTCACATTTTCATCTATTGATCTTGATGAGTTTCGTGAACCTACGTTTGGCGAAAGAATTCAATTCAAACATAGTACAAAGTAACATCCCCCCCCCCTTCCATTAGACCGATTTAGTTCATTTTCACAACACTTCTTTCTTATTAGATAGCGAGGACGTATAAAGACTTTCGTTACAATACAACAGAAATAACGACCGGTACTATAAGGAAATTAGTAATTTCAGTCCGGAGTAAACCCCCCCTTCAGATGGACCGATTTTGTTGGTTAACAACACGTTCAATCGTTTGATGGGGGAAACTCTGGGCTGTATCGTGTTACGGACATATATATAACTACTATATATATATATATATATATATATATGTATATATATATATATATATATATATAAAGTTGAGCGGGGGTCATGTCGGTGTCTACTAGGTAGGATCGATAAAGATTTGAAGAAATTTTTCAAAAATTCCGTCATGAGTGCAACCTCAATAGCTACTTTACTTCGGAGGAAAGTGCTAAAACACAATGCTCAAGCAGAGCTACATGAATCGAATGTTAGGTAATGCTGAGATGACCAGGCCCATTCCTTGCTTCATGTATGTTGAGGTTTCGGTCCAGCGAACTCAGGAGAGCTAATGTTTCGTAAGGAAGATCATAGAGGGAGGAACTAACGAGGCTTCAACAGGTTCCTTCCCGTCGCAACTTTCAACCCAAATATTAATAAAACTTTTAATAATATTTTATTTTAGTTGCCGTCCGAAGGCTATTTCAAAATAAATATGTTTTACATAGATCCCTCTGATACAATATTCCCAAAGCTTCCCAATAGAATGCATCAATATGCAGTCTTAGTTAGCCATGGTTATTCATTGTAGGACAAAAATTATGTACATGGTTGTAGTAAAACCTATCTCGACTTCAAGGTGTATTTATATGTATATATACAGTGACTCACAAAACCGTTGCAATGATATGTAAGTTAAGTTATAATATAGAAAAAAAATTAAACCACTATAATATTTACTACTCCGGGCCAAAATAATTTAATTGGGACTAGGAGGTATAATTCTAAAAGGATCTTGAGGGGATTAGTCATTGTCAGCACTCACAGGGATATGATTTCTGCGAAAATTCATCATAATCGATTGAAGAATTATGTGAGCGAAACTAATTGATATAGAACGATATTCCGTCATCATGTTCAAACAATCTAGTGAAAATTAGTCCAAATAGAATTCCGACCATAATTAAAGCCAAAGGAAGCCATAGAAAGTACTAAATTATAAGGTTTTTTAATAGTTTCAATTCAGTCATAAAAGTGTTTCAATCAGTTAAATTTTCAATGTTTTTCAGAATTTATTTTTATACTTCAATAAAATCATTAATATGTTAATTTATAATTATTAAGTATGTGTTAAAACCATATATATTTGTTTCATTACCCAACACACATTTCTAACAGCTAGATATTCAAATTTTGTAAGCAAGGGCTATCATTGCAACAGTTTTGTGAGTCACTGTATATATATACACACACACACACACATAACCATAATATTTTTATTATAAATTAGGAAGAAGGTAATAAACTCAGTTTGGACGTAGCCCTTGTAGTAGTCTACCTATGATTAGGTTAACTTGCTCCTGAGGAGCAAAAAATATAGAGCTTATTGTAATGTAGAGGACAATTATGTTGTTGATAAACAGGTAAGTGAAAAATAGTTATTTTCTAGAACTGAAAATCAAAAAAACATGAAAACAAACCATTATTATTATTGTCTATTCATTTATACTTACCACATTTAAATTTTTTTGTATGGTTTTTGATTATCTAGAACTATGTTCTAGAAAATAACAATAGTTCACTTACCTGTTTATTAACAACATAATTGTTCTCATAATTTAACAACAAATTGTTCTCAAAAGTGATTTGTATGTATAGATTTATTATTCATCTTTACTGGTTAACTTTTTTCTGTTTTTAATTCTGTATTTTCTTGCTTTGTTTTTTTGTCATTTTAGCTGACGAAGGCTACCAAAGAGTAGCCGAAACGTCATTAATACAGATTTTTACAAAAATCGTATTGATGTTTTCTTAGCCGAAACCCAACTATTTCCTGATTGCTTAAAAATAAAGGGATAATAATAATTATTATACAATCAGAACGAAAGTGAAATCGAGGTAAGAGTTGAATAATAAATGATACTTTGAGAGTAAAATGGAATTGGCTGGAATTTAGACTATTGATTGTTCTGTTTAGGCCACGAGGGCACATCCAGCATCCCATCGTAGGAGGGGGAACACCCTTTTTTTTTATATATATACTACCTTATGAATAAATATTCTAGATAATATTTTTATTAAATATTTATCTAAATAAATCAATAAAAAATAATAATAATTAGTATTATTTATTTATTATTATTATTAATTATAATTAATAAATCCTTATAAATTTGCCTTTGTTAACTCGCCCATTCTTAACTACCTCGCTCAATTGATTTAAAAAAGTCCAAAATTTGTGCTTTTGGATGAACGAATCTCGGTAAATTCAGGATATTCACCTCAATGGACTCAATGGTGAGTAAACAATTATTTCTGATGCTAGTGCCAAATTTATATTTTGGAATCTGCGAGGTGTTCGCTAATATCTTACAACCAATGAATGGATCCTTCTTCGCTACAAAAGATATGTCTGTGAGTGTGTGTGTGTGTGTGTGTGTGTGTGTGTGTGTGTGTGTGTGTGTGTGTGTGTGTATATATAATATATATATACATATATATATATATATATATATGTATATGTATATAATATATAAAATTCTTGTCACAGTTTTAGTGTTTATACTCCTCCGAAACGGCTTAACCGATTTTAATGAAATTTAATATGTATATTCAGTAGATCTGAGAATAGTTTTATAAGTCAACAAATTTAATTCAACATTCAACATCCAACTTTTTCACAAAGTTGGATCATTGTTGCCAATGCCAAACGAACCAGATCAATTTTTACAAATTTACTTTATGGGAAGAGAGGACTCCGAAAATCCACTCGGCAATCGGAATTGTTGAAATTATTTAAATCACACATGCACAGACAATATTCACTAGAAATATTGTATATGGCAAAACAACGTTTGCCCGGTCAGCTAGTGTATATATATATATATATATATATATATATATATATATATATATATATACACATATGTATATATATGTGTGTGTGTGTGTAAAGAAGTTTAGTAACGTAGTAGGTAGGATCGATAAAGATTTGAAGATAACCATAATTGCATTGCTATGGAAATTTGATAAAAAGCTGGAGGTGCCGTAGTAAATTCTTCAATTTAGCAAGTTTCCTTCCTCCCCCCCCCCTCCGGAAGGAGGAAACCCGCTTATGAGGTTAACCTCATGACGCTATCCAGAAGACGGGAAAACCTCCCGTTTCAGAACCAATAGAACACAGAAATACCAGTGGCTCAAATTCTTATATACATGTATATTTTTCTGTTCGCTCTCTAGCTGGCTCAAAAATGGACAGGTTTTAATGAAATTTGTTACAAAAATACCTTCTATGATTTCAAAGAGCTCGTTTCCCGAGAGAATACATCTACTGAAACATGTATGGGCGAAACTCGAGAGAAAAAAATCGCAACGCTTAAGTTTTTGCGTTCATGGGCTTGTCTGTACACTTTTTGGAAGTTTTTCAACGTAGGGAAACGAATGAAACAATTTCAGAGAATATCTGTAACCGATCACGAGAAAAGTGCATAAAAATAGTTTTCCGAACTAATTTTTAATTCGGGTACATAGAAAGGATGGATTCATTTGAAACCTTTTCTTGAATTTCCTCTCACGGTGAAGTTTACCGTTTAAGAATGGCCTTCGTCATACAGAAGATCACGACCCGAAGAAGTCATATAAGGCAATAAATAATAACAAGGACAAACCGACGCACAGTGTAACGAAGTCGTGGAGATTATGGACAAAAATCATTAACCACTAGTTATTTTCAAATAAACATTTTTATTAATTGAAATCAACTCAAAACAAGGTAACAATAGTATAATAATGCATACTATACGGCTATAATAATATTAATTGTAATATTAATAGAAATAATATAGCAGGTAATAATATTATTAATAACAATATTATAAACTATAATATAACTGTAACATATAATATAGTAATAAACTCTTGTTTATGTCTGCCTCTAAGGAAGCCGGAAGGGCACTCAGGGCGTGAATATCTCTTTTCTTGATAAAAATTAATAACAATTTCTTTTAAGTTGATATCGTCGTTACAAATGCAAAGTATCGAATGTGAAAATCACCACTTTTCAGAGTAGAAAAGCGCATATTCATAACTTTTTTTTTTGGACAGTCAAATATTCGGCAGATTTGATCTTTTGATAGTGGAATACTTTCCCTTTCATAGAGTGATAGATTCAAGATTTGGCCGTACATAAGTCCAGCAGAAATTAGTAAAGATTGAAAATGAAAGATACATTTTTTCACATTTGATACTTTGCATTTGTATCGACGATATATGGTTTCAACCAGTATTTATATAAGAGTTTTTTCTCTGCGGTGAACATGTTCCCACATTTTTTACATTTAATATAAGACTAAACTGGCAGTCTTTCTAACATTGCTTAATATTTCTTTAGAAGTATCCAGCAGTCTTTCTAACATTGCTTAATATTTCTTTAGAAGCATCCAGCAGATCAAATAGAATCATTTGCCCGAGGATTGATACCGTATTCTTGGATTTATCCACATTTTTTCAAATTTGGAAAAAAAAAATAAATAAATAAATTGATGGATCTAAAAATAAAAATCTTTGGAATCGGCAAATTTCGGCAAACTAAATTGCTGTCAGTACATTATACTTGAGGTAAACTTTAAGCTCTAAAAAACTTGGGATGTTTTCAGATGAAGTTTTTTTTGCTATGGTCTATCTTTTTTTTTCCTTGGTGTTTAAAGGCCACTCAACCACTATTGGGTCATTTGTGCCTCTTGATCGGTCCATTGGTAGCATCAAAAGCAGAGACATAGCCCGACGGCCAGAGGGTGGCGGACCTAGCCAAGGTCGAGTAGAGTCCCCGTGCCAGTCCTACCTTAGTGGCCCGCATCTGGTGACTGGCTGCTAGGTCTAAGATACAAGGTGTGTTACTATGGTCTATCAAAATTTTGTACATAAGAGAAATTAATGAAGAATAATTCAGGATAAATAATAAGGGAGTAATTACCCGTAATCAATTATATCAGATAAAAAAGGAATAGTTTTGACGTAATTTCCTTCGGATGACTTAATAAAAAAAACGGTCCTATCTTCAACGAGACAGGTTCAAACTGATTGTTGGTATAAAGCAGGTTTTGAAGACTTTGCCTTGTCTATAATGCTGCTAAAGTGTTTCTTGATCAAAATAAAGCTAATATTTATTAGTTTTATACGATTTTAAATCCTTGAATAGTTTCTAAACTTAGCTAGAGGATTAAAAATTAAATAAAAGAAAACAAAAATTCAGGTTTTTGTCCATTGGACGTTACTCTGTGCGACGTGCCGAACAAGTAACTCAGAACTTACAGAGATGACAGATACCACATCGACACAATACTCAAACATTTAAAGGACATAGACATTTACAACAATTTCTAAAACAAAATATTAGGTAAATACCAAGCGAAACCTTTTAGTTAAAATCATCCATTATAAGAAAATAATATATTAAACCAGTTTTAATCTCCTTCTATTGAAACGTATCGAGGAAAATATGTAATTCGGCAGAGACGGGGTGCATACAACCAATAAATAAAGAAATCATGTTCCTTTCCTTCCTTGATGGCAAGGTTCTCGACAAAAGAATTGGTTATTTAATAAGAATTTGATTCAATTAATGTAACATCTTCCTTAAGAAGGATACAATATGTCTAAGATGACAAGAGTCAGTTCGACTCGACTGGAAGAAAGTTGGTTAATTAAGGAGGTTTGAGATGAAATTCTTCAGGTAGAATAGCAAATCCCTGAACTATTGTTATATTGATAAATCTTAGGGGAGGAAAAAATCCATAGCTTCGATCAATGGATCCCTAATATGAAACAGTATTCACAGTTCCCTGAGAAGAGACACAATATTAAGACATGAAGCTTCTACCCATTATCTCCATTGGCGATTCTTTGGTAATGATTACCTAGTGAAGAAGATCGATTTGAACTAAGGATGGGCTTAGCGTCGCCGAGAAGAGGTGTATCGACTGGGCCTTGGCTTGGAGGGGTGGGGATCTATATGGAGGTCAAGGTTGCAAAGTAGGAGGGGAGGCGATGACGATGACGTAACGGTAGTCATGGTGACGGTTTAGGCTTCCCGGCCCAGGTGTTTCCTGCTATTTCCGCCCGCTCAAGGAGGGGCCACCGGTTGTGTTTTAACTTCTAAGCTAGGCTTGCCATATTTTTGTTGAGTGAAACCGGGACGCATTAATACGGGATGAGCACATGGGGGGATTACAGTTAGAATACTTCTCACTTCTTTGACACTGTGCGCAGTAGTCAAAAATGTTGATTGTAGAAAAGTAACCGATTCATAGAAAATTCTTAAAAACATAAATTCATTACGAAGGTAGGGATTGTCGGGGTTCGGTCATTACTTAAGTAAGTAAAGTAATGACGAACCCTGACAATCCCTACCTTCGCATCATCAACAGTCAACGATCTCCTCTCAATAAATTCATTTAATTTCTTTTTCTTACAGCCGTTTCCGGGACATAGATAAAACCGGGACAAGAGGAAAGCCTTGGTATTTAATAGTTTAACAATCTTCTCATCGGTGATTGTTTTTTGTATATGAGTCCAGATCTGCTGAAGGTGTTTTATGATTAGTCAAGGAAGCTGTTGCTAATAATCCTTGGAGTCCAAAAAAAAAAAAAAAAAAAAAAGGCAAGGAAGCCGTTGGTTCGCAAATGTGACGTTTCACTGCGATACTTGGTCTAAAAAAAATAGTTGTTATGACATTTTTTTAGCACTTTCCTCCGAAGGAAAGTAGCTATTGAGGTTGGACTCATGACGGAATTTTTGAAAAATTTCTTCAAATCTTTATCGATCCTACCTAGTAGACACCGAAAATGACCCCCGTTAAAATTTATATATATCTATATATATACACACACACATATATATATATATATACACACATATATATATATGTTTTTTCGTCACGAAACTTGGTATATAGCATTCAATTAGCAAACGATTGAACGAGTTCGTTAACCACCAAAGTCGGTCTACCGGAAGGGGGGGTTTACCCCGAACCCAAAACACTAATTTGACTATGTCAGCCGTAATATTTGTTATATTTCAACGAAACTTGGTATTCGTATTGGTGATATAGAGAGAAAAGTGAGATATAAAAATGAACTAAATCGGTTCATTAGGGGGGGGGGGGTTTACTCCGGACCCACAATACCAATTCGCCACTACCAGCCGTGATTTCTGGTATATTTCGACGAAACTCGGTATTCGTAGTGGTAATCTACAGGTAAATATGTGTTGTAAAAATAAACTAAATCGGTTCATTAGAAGGGGGGGTTTACTCCGGACCCAAATTCCTAATATACTCATACCGGTCGTAATTTCTGCTGTATTGTAACGAAACTCGGTATACGTCGTGGGTACCTCATGAGAAAGAAGTGTTGTAAAAATGAGCTGAATCGGTCAATCGGAAAGCGGGGGTTTAATTTGTAATATTATTTCAATAGAAAAGCCCGTCAGACGTAGGTTCACAAAGCCGCCGCAAGGAGCGCTTTCTACCACTAGAGTGACTGTATCCTGTTCCTGCGTTAGATCAAAATACGTTAATATGAGGTTTTTTGTATTTATTACGTAGTGTAATAGGTACCATGTGTAAACATAACTCTGGAAGCAAATTAATAACTGATCAGTTACTCATTACAAATTTAAAAGAGAACTATTCATGTTTTTATTTTATTTATGTAGGATATTTTAAGCAAATTGTCCTGGAAAGCAGTCTACATTACCCAAATTCTGAGGAAAGTGCTTAGTTATGCAGCTCCTGCGTGACGGACTTTTAATAGCTTGGCAAGGAAGAGTTTAAGAGTTTGTATTTATCTTTCAACGGATTCCTAATGAGACAGCTTCTTCTCAATTAGCTGCAAAAGAAAGTTTGTTCTGGTAGATGGAACTAAACAAGCTTTTAGCGCTTTTCCGAAGAGTTTTTATTTTATTTATGTAGGATATTTTAAGCAAATTGTTCTGGAAAGCGCTCTACCGAAATTCTGAGGAAAGTGCTTAGTTATGCAGCTCCTGCGTGACGGCCTTTTTATTTATTTAATGGAGCCAGCCCCGAAATAATAAGGTCTTCCATTTCGTACACTCTGTTACGAGTCAATTAAATCATTGTGAGATACAAAGAGAATATACAGAAAAAAACCAAGGGGGCGATGAAAAACCTCGAAAAATGCCTCCAGCCAGAAAATGAAAGAAAGGAAAAAAATAATAATCGAATTATTCCTGGGGTAAAAATTGAGGGAATAAAATAAACAGTTAAAATGAATGCTTAATATTCTAATTTACAACATTATTATAACTATATATAAAATATATAGAATATTTTTCTATAAATTTGATATAAATTTGTGTATAACATTTTTCTTAATATTTTAATAATGTGAAACGTTTTTATGTGTTTCAAATAAAGTAGTATGTAAGTATGGGCTGCCTTCAGTAAGTAATTCTTGTGGAAAAACCAATTCGTCACGTCTAATTACATTAGTAACAACAACATTTTTGTATGTTTGATCTCCCATTGCTATACGTCTAATATCGTTTATAGAGAAGCATTACTGTAAACTTGATTTTTTTAAACACCCAAAAGACAGTGTTTATAATCCAAAATAAACCAAACGATATATCCAAAAAATGCTGCCTTATGTCACTATTCCACGCGGACACAGCTAGTGTATAATAAGACTTATAATAAATAAGAAAACAAAATAGGTAATCTCCCCAAAGAGAAGAAAATAAAGGTCGGAAATGGTGGAGGTTCATTGCTTTCTGTGAGCCGACGACAAAACCATTTGTTGATTCATCGATTTAATTATTTTTACGTTTCTATTAATACTCCACGACCATTGCTCAAAGCGACAGAATTGGACGCCCGCTTAGAAGAGGAAGCCAACAAGAACCGGAAAGAGGCGGGCTGCTGAGGATCTATTATTCAGTAACAAAACGGGATATTTTTCAACTTGCATCCGGAAGTGAAGCTATATTTGACTATCAGCAGGGTCTGGAGTACAAGCCGGTCAGAGTACAACTCGACCTCCTTGCTCTTATCTTGGCGCACTTTAGCTCCTTATCTGTCCGGGCAGCGACCGATCCTTCCGCTAGAGTGAGCCTCGATAGCGTGGAACGGAAACAGCACATTGGCCGACGCGAGGCAGAAATAGTCCTGGGCAGGGTGGTTTCCTCGATTTGAACTAAAAATTGCCCAATTTGAAGCCCGAACATGAAAAGACAATAAATTATATAATTATTTCAGATTTAATTTCCCTCTCTATGATATACATATATGTACTCAAATTGCGAAACGTTATGATTCTTTTTATCTTATAAAGAGATTCTTTTATATTAAGGAGTACTCAGTTATTAATGATCAGAAGCTGGCCAAATGTTATCAGCATTTCTCGTAAAAGCTTTTTGACTTCGAACCTTTGTAGCGATTCTTAACTTCTTTCAGCAGCAATGTCGACGTTTCTTAGCCCAATTCGTCGTTCAATTGAGTGAGTGTGTGTGTTTGTACATATATAAATACATACCCATATACACACACACACACACACACACACATATATATATATATATATATATATATATATATATATATATATATATATTTATATAAATACATACCCACAAATATTTTTGGATGTTCGCGCTTAAACTAAGCTTTCAAGTGATTGTTATCCGTTCTTCTTAGTTCTAATCGCATATAACGTGAAACGTAAAAATATAATTTACTGTTTAGAGTTCTTTGGACATTAGAAGACTTCCAAACTGTAGCATTTTCGAAGCCTTATCAATCTATGATGAAGTCTCGTTTTGACAGCAAAATATAGAATGTCAACATATGTTGAAATATAACATAAATCTGTAAACATAAAGATGTACCTCTCGAAGGCAAAAAAAAAAAAAATTAATCTGGCCACTCTACAAGACGCAGTTTAGACTTTTTTTTGAGCTACCTTAAAAATGTGTTCCTTTGGAACAAACGAGTTTTGCATCTCACCTACTCAAATAGAACTTATGCAGAACCTAAAACATTTTCTTAACAATCGGGGACATTCTGAATAAGTCCAGAGATTCTATTAGTCTGCTTTTAGATGTTGACTAATGAATATTACAATAAAATTGATTTAATTAATACTTATATCTGATGACGAACAAACAATCCAAAAACTGCTCGCTTTCATTAGACAAATCAACATTTACAAACACATAAAATACCGCACTGTCAATGACCCAGGATGATTAAAATAAAATAAAATAAGATTAATACTGGAACTTAGTAAATAGGTCCTCCGATTTGCTGACTAGTGACCATCTTCATTTCAGACTACGCCAGAAGACTACGCCTGCGATACGAATTTTAGGTTCATTCCACGTCGCCATTTAACGTATCAAGAAAGTGAGTATCAATATAAGAATATTTATTTTATTTGATTCACACAAGTTTTAATAGGTTAATGAATCAAGAATTATGGCCTTCGTAACGGAAAAAATATTTTGCCTTGAACCATAAAAATCCCTTCTTTGCCACTATACGGTTAGCGTAACAAAAGCGTTTAAAATTAATAAGGAACATGAAGTTTATTAGCTTATCCTCTTAATGAACTTTGTTAGCATACAGTAATTTAGTTAAGCTGGAAAGCATAATTAGTGAAAAAGTGTTAGTCCACATGGTATAATTCCAAACCCCTAGAAAGCTTAGGTTAAAAGAGACAAAACTTCTTCAACGGTGAATATATATATATATATATATATATATATATATATATTTTTTTTTTCTTTGCATATAATTTATCATTTTGGTTAAATTATAAAATGCTGATAAAAATTCGTCGATCCTTTCTTTCCCTTAATAATTTTGTTCTCCTGAGTTATTTAGAACCTGCTCAATTCAAAGTATGTTTTCACGTTTATTAGAAACGTGAACAAGCCTTGTGGCCATTTTCTTTTCTTACCTTCTTCCTAGAATTTCGCTGTCACAAACTGCCTCTTTTCCCTGTCCCCCCTCTTATATGAGAGATTGGAACGGCAAGTGATGTAAATTTGATTCAACTTAATTTTCAGGACATAAGTGTTCGGCGTATGACAATACTAGTAATTCAGCTGTCGACAAAATAGTATTTTACTTTATACTAAGCCTCACAAAAAGTTCAAAATTAATTTTTCCAAAATATTAAGTTTATATTTGAAACGAAAATAGTTCATAAAGGTCCTAAATGATGAACACCATTTTAAATATAGAATGAAGTTTTAACATTGAATATGTAATTACTAGACTCAAAATTGTACCTACACATTTGTTACACTCATACCTCATGGCAAAACAATACATTCCATTATTTCAGACGTGCATCAGAACTATTAAACCCTCACTAACAGAATAAAAAAAAAGAGAACAATTCCATATGTTAGAACTATGAACATGTCAAAAGAGCCCACATATTCTACCATTCTAACATATCTCCATAAAATAAGAATGTATCACTAAGTAAGCGTCAGATTATGTCTTTCTATGTGTTCATGTGTATGTGTATTTGTGTCTGCGTGTTTCTCAGGGTGTCCTCAAGCCCTTATATCTTCCTTCATACATATTTCCCTATGAGGAATAGGTCGATTATGCTACACGATACAATTTAATACAATATATTTTATTATTTTCAACATCAATTTATTACTTAAATATATATATATATATATATATATATATATATATATATATTGGTTTTTTTTTTTTTTTTTTTTTTTTTTTTTTTTTTTTTTTTTTTTTTTTTTTTTTTTACGGCGCATCGACAAATCTTGTCCAATAGCGCCGGCCTCCAGGGTGCAGCCAGGAATTTTCTCAGCAAGCCCTGAGATGAGAAAATTTCTGGCGCCGGTGGGGATCGAACCCACCATTTCCCGCTTATGAATCTAGCGCGCTAGCCACTAGACCACGGGAGACCCCACTTAAATATATTGGATCAAATTTTCTACAATCGTTGACTATGACACGCTAAAACCTATTTTAATCAACTTCAAAAACAGTTCTCATGAGCTCATGGAAGAAGACACATTGCCAAAATGTTTTTATATATATATATATATATATATATATATATATATATATATATATATGTGTGTTTAAGGCGGTTTATTTTACTATAAGGAAGCAGGCTTTTGACATCCTATAGGCAACACCGCTGTCCACATGTTTACCACGTTCAGGCATAATGTGAAGAAATTCCCTTCACACATACAAATGAATTTACAAACAATGGAGTGCCCTCATTGCTAGTGTGGCCTTTCTAACCCCTTCCCTTTACAAGGATGACATCTTAATAGAGTAGATGTAACCGTAAGCAGAATAAGTAGGCTCGACTAGCTTAAAATAAATCACACAAACATTAGTTTTTAAGGATGTAACAGGAAAATCTAAAATAGCCACAAAGCTATAAGAGTAATAATGCGATAAATTGTACAACTTGAATAAAAATCTATAATAGAACAGAGCATAGGAAAACCAGCACATTCGTATTATAAGTCACTGAATTTATGGGACACTAATACATCCATACTTACATTTGCATAGTCGGACTAATTTTAAAATTTCAGAAAAAAATGTTTATAATTATCTAAAATTTAAGTCTTACAATTTCTATTAATAGGGGCCCAAATAGCACATAACAAGTTCTATTATAGTATAGATTACACATTTTCATTGGGATATGAAACTTGAATTTAGACCGATTTCCGTTCATTGTATCTGACAATGCTGAACCTTTTGCAACCTACTTGAAGATACTGGGCATATACCGACTAGCTAGAGCTTGCCTGACAAGTGACTACGAATCTGGCACACATTCCTGCCTCAAGTGTAGTTTTTGAACAGACAAATAAACTGGCAGAATGTGGACAAAGTAATTTGTCTTCAGAAGTCAAGGAATGGATCCGATTCGGCTACGAGAAAACGTCAGATTTTCACAATAATCCATATTTCGAACGTTTCTGCATGCTCTTTGGCAGTTTTATTCAGCAAGAATTGTCAAGGGGATGGATAAAGACCAAAGCCTGCAGTTAAGTGACCATGGTTAAAATACCAACCATTCCTTCACTTCTTCACCTGAAAGTCTAACTATCTTCATCTCACATAGGCGTATATAGAGGGGGGGGGGGCGCAACTGCTCCCCTCGAAATCGGTAAAAATGTATCATAAAAACCTTAAAAATAAATTACATAAGATCACATAGTTCAGAAAAAATAGTTTTTATCAGATGTAATAGCGTTTTAATTGGCTAACTATTCCAAGTTCTATATTCTTAGTATTTCATACATAAATTATTTTCTATATACGCCCTTGTCATCTCATAATGCAATTTGTCTTCATATACCCCATGTCATTCTTCTTTAATATTTTCTTATCACAATCCAGTTTACTGCTTCAGGGGGTTTAAACCGTCCTGTAAATTATTCATTGGTTTAATGAAGCAGCAATACAGTTAATTTATTTAATAGTCAGGTAAAAATTTGTAAAAAATCCTTTAACATGTAATCAATTTTTTTACAATAATGAGCAAGGAGGCAATTATGAAATGTTAGACGCAATTCAACCATCTAAGTCTTTATAGCCATATTCAAACATTTAAAGTATCTAATAAAAAACATTAGGTAAATACCAAACCAAAGTTTCTGGTTAAAATACTCGTATTTTAAAATTAATATTTAAGGTCATCCAACACAGATTAACATCGCCCTCTATTGAAAAGTATCCGGAAAAATTAAATTCGACAAAGACGCGGTTCAAACAACTAATGTAATGTTTATACCCCATGGCATTCATGAATTATTAACTGATGGTACACCAGATATAAACAAAAATAATTGTTGATGGTAGGTAGGACTGAAGGTTGAAAGGAATTCCCAAAACTTCCTCCACGAGAGCAACCTCCATAGCAACTAAGGGCCCTTTGGAAAATGATATTACCAGAAAACAGAGGGTTGATTCCCATCCTTTGAGGAATAAGTCCGCTGTCAGAGAGAGCGAGTTGGATATTTATACAGAAAGCTGGATGCATATTGGATTTTCTCTGCCAATATTCTTTCATTTTGTCTCAAACGAAAGCAGTCAAAGGGTAATATTTTTTCGCTCCAGCGATAAAAAAAAACCCGAAACGCGAGGCCTTTTTGATCCGTACGAATCCGGCAAATCATGGCTGCCGTATAAGATGAAAGGGTTGAACCGCTGAAGAGGGGGGACTCGCTGTCTGTGACACTAATTACCAAGTTACAACGGGGCTTACACGATCTGTGCGACGAGCTTTGAGCTTCGGTTCAAGGAGCAATGTTCACTCAGTCCGCTGATCGTTCAATGCCCTCCAAAGGTTGACGACCTCACTCTTCGCCCTCATCATTCTGGACATTTTATGCCCTTCCTGCCCTACGCAGTTATCCAAAAGTGAACACACCTTAACCCGGTTTGGTCATTTTATTTTAGATGGTTTTGACGTCAGTGACACTGATAGTGAAAAGAAATTTCTTCAGATTATTCCCGAATCATCGACATTTTCTTTATACATACCACATAATTTATAATTTTATTTAAATTTTCTCACTATCAGGGGAGCTACACACAAGTGCCCGGAGCCAAATAATGATACGTGTTTTTTTTTTTATTTCATAACAAAAATGTTCATATCGAATAAAAAAAAAAATCAGTCCCGTAACAGATCAAAAGAGCCCTCAGGGGCAGATACTGTAGAGGTATCTGATTCATGACCATACGGCCCACTAGGGAGATAGTATGGTTAATACAATGCTCTGGCCGTCTGATTTTGCCCTTTGCTGCTTAGAAATAAAGGCTGGGTTGACCTAGGGACCGTGAGGGAGGCCGAATCAAACCCATGAACAAAGAAACTAGAAGTAAAAATCTTTAGTGCTTGCTCGGGATTTGAACTGAGGTACTCCAGCATATTAGCCTAGTGCTCTACCACTGAGCTAACCTCGCCCCCGAAATGTGGAGTAAAAAAAAGGCGTACTTTTTTTTTGTTATAAATAAATTATTATTTGTTTACATATTTGTTTTGTATGTAAAATACCACACAAATTTTTCTTATAACATTTTTTCTATCTACGTTACTCCAAGTTAAGCGATTTGAGACGTAATTTGGCAGGGTGGTTTCACCCTTAAACGTGCGATTGGACCGATATAAAAAATTACGTATAAATTATTTTCACGTGTTTAATAAATACACAAATTTTCAAAAAAATCGGCTCCGGACTTAGCTTGGGGATGTCTCCTTGTAAGCTCTTTCCCAAGGAATTTGAGATATTCACGTTTCCTTCATAAAAGAACATTGACCAATTTCTTCAAATCTTCATAGATCTTAACTGCTACTTACCAAAACTGAGACCCATTAAAATTTTATATATATATATATATATATATATATATATATATATATATATTTGTTGCTATCGGTATATAGCATTCGCATAAAAGGTTCCCCGCAAAAGTGCGTGCAACTAGTTAAGATTAAAATGTTATAATGACATCACAACTTTCTTGTTTTTTTTTTTTTTTTTTTTTTTTTTTTTTTTTTTTTTTTGTTTTTTTTTTTTTTTTGTTCTTAAACGAGTAATTGCCAAGAGAAATCGTGGATTTGTGTAAAGGTATTTTTGTGAGTTGAAACCATCTGGTCTTTTCTCAAGACCAGAGAGCGTACCTGATGTTCCATGACCAAAAGCCCATATCCTGAGGAAACCAGAAAGAGAGGTGTCTTCAAACCTATTGGCGTGTTTCTTCCCTTCTCGAAGGCACGTAAACCTGAGTCAACTGACGCCAACTCGAATCCCACGAATGATAGTGCGAGTGAAAAACAAAAAATCAAAGCCACAATCATACATCGTGAGGCCTGGCAACTTATTGATTGGCACTGCGAATGTCAATCTAATTGGAAATTGAACACGTTTGAATTCAATTGGCAAATCTGTGGGAATACTAATGGCCGAAAACTGTGTAGGGAGTGAGAGAAAGCTTATTGCATGAGAAAGACAGGAGACAGGCTTTGTTCTCATCCTTACCCTGTGTTGTTTACTGGGCGAGAAGTGACACCGTTAGACGTCTGGCGGGAATAACTGATATTGGTATAATTGATCAGTTATCGATCACCAAGAGTTGAAAATAATTAAAGTTCAAATATCGCTATTAATAAAATGGGGATTGGTGGTAGAAGGGTGAAAATTTAGGGTCGCATGTATTTTTAATGCCAAATTATAAAAACAGAAAAATATAACAGTTTGTCCAAAAAGTAAAAAAAAACGTTTTTTGGGCCGAACCACCCTTATGACTTAGGGGCATGAAAAATAGTTAAAACCTATACCCAGACCTACCGAATATACAGACAAAATTTCAAGCCGTTTCGAAGGAGTTCGGTTACAAACACTGTGACACGAGAATTTTTTATATTAGATATATATATTCTAAAGAAATTTACTGAGAGTATATCATTGACCGTTGAGATTGTAGGTGTTGGGTTGAGATTAATAAAAACTATAACGAGGCGTTCCCGACCAGAACGGAGAATTAGCCAAATGCAATTGTAGATAAAAATGCACGAGTTCGTCCTTCTGGTCCGTGGAGCTAACGCGCAAACAGAACTCATTGGTTTTTACTATTTCTCGTTTTATACCAGGTCCATGTCAGGAAACTGTACCTACCACACTGTGCGCTGTTAGTAAAAACGAGACGAACGGTAAATTAAAAATAAAAACATCAACTGGCGAACCCGCCTTTCTGGTCTGGAGCTGCTCATATGTTTTAGATAAAAAATGTATTATATTTTTGCTGACGAGGGAAATGAGAACAAGGAGAACTGCGCCTCACGGACATGTAATCCTTTGTATCTTCGTAAAGAAATTTACTTCATTAGCAACCTCTGCACTAAATGTTATGAATGCTAATTAATAAACTACAAATGTCATTAACTAGTTAGATCTCCGGAAATGGCGCGTTCTGCCCTGGAAAACAGAGAGAAGTGTAAATAAACGGTGGTCCCACAAAGTATTGACCCCAAGCACCAAGTTTCCAGGCCTCCATACCCCGCGGTTTTACCTGCGTCCCTTCCTACTACACACAATGCAACAATATAGTCTCTTACTCGGATAACGGGCAGATTAACAAAGATTATGGCCCTATTTAAATCGGTTAATGTTAAACTTTTCACTGCTGAATCCTTGGAAATCCTCATTTATTTATTTATTACTGGGCCACAACGGAGGGGATTTTCAAATTACTTGGACTACAAGGAAACGTCAGATTTAACCAAATGATAATAGTAAGGGATAAATTATAATAGGTAATCATAGCATTAAAATAAAAACAAAAAAATCTGTCCCGTAACAGAACACGAGAGCCCTGAGAGGCAGATAATATAGAGGTGTCTCATCATGACCTTACGGCACACTAGGGAGATAGTGTGGACAGTACTATGCTCCGGCCGCCTGATTTTCCCCTTTCCTGCATTCACTTCTAGGGTCATTAGCACCAAGGTACCCTTTAATAAATTAATCAAAGGCTGGGTTGGCATAGGGACGGTCAGGGAGGACGAATCCAACCCATAAACGAAGACACTAGAAGATAAAAATGTTTAGTGCTTGCTCTTCAGGATTTGAATTCAGGCCCTCCAGCATATAAGCCCAGTGCTCTACCACTGAGCTAACCTTGTTGAGCTGGATGTCCTATCTACAAAACACTGGCCACCCTTCCAAACGCCATGCGCTCTCACTCCTCTTAGGAACATAGTTTAAGTTTTAAGGTTAAGTTTTAGGCTTAAGGTATTAGTGTACAGTTTTTGCTATCTACCTTTATTTTCGATTTCCTTTCTCCCCTCTCACTGTCCCCTTTTAGCTGTCCCTTCTTTCAACTATCCAGTGCGACAACACTAGCGATTTCCCAGTCGCTCAGTTTTTGACCACATTACCCTCAGCTACGGCTGACTTATTATTACTACCCTTAATTTTGCTACAAGCCTTCAAATGTGCTTCAGCACAGTATCAGGCAGTCACTATCCAACCACTTCACCCCGCAGTGCTTAACTTCCAGTTGCACTCGCGCAGTTTTGCTTTCTTTCTTCTTTTACTTTCTTTTTCGTTTTGCTTCTCTTTTTTAATGGGTTAGGAGAAAAAAAAAGAGAAAAAAACAAAAAAAAAAAAAACAAAAAACTGAGCTAACCTCGCCCCCAGATAAGCATAGCATACAAAAGAAAATAAATATAATTTGGGCAAAAGTAGTAATAAAATAAATTTACATAACCAAAATATGTAAAAAAAAAAAAAAATAGTAAAAGAAAAGAAACTAAAAATTAAATGCTAAATCAAAGTTCAAAATAACTATTTTAGTTTAATTTAAGTCCAATGTTTTTTAATATTACCTAATTTTAAATAAATATATTGTTTTCATAATAAATTTCTCTCATTAGCTTTGAATACTATACAGCGAATTTAGATGGGGGGGGGGAATGTAAAAATCATGCCCTTTAGACGCACATTAGTAACATATTAGTAGTGCACGTTCGAACTAGTATGTTTCAGGTAAAAGACCCATAAGTATTGGATCGATTTCACTCCGTGACGACCTCATCCAATGGTTGATTGAGTATCGTTTGTGGTGCAAAGGCATAAACCGATTTTGGACTTCAAAGGAACACGTATATATATATATATATATATATATATATATATATATATATATATATATATATATATATATTTCATTGCATTGATATTTTTATATTCATTGATATCGTCGATACAAATGCAAACTAACGAATGTGCAAATCACCAATTTTCAGAGTGGAAAAGCATTTATTCATAACTTTTTTTTGGACAGCCAAATATTCAGCAGATTTGACCTTTTGGTAGTGGAATACTTTCCCTTTAATAGAGTGAAGTCAGATTGAAGAATTTGCCGTAAATAAGTCCAGCAGATATTAGTAAAGATTGACAATGAAAGATGCATTTTTTCATATTCGTTAGTTTGCTTTTGTATCGACGATATGTTGTATACATATGTATCTCTACTGATGAGTTGTATACAAATCTATTCAGATGAGTTTTATACATATGTATTGATAAAAATTTAGTATACAATGTATGTATTATGTAATATATGTGATTATACCGAAACATGCTATTATGTATTCAGGTACAAATATAAGTGTTATGGATAGTACCGTAAAGACAGCTGTATCCCACGTGGCTAAGAATTTCACATTCCTATCTTGGAGAAGCTGTCCGCGAAGAACATGCTACGACCTTGCTCCCTTTTCGCTTCCGGCAACAACCTCCCTCTCACACACGTGTTCCCTCCATACTCTTTATTCACTCCCTCATTAGTACACGCCCAATTATATATATATCCTTATTTTAGATTTAATATCTACAGGTGGTGCTCACCTCCAACAGCTCTAGACCACGAAGAGATCTCTTGAAATAACAACAAAAATAAATAAATAAAAGAGCGGTAATTGGTTTAGAGTACTGTACAAGCATAATGAATATTCAAAAAACCGTGATTATTTAATAACTTTAAATTGCTCTGGAATCATGAAATGTTTTGATACCTAATATAAAACAATAAGAAGAAAAACATCTATAAATATTTTATGGAACATTGTAAAGTAAGAAGTCCCTCCAGAAGAACCTGAGCGACCTAAGAACTTTTTCAGCAATGTGGTAAGGTCACTCCACATCGCTGAGGAGCTTAAATTAACAGACAAACAAATATGAAAATTAATGTTTATTATTTAAAATAAAATATTTATTTGAATTGATTTTTATTGTAAGTTACTGGGATGTTTTTGACATGTATTAATAATTATTTGAATTATTAGTTCGTATATAAATATATATCAATATATCAATCAAGTTTCTGTAAACAATACTTTTTTCGGCTTTAGTGTCACAAAGTCATCATTCTGCTTTTGGTCTGGAAGGTTAGTAGAAGGCGTAATATGTAATATAGGGTGTGTTATATTTTTTCGAACCAATTCTCATAAAGCACTAACAGCCTTTAACAAGGAAAGGATTTAACAAACCTTGGGGTGGATTTTGCAACTTCGGACTTTTGGCTTCGAATACTAAATTTCTCCCTGAGTTTATATTTCTGTATTCTGAAGGAATGTTGGTAATGAGGTGGCATCTATGAAAGAATGTTTGCAATTCCTTTAAATCCCCCCCCCCCACCTATCATTATATATATATATATATATATATATATATATATATGTGTGTATTAACGCGACAACGCCCATAACTTTTCCCCACGATACATGGCGATATTTATATAACAGAAGAATGGACGTGTTCGTTAATCATAATCTGAATGCGGAGGTCACCTAAAACCCGCCACTCCAAACCACTTTGTAATGAAACTTGCTTTATAACTTTCGAAAGTGAGAATGAAGGATCTCAAATATTTACACGCATGTTTGTTAATTTGTTTTAATAATTGGCTTTAAATAATATTTCCAGCTAGTTGCAATAAAAAAATAAATAAATAAAATGATGTTGAGAAATGTCACGCGGCAGATCTCCTAGGTTTACTCTTGGTTAAACTTAATTTGAACAGGTTTACATACAAAATACTAATTCTAAATATGAAAAGGTTTTCTCGATATATTATGTTTGCCAGTTTGGGTATGAGTATATAAATGTGTGTTAAAAAAAAATGTCCCCCAGATCTTTTAAAATGCTACTGATATTCTCCTGCAGTAATAATGAGTTAAGCGGACAAGTATGATTTTGAAAAGTGTTGAAGTTACGGCTCATGTGATATGCTAGGACGTGAAAAAGGCACTATCCGAGCGTTCAATAACCACGTCGCACAGTGGGGCAAATGACCGATTTAGGAGAGCAAAAGTCAGAAAATAAATGTCACATTTAGAGATGAACTCTAATAGCAATGTAAACACAAGTTTCTTGGAGTTCAAAAACAGTACGACCACTGTTGAAAAGCAAAGAGGTCAGAGCCACATTTTTCGCAACAAATAAGTGTAGTTACAGTTGTTTGTGCGATAGTGAAGGCCTACAAGGTAATCTCCAAGCATGGAATAGTAATTGTTAATATTATTTTTACTAAATAATAATAAGTATAAGTAATTGTTTTAATTATTTAAGTAATAATTAAGAATTTAAAAATAAAAAAAATAGTACATGCCTTGCACGCGTCAAATTTAAAAGTATAGAAGTGTACATAATTTGCAAGATTAGGCTAGATTAAGCACGAATTCAAACAAAACTAATAATGAAACGGAATAATGGGAGTTTGTGCAAAATTATTTTGTAACCAACCTTATCCAACTTTTAAACAACATCAATTTATTATATATATATATATATATATATATATATATATATATATATATATATATATAATAATAATAATAATATATATATATATATATATATATATATATATATATATATATATATATATATATATATATATATATTTGAAAACTGTACAATTATAAAAGTAAAATTATCAAGTTTGTTGATACAGATAGGTTCAATTTATTAACTTTTAAATAACATGCGTGATTCAACGAAAAGAGCCATTTGACGTTTGGTGGACAAAAAATTAAAAAAAAAAAATCTAAACTACTCATTATTTACTTTTGTTGTTACTGTTTGCTCCTGAATCATAAATCTCTTTGCTCGTCCAAATTCCATCTTTAATGGCTCCAAATGTTCACTACTTATCTGTTTTTAGTGTTTCATTCGATTATAAAAGTGATAATGAGTGATCGGAATTTTGCTCGCCTAAATCGGCCATTTGCCCTACTGTGCGTCGCGAACTGGACCAATCTCTAAGGTTCGAAATTCCAAAGGGTTTCAAATTTAAATTCCTGAACGAAGCTTCTAAAATCGAAAAATAATTAGCTTTAAAAATAGGCTATTGAAACATTAAATCGAACACATCTTTATTCAATGTAATGTTTATCCCCAAAAAAACATAAATGTGAAATAGAGGCCAAGTTCCTCCCCCCACAAAGAAACACTCACTTCCCCAAAAATATCCCCTCCTAAAACCCCCCAAAAACTTGGCAATGTTTTATTTGTGCCGAAATTATCTTTAGAGATAAAACTAAACATTGCGAAGTTTAAGAATATACCTTGTTGAGGAAAGTGATATTTTAGTAACTGGATATAAGTATTTTTATTGTTGTTTTTCAAGGCCAGTTGAAGTGTCTTTACTGTTCTTAGCAAGTAACTATGAGGTCTTCCAAGTAATGAACTTGGACATTTCTTTCTTGTATCATCTCCTGTATTGGCAAATATTTTTGGTTGAAAATATGGTGCACTTAATACACTAACTCATACTACTTTTTTGGAGTGTAGGGTGGTAAGGCGTTATTGGGGGGTTTTAGGAGGGGATATTTTTGGGGAAGGGAGTGTTTCTTTCTGGGGGGAGAAAATTGGCCTCTATTTCACATTTATGTTTTTTTGGGGATATCATTACTTTTTTCTAAGTATTAATTAAAATTTAGTTGCCGCATACCTACTGGCTTTTGTACTTCATATAGAACCAGGGTCTTTGGATTCTGCATAAAGTTCTCCTTACTGCTTGATATTTGATACCAATAATCAACCTACATACATCTAATCACTAGACTAGAAAAGTTAGAAGCTCTTCCAGATGACATTACTCTATAGGACAAATTGATTGCTCTCTTAACTAAACTATTACACTGTAAAACACAGGAACCTTATCCCTCGGGATATTCCTCGGATAATGATCACAATAGGGAAAGTGTAGAAGGCCTTCAAGAAAAAGATAAGAACATAGACGATACATTTTGGGTTTGTGATCCCAAACTTTGTAATTTAGATGGCTCGACTATGAAAAACTTAGTATCTCCTTTCAAGTATATTATGCAGTGAACCCATACAACTTTATTTACTACATTTAAGAAAGAAGTCACAACTGTTGTTGTTAATATGCGTCGAAATGTTTCTTAAAACATCAAATGAGGAGCTTGGTATCAAAGTTGGACAACTCCATTTTTTTCAGTTTTGAGATTTTGGTCGATTCTTAAGGAGCTTTTTTTTTTTTTTTTTTTTTTTTTTTTTGTTTTGTTTGGTGCATCTACTGCTAAGGTCATTAGCACCATAAGGAGCTTATTATGCTGCATTTGGTTTTACGACTGTTTTGTATTAAAAACAAACAGAAAATAGGTAAAATAGCGTTTATTTGCACCGTTCAGAATCAAAATATGGACAATTCCAACATAGTTTGGTTTCAAAAAATGACAACTCCTTCAGTAGCCAATGAGAAGCTTGCATTCATGCAATCTGCTCCCATCATGCACTGCAAATACTTCATGGCTGAATGTATATAGTTACTTGTAATAAGTGCATTTAGTGATGATTCTAATTAATAACTAGCTGTTATCCGGCACTATCTGGTTCTGAATGCCGGATTTTGGAACAAAACCTCTAGGTACTTGAATCTTTCTGATTTAGGTATCATTTTTGAAGTATTTCTTCTGTGCCGAGTAGAATGAGACCACTTACAATTCTTTAGAATAATTATTTTAAAAATAAACGGGTTTTATATAACAAAAACCGTGAAAAACAGCAAGTATTCAATTTAAAAAAATCATATTTTACTCAAATGGTAGAGATATGTACCCTTCCAAATGTATTTTCAAGACCTGAAGTGAATAAATTAACAACTAATGTGGTACTGGTAACTGTTCTCGGCATATTCCTCTTTATTCAAATTTACGCGTATAACAAATAAATATTGACAGTTTCACACTAGATATTCGATAGATCTCACTGTTAATATTCAGTTATTTGCTATCACAAACTTTTCAACAACTCTCTGCAGAAAATAATAATGGTTAACTCGTTTTTCATAAAATAATCACATCCCTAATTGATAAATTAACTTTAATGAGCTGTGCACAGGTATGGCTGAGTAAGGCGATGAAAATTATAGCACAGCAACTTCAATACATGTACGTTTGAAGAGGATAGCAAAGTACCACATTTTTTCTAAACCGAATAAACTAAGGATAATTTAGTTTCATTACAGATATCTTTACAATCTATCTGCACAATCAAAGCACGGTGCGCCATACTACACCATAGTTGACGTGGAAGTCTTTGCGAAACAGACGAATGAAAATTGTGGGAAGAGATTGGTTATTGGTTTGGTGGTAAAGCCAACCCAAAGCCTTCACTTTCCGCAGCAAATGTAAGCGCTTCCTATTTAAAAGATCGAAGATCCACAGGAATATACTAGTATCTGGTGAGGTGGCATACAACACAAATATCGGTATATTTATGTCCATAACTAGGCTAAGTCACTTCTAGAACTTAATCCTGCACCAATTCCCGTCGGCTGTAGCGTCAACCCCAAGAAACTTGCAGATGTTAAGAATCTCTTGTCCAAGTACTTCGGAGATAATTGGGAAGAAAGAGACCGTTCGCAGTGGTACCGCAACCTCAGAGTACAGAGCGAAACTGCTAATGTTATCAACAGTGGACACTGTGATTGTGTTGATTGCAGATTTTGATGAGCTAGTTCTTTCTAAGGTGTGAGAATAATTCAAAGACTTCAATTTTGTCAAACTGCATTTAATTTTTTTTTTCAAATAATTTTTAAAAATTTTTTTTATACATTAGACATAATTATATTACATTAAAACACTCTCGTGCATATCGAATTCATATTATTTTTTTTTGGTTTCAAAAAAGAATAGGTTCAATTTTTATAAGGCTCCCTTTGGTTTCAAAAACAGACAACTCCATGACTTGGTTTCAAACATGGACAACTCCACTATTTAAAGTGTAATTACGGCCTTAATACTCATATAATTTTGTAATGCCTTTGAAAATATGTTTCTGGGGCCTATAAGAATAACATATAAAAAAAATCACCATGATACTGACATCAATATAGTAGATATGGTTTTTTGCCTCTCCTGTAAAAAAAGCAAAAGTGGAGTTGTCCAACTTTGATACTAGGCTCCTCAAATATAGGTTCTCCTTACCAAGAAGATTCATTTGATACCCCACATGATGGGTTTCAGAAGGAATGATGGCTTTCCGATGGAACACGTCATAGGTAATATGACACTCCCGTATCATATCAAGACCTTCCTGCGTGCCAAGTTTGGTCAAAATAGGCCAAACGGTGTGAATTTGTATAAGGAACAAACATACAGACAGACAGCTGAAAAACCTTTTTTACCTAGCCTAGTGCATTTCCCGGGCCAAGGTCTACCTGTGTGCCAAGTTTGGCCAAAATTGGTCAAACGGAGTGAATTTGTGTAAGGAACAAACAAGCAGACAGACAGCTGATAGACAATTTGGCCTAGCCTATGATTCTCCCCGTATCAAGACCCATCTGTGTCCCAAGTTTGGTCAAAATCGGTCAAACGGTACGGATTTGTAAGCGTTACAGACAGACAGCTGGTATAAGATTTTTACCGAGCCTATATGGGTCTAATTGTTTCTTAAAACATCAAATATAGGTTCTTCATACCGAGACAATTCATTTGATACCCCACATCATGGGTTTCGGACGGAATAACGGGTTTCCGAAGGAAGTACAAAACTGGCACGCCCCCGCCCCGGAAGTGGAGTCAAACACAACTTTTCAGGATTTTTCGATTTTTTCCTTTAATAACACCTTAATATCTATCATCATGCAAAATTTCAAGTCTCTAGCATTATTGGAAGTGCCTAATAATTTTGATGAGTCAGTGAGTGAGTGAGTCCTATAAATCCCGATTTTCGATCGCTTATATCTCAGAAACTATTCGAGGTAGAATTATGAAAATGTCCAGTTTTACTCACATCTAGTAGTATAATACCTGTGTAAAATTTCATATCTTTATCTTTACCTGGTTGAATGTTATGAGAGAGTAAAAATCGGCTCTAAGACCTCCTGTAATATACACACAGTATGCTTAGGCCGGAACTTGGCCTGGCGCACTACCGTGTGCCTAGATTAACACAGGATTTTTATACTGAAGGTAGTCCAGAGTAATAAATAAATATATTTCTTTTTAAATATTATTAAATTCTTTAAGTAGTGAAACAGAATTTATTAACGCATGGTTAAATTCATAAATGTTAATATATAGATACATTTACTCAGATATGTCTGTATTGATTATATTTATTTATCGTTATATATAATTTTTTTTTAATTTTATTTTATTCATTTTTATATTTTTTCACAATTGCAACTCTGTCATTAAAGGAATAATTTGATTCATTATTATTTTTTTTAATATGCTTTTCACTTCCCTAATTATTATTTTTTACTTGTTAGGTATTTTGCTGCATGATCTGCATTTTTAACTTCAGAGGTAAATAGCCTATATAGCGACGCCCAAAATCAAATGAATAAATAATTATTTTGAATCAGAGGATTTTAAGTGCGTTTGATCGAGTCAATGTATTGAAATATTTTGAATTACAAGACCTACTGACATAAATTCCACCGTCATTATTATATTTTGTCAAACTATTAACTTGGAATTTTATAATTAGTTATATTAGACAGGATAACAGGTTTTATCTAATAGTCATGAAATGAGTCTCATCAAAACATATCATTAAAAAAATAAGCGTTAATTTATTCATTCCACCCTCCTGAGGAATGTGGAGTTCAAATCATCTTGAGAACTAAAACCTCTCAATACCCTCCATTTTCATAGAAATTCAAAATTTCCATTTCTAAAATATATAAGACCATTTCTGAATTTTTTTCTAGTACTGAACTCTAGTTGTATATAAAGAAGCTGGATATGAAAGCTTTAATAATTGAAGACTGCGAAAACAAAACAAGAAACCATTTGTGTTGAATGTAAACATTTTTTTGGGTGTATTACACCATTTAGTCTGCTGTTAGTTCCCATTTTTCTAGGAGTGCGGTGCATGTTTAGTGTGATTTTATTTATTGTATGAGTGCGGTGTGTGTTTAGTGTGAGTGTATTTATTATGTGTGAGTGTAATTATTATGTGTAAGTGTATTTATTATGTGTGAGTGTATTTATTATGTGTGAGTGTATTTATTATGAGTAACTGTATTTATTATGTGTGAGTGTATTTATTATGTGTGGTTGTGAGAGTTTTTGTATGTTTGTTTGTGAGTGTGTAATTATCATTATGTAAATAGAATTTTAGGTTTAGATCTAGGTTTAAGGTTAGATCCGATATTTGTTAAAAGGGTCTAACACAATTTGTATATAGCATTTTTAGATTTAGTGTACAATTCACCCACCAATTAAATAATTTTTTTTTTTTTTTTTTTTTTTTTTTTTTTGACGGCGCGTCTGCATCTAGGTCATTAGCGCCTAATAAAATTCCTGCCGGAGGTTGGGAATCGAACCCACCATCTCCCGCTTATGAATCCAAGGCGCTAGCCATTAGACCACGGGAGACCCCATTTAATAATAGTCCACAAAAAACTGCTGATAATCAAGGTAACAAACAATTTAGAATACCAAGTAATTATAGAACTTTTTTCATCATATGTTAAAAATGAAACAACGTTCAATGGTGCTAATGGCCTAGGTAGTCGAAGCACCCTAAAAGGAAAAAAAAAAAAAAAAAAAAAAAAGTTCCCATTTTTCATAAGAAACCCCAGTATTAGATTATAATGGGCTTCCTTAAAATAATAAAAGTTATCGAGAAGCACAACTATTTAAATAAACTTACTTAAAAAATTAAGTTGTAAGTTAATGGCACATATTCTAATGGACCCCAATTCGAAAAGCACTCTCTAAGTTTTACCATCAAGTAGCCCAAAGGCCTAAAAATATACTAAGCACTACCTAAGAGTCTATGTTCCTTTTGTTCAAGAATTCTTAACTCTACACATTCTGATTTAATATCAGAAGGTTCACTTAGAGCTGCCATGTTTAACAAAACTCAGACTGATCGTGATACTGCTTACGTATACGGGGAATAAAACCTTGTTCTAGTGGCTTCTGTCATTGGTGTTTGAAGAATTCATTCCGCATTTCAACAAATTTCATCAGTTCGCTAAGCTCATGTTCCTCATTGCTTAATACCTGCAACGCTAGGTCTATACTTGTAATCCGGGCTTGTGTTTTTCGGTTCTGAGGTTGGTTCTCCCAACTCATTGCGGTGGTCGATCATGTCTGCAAAGGAAGGACTTCAACGCAACCAATCTAAGACTACAACGTAATCACGTGGAGGAGAGCTCCATGGGAATAAGTAAAATCACACAACAGGCTGTAGGCTCAGGGAGTACATTTTTGTCTAAATGACGGGGTATTCACACAGTCGATTAAAGACTTTGATAGTATATAAATACTAGGGGAGGCTCTGAAGGAAGGATGTTGAGTCAGTAGTACAGACTTAGTAGGTTGTAGGGTCACATAGTAGGTTTCAGATTCGGAGGGTAGATTGCTCAGTCACAGAGGGTGGGCTGTACAGTAACATAGTAGGTTCCAAACGCCAAAGGTAGGATGTACATGTATAGCAGGTTTCAGGCTGAGGGAGTAGGTTGAAGAGTTGCATAGAAGGTTTCAGGCTCAGTGGGTAGGTTGTAGAGTCACATAGTAGGTTTCCGGCTGAGAGAGTAGATTGTACAGTCACGTAGTAGGTTTCAGGCTAATAGGGTAGGCTGTACAGTAACAAAGGGTAGGTTGTACGGTCAAATAGTAGGTTCCAGTCGCCGAGGGTAGGCTGTACAGTCACCTAGTAGGTTTCAGGCTGAGAGAGTAGGTTGGACAGTTGCATAGAAGGTTTCAGGCTCAGAGGGTTGGTTGTACAGTCACATAGTAGGTTTCAGGCTGAGAGAGTAGGTTGTACAGTCACATAGTAGGTTTTAGCTTGAGAGAGTAGGTTGTACAGTCAAATAGTAGGTTTCATACCCAGAGAGTAGTTTGTAGGGTCGGATAGTAGGTTTCAGACACAGAGAGTAGGTTTTAGGGTAGGAAAATACCCTTCCTGAAACATATTTTGATGGTGTTTAATAGTCTCGATACCAAGAATGACCTCTGGAATTTTCACATTATTGAAAGAAGGTTAGATAACCCGGTGTTAATATCCCAGAAGTTGATACACCGTAAAAAATAAAATTAAATAGCATATGTGGAGGCCTGGAGGCCGTGAGCGTTAAGGCGTGAGCACTTAACGCTCCGTGCCAAAGGGTCGTGGGTTTGATTCCCACTAGGGATGGTGGCTTTTCTTTAGAAAAAAGAAAAGGCATCAGCCCTATCCTGGCTGCACCACAATAACTATTAAAACTTATTCCAAAGACTAGAAGAAAATATAATAATATATAATATAAGTTAGAGCCAACGGCCATAGCCACGTTGAATGCACCGGTTCCCGTAGATCACCGAAGTTAAGTAACGTCGGGCGTGGCCAGTACCTGAATGGGTGACCTACCAAGTGCTGTTGGCATTATAGAAAAGGACGGCAACCTGTAGACAGCCCGGCGTTAATAGCCCTAATGTTGATACGCCGTAAAACACACAAAAAAAATATATAAGTTAGAAATTATAATTTAATCATAAACAGGAAATCATAAACAAGTGACGTAAAAAGATTAATGTAACGACTGATATGACAATTTCAATTGTAAATATATTCAAAAACTGTATGCTGCCTGGGGGACCATTATTTTTTCGTCTATTTATCTATTTTTTACTTCATATGTCTTAGCAAGTGTCTCTAGTTTTGCGATAATATTTAATATAAAACTATTTAATATTGTTTTTTAGCTTAGTTGCTTTCGTATCAAAAAGATGCTTACACTGAAACTAAAAAAAAACTATAATCATTTAAAATACTAACGTAAAAGTGAATTACTCGATTTGGGAGAGCTATTGGATCCAGAATATGGTTTGCTAGGGTACTTTGCCAAGTAAGAAAAAAGTCAATATTTAAAGATATGTAAAATCTTTCTTTGCTCAATAATTGGCCCTAAACCTAATCGCCTAATAAGCCCTAATAAATCGCCTAACCTAATAATTCTAGATCGCATAATATAGCTATCCATACTTAGAAATATCTTTCTTAATAGAAAGTTTACCATAAAATTTAATATTTCTTCTCTTGGCTATAATTATTTATAAGAAAATTATGTGCATTTTCTAGCTAGCAGAAAATAATTGAAGGTATTTTATTTCAAATCTTACAAATGTCGGATGAATTCTACTTACAAAAGACAGGATGTTTTGGATAAAATATATCTTCATAGTACACTAGTTCCATGAATGAAAAGGATTCATTCATAAAAATGATTGCTGTTTACGGTTGTGTAATATTCTGAGGTATCAGAACGACTGGTCTTATCAGCTTGATAAATTGTTTGTAATAGCTATCTAATCTTGTTTACTTTTTCCTATTTTATTTAATGTTTTCATAGTTTCTATGTGAAAATTTTGATAGATTATTTTGTTTCTAGTCCAGAATTCGCTTGAGAATGTTATATTTACAAATAAGATTTACTAATTGATTATGGGGAATAGTTGTTCATGGAATCGACAGGTGTTATCTCTCAATGAGCTATCTACAACAAACACGCCTAGCTACGTTGTTTTGTATTTACACTGGCTACAAAATATTATGGTTTGTTTATCATGTAGTTACAACTCTACTGATGGTCCTTAATGAAAATATTAGAAAAAAAAATCTATTAGAAATACGACAACCTGTTTACTCAAGTACCACCCACATTATAAACATTTAAAATTAAATAAAAAAATGAACAGCCTAATACACGTAGATAACGTTTCAAATTTTAATTAATTTTGCAGACCCACACTTAGGTATGTATATTTACACATTCGGCTAGTGCGACATTGCCAACCTTTATATTTGAAACTCTTATTTTCTCTTGTTGGATCTCTGTCATTAAGGATTTTTTTCTGTAAGAAAAAAAAAGTCCGACTCGCAGGAACTGCATCATCTTAGCGCGGTTCCATTCATATCCCTAGTGTCATTTTGTATACTTAGAATAGAAACAGTTATTACTTTGTTTGGATCATTCTTAATGTAAACACATACTCCAAAGAAAAGCAAGATTGTCGGCAAGGCACAAGAAACTATTCTAAGCGAAAATTACTCATTCCGCCGTCCCAAGTTTCTCTCTACGAAGACTCTACTACGAATTTGTTTCTAATTGACTTAACTTGCTTTACTAACATATCCATTTTAGTGTTAAATGCAATTAAAAACACTAAAGTACTCATTTTACTGTAAATGCAATTAAACAAAATAAAATTTTACAAGAAAATGGGAAAGTATTATTATGTTATTTTTTAATGTATTACGCCACATACAACCACAAAATATAATTATATTTCTACTATAGCATTTGGCTTTATGACTTCCTACGGGTACAATATCTGTCATCTCTCCTAGGATGCATCTTGATTTATGAAGTGCAATAAAACCTACCTGAAGCCTGCCTAGTAGCTCGACCCGGGCAAATGTCTGACCCTACACAGAGTCTAAACATTCTCTTTCTGCAGGAACTGCGTCATTTTAAGGCATATCCATTCTCATCCATATTGTCATTTCGAAAGTTTAAAATAGAACTAATCTTTTTTTTATTTTTTTTTTATTATTTCATGAAAACTGTTAACACCCACCGGTTAGAAGCGCAAATTCCTCAATCTAAAGCAAGACTCTCAAAATCAATTCAAAATACAAACAGGCTTCTCAATTACTTGTCATGTTTTATTGAAAAAAAAAATGCAATCAAAATAACAGCAAGATATTAAAAACTAAGGCAAACCGAGAAAAAAAAACCAATTAAGAACAAAGGTAAACAGAGATAAAAAAAATCTCTTTCTCTTGGCAAGCTATATTTCTAACAATGAATTGTTTTTCTTATTTTACTTAATCTGTTTTATTGTCAAATACATTATCCAACTATAAGCAATTAAAAAAACAAAACAAAACAAGGAATAAAAACAGGCAAAAAGAACCGTTCGAATAAACGAAATCAATTACTTCAAAGTTTAAGCACTTATTTCTCCGATTGACATCGCTTATTCAAAACTTTCGTTAGAACCTTTTTTGTAGACCATTTAGTAAGATTTCGAATGAGTAAGCTTCGCAAGATTGTCAACGGTTTTCGAGATACTAACGAAAGTATAAAAGGTTACCGAAACTTTTCTTGTCTGTTAATAAAATATTTTATTCTAACCCTTCCTTTATTCCAAACGTAACCAAATTTTTAACATATTAGTGCTGATAAAATTTGAACATGCAGAAAATGTTTCAACGGAATCCCATAATTCTAAGTACCAAAATCAAAGACAAAAAGAACAGTTCGAATAAGCGAAATCAATTACTTTAAAGTTTTAAGCACTTATTTCTCCGATTGACATCGCCTAATCAAAACTTTCATTAGAACCATTTTTGTAGAGCATTTAGTAATCTATCTAGTGAGCTTTCTAATGGTCATCTTCCGTTTCCCAAGACTCTCAACCTTTTTCGAGATATTAAGGAAAGTATACAAAGTTACCAAAACTTTTTATGTCTGTTAATAAAATATTTTATTCTAACCCTTCCTAAACTCCAAACGTAAAAAAAAATTTCAACATATTAGTTTTAATGAAAGTAGAACATGCAGAAAATGTTTCAACTGAATCCCATGATTCTAAGTACCCAAACCAAAAACAGTATTCAAAAAACATTTTTCCAATTTTCTCGAAACCGGTTAAAGCTATCGCCTTGAAAATGGATTCATTCGTTTTCCTAGCCCAAGAAGCATATAAAACGAGTACTTACAAGCTTATGAACTAAAAAAACGTAAGCGTTACGATTTTTTTTACGCAAATTTCGCCCCAAACGCCATCTTCGAGTGGGCGGATTCTGCTGGTTAACGAACTTGACCTTTTAAATTGGACGAAGGATTTTTGTACCAAATTTCATCACAATCGGACCATTAGGGAAGCCAGAAATGAGCGAACAGACAAATACAAATATATATATATATACATACAAATTTGAACCACCGTTATTTTCGGTCTCTAGGGGTTCTGAAACGCGAAATTTTCTAGTCGGCACTTCCGGATTGTTACATTGTATCAACCTTATAAGCGGGGTTCCTCCCTATGGGGGAGGGAGGAACCGCGCTAAAAGGGCATCCCTATTAGCTGAGTTTTTCCAAGGGGGATAATTTTTAAAGAAATTTGCCCCGCATGGAAAAGTTGTCTCGGTTGAATGTATGTATTTCTTTCCATCTATTTCTTTTCTCACGAAAGGATAATTTTACGACATCCCTCATAAAAAAAAATTATATTTATCATATCATTCTAGCTGAATGGTATATAATTTACAAAATAATTAATGAAAAAAAAGAAAAAAAAAAAGAGCATTATACAACTGAATCTGTGGGTTTGTTTAAGTGCACATATCGCCCCTTCCATGTCAAACTATCGAATTTGCAAATCGGAGCAAACTAGAGAACGAACATATTCTATCCATTGACGAAGTAATATATTGAAAAATGGCTAATTCGATACTTTATTTGAGGCATTAAAGGCTATTCTCAAGGGATTAGAGTTGTGACAATTTGCGACAAAGCCGTATCGTCCACAATCTAAGAGCAAAGTCTCGAATCTGAAAAACGAGATTTTTCATATTCGATAGTTTGACGTGGTAGGGACGATACAGGGTGTCTGGTACAGATTTATATTTTCAAACTTAAATAAAAAACGTAATAATTGACACAAAGTTTTATTAAGAGCATTGAAGGATAGAATGGAAATGCGGATTTTATTTTTTTAAAGAGTATGCCATCCAGATGCCTTCCGTCGAGTTGAACACACTGTTCAAAAGGGAGCCTTGTGTTCTGCACCACACGCTGCAGTAAACTTGGTTCAGTTGAACTGATTTCTCGACGAATATTTTCCTTTAAAGCCACAAGAGATTGGAGATTGTCATTATAAACCCTCTTTTTCAGGTAGCCCCATAAAAAAATCCATGGGAGTTAGATCGGGCGACCTCAGTGGCCATGGGATGTCCCCAAAGCGACTGATCAGTTTTGGGGGGAAATTTTCCCGAAGAAAATTCATCGAAGCTCTGGGTTTGTGTGCAGTCGCCCCATCCTGATGAAACCACGTGTGTGAACAGTTCGATGGATGAGTTCGCAGGTTTGGCAAAAAGAACTCCGTAATCATGCGTCAATAATTTTCACCGTTGACATTCGTCGCCTAGCCCCGAGAATTTTCGGAAAAAATATTCCAATTATCTCATGCGTGGATAAGGCACACCAAACAGTTACCCTGGGGCAATGCAATGGTTTTTCATGTTTCAATCGAGGGTTGCGGGTTCTTGGAGACCAGTAACGGCAGTTTTGCTTGTTGACGTTGCGATGCTCACTCGACCACTGCGACATCGTGACTGACAAATCCGCACAATCGATAATTCCAACGGCACCACCCTCCCTCCGCACCGTTTATTACTTTTTGAAATAATCGTATTTAAAAATATAAATTTGCCACCAGACACCCTGTATATTCGTCCTCTTTTATTTTTGTAAAGGCCTTATAGGTAAAAAAGATTGTTTTTAACATCTTTTTTTACCATTTATGTATTTATCCACGAGCTTCTCGCACTCAAAAAAAGGTAATCTTCATCTCGTCAAACTAACATTCACCAGCCATACAGCTAAGACCACCACCCATGGCTGGTGAATGTTGGTTTAAGATTTTAAAAACTTTTGTTTTATGTTTTTTTTTAGGTTTTGACTTTTTTATTTAGATGACGATTACTATTTATAAGAAAAGTGTCTGTGAAGAGAGGCCAAACGCCAGAATAAAAAGATGGTTCAAAAGCTTTTTTGATTGTTGAGGTCAATTTACAAATTAATTATATGTATATATATGTATATATATATATATATATATATATATATATATATATATATATATATATATATATATACGTATATATATATTAATATTTGTTAGAAGCAGATTTATATTATGTTCTTTTTTTTTTTGTTGACTTGGTATTTAAGACATGTCGTCGATACAAAAGCAAACTAACGAATATGAAAATCACCACTTTTCAGAGTGGAAAAGTATTTATTCATAACTTTTTTTGGACAGTCAAATATTCGGCAGATTTGACCTATTGATAGTGGAATACTTTCCCTTTAATAGAGTGAAGTCAGATTGAAGAATTTGCCGTACATAAGTCCAGCAGAAATTATTAAAGATGGACAATGAAAGATGCATTTTTTTATATTCGTTAGTTTGCATTTGTATCGACGATGTCATGTATCAAATCGTGTGCGTTAAAGATAAGCCCATATAAATAAATAAATATTTAAGTTTTCAATTCTATATTTTTTGAAGTTAGGCAGATTTTGAGGTTTCTCTTATTTCTTTCCAGGCCAGAAAAATACGTGTTGTTGAAATTTGTTAGATTAAATATTTACTTCGTTAATGTGTTTTAGTGATCGTCCAGAATTATTGGTGTTATCAATTCCCTTCGTTGAATAATTTTGTTATCAAACCGAGATATCCAAGGATACATTTTCTCTTCACATTGTCTGTCATATGGCTAGAGCCAGTGGCAAGTTGGAGGCGCAAGAGTAAACTTCAAGTCATCTAAAGAAAGAAGGCTTTCCTCAGAGAGAAGTTCTATCAGGTCTTCCTAACAAGGAAAGGTATTCGGATGGCAACTGGTGAGATCTGAGACGTGGGAAACTATAATCAAATAGCATAATACAATTCGATTGTAGGCCAGAATATGTCAGTAAATAGTGACGTAAAAAAAAAAAGTCCGACTCGCAGGAACTGTGTCATCATAGCGCGGTTCCGTCCATATCTCTATTAGTAAAGGAATCGTAGTAGTTATTGGTGGGGTTTGATGTTTCTTGAAAAATATAAAATAAAATCTCGAAGAGAAAATAGATTAAAGACCACAAGAGGAAACTGACAGTATCATGGCAACTTTCTCCACCTTCTCAACGTTCGCTCTTGGAAAATCTATAACAACGTTTCACATTTTCTTGCCTTGTTTTAGCCAAATACTCGTTTTACTGTTAAATGCAATTAAAATGGGAAACGTTACCTTCCACTTAGCACGATTTCTCAACCTTTTTCGAGATATTACAAATACACACACACACACACACACACACACACACACAGATATATATACAACACAAATTTGAACCACCGTTATATTATTGATCCGTTATATTACATTATGAGTATTGATCTATGTGATCTGAAACATGAAGCTTTCGAGTCGGCACTTCCGTATTGCGACATGAGGTCAAACTCATAAGCGGGTTTCCTCCCTATGGAGGGAGGGAAGAACCGTGGTAAAAAGACAAACGAAATTTGCAACTGAAAATCTTTATGATTTTTAATTTAAATCAAATTAAGTAATATTTTTAAACTGCGACCTGTAGGTGATATCTCGCACTATACAGATACGTTAATCATTTTCATCTTGCAATAAATTATTAATTCTTACTATTAATACAATTTTCTCATTGTTTATTTCCTTATTTTTTAATATAGGTAATTGTGAAATAATTTTGTTTTTATGTTTGTGTAAATTTATTATACTGAACCGATTTTTATAATTATATATTGCATATATTATTTATTATTTTTTTATGTGCGGAAATCCACCTGCTGTTGTGGAGCTCCATAAATAAATAAATACATATTTTAAAATTTAAATTTATTTAATAAACACTGTACAACAAATGAGGCATTGCGGATACGAAAGGCAAACTCAACATGGAGTCCATACTAATGGCTCGTCAAATCTTAAATAATTTGTTTATAAATAAAAATTAATAAACAAACAATGAGACGTCCCACAACGAACAAATGTTTTCAATATACTCTGGTGGACTTCGCCCTTATGGAAAAAATATTCAAATTTTCCTCATACCTTTTGTTGAGTTCACCCTTCGTATCCGCAACGCCTCATGTATAGTTTTAAAAAGGTGTAAACATCAATTTTTAGAAATGGAAAAGTTATTTAGGTAAAAATAGTATCCAATAATTTCAAAAATTATCTGAACATATCCAATATGGCCGAAATATTAAATGGGCGGTGTAAACCATACAAAAAAAATGTAGGACATTATTACAGTATTATTCTTTGTTAACCCCACAGCTCTAATAAAAATATCATAACTCCTTCCTATTTCGTTTATTTAAGCGCTGAGTTATAAGATTGACAAGAGATGATAAAGTAGAACAGAATTTTAACAAAGTGGTGTATAAGTTTGGATGTGCTTGTACTATTGATCCAACCAATAAAGTGGTTGTTATTATTTATGATAAACATCTCATTAGCATTTTCATGTTGTCATTCGCAACTGTTCAGATTTCACCATGTTTCTTTTATAACCTATAGTGGATGGAAGAAACATCTTTATACCACACGTTATCACTCCCCCCCCCCCTCACCGGTATTGAAAGTATGACGATGTAATTCGTGCTCTGACGCATCAAATAAATAATATAATACTTGAAAAGTTTATTAAACAATGGTTAATTTATTTTTATTTGATTATGATGTTTTAAATAAAACATTGACAATTTAAAAATCGTGTTCTTTGAAAGTTTAATATATGTTATTTTCTTTGTAGACTTTATAGAGTTAATGTGTTTAATTATTACTTGTCAATAGTTTATAAACGAATTATTGTTCAGTTAAATATTCGATTTACAAGATCTAAGGTTTATAATGTTAAAATAAAACTCTTTAGGGGCGTGACCAACCATTGATATTAAAATGAGGATTTCTAATGGAATAATGAATAGTTTTTCTCGTGAAATGAAATACATTATTCAAGGGAGGAGCCATTTTTTTCCATTTCGCTGATCAGTTATTGTTTATTCCACCTCAACAGTTTCAGTAAAAAATTTTTCTATTATTGCTATAAATAATTCTTTAATTTTTTTTTGTATAGTTATATATTAAATGTGCTCTTATCTTTATATGATAAAAATCCTTATAATGTAATAGTTAACCAATAATTTTATTATTATTATTTTATAGGTCCTTTCTTGTGATATTTTGAACAATTAGTCTTATATATATATATATATATATATATATATATATATATATATATATATATATATATATATATCAAACAAATATAAAAAGGATTCAGTTTTCAGTGGATCAATATGAAGTGATTTATGCTATTGAATAATTTATATTCTTACAGCTGAATGAAAATAAAGAAATATTTTTATTCTATTTGTAGGATTATATATTTTATAACCGCATTTTATATTAAAGTATGTTGATATTTTCGTTGGGTTAAGCACTTTTGAGATATTGAGATTGTTATGCACTGGATAATGAAGATTTCCAGTCAGGAGGAGGACTGAGAAGATTCTTAGTATTATGTTAATGGGAGTAAAAAAGCAAATGAAAATTGTTAATGATGTAAATTTCTTAAACTTAAAACATGGTGGGGTGGTGTAGGCCCCACCATACTGGATTGAAAAAAGGCTTTGAGAGATACTCACTTCGAATTAGAAATAACGTTTAGGGGCGTTTGGTAGCATTTGGTATATAAAATTTAAGGCGCGAAATCAAAACTACTTGCATTCAATATGAGCCACAGTAACAATTTCTCGAATATATTTAATTTATAGTTGAAACATTAAATTAAAATGTCCAGTGGATGGTTTTACAGTCGCCAAAATCCAAAATAGCATGGTTTCAATATTTTTGTACAGTATGTTAAATAAGTACGCTTCGGTCACAAGAAATTTTACATTATATGATATGTTAATGTATAAAATTCTTCTCTATACTGTAAATAATTATGTTTTTTATATACTTTTTTTTCTGAAATATAGATCTTAAAAAATAGATTAAAAAAAATATAGAACACAAAATAGCTCACCTCCCGTATGCATTATGGCGTTTGGTGAACATTTAAACCCATGAGGAAGTAACTAAAACAAAAATTAATTAAAAAGAAAAAAAAAAAGCCGACGATTGGAGAAAACCTCTGAAATTCGCCTACGCTTATGCCTAATTGTACGTGATATGCGTGGGACTGGGCGTGCGTAGCGTTGACTGAGCTTATCGCGAACAGAGAGCCAACGTTGCTGGAGCCCTCCCAGGGGATAACTGATAACAGGACCTGGGAACTGCGCATAAGCGCTCAGCTAGGGAGGGGGGTCTGCGTCCCAGCACCCCTCCCCACCGTTCTTTATTATTATAAGGCATGTCGGATACTTATGGACTCAAGAAAAATGGAAAACTTTTTTTATTAGCCAAAAATAAGAAACACAAATAAATAAATAATATCCAGTTACAACAAATATTCTTTTTCTTTAACACAGGCCAATTTAAAAAGAAGAAAAAAAAAACTATTAAGGCCAAGGTGTGAATTTTATATTTGACTAGCTGTTACTCGGCGTGCCATGCTAAACCTACTTTCTGCATCCAGAAAAGCAAAAATAAATTAGAAGCTTCATCTATATATATATATATATATATATATATATATATATATATATATATATATATATATATATATATATCAAGTGTCTGTCTGTTTGTTCCTTATACAAATCTACACCGTTTGACCGATTTTGACCAAACTTGCACACAGGTAGGTCTTGATACGGGAAATCTCCTAGGCTAGGTCAAAATAGTCAAATTTCAAAATTTGGTCAAAAGGTCAAACGTTTTGTTCAAGAAAAATTGGCTACACTGAACCATTCAGATTATGACGGCCATTTTGAATCGACAGCCGTTTTGAATAATGTCTCAAATTTATTTCTTGATGTTCTTCATAATTAGAATAACTCAGACTCATTGATAACTTTACATCATTATATAATCACGCAAAGCAGTTATTTCAATTTTATATCAACAGTCACTGTCTAACTAAGGAGTGCTGGCCTTTCTTTGATAATAGCTATCTACTCGCAGGCTGTTTTATGAATTGTTGTGGTGCTGGCCTCTGCCGGCTGCTTTCTGAATTACTTGACAGATATAAACAAATTCACACAGTTTGACCGATTTTGACGTTACTGGCTGTACAGGTAGATCTTGATACGGGGAGAGTCCTAGGCAGAAAGTAGGTTTAGCATGGCACATTGGGTAACAGCTAATAAGTAGTATTATAATCTAATAACGCATATCTGTAACTATTTGGGTTCATAGTTTCGAACCCGTGACCTCTGAACTATTTTGGCCTAGCCTATAACACTCCCCGGATTAAGACCTAACTGTGTGCCAAGTTTGATAAAAATCAGTCCAACTGTGTGGATTTGTATAAGGAACAAACATACACACAGGCAGCTGGTAGCCTTTTTTGACCTAGCCTATGACACTCCCCGTATCAAGACCTACTTGTGTGCCAAATTTTGTCAAAATCGGTCAAACGGTGTGGATTTGCAAAAAGAACAAACATACAGACAGACAGCTGGTAGACGTTTTTGACCTAGCATATTTATCGTATCCAGACCTACCTGTGTGCCAAGTTTGGTCAAAATCGGTCGAACGGTGTGGATTTGTATAAGGAACAAACAAACAGACACACAGCTGGTACGAGTTAGCCTACGACACTCCTCGGATCAAGATCTACCTGTGTGCCAAGTTTGGACACAATCCGTCAAACGGTGTGGATTTGCATAAGGAACAAACAGACAAATAGATGGACAAACAGGCACGTGATTTTTATATATATAGATAGCTTTTAAAGTCAAGTGTTTTTGAATAAGCCAGTGCTGTATCTATATAATAGCTGCTTTCAGAAAATCTATGCCAAGGCACGAGGAATGTTCAAGCAAGTTAAGCTATAACTGGCCTTCAGTTAAAATAGGAAGGGGTCATTACAAAAACCAGACGAGTCCAAAAACTAAAATTTTCAGAAACAAAAAAATGTGTAGCTTCATTCATGCTGGATGGAATAAAAATTGCTTTTATACCTACTATTGTCCTACTAACAGCTTTCCTTTCTACATACAATAAATATATTTCTTAAGATGATAGTTGAGAAAATATTAATAAATATAAAAATAGGTGAGAGGGTATTATTAGGTTCTCGGCCCAATACTATCATAAATTTCATAGGCAAACCGTTTCAGGAAGGGGCCCGGAAATTGGCCTCTTTTTTTCAGCGTTAGTCATTTTTGGGGAGGATTTCAACATTTAAAGTGAGACAGAAAAATATTTCCTGTTTTAAATGTACACTTTCGTATAAATACCGAGAAAAATTTAATTTTTTAAAACAATTATTACGCTATTACTACATTATTGACAAGTAAGGCTAACAGAAGACAAAACTGTAAAGAAGTTGTCATCAATTTTATGTAATTTATATTATGTTGCCAGTACGATCAGATATAATAATGAACCATTCTTTAAAAGCAATAAGTAAATGTAAGTAATGTCTTGATATAGATCGATAGATTCTTGATATTGTATATTTAAGTTAAAAATAGATTTCTAATACATTTATTTAATTATAATTGCACTTCTGGAGCCCCGGTGGACGTGAGTATTAAGGCGTGAGCACTTAATATTCCGTGCTAAGGGTTGTGGGTTCGATTCCCACTAGGGGTGGTAGCTTTTCTTTAGAAAAAAGAAAAGGCCTAAGCCCTATCCTGGTTAGAAAAGCGCGATTATCTATATATAACCCGTCCTAAAATTCTAATTTAATAATAAAGAACGTAAAAAATTTAAATAAATAATAATTGCACCGAACACTCCGTGCCAAGGGTCGTGGGTTCAATTCCGACTAGGGGTGGCGGCTTTTCTTTGGGAAAAATTGAATCGTGTAAGTACCTTGGCATGCAACAGCACCTTCAGATCTGCCAGAAATAGACAGAAGAACTAGTAGTAATTTTTTTTTTTAAATTAAACATTTCCCAGTGATAAATAGCTTGTATCATGGATATGTCAGCGGACGACATCCTGAGACACACACGATCCCGACTGACTAGTTCCTGTATTAAACGCTCTAACTAACTCCAATGATTTTACGTCATAACCTTTAAAAATTTACGGTTTCGATAGTACGGTAACCACGTCGGTTAGTGGCCATAGCAACGAAAACCTCGTGTACCATCGTCCGGACGTAGCCGAGCCGTTACAATTTTAGCGTCTTACTGGGCCGTAGCGAAGACATATCCATGTCAAAAAGAAAATGCCTCAACCCTATCCTAGTTAGAAAAGGGTGGTGACCTATAAATAACCCGTCCTAAAATTCTGATTTAATTATAGTGGACGTTAAAATTTAAATAAACACATAATTATAATAGCGGTATATTAAGGATTTGTTCATCCTTAATATACAAATCGACAAATCTCGGCCATTAGCGCCGACATCCAGGGTGCAGCTAGGAATTTTCTCAGCGAGCCCTGAGATGTGAAAATTCCGGTCGCCGGTGGGGATCGAACCCACCATCTCCCGCTTATGAATCTAAGGCGCTATCCACTAGACCACGGGAGACCCCAAGATTTGTTACTTGTCAGAAATTCTAAAGGTTAGTAGATTCACTAAATATAATATATTAAAAAAAAATATACTAACAGATATATTTTCGAATCAGCCCTACGAGTACTACAAGTCGATAAGAATGAGTCTTAACGTGAAGGATTTACTTGATTCAGAAGCGGAAATGCCATGCGCACTTTCCTATGGCCTTGATGCTGTTTTTACCAGCACACTCATCCAACAAGGCCTCAACATGTGAAACATTTCAAAATCACTTTCGTGTTATCGGAAGAACCTTCGTTATTGTAGCGTCTTTCCATATTCCGTATTTAGGCTATCGAATAGTCACGTATTCAGGGAACGGTTACACATTATCAAATATCTTTATACTGTCCTCTGTTCTTGAGGCAGGTCAATATTGTGGCAGAATAATGCTAATACGTGAATTTAACAAAATATTTTAATTTTGAGTACTTTTAAAGCGTACCCTATATCGTTTGATACGTGCATGCATTTCTTTTCTTTTTGGTTGTATTTTAGGCGTGTCAACCGTTGAGGTCGTTAACGCCAGACGCATTTCTTTACTTAATTAAATAGAAACCTTCATTCAAAAATTTGTATTTAAAAGACTACTCTAGTCTACAACTTTATTTAATTAAAGCATGGGCCTATACCTTTCACCAGAAAAAAAAAACAAACAATAAACACAAACATATTATCTCTTGCCTTCCCATATGAAAAACAAAATCTAGAAAATGCGTTTTCACTAATTAATTTGTATAAACTTGAAGGAAATTGGTTTCATGAAACCGGTTTGATGAAAACTATTTTATTAAAGCGTGAGCACAGAATTAATTGCTTTCTATCAGTTTCGGGATTGATTCAGATGACGATGCACTTGCGTTTTGGTGGTAGCTAAAATAAAAAAAAAATTAGGGATTGGCAACACATCTGTTGTTTTTTTTTTGTAGCTCGCGAACTAAAACAGGGAGCCTGATAAATTTATTAAGGCTTTTTTTAGGACGTAGAAGGCAGTTTTTGATCGCTTATTGCAACTAGTAGATCCACTGATGAAACGTGAAACTGAAGAAATAGGAAACCAATTTAACGAATTTCATACAGAATTCTCACGCTTCATCCTTACTTGGATTTTGTTGAGGCAAGAACCACGAAAGCCAATCTTAAAGGGGTTGGATTTCTGACAATTTGCGACAAGCCGTATCGTCCACAATCCAAAAGCATAGTTTCGAATCTGAAAAACCAGATTTTTCATATTCGATAGTTTGACATGGTAGGGATGATATGATCACATTGAGAACGGTCCTTTCGATTCCCTTCGCCATATTAACTATAGAAAGTGTCCCAGTGGGCACGTTCTTTCGGATATATATATATATATATATATATATATATATAATGTAAACGCTATAAGCGACATTCCTTCCTATAAGGACCGTAGAGTGAATGCGTCTGTGATTGGATGGCTGGCTATGAGGACACAAGAATGCCTGCCTTATAAGGCCTAAGGAACAGGTGACTTCCTACTCAACGGACTATCACCAATCCCTTTCGACAGCACTAGTCTCTAGGCATGAATGAAGGCTTATCCATTCATGTCTCGGTCCAATCTGAAGATTCATTAATAAACAAATCTACTATCTAGAAGGACCTGAATGGCCTTGCATCAGATTTATTTTCAAAAATGTTATGTATAAACCGCTTTAAAGCGCACGCTTTTGATAGGTAAAGTTCAATACAAAATGGGGTGTCCCCTTGGTGTACTGGCTATCACGAAAATGGGTGCCCAGGGTTCGAGTCCGGCTTGTAGCAGGCTGACATTTTGGGACGATGTGCTAACTTGAAAAATTCCCTGCTACACCATGGATGTTTAGGAAGGGTGACCAACCTATAGATTTCCCGACACAAATGCCGATGAATGCGGTTCCGTTCTAATCCCTAGTGTCATTTGGAAAGATTGTAATAGAAACATATTTTGTTTCAACCTTTCGAAAATACATTTATGGACCCAGATACGTGACAGACGGCCAGTTTACCCTTACCTGGAAATAAACCCTACAATAGGGTCGGCCAATTCATACCACCCAAGGTAATACGAACTAGAAATATTTATTTCTCAGTACAATGCATAGAAAAACATCATAGCGTTTCTCATTTTTGTGTCTTTTTCTTCTATAATACTAATTCTACAATTAAATGCAATTTAAAACGAAAACGACCAATTAAAAAGTGAGCTTGACAACTACAAACACATGTTTTAAGCACTTATTTCTTTGATTGACATCGCCTAATCAAAAATTTCTTTAGAACCTTTTTTTGTTGTAGAAAATGTAAGCTTTCGAATGGTTACATTCCACTTACCACGATTCCCCAACCGTTTTCGAGATATTAAGGAAAATATACCCCAAAAGGTTCCCAAAACTTTTCATGTCTGTTTATAAAATATTTTATTTTATATTTTTAAACGTAACCAAACTTTAATCAATTTTGTTTGGACGAATTTCGACCATGCAGAAAATATTTCAACTGAATCCCATTGTAAATACCCAAACCAAAAACTTTATTCAACAACTATTTTTCCAATTTTCTCAAAAACGGTTACAGATATCGCCTTAAAAATGGTTTCATGTGTTTTCCTACGTAAAGGGACCTATAAAACGAGCATAAGATGTAACCGTAACGATTTTCTTCGCACGATGAAAGATTTTTTGGCCAAATTTCATCAAAGTCGGACCATTTATGAGCTAAGGATAAAGCGAACAGACAAATAAAAAATATATATAAATATATGCTTGATGTTTATTTTTCGTCGCTGGGATGATATTTTTAGGTGGGATGGGTTGAATCCATCGAAATATCCCAGGAAGAAGTGAGGAGGAGTACCACCGCTGGAGAAAAATGCCGTTCCATCTAAATATATATATATATATATATATATATATATATATATATATATATATGTATGTACATATATATATATAGGGGAAGGTGTTGTAGCTTTGACCACTTTGTAAAATTGAGTTTTTTTTTAGCTTGAATATTAAGGCTTTTTTTTTTTTATTTCATTGTAATTAGTATTCTATTGCTTATCATATTTAATTTTTTCAACGTTCTAGCTTTACATTTAATATGTTTTATTAATTTTAAAAAAAATAATCGTACAGTGTTCAAAGGTACAACATGTAGTTGTACATTTGACCATGGGGTGTTATACCTCTGACCACGTAAAAACAACAAAGCAGTGCAGAAAAAAAATTGTATTCAGTAATATTGTAATTAATTGTAAGTTTAATAAATACAGGACAAGGATGTAAGCATAATAAAAAAAACTATTATTGATATTATGTTATGCTTAATATGCTGAAAAATCCAGTCCTATCAATAAACATTTTAACTGTCAAGCAGATCCACTAGCTATAGTAGGGTATGGAAGTTTAGCCACAATGCCTTCAACATCAATATCATACAAATTTTCATCTTCTCTCGTAAACTTGTCACTTAAAGTTTGTTTTTTCAAATATTGGATCATATATTGGACATTTAATACCACAGATCTCTGCGACTAAATGTGTAATAGTCTTTTTACTTTTATTTTTAATAAGTATAAAATTTCCTTTTTCCAAATCATATTTTTCAAATTGTTGCTGGCCATCGACTTAACTCACGACATTTATCAGACAGATCAACGTCCCTTCCTCCTAAAGAAATTTCGGTGTCAGTATCAGAATATGACCACAAACCACGGTTGTTGTTCCTTTGACCTGGTCAAAGGAACAACACCTAGTCGTGGTCAAAGGTACAACACCCTGGTAGTGCAAATTAAAAAGCATGGTAAAAAGTTTAGGGTTAAGATAAATCAATTTCAAAAACTACGCCATATTTCTTATTGTAATAGCTACTTTGTCACATGATTTCCATCTAAAAAGACATAATACAAAATATATTATGAGGCAAAACGTCATCAATAAATAACTTACATTTTTATGATAGAAATGGATAAGTATTTTTTGCAAGAATCCTCTTTGACTTAAATAATACAAAGTAGGTTACACAAGACCTCTAGTGAAGGAGATAAACACTAATTACACCAAAATTTATAAAATGTTGCTACATGCCGCCACAGCCTAGGTGGTCAAAGGTACAACACCTTCCCTTATATATATATATATATATATATATATATATATATATATATATATATATATATATATATATACATATATGTATATATATACATATATGTATATATATATATATATACATATATATATATATGTATATATATATACATGTATATCTAACTAAGATATATATAGGTATATATACCTGTATATATATGTGTGTGTGTGTGTGTGTGTGTGTGTGGGTGAGGTGTGTCTGTTTCTTGGGCGTATTAATGTGCTTCTGATAATAAGTTATATTATCAATAGGATTTAAGATCCTAAGAAACATAGCTACTTATCGAATTTCCGAACATAATTAAGGTGTTCTCCCGGCGTACTAAAAGTCACCTGATACCAAGCTTCAATTTATAATTAATAGCTCATTAAGAAGATAATCATAATTGGGCTGATAGGCTTGCTCTCGTAGAACAAATAATAGCATTTACATTTTCACAATCTAAAACTAAAATAAGCATCAGCCCTATACTGGCTAGAAAAGGGTGGTAACCTATAGGTAACCCGTCCTAAAATTCGTAGTAAAGAATAAATGGACGTTAAAAATTTTATAATAATAAACTACAATAAAATTTTAAATAACCCTTAACGCTTAAATAGAAAAAAAATTATGGCGCAACGACACCTACGCCATATAAAGCGCCAATAAAATGAAAATTATTTGTTTTAAAAATCAATATACTTATCAAAATGAGCCAACAAAACATGAAAGGATACTATAGAACTACAAAAAAACATATTTCTTTAAAAGTAGAAACAAGATAATTTTTACATTTTTTTAATTATTACATGATCAGTATGCTAATTGAAGGACTCAGTGCCAAAGGTGACTAACCCACAATTAGATTATGGCCGACTGAAGTGACTTATTATTTTATTATTTGATGTTTCTTTTTCTAAATATTTTATCTGAAAGTGGCAGCCAAATAGCATGTCGAAATGTCGAAGATAGTTTCTTCTAAAACAAAGGTGTTTATTCTTTGTTATAATCCGAGCGAACCATTGCTTTGTACGAGAGAAGGGTATTCTAAGTTAGATTGGACAGATAGTCCTTCCGGTAGAGATGATAAGAGTGAATATTACCATAACTAACTCTATAATTTATTGGTACTGTAGTAATTACTTTCTCACTTATCCGCAATTATATTTTAATTAACCGGACAACGGGATAGTATCGTATCACGGAATTCTTACATCTGCTTAAAATTATAGTTAAATTCTAGACATTTCTAGGGGATAGGAACAACTGATCAGTTTTGAAATAGTATGTGAGACTATTATGTATGATGTAGTGACTTTGAAAAAGCCAGTTCTCTTCTCGTCATAGACCTGATAAAGGATTGAAATTAAAGCCGAAACTTTGGCAATAAAGACTAATTGGTATTTTAAAATTTAATGTTATGTTACATTGAGCGTACCACAACAACAATCTTCTTATTTACAATACTAACAGCCAACGAGCTCTTCTTAACACATTATATTTTAATTATTTATTTATCTAAGAGCATCCGCAACAACGGCGAATCGCCCAATATAATTGTTACATATACTTATATACAATTACACAATTTTAACTGTACCTATATCTAACAATATACATATAGACGTATGCGTTTAGACAACTTCTAATTATACAACATAAATACTTACGCGTTTAAAGGAATTTGGGTTGTTAACATTTCAAACTAAATGAGACTTATTGAATATTGTAGTTATATTTCGCAGAGATTAGGTAGTTAGGGTCGAATAAAATGGGGCTATGCTTTTAAAATGTAATATTTGTGCAATATACATTTCTGTATGAGCGAAGTAGGTATAACTTTACAAAAGTTTCTATTTATTATTATTATTGAATGATTATATTATCATTAATTGGTTATTAAATTATTTGATAATTATTAATAACTTATAATAAATTTAGTATTATATAATCATTTGATAATAATAATAATAAATAGAAACGTTTGTAAAGTTATAGCTACTTCGCTCATACAGAAATGTATATTAAACAAATATTACATTTTAAAAGCATAGCCCCTTTTTATTCACCCCCAACTACCTAACCTCTGCGCAAACATTTTTTTAGCACTTTCCTCCGAAGGAAAGTAGCTATTGAGGTTGGACTCATGACGGAATTTTTGAAAAATTTCTTCAAATCTTTATCGATCCTACCTAGTAGATACCGAAAATGACCCCCGTTAAAATTTATATATATCTATATATATATATATATATATATATATATATATATATATATATATGCATATATATATATGTGTCTGTTAACACGATAGCGGCCAGAGTTTTTGTTTTTTCGTCACGAAACTTGGTATATAGCATTCAATTAGCAAACGATTGAACGAGTTCGTTAACCACCAAAGTCGGTCCACCGGAAGGGGGGGTTTACCCCGAACCCAAAACACTAATTTGACTATGTCAGCCGTAATATTTGTTATATTTCAACGAAACTTGGTATTCGTAGTGGTAATATAGAGAGAAAAGTGAGATATAAAAATGAACTAAATCGGTTCATTAGAAGGGGGGGTTTACTCCGGACCCACAATACCAATTCGCCATTACCAGCCGTGATTTTTGGTATATTTCGATGAAACTCGGTATTCGTAGTGGTAATCCACAGGTAAATAACTGTTGTAAAAATAAACTAAATCGGTTCATTAGGAGGGGGGGTTTACTCCGGACCCACAATACCAATTCGCCACTACCAGCCGTGATTTTTGGTATATTTCGACGAAACTCGGTATTCGTAGTGGTAATCTACAGGTAAATATGTGTTGTAAAAATAAACTAAATCGGTTCATTAGAAGGGGGGGTTTACTCTTGACCCAAATTCTTAATATACTCATACCGGTCGTAATTTCTGCTGTATTGTAACGAAACGCGGTATACGTCGTGGGTAACTCATGAGAAAGAAGTGCTGTAAAAATGAGCTGAATCGGTCAATCGGAAAGCGGGGGTTTAATTTGTAATATATTTCAATAGAAAAGCCCGTCAGACGTAGGTTCACAAAGCCGCCGCAAGGAGCGCTTTCTACCACTAGAGTGACTGTATCCTGTTCCTGCGTTAGATCAAAATACGATAATATGAGGTTTTTTGTATTTATTACGTAGTGTAATAGGTACCATGTGTAAACATAACTCTGGAAGCAAATTATTAATTGATCAGTTACTCATTACAAATTTAAAAGAGAACTATTCATGTTTTTATTTTATTTATGTAGGATATTTTAAGCAAATTGTTCTGGAAAACAATCTACACTACCCAAATTCTTAGGAAAGTGCTTAGTTATGCAGCTCCTGCGTGAAGGACTTTTTATGAGTTACAATGATTTGTAGAGTTCAAAATTTAACATTATCAGAATTAGAACAACAAAATACTATTGACTTATTTTGGCTGGAATGTGGAGTATACCTAGTCGAGGATTAAGAAAGATGAAGCTGGGCCCTACTGTAGGCGGAGAATCAGCCTGTTTCTCCCGTACAAAATACTATTGACTTATTTTGGCTGGAATGTGGAGTATACCTAGTCGAGGATTAAGAAAGATGAAGCTGGGCCCTACTGTAAGGGAGAATCAGCCTGTTTCTCCCGTACAGGATACTATTGACTTATTTTGGATGGAATGTGGAGTATACCTAGTCGAGGATTAAGAAAGATGAAGCTGGGCCCTACTGTAAGGGAGAATCAGCCTGTTTCTCCCGTACAGGATACTATTGACTTATTTTGGATGGAATGTGGAGTATGCCTAGTCGAGGATTAAGAAAGATGAAGCTGGGCCCTACTGCAGCGGAGAATCAGCCTGTTTCTCCCGTACAGGATACTATTGACTTATTTTGGATGGAATGTGGAGTATACCTAGTCGAGGATTAAGAAAGATGAAGCTGGGCCCTACTGTAAGGGAGAATCAGCCTGTTTCTCCCGTACAGGATACTATTGACGTATTTTGGCTGGAATGTGGAGTATACCTAGTTGAGGATTAAGAAAGATGAAGCTGGGCCCTACTGTAAGGGAGAATCAGCCTGTTTCTCCCGTACAGGATACTATTGACTTATTTTGGCTGGAATGTGGAGTATACCTAGTCGAGGATTAAGAAAGATGAAGCTGGGCCCTACTGAAGGCGGAGAATCAGCCTGTTTCTCCCGTACAGGATACTATTGACTTATTTTGGCTGGAATGTGGAGTATACCTAGTCGAGGATTAAGAAAGATGAAGCTGGGCCCTACTGAAGGCGGAGAATCAGCCTGTTTCTCCCGTACAGGATACTATTGACTTATTTTGGCTGGAATGTGGAGTATACCTAGTCGAGGATTAAGAAAGATGAAGCTGGGCCCTACTGTAGGCGGAGAATCAGCCTGTTTCTCCCGTACAGGATACTATTGACTTATTTTGGCTGGAATGTGGAGTATACCTAGTCGAGGATTAAGAAAGATGAAGCTGGGCCCTACTGCAGCGGAGAATCAGCCTGTTTCTCCCGTACAGGATACTATTGACTTATTTTGGCTGGAATGTGGAGTATACCTAGTCGAGGATTAAGAAAGATGAAGCTGGGCCCTACTGCAGCGGAGAATCAGCCTGTTTCTCCCGTACAGGATACTATTGACTTATTTTGGCTGGAATGTGGAGTATACCTAGTCGAGGATTAAGAAAGATGAAGCTGGGCCCTACTGCAGCGGAGAATCAGCCTGTTTCTCCCGTACAGGATACTATTGACTTATTTTGGCTGGAATGTGGAGTATACCTAGTCGAGGATTAAGAAAGATGAAGCTGGGCCCTACTGCAGCGGAGAATCAGCCTGTTTCTCCCGTACAGGATACTATTGACTTATTTTGGCTGGAATGTGGAGTATACCTAGTCGAGGATTAAGAAAGATGAAGCTGGGCCCTACTGCAGCGGAGAATCAGCCTGTTTCTCCCGTACAGGATACTATTGACTTATTTTGGCTGGAATGTGGAGTATACCTAGTCGAGGATTAAGAAAGATGAAGCTGGGCCCTACTGCAGCGGAGAATCAGCCTGTTTCTCCCTTACAGGATACTATTTATTTACCAACTCATTTTTGTAATTTTCAAAGTTCTAAGAAGATGTTTCTTAAAGGAAGTTCAATAGAGAATTCAAATTCGCAATTAGATTTTTCCTATCAATTTTATATTTTGTAAATAATTCATTTAAAGTTGTGAAAATGAGCATTTTACAGCATTTTTGCATGTTTCTTTGGTTAAAACTATATTTTTTTTTTTACAAAAACGAACCAACTTATCAGAAATCCAACTTCATATTCGTATTCTCCACCCCAAAAAGCATTAAAAATTATAGAAACCAGAACACTAAAACGTTTGTATAGACAGAACAAATTTTTAGATTCAGTATTATAAAAAACAACTTAAAAGCCCTGTATTTTAAACACTTGACGTATAGGGGGAAAATGTGAGTTTCTGATTCACCACACCCGAAAACCCCAAAATGGTGGTTCACTTCCTTGTTACTTCCAAAAAGTTAAAATTGGTTGACTTGTGTTATTAGTTGTTACAAATTCTTCATATGGCCTGTTGTCTCGTCATTAAATGAGAGTGAGTTTGCAGTGAATGCCCAATTCTGAGCCTCGTAATCACGACTTTTTCCCTTCTTGTCAGTCGATTACTCGATGGCATTCTCCTTTATTTCTCGTAGTTTGTTGTGTCAATACGTTTTGCCACTTGCTTGTTGTGTAGTTGTTAGTGAGAACAACTTCCTAACAGAAAGAACTGGAGAAATACCGATTTATCAATCAAATTTATCTAGTTACCCAAATAATAACCGAACGTAAGCTAAAACTATCCGTGTAGTGTCCATCGACCCTAAGGACCTACAAACACTTACACGTGTGGTCACGAGAGAGTAGCACGTGAGCCTATAGGAATGCTGCACTGGAATGTAGTTCTTTTAGCATCTACCAACCTACACCGTGTCTCTTCCTGCCTCCCACTTCCTTCAAAGCGGGCCGACCTAACATAAAAACATATTTATACAAATAAGGGACCAACTAAAAAAATGCCGACATTCTTCCAACCGCTCTCTAGCCGATTAATAATAGAAACCAAAGTATACCTTAGAAACTTTAGATGTCCGATACAAAAAACTGGCTGTTATGTTTTACATATATTATAGAACTTACAAAGGCACGTAATTTGATATTTAAATCCCTCCTTATAACCGAACAATTATAAATGAAAAGCGTTCATTAATAAATACTGAACTACATAACGATTTTCAATATAATTAAATTAATTTATCAGTCATTCCAGGAAGAGCAGAATTTGTGCCTTAGGAGTAACAGCCATGCTTTTAGCGTCAAGATACTCAAATATAAAATTTGAAATGTTTATAAATATTATTTTTTTAAAGTTCAGAAGAGACCCGGTGATAATAAAATACATAAATAATAAAACCAAATTTTCTAAACAATAAGAAAATGAGTGGCTTGACATATTAATACAATAATTAATAATAATAACAAATTAATAAATCAACTAATAATAACAAAAATAATATAAAATAACAACTACAGATTAGACATATTTGAATAATTATCCCATTTATGATTCATTAAGACCTCAACTTTAGGTACCATTAATACTCAATTTCTGATATTATTCATTTACTTGCAATATATGTATTAGCTTTTTGTAATTTTATATTTATCATTTATATACATGAGGTATTATTAGTTAATTTTCAATTATTATTGTACTTATTTGGCTCATTTTTGTGTGAACTGTGATTGCAGCTCGAAAATCTTTGGTAAAAATAGAAACAACTAAGAAAAAAAGTAATTATGACCTAACCAATCACAATTTCATATATATGTATTTATTTATGTTCGAATTCATTCATGTTTGAAATATTTTGGTTTGTTTATTTAAGGGTAATGAAAACCCTAACACATGATCAATAACGAACAAAAATCTTGAGAAAATTTGTGGTGATCTAAATATTTATTATTTTATTAGAAAACAGTTTCCTGAAAGGTTTCATATCTGTACCCGGAGGTAAAGGACACCATGTCCATTTTTTTATACAATTGACTCAACAATATGTGCTAATGTGCATTTTTGAACCATCTAATGGTGTAGGGCACTATTTTCTGCTCACATAAATAACGAAGATAAGACAGAGAAAAATAAAATTATTTCCGTTTTCATTAGAGTTAAAAGACTTAGAGGTGGAGGACACGGGTTTGTTTGACGATGACCAATACTTCCAATTAACTATCAATGCCAATAACAATGTAAAAAATGTTCTTTAAACTGCTTCTATAATTAACAAATTTCGATAGTTCAAAGATATGGAAAATTGTCTCTCCTGAACTATTAGAAATAAGTGACATGGTGTCCTTCACCTCCGGAGTACAGATATATCCTGATTTTCAAATAGCTAAAAAAGAAGTATTTTACTTCAAGTTGTTAATGAATTATCTTTTAACAAAGACTAGCCATGAAGTGAGCCAGTGAGTAAGAGGGATATATATATATATATATATAGAGAGAGAGAGAGAGAGAGAGAGAGAGAGTTATAAAGGATGAATGAATGTGTAGGTTGAACAGAAATTTAAAAAATATACAACAACCCTGAGTAACACCTTGTTTTTCATCGTTTACAAATGATTCGACAGATACTTGATAAGGAAGGAAAGAAAGAATGAAAGCTATCATCTATACAGTGAGAATGAGGGCCTAACGGATTGTATCTTGCAGCGAGAAGAGGCGCCAGTGCAGTAACCTTGCAGCTGGGGGTCTCTGCCCAGCTCTTCATGTTTACTCCTCCAATGGGAAGCCTACATTCTTATACCTGTTCTAGTAGCGCCACGTGGAGTAGCCTCCTCTCTTACCTTCACAACAACCGTTTAGTCCACTATGCTTGTCTCACTTTTTGTTAATTATATATGTACAGATTACTCTTATAAACGGATTCTAGTTCAATAGATCAGTCATATTCGAAAGAACTTAACCAAATAATCTATTAAAACATGATTCAGAACAGTTCGTTGATTACAGAGATTAAACAGTATCAAATGGTGTTTAACGGCGTATCAACATTAGGGCTATTAACGCAGGGCTGTCTACAGGTTGTCGCCCTTTTCTATAATGCCAACAGCACGTGGTCGGTCACCCATTCAGGTACTGACCACGCCCGACGTTGCTTAACTTCGGTGATCTACGAAAGTAGTTAATAAAACTACCAAGGAACTGCGTCATCATAATGTTTTTCCATAAATGGTGTCATTTGGAAAACTTGGCATAAGTGAATATAATGTTTTGTAAAAACGTTAAACACTTACTCTCATTAAATCTTAAAGATAAGTGAGATTTAGGTGCGATATGTACTGAAAACTTACAGACATTACACACTCGATATTTTCCACTTCTGCTCGAAAAGCTCTATTACAAACAAACAAAAATTCATTCTCATTTTACGTTCTAGTGGTCTATAAGGAAATTAATTTTACTGCTAAAATAAATTATAAAAACAACAAGCAATAATACGCTGAGGAAAACAAACGTAATGAAAGGTTCAAAGCAAAGAGTTTCCAAGTTTTAAGCACTTATTACTCCGCCTGGTTCGTCCCATGGAAAAAGACTTTAGAGCCGTTTTTGTAGAAACTATAGTAAGCTTTCGAATGGCTACAACGATTTCCCAACCGTTTTCAAGATATGTAAGAAAATCCCAAAAATGCTCATTTCAGTTAATACAATATTTTGTTTTCTGAAATTCCTTATATCCAAACGTAACCAAAATTTAAATATCTTAGTTTGTTCTAATATCAAACATCTAGAAAACGTTTCAAATGAATCCTCCATTTCCAAGTACCCGAAATAAAAATTTGTTGGTAAAACTGGAATTATTCATTTGCCTCAAAAATGATTACAAATATCGCATTACAAATTGTTTCATTCGTTCCCCTAGTCTAAAGATCCTACAAAAAAACGAATATCGCCCAAAAACAATGTGCACGTGGGTGGATTTTGTTGGTTAATGAATTTGACCTGTGAAACCACATAAGGTATTTTCGTATTAAATTTCTTTAAAACCGTTCCAGTTTTGAGACAACTAGAGAGCGAACTGGCAAATATAGATGTATATTTGGTTGTGTGTATAGTTGAAACACCGTTATTTTCGTGTTCTTTGGATTCTGAAACGCGAAGTTTTTTAGGCGGAACTTTCGGATTGCGTCTTGAGGTCAACCTCACAAGCGGGTGTCCTCCCTATGGAGGCAGGGAGGAAACGCGCTAAAACTAATATTTGTTTAAAAAGTTGTTTTATTTACTATTATTGCTAAATCCTAACTATTTCCACGCAATTTAAAAGTAAGTATTAGTTCGGTTTGAATTAACAAGAAATGTACTGAATTTAATGTTTGTTTTCGGTTCGCTGGCTATCTATTACAATGCAAAATGATTACTTTAGTATTATCATAATTACACTAGGTTTATTTTATGACTTATTATAATACTAGGCATTCTAAATTTAACTAGTTAAGATGAACAGCGAAGAAGTAATTTTAGAGGGATTTCAACTGATCAATCCATAGAAAAAGAAACAACAACACACATTTGGGGAAAGGTTTAAGAAAAACCTTCTCTTCAGATGATCCCGTCCATTTTATCAATCTCAACGTGCATATATTCCGGTTTTTTTTTACAACAAATTTTTTTTGTTTTAAACTATTATGACCAAATACCGACTACTTCCTCCTTGCAATCACAATAGTCAACAAACTCTTCTGAATTTTATGAATACATAAGAACTGAAGATACTCGATGTAAATATAAAAATAAATAAATATACATTGTCAAATTTTGCAACTAATTCTCTAGTCGAGCCATCCTCTACTGTCCAGAAGTCAAGGATAATTTCGATCAGTGGTGCTTCTTCCATCTCCATGAATTTTCGAGCCTGAAGAAGAACTACATAGCAACAGTCACGTATCAATAATATGTAAATGTCTGACAACTATGCACGGATTAATGCTTTTTACACAACTCTTGCCTAGTCGAGAAAGCCAAGTGCAACCAAAACGCCTGACATGACCCTGCGGAGAGGGTGCATGAATGAATATATTAAACTCCAAAAGATTCTTAATGAAAAGCCTGATATAAACCTCACCTGGTTCATTACGATGGCAATACATGAGTTCACGACATTTACAATGTAGAGAAGGAGGGGGGATAAAGTAGTGAACTATTTTTGATCAAATATCCCCATGGATTAGAAAATATTGTGTTAAATCGCACAGCTCCAGTGATATTCATTTGTATAAAATCTTCAGACACTATTATTATTTTGTTGGATAGCAGCACTAAAGATCTCCAGATTGGGCCACGCCACAAGGCCACTATTCTAAATATGAAACATACTGCGCAAAATGGCATCATTTTGGCCTTGGTTTCTCAGATATATCAATAAAAACATACTCTCACATAGTATGGAATTTCTTACTCAAATTCTTAAATCTTGATAAAATGCATTTGATTATTTTGTAATTATGGTGTTTAAGGATGCATATTCTTCACAATATTTAAAACAACTCTTCACAGAAATAATTCGTCAAACTAAGCAAAGCGAAGCTAATGGGAAAATAAACTTCAAAAATAGTAAATACGAACTTAATAAATACTTGAGCTGAGACAAAGACACAATGAAACGGAATTAGACAGTATTGTTTACCATTTTTTTCTCTAGCTGACTTTATCGCTGCAAAATGTAATTTTGTTTGATCTTTGGAGGAAATTTAATAATGTTTCAAGAGTACAACATCCCAAGAACTCAAGTGGTCTTGTAAGAATCGATTCTGCACACGACTTACTAAAAAGGTTAAAATATAGTAAGTTCTACGAGACTGGTACTTTACCGGGATGACGTACAACAAACTAAAATAGTTCAAAAGAACATTTGTTGAATTTCCATGTAATAAGAGAGACACGCAGTTAGAACATGGCATTCGGACTGGTTGGCCATATTCCCACCTCAAGAAAGGAAAAAATCAGACATGATAGTTTACACCGCAAGGCGGACTTTAAAATATCTGTGTTGTTGACAGCACTTTAGAAAGACGGTAACCATTATTGAAACAATAATAAAAGTCCTTAAAAACATCAACTTAGCCGCAAAGCTTGGTCTTCAAATGTTTAAGACATATGCGCTTCCTCGTACCTTCCAGCTCAGCGAATGTTTGAGCATGGACCTGGCCTGTTCTGCATCCATTGAGAGATTTGCCCAATTTCTTGAGGAAAATACAAGACCTTCCAGCCTGCAATGACCCACACTAATCCTAAAGACCATAAATCGCTCCATCCTGCTCATAAAGTACTAGGCATCATTTCGGTAATGATAGGGGTGGACATTCTCTCATCTTTCGTCGGCAACCGCATCACACAGATAAAACCTCCAGAAGAGTCTGAGTAAAATTAACTAGAGGTCGTTCTTTACAAGTGAAGTATCTAAATCGTTCTTATTCAATCCGCAGAGAACGGGTATTCACTTGAATATTTTAAGAATACAAGAGGTTGGAGTTTTTCAATTTCTTCTGCAACGGAATGAAATATCCATCCCCATTTGACTTTAACAAATAAAAATACTATTTTCTATATTTTTCTGTTAATAGGATATTGATATGATATTTTCCGTTTCTCTATGCTTATCTCATTGAAGAACTTTAGGGCTAATAACGTGGTATTTCTTGAGATACTTAATCGTGAACATCCAGCACTAGTAGGGGTAGAAGTATGATGAAATTCAATCTTCATTTAGAATAATTTATTTTTTTCTGCAGTTTTACTTCAGACCCAAAGAGCAGACCGTGTTTACTATATGTTTTTTCGGTCGCTGAATCAGAATCCGGGGTACAATAAACCCCAGCACTTATTGTTTAAGCCTAAACCCCCAAAATTAATAATTTAGGATATTTTACGCAATAATCTTTTTATTCAAGTTGTTGTCAAAATGAACGACTATTTGTAACATATTTATTAATTTATTATCCCAACAAAGATTATACATTTTCTTATTTATACTTTCATTGATTTCCTTATTTCTACTTGTCATCATCCCAAACATTATCCTGTACTTTTTTTTTTTTTTTTTTTTTTTTTCTTTCTTTCTTTTTTTACGGCGTATCTACAACTTTGCCATTAGCGCCGATCCTGTACTTTCTGCACAAATTTCAACTTTTGAAATGAGCATAGAATTTTTCATAATACTCAAGCCACGTTTTAAAATTTCCTTTAATATTCATACTGATATTAATATTGAATTACCTAAATGAGCGCTGAGGGACATTACGGTTTATGAAACAAAGTATGAGAGATATTATTTCTGAGTGCAGGTTGCGTAGACGCCGGACATAAAATCAATAATCACTTCTCCAACTCAGTATCCTAAGGCGTTTCCTTTAAAATCTCCTTTTCTCCCAATGCTGATATAATTCTATAAGAATTCCTAAAATTATTTTTAAACACAATGGTTTACCTCCTGTAGAGGCTCGTTATTGTAATGTGGTTTTAAGACCGTATATAAACGTATATTATACGTATTTTGTTTTATTGTTATTTATTTATTTGGAATTTACAACAATGTATAAGATACAATACATATAAATATGTATTATATATTATATATATATATATATATATATATGTATATTCACTCACACTCTAGAAATTTCAAAAGTACTCACTATTACCTACTATTTGTTTAATACGTGAGAGTGTGTCAGTGATTGTGTCTGTGTAAAAACCACCAGCTGAACTCATACTATTTTTATTGTATAAAATGTCTTCCATTTTACAAGATTTTGTATATCTGGAAGGGATCCAATGAAATTAAGAAGTATTTTATGTAAGTATACAAATTGTTGAGATGTTGGGTCACTATATTTTTTTTTTAATTTGAGAAGTGTTTGCAAATTCCATAGGCAGGTTTCTTAGTACTATTAACGTAGCGCTCATAAAAGAATTTAAACAAACGATAAATCCTCCAATCTTAATAGATCCTACCTATACAAAAATGACCCACCCTGCAACCCCAAAAAATGTGTGCGTGTGTTTTTGTCTGTTAACATAATAGGGGCAACAAGTTTTGTTTTTCGTCACGAAGCTCATAGCATTCTCATAACAAACGATTGAACGAGTTCGTTAAGAGACTAGAAAAATCGGTTCAACTGCATGTCTTTGCTCTGGAATTTTTTTTTTTGTATTCCCCTAACGGTCGAAATGTTTTTTATATTGCAACGAAACCCAAAATATATTGGTGAATCGGGAGTATACTCCCCAGCTCGGCCTCAAGGACACCACCACACACGTACAGGATTTTCTCGAGGATTGGACTGTTCAGGCCGAATCTTGAGGAAATACCGCTCATGTATGGCCCCTTTAGTAGGATACAGGGCTGATGCCTTTTCTTTTTACGAAAAGAAAGCCATCGCCCCTAATGAAAACCTTAGGAGCAAAACAATTTATCTAATTATAATGTATGTAATGTTGGAGCGTTAAGGCGTGAGCACTTAACACTCCGTGCCAAGGGTCACGGGTTCGATTCCCACTAGAAAAAAACAAAAGGCATCAGCCCTATCCTTGCTAGAAAAGGGTGTTAAACTATAGATAACCCGTCCTAAAATTCTTATGAAGATTAGATAGTTAGCCGTCGAGGTGATAAGCAAACATGGAATAGTTGGGATTCGCCTAAAAAGAAACCTCAATACGATTTTTGTAAAAAAATCTATATTCAGGACGTTTCGGCTACTCTTTGGTAGACTTCGTCAGCTAAAATGACAAGAAAAGAAAACCTTTCCTGTGTATTAATTTCTGTTTTTTTCTATTCTTGTCATTTTAGCTGACGAAGGCTACCAAAGAGTAGCCGAAACGTCCTGAAAATAGATTTTTTTTTACAAAAATCGTATTGAGGTTTCTTTTTAGCCGAATCCTAACTATTCCATGTTTGCCTAAAATTCTTAGTTTATAATAATGAACATTAAAATTTAAAAAAATAACGTACATTTTTAACACAAATTTATAGGACAACTATTCCTGTTTATTTAAACTAAATAACCCGACGAAATGTTTTATTCATACAAATGATAAAATAAAATATTCAATTCTCCACAAATACATTACTTTCATTTCAGAGTTTTTGTAAGGTAGTTTTGTAAGAGAGGGAGGAATGAAATCTTGAGAACATATAGTTTCAGCCTATATATTCTATTGGTGAATCATTTGCATAATTAACGGTCATTGGCCTCATAGAAGAACCTAAACAATGCAGTCATTTCCTTTACACATATTCCGTGTCCTTCGGACGAACCTGTTTTTGAGGTCGTTCCACCAACTAGGGGGCGTGTGAAGCTTCCATCCGTTGTATTTTTATTTATTTATACAGCTTATTTATTCATTTAGATGCAGGTACTATTCGATACAGTTTTAATGAAAAAGCGAAAACTGCTTTTAAAACTGTCTTTAATAATTCGTGTTGGCTATATAAGAAGATAGCGCAAATACAAAAATACTTCAAACAGAAAAGCAATCATTCCCTTCAAGGTGTTTCGCTATTGTCCCTCAAGCACCGACACAAAAACTCCCGAACCTTGTATTTTTGTCCATAATCTTACAGCAGACTTTATTTAAAAAAGGGAGATTCTTTTTTTAGCGCTTTTCTCTCTCTCTCAGGGAGCAAACTCGGTTATGAGGTTGACTTCATGATGCCATCCGGAAGATATCACTAGAAAATGTCAGCAATATATATCAAGAAAATAACGGTGGTTTAAATTTGTCTATTCGCTCTTTAGCTGGCTCAAAAATGTACCGATTTCAATGAAATTAGGTTCAAAAATACTTTGCGTGATTTTAAGGGCCAAGATCGATAACCAGCAGAATCCGTACCCCCAGGAAAATGTTTTTTTTTGGGGGCGAAATTTGCGCGGAAGAAATAGAAACGCTAACGTTTTGGCGTTACTAGGCTTCCAGGTACACCTTTTATAAGTAATTGGACGTAGGGAATCTAACGAAAGCATTTTAAATGCCACATATGTAACAGTTGTCTAGGAAAATGGAAATAACATCATTTTTCTTGATGTTTCGGATAGATCTCGGAACAGGCTGAGAAATTAGTAAATGTGATACATGTATTCAGCTGATGTGATACATGTACTTGTATAAAGCTTATTAAAGTTCCTACTAATACGGTTCATAAGGGATTTTTTGATATAGCGATCTCAGAGAAATCGGTGCTTAAATAGAGTAATTTACATTTAGGATACTGTCAGTTTCCTTTCGTGATGCCTAAGTTCTTGCTTCGCTTTGAGATTTAATTTTACTTTTTTACATCCAAATATACATGAACTACGGATACGAATGGAAACGCACAAAGATGACGCAGTTCCTGTGACTCGGAATTGAATGTGCTTCGACTGCTAGAGTCATTAGCAACAATCCAAAGCTTTTTTTCTGCCATCGACGACGCTGCATACTTCCACTTTTTAATTTGTTGTTGTCCTTTCTCTTCACTTAAGAGAAATATTAGGAGAGTAAAGTGAGGAACCTTTTCAAGCAGACATTGGATTCTGTCTATGTAATTTATGGCTGTGGCATTACAAGAACGATAAGGGATTTTTAGCCCCAGAACTTCTGCAAGGTCGATTCCTTGTTTGTCTGTTAGTCCATTTGCGTTCGGGCTGAGGAAAATGATTGTGGAGCAGATGGTTGTAAATGTGAAGGAAGTACTCTCAACACAAATTTTATTCTGAAACAGTTGTAGGCGAGAACTAGCACAGATTTAATAATCTTGTCGTTGAATAACCCCTTTACTTAATGGATAAGTAGATTCATCTAAGAGTCAGAATATACCCTTAATAGTGAAGATGGAGATAGTTAGCCGTTGCAGAGATACGAAGACAAGGTATAGTTGGAATTCGGCTAGGAGAATAACGTCAGACTTTCAGGAAGAAATCTGTATTTGGACGTTAACGACTTATTATACCCTTAATAATTCGCATTTTGTAACGAAAGTAGAGTATTTTTAACTTTTAAATGTGGAGGTGAGATGCAAAACTCGTTCGATCCACACGAACATATTTTTCAGGAAACTCAAAAAACTTACCAAGTCTTGTAGAGTGGTCAGATAAAAATTTGTTTTTGCCTTTGAAAGGTATAGTTCGCCCGTAGAAGTGAGCTTGAAATGGGGGAAAAAATACTGATTTAAAGGCAACAAAAAAATTAACGCAATATGGAACGAGAAAGTTTTGCAGCAAAATTTTTAAAGGAAAGAGTTTTGCTGCACACAACACTCACATGACCGAATTTGAATTCACTCAGGATAAGCTGCTCTTCCAATGACAATAATATGAGGTGAAGAAAACAACAGTGAGGTTTTTGTTTAATAAGTAATATTTTATTAATTGATCTACCTCTTCGTTGACTGGTCGAATGGTTTCGAACTGAGAAAATAAATCGAAGTATTCCTGAGGGTCTGTTATTGTATCCATTTTTTTTAATTTTTATTTTCGATACGGCCGACGACACGATCAGCGGGAAGGAAAGATTGACCAACAACAGGATACATAATGGACATTTTTTTGGCAATTGCTTGTTTCATTAAGAAGCTGCTTGCAAACATACCTATCACAGAAATGTTTTTATTCCGGCCAGAGCAGCCATCACAGAATAATTTGATTTATTCGGTGTCTGAGAGGTCTTTACTTATAAAGAGGTGGTATAAGATTGAAGATATTTCATAAGATCCTTTCAGGCATTCATTTTCTAGCCTTGTATAGATGAACACTGATTTGGTGCTCTGAACATTTGTGGAATGGCCTTCGCAGATGGTAAAATTATAGAGGCATAAAAAAAAAAAAAAAAAAAAAAAAAAAAAAAAAAAAAAAAAAAAAAAAAAAAAAAAAATCAGTCCCGTAACAGTTCCTGAGGGGCAGAAACTATTGAGCTCTCCGATTCATGACCATACGGCGCACTAGGGAGATAGTATGGTCAGTACCATGCCCCGGCCACTTGATTTTCCCCTTTGCTGCTTCGACTGCTAGGGTCATAAGCACCAAGGTACCCATTAATAAATTAATTAAAGGATGGGTTGGCCTAGGGACGGTCAGGAAGGCTGAATTCAACCTATGAACGAAGACACCAAAAGATAATAATCTTTAGTGCTTGCTCGGGATTTGAACTCAGGTCCTCCAGCAGCTGAGTCCAGTGCTCTACCACTCAGCTAACCTCGCCGCATAGAGGTATAATTGCCTGCTATAATAAGCAGCTTGGCCAAGAACTCGAGGGAGACTTGATTTTTCTGACAATCAAAAGAAATTTTGAGCACAATCGGGTCCTCTTTTTTCTTCTTTTTTTTTTAGCGACTCGTAAAAAGCTTTTGAAAACAATGACGTTTTCTTTTTCTCTTCCAGATGCTAAAAACTACATGAAATAAGTTTTGCTCCAACCCCATAACATACGTTGGAAGAGCATTAAAATATTTTTCAGAATCCACTGTTATCTCATTTTTTATAAAAAATGGAACGAACGAGTTTTGCACCACACCTCCTCAAATGTACAATCTTATTTAATAAATGTCCGACTCGCAGAAACTGCGTCATCTTAGCGCGGTTCCGTTCATATCCCTAATGCCATAGTAAAGGACTAGAAGTAGTTATTTATAAATTTTGATCTTTCCTGAAAAATATTAAATAAAATCTCGAAGAGAAAGAAGATTTAAGACACCGCAACAGGAATCGGACACTACCATTCGTAGCGGAAATGACCCCTCCTGCATTCTCAACGTACGCTCTACGAAAATACCATTACAAATACGTTTCTCATTTTCTTACCTCGTTACTAGAACAATTATTTTACTGTTAAATCCAATTAAGGCACTTTCTTCTCCGATTGACCTCGTCCTTAATAATTTAAATATCTTAGTTTAGATGAAGTTCAAACATTTAGAAAATATTGCAATTGAATCCAACGACTTTAAGTACCCAAACCGAACATTAGTTTCCCTATGGAGGGAGCATCGCTGACTTAAATGAGGCTATTGTGCTCCGGATAATAATATATATAAAATTAGCATTACTCAGGAGGACATTTTTGTATAAACTTTAGCAATGACAATGCATTATAAGGTAAAAACAACAACAACAACAATTGAAAAAGGAGATGCTTAGAATGCAGGAATAAATAAAGATTTTCGTTCTGGTATTCGGAGTGAAAGTTACATCAAAATGCATCTGGAACGATGTTCTCCGTGTTTTTCATGAGTACGTGGAGGTTCTGGCCTCGTTTGCAATGCCAACGACAATACAGTCAACACATCCAGATGAACGCTATTTTCCCATTTTGGAGAATAGAGTTGTATTAAATCAAGTTGTATGCACGTTGCGTATATTTATTCGAAGAAGATTTTAACATTCATATACGAAAAAAACCCCAAAAAAACCTTATTATATGTTTTTGATTTTTTGAAATTCTATGTAGGTGGATTGTTACTTATAGAATATTTCAAGAAAAAATTGATAATATTGAATTCATGGGATTTAGTAAACTTTTTAACAGAATCATTTCCTTGGAAATAGATTTTAGCTTAATTTAATGGTACTTATATTTTAGTATTAATATTTGTAATTTTATTAAAGCAATTGAATTAATGTTAGGGCATTATTATAATTATTTTTAAGTTAAGGGTTTTACTCTTTTTTTTTTTCTTGTTTTATTTAAGTATGCATTTTAGTTGTTTGAATTTTTTTATTATTATTTTTTTTAATGAAATAAATATTTCTTCAAATTGTGTATTATTCTTCGACAAATATTATGAGCATAACACACACACATACAAAAACACACATATGCTTATTATACATATAACTTTTCTGATATATTATTATCACTTTTAAAAGTTTGAAATATTTTTATTGTTTGTTAGTAGCAATATAAAAAATAATACAAAACACTAAATATAAATAGTAAACAACATTTCCCTTACATATATACAACCGATTCACGTAAAAAAGAATAGAGTAAAAATGTTTTGGTGAGTTTTTCCGATCGTTTAACATATAGTTTCATCGTCTAGAAATGTCTATATGACTAATACGCATCTGTGACTAATACATATTGCGTTTAATATATTTACACTGCATAAGAGGTCTTAATTTCAAATGTTCATTTCATGAAACCTTATGAAACGTTATGGTGGGAAAAATAACTCTATCCTGTCAAATAAATGTACAAAAAATGTAATAATCGACACTCATTTAACTAAAATTTCTTAAATTTATAGAATCATTTTTTGTCTGGAATTTGTATATGACATGTATATTTATTGAATATAAATCACTTTTGCGCGTAAATTTAAGAGAAAATTTGACACTATGGATATTCGACTATAATATGTAATCAAATACGGACAATAATAAGGTACTTGTTGAATCATAGTAATTAGTGTGGATTGATTGTTTCTTCATAATAAAGCGGTACATGTTTTTGTCGATAATCTTAATTATTATGTCTGTTTTGAATGTATTAAATATATTTTCGAGAAGATAAATATAACAAAAGGGGCCAGTGTATTCACTATGCTAGAAGCTCCTGTTGTACGTTGGGCCGGCATGGTTGTACCGGGCCCTTATGTTGTTTATCACGAAAACAACATTGACAGACTTTAGCCGGAGTTCATACTTAAAAATAAACACAAAAGGCCTTCATATCGAACTATAAATAAAATATAAATAATAAAATAAAGAGTATAAACAATAATAAAAGAATTACTAACCTCCCCTGATTTTGGTGTCGTCCATGACGCCTGGGAGCCGGGACTGCAGCCCCCTCCCCCCGTCCGGTGCATCCCTCTCACCAACACCCCTCTCGGAGTTAGCCGACAAGAGCCGAGTATAGCCGAGCAATAGTAAACCTATTGTTCCCCTGGGTTACTATTACTGACCCTGCCGGCATCTTGGCTCTCTCTCACGCCTAGCCTATTCCACATTCCCTCAGAACGACGCTCTTAGAAATATACAAGCATATCTTCACTATTTTCTTCATCAAGCCCATTCCAGCTTTTAAACATTTTTTTTTTAAATGTTGTTTTTCACAACCTTTTATTTTAATTGTGAACATTTTTAGGGAATTATCAGAGAAAAATTATTAGCCTATATTTTAATTTTCAAAATTCTCTACACTGACAGAATGGCAAAATTAGGATCACTAACAGACCGACACACCTTAGATCCCTACGATCGTAATAATCCAAAATTTTAAAACAATTCACTCACAGAACAAACACATTATAATTCACTGGCTGCTTGATCACGAAAGTTCGCCAAAAGGTTCCCAAGTAGATTCCCCCCTGCAAAACAACGTGAGTTCGATCGACTAATCGCACACCAATACAACAACAATACGATTAAACTAAATATCAGAAATGATTGGCACGTCAGTTGAGCTCGACTCGGAACATTACCGCGATCACGCATGTGAAAAAATAGCACATGAATATATTTTGAGAGGACATAATAAACTTCTTATAAATGCAATAAATACTTTACACTAATACATCTCCACAAAATGCAGTAGAAGAAGTTAAGGGAGGTATGGGATCCGGAGAAAACGTCTAATTTTCTTTCAAAGAATTTCAGTACTTTTCTAATAAGAAGTCACGAATACTTGGGAATCCAACGACAATAAGATTTTAGTAAAAATCTATATTTCGGACGTTTCGGAATGCTTTTTGGCAAACTTCTTCAGCTAAAAAATAAATATTTGACACAATAAATATATAATGACAAAAGGTTAAAACCAATTTTCATGGTGTTCAATTTGTCTAACTGTTGTGATTATTACCGTTTGTAATTATATATAAATATTTATTTTTTAGCTGAAGAAGGCTGCTGATTTGTCTGAAAATCTTAAGTTTTCTCTTAGCCGATTCCCAACCTTTCCTTGACTTCTTATCACCTCAGCGACTAACTATCTTCATCTCATTAAGAAATTCACTAATTATTCCAAATGTAAATGAATGATTAGTTTGACAATATCAGCAATTAGCTAAATACGAACACATGAACATAAAACTGTTCAATCTCATTTGAAGACGTCTGCTGAATAACCGGTCGTGTTTTAGCATACAAAAGATATTTTAAAACCTCTAGTTCTAGAAATTAAACAACCAATTAACTTTTGATAATTTCTCAAATTGGTTTATTAGATCATAAGCGTACATCGAAAACATAAAGGAGATAAAATGACAAAGAAGCAAAATACTCATTTATAAATAATACTTTTCGCGAGAATTAAAAAAACACTTAAGATTAAGTACTGTTTAATACAGTATATATGAAATAACGATTTTTAACATTTTTTTTTTTTTTTTTTTTTTTTTTTAAATAATGCAACCTTAACACATTCAAGACGACCATTTTCTTCGAACACGTTAATTTATAATAAAATAACATGTTTACTATGGAAATAACTCAATTTGTAAGGTAATTCACATAAATAAGATCGTGGCACACCAGGTGTGCAGCTCCCTGCTCGGAAAAGTTTTATTTTGAAGGGGATTGAGCATATGTGTGCAATGTAATGTAAAATGAAAATACAGATAATTTTTAAATTTTTTGGTGCTCAATAAAACCAATGATAACTTTTATTTTCCCGTAATTTACAGATTTTATTAGTTAAAAAAATCATATTTGACGAGTAGTTAACTCAAAATAACTGATAATTGCTCATTAATGTTATTGCACACACTGTGTGCAGGCCGTCTTATAGCCTCGGAAATCTATTACACACATCTCTCTCAAATGGGTTAAGTTGCTATAATAAAATAGTCTTAAATCCTTAAAATGTACTACTAAATCAAATTTAAGCCAAATAAATGCAAAAATGAAAACATTAATTCTAATTTGAAATTTACTGTAGAATCAATTTAAGTAGTCCTTGGAAAGATGGACTAAGATGGTGTACAGCTGGTGAGCAAAATACATTATGCATAATAAGCTATCTATCTGTTTCACTTTTGATTTTTATTTGAACCTTCAACAAGTTTAGTCCGGGAATAGATATAACGAAAAACTGCAAATATCCGAAGTTGTAGTTCGCACAGAGATCTGTGAGATATGCCCGAAAAAATCTAATTTTGAAGCTTAAACGTGTGTTAACATTTTAAAGACTTCTTTTTACCCAACACTTTTACTACATGTCTGCGAACTCTAAAAAAACATAAAGTCACACCTATTGTTTGTTTCGTCGCAAGTATTTGGCGTCATAAGTACGTTCAAAATCTCACCTATTTTCATTGCCACAACTGAAAAATTCTCGCATACGAACCTAAATCTCGAGTTTTTCCAATATTTTTCCAAGCGGATTCAAATAGAAATAATCTCGAACATTTCACAACTACTTTCACAAACAAATGGGTATTTCTAGTAAATATTTGGACTTGTTAAGTAATTTTAAGTTTAACGATTACTTCCATTTATATTTTAAAATAATATTACTATTTTCATCTTTCTCAATTTAAAAGTAAATTGACCATTACATTCGAGACTTCTTCACCAGGTAATACAAGCAGACTAGCATTACGCTAAAACATTTACCGACAACCCTGCCTATCTCTATCTCATAATTCAAATTTTTCAAATTCAATTCTTATTGAAATATCCAAATATAATGTCTTTCTTGGTTACGATAAAAGGAATGTCAATAACTATAAAACAGTATTTGAGGTTGTTGCCATTACAGGTGCTAATGACCTCAGCAGTAGATGCACCAAAAGAAAAGGAAAAAAACAAAACAAAAAAACTACAAAACAACGAATTACTCAACAAATCCAAATGTTTACGTTAATTGACAAAATGCATGATAATTATTGCTGAAAATAGTTGATAAAGGTGCTCTGGTAAAGCTTTAAATGAATCATTTTTTATTGTATTTTTACCGTTTCAGTTTCATTTTTCCAGTCGTGGCAATGATAATATCGTCCCTACCATGCCAAACTAACGAATATGAAAAATATCGTTTTAAGATTCGATACTTTGCTGTTGCATTGAGGACGATACGGCTCGTCGTAAATTGTCGCAACTCTAACCCCTTTAGAATAGCCGGAAATTCTTTAAATAAAGAATGGAATAGTATCGAAAGAATGCACTTCGCCAAAGATGCGGTGCGATAAATAAAAATAAAGGAATAAGACCATTTCTCAATATATTACTCCGTCAATGTATGGAATATGTTAGTGCACTAGTTTGCTCCGATTTTCATATTCGATAGTTCGACATAGTAGGGACGATACGTACACTTTTGACGGCGATTTGAAGACAAAACACTAAGCAACAAAAAATAGTTAGCTTTAAAAAATTTGGAATTAAGAGACAACGCCGACATTTAGCGAGCGCTTAAGCTGTATACGATATTTTGATTGATACTCGTAAAATGTGTGTCACTCTGTATAACACATTCTTTAATCTTCTCGTTATAATTGTTTTTTTCTTTTTTAGATAGCTCTTAATTTATGTTTGCCAATTTTTTATTTTCATATTTGAATTACATTTATCCTGTTGACATAAATATAAATTATATTAATGTGAAATAATATTACAGGAATGAAAATATCTACTATATATTTGTCAAATACCACTCACTCACTCACTCATCTATCAACGCCCAGCCCAAACCGCTCGACAGAAAATTTTGAAATTTTGCATGGACACTCCCTATATAACGTAGGCGCTCGCTAAGAAAGGATTTTTTGAAATTCGTATTTTTAAGCATTTTTAGGGGGCTTTAAAGTTTGAGTTGGTTAGAGAAGGCAAGCCTAGGCAGCCTGCGTTGCTAGGACGATAAAGAACAGCTGTTACCTTACATTATCTATCTCATAGTTTTATTTCTAACTAGCTGTTACCCGGCGTGCCATGCTACACCTACTTTCTGCATATAGAAAAGCCTAAAAAAATTAGAAACCAAATAAGTATTATTAAAATCTAATAACACGAACCTGTAACTGTTTCGAACCCGTGACCTCCCAACTTTGAGTCCTAGACGACTTTGACCTAACCTATAACACCCCCCCCCCCCCCGTATCTAGACATACATGTATGCCAAGTTTGGTGAAAATCGGTCTAACAGAGTGGATTTTTATAAAAAAAAAAAAAAAAAACATACAGACTGCAGGTGGTAGACTTTTTTGGCTTGGCCTATGACAATCCCCTGATCAAGACCAACCTGTGTGCCCAGTTTGATCAAAACCTATTGAGCGGTTTTGATTTTATAGGGAACAAACATACAGACAGACAGCTGGTAGAGGTTTTTGACCTAGCTTACGGCACTCTCCAGATTAGGATCTACCTGTGTACCGAGTTTAGTCAAAATCGGACGAACGGCGTGGATTTGTATGAGGTACAAACTTACTGACAGACAGCTGGTAGACGTTTTTGACTTAGCCTACGACACTCCTCAGATTAAGATCTACATGTGTACCGAGTTTAGTCAAAATCGGACGAACGGTGTGGAGACGGTATCGAGTTTATTCAAAATCGGACGAACGGCGCGGATTTGTACAAGGCACAAACATACAGACACACAGCTGGTAGATTTTTTTGACCTAGCCTAGGAGATTTCCCGTATCAAGACCTACCTGTCTGCCAAGTTTGGTCCAAATCGGTCAAACGGTGTGGATTTGTATAAGGAACAAACAAACAGACAAACGGAAAAACAGACAGACACGTGATTTTTATATATATAGATTGAGGTTAATTTCAACTATGATGGCTGACCTTGAATTATTAGAAATTAACTGTCCCTCATAGAGTTTTAATTGCGTTTCTTTTCTGCCTGTCCCCGTCAGATAGGCTTGCCATATTTTTGGAGAGTTAAACCGAGACACATTAATATGGGATGGGCATACCAGGGGGGGGGATAAAAAGAGTACAAATTATAAGCAAAATGGTTGGTGAGTTTTAAGCCTAGCAACTAACGGGAAGGGGGAATCCTAAACTGTTAGTCTACCCAAACCTTAAAAATAAGAACGGAACTTTTTTTGCTACTTGATTTTCTTAAAACAATCTCTCAGCCAAATAGTAGTGTCTGGCAGCTGGCAGCGCTGTGCAGGTAGTTCCAGCGTTTTACAGTTAGATTACTTCTCATATCTTTGACACTGTGAGCAGTAGTAAAAATGTTGATTGTAGAAAAGTAACCGATTTAAAAAAGATTCTTATAAACATGAATTCATTACTTTTTACATCTTACAGCCTTTTCCGGGACATTGATAAAACTGGGCGGGGCACCGAAACAATTGCAAAATACCGGGACAGTCCCGGTCAAACCGTGATGTATGACATGTCCTTAGGTTTTCCAGGCGAGGTAATAATTACTTATAAACTGATGACTAACTTATTGTATGACGGGAACCGTGCTATAATAAACTGCACAAAGTTAAGTAGGATTGTTAATTTTGATGATACATCATTTAACGCAATAAAATAACTACTTATCTGCCGTGACGAAGCACGGGTATTCAGCTAGTGTTTTATAATTATCATCTTAATGACATATTTTTCTTTTATTATTTTCTTTACTCAGATATTCCCGTATATGATTCAAATTTCTGTAATAGGTATCACGAGTTATAATATTTAAAAAATACTAATTCTCCTGAAATGGCCAACCCCTGCGCCTGACTGGGCGTAGGTGGACAGAAGATTTAATAATCAATAGAAACATCAAGTTGAAACCGAGGATTTTGGGTTTACTTGCACGTGACTGAGCCCATGTGGGTGGACCAAGTAAGATGTAATAAACAAAAATATCTCAATTTGAAGAAAGCTGACTAAGCATCATGCGTTTCAGACAATATATTTTCATGACAGTTCAGTATCTAATTTTTTTTTAACAAGGCCATCGATCTTTATTCATATTAGGATACGCTCAAACGCTTTATTGTTTCATTTTGTATCGAAATCCCCTAACAAAAATTGTATAAATTGTTTTAATAAAAATTGAAATCAAGCTTATAATTTTTAGGGGTCGGTTATAGATTACAGTTCATTTTCAGATCTTCATTAAAAATACCAAGTAATAAATTAGCATAGATGAGTATAATCACACTGTATATTTATTTTTTTCATTTGAATATCTGCTTGACAGGTGTACAAAATGTATACAAATTAAGAGGTTTATGTCAGGATTCAAGAAAGTGTCATGGCGCTAGATTATAGGGGATGGAAATTTCAGATTATTTTCAACTCTAATATATTTTTTATTTTTTTATGTTGTGTTTCGTAACTTCGACGATAAATACACTGAGCTAGGTTAGTGTGTTTATCTAATATATTAATCAGTTACTTATGAAAATTGATTAAACAGTAGTTTTGATTGAACCAAATTTAGAAAAACCATCGACTAATGATGTACCTATACAAGACACAGAGGGATTTATGCTGGTTACACAAAAACACACTTTACATAAATATATATATAGAAACCCTCTAAAATGGAACCGAAAAAATCGCAGGCAAAAATCAATTTTCACACAAGTCTATTAAGCCACAAAATACTAAATGACGGACCAGAATTTTATCAAGCGATAATATTCAAATATTATATTTATTATTCTTATAAAATGTCCTCTAAATCAAACTCAGGATAGTCCAGAACCAAAAATCCCTAAAACATAAAGTAATTATCCTGCAGGTTTTGCGTACGTACGCTGTAAGTTTTCGAGAAAACGAAAAAAAAATAGTTTCAGTTGAGGGGATTTAGCGCATATTTTATATATCTCGAAAAGGGTTGAAAAATTAGTAAATTTCTAGTATCTATTAGAAAGCTTATTAAATTTCGTACATAAACGGTTCGTATGCCATAGAGCGATCTCATTTGGTGAAATCGGTGTCTAAAGGGAGTAATTTCCTCTTAGGATAATTTCCTGTTGTGACGCTTAAGATCTTGCTTATCTTTGATACTGCATTTTACATTTTTCACAAATGATTAGGAGAAAACATTAGCTGTTTCTATTGTAAGCTGTTCAAATGTTACACAGTTCCTGCGTGGACGTTTTTACTCTTCCTGTAGGTTATGCGTTCGTACGGTGCGACAGGTTTATAAAAAAACGCTGAATCGTTGTGTACTACTAGTCAATAGAGGAGCTATGAAGACAGCCCTAAGAACGGGTAGGGTTGAAGCCGGGACCTTGATATGAGCCATGTCCTTGGTAGCCGTCCTTGCCAGGTGAAGGTGTACAGGGGTTAGACAGGTTCTCACCCCACTGGAGCAGCCAGTACTATCTCAGAAACAACTAGGGGAGTCCAGCCCCTACGAGGATGTACAAGGAAAACCGCCCAGGAGTCTGGTTTACCTTGCATGACACTTTTCAAGGTAACACAACCACTGCGGATACAATACAGTGTGTTCATTTTATCGAGAAAAATTATGGAATCGCTAACCTTGTAAGAGATGAGCCATTGTTTTTGTAACCAATAATTGATCGGACAGAAGGCCACTAAATAATAATATACCTACAAGTTAACACATCTTTTTTGTTCTAATAGATCCCCAAAAAAAACATAAATGTGAAATAGAGGCCAAGTTCCTCCCCAAAATATTTGCCAATACAAGAGATGATACAAGAAAGAAATGTCCAAGTTCATTACTTAGAAGACCTATTAGTTACTTACTAAGAACAGTAAAAACACTTCAACTGACCTTTAAAAACAACAATAAAAATACTTATATCCAGTTACTACAATATCACTTTCCTCAACCAGGTATATTCTTAAACTTGGCAATGTTTAGTTTTCTCTCTAAAGATAATTTTTCTCACAAATAAAACATTGCCAAGTTTAAGAATATACCTGGTTGAGGAAAGTGATATTGTTGAAGTATTTTTATTGTTATTTTTAAAGGTCAGTTGAAGTGCCTTTACTGTTCTTAGTAAGTAACTAATAGGTCTTCTAAGTAATGAACTTGGACATTTCTTTCTTGTATCATCTCTTGTATTGGCAAATATTTTGGGGAGGAACTTGGCCTCTATTTCACATTTATGTTTTTTTGGGGATCTCATTACTTTTTTCTAAGTATTAATTAAAATTTAGTTGCCGCATACCTACTTGCTTCTGCACTTCATATAAAACCAGGGCCTTTGGATTCTGCAAGAAGTTCTCCTTACTGCTTGATATTTGATACCAATAAGTAGCATACCTATCTACATCTAATCATTAGACTAGAAAAGTTAGAAGCTCTTCCAGATGACAGTACTCTAGAGGACAAATTGATTGCTCTCTTAACTAAACTATTACACTGTAGAACACAGGAACCTTATCCCGAGGATAAAGATCACAATAGGGAAAGTGTAGAAGGCCTTCCAGAAAAAGATAAGAACAATGACGATACGTTTTGGGTTTGTGATCCTAAACTTTGTAATTTGGATGACTCGACTTTGAAAAACTTAGTATCTGCTTTCAAGTATGTTATGCAGTTAACGCCTACGACTTTATTTACAACATTTAACAAAGAAGTCAAACCTGTTGTTGTTAGGATGCGTCGAAATGTTTCTTAGAACATCAAATATAGGTTCTCCTTGCCAAGGCGATTCATTTGATACCCCACATGATGGGTTTCAGAAGGAATGATGGCTTTCTGATGGAACAAAAAGTAGAAAACGTCATAGGTAATATGACACTCCCCTATCAAGACCTACCTGTGTGCCAAGTTTGGTGAAAATAGGCCAAACGGTGTGGATTTGTATAAGGAACAAACATACAGACAGACACCTGAAAGACCTTTTTGACCTAGCCTAGTGCATTCCCCGGACCAAGACCTACCTGTATGCCAAGTTTGGTCAAAATCGGTCAAATGGTGTGAATTTGTGTAAGGCACAAGCATACAGACAGACAGCTAAAAAACCTTTTTTACCTAGCCTAGTGCATTCCCCGGACCAAAGCCTACCTGTGTGCTAAGTTTGGTCAAAATCGGTCAAACGGAGTAAATTTGTGTAAGGAACAAACATGCAGACACACAGCTGATAGTCGATTTTGACCTAGCCTATGACACTACCCGGATAAAGACCCATCTGTGTCCCAAGTTTGGTCAATATCGGTCAAACGGTACGGATTTGTATAAGGAACAAACATACAGACAGACAGCTGGTATAAGATTTTTACCGAGCCTATATGCGTCTAATTGTTTCTTAAAACATCAAATATAGGTTCTTCGTGCCAAGACAATTCATTTGATACCTCAAATCATGGGTTTCGGACGGAATGATGGGTTTCCGAAGGAAGTACAAAATTGGCACGCCCCCGCCCCGGAAGCGGAGTCAAATACAACTTTTCGCGATCTTTCGATTTTTTACTTTAATGACGTCTTTATATCTATCTTCATGCAAAATTTCAAGTCTCTAGCATCATGGGAAGTGCCTAATAATTTTGATGAGTGAGTGAGTCCTATAAATCCCGATTTTCGATCGCTTATATCTCAGAAACTATTCGATGTAGAATTATGAAAATTTCCAGTTTTACTCACATCTAGTAGTATAATACCTGTGTAAAATTTCATAACTTTATCTTTACCTGGTTGAAAGTTATAAGAGGGTAAAAATCGGCACTAAGACCTCCTGTAATATACACACAGTATACTTAGGCCGGAACTTGATCTGGCGCACTACCGTGCGCCTAGATTCATTATGACCTGCGGACGCCTCCTCATGAGCTAAAACTCATCTGATGAGTAAGTAAATTTAGGAGGAAGTGCTAAGTAAATGCTAAATTTACTATTTAATGTAGATTGGATAAATGAAAAAGCATACATGATAATAGACTGTTAATGATGCACTTTTGCAGCATGGATTCCACCACATGATTCATAAATACCGCATTAATAAGAATAAATCATATTACTACTAGTCTATATTTTTCATTAAAATTCCCCATTCATATAGAAAGCAACGTGCAATGCGTAAACGATACTATAGCTGTAATAGTGTTTCCAAAATCAGTGCCTTTACAAAAGGACAATTTTACATATTTTTTCTATGTATATTCTTAATAATTTTAAGGACAAATTATGAACAAACTGTTTACTGTTTTTTAATTACCATAAAATCATAATCGCCAGTTTGCATCTTGGTGCTAATAAGTGAATTTTCTAGCCGTTTCAAGTAGTCGAATGTGGTATTTTCGATAGTTTGTTGATTCGGATAGACTAACTGTATAAATATTTACACTTTCAAACTAATGAATGTGACGCATTCGACATAGACATCGTATTAATTCTATAGTATTAGTATCTACAAATCATAGCAACGAATATTCCATTTTCGTTTGCCAGGTTAGTTTTGGGTATCAAAAGTATGACGATTACGAACAAACTAGCGAACGAACATATTCGATACATTGACGTAGTAATATTGAAAAATGGTCATATTCGATACTTTATTTAAGGCATTTCCGGCAATTCTAAAGAGGCTAGATTTCCGACAATTTGCCACAAGCCTTATCGTCCGTAATGCAAGAGTGAAGTCTCAAATCTGAAAAACGAGATTTTTCATATTGGATAGTTTGACGTGGTATGAACGAAATGTGATTGAATAAGTATTGTTTCGGGGGATTAAGTACATCATCTTAGCGCATTTGCACTTCCATTTATGGGGTTGAATTTGAAAAGTTATGATAATAGCCTGTTAATATTCTGGTTTCTAATAGAAATGTTTGACTTTATTAATATTTGATTTATTTGCGTGAATGGAATCTCAATGAAAGTGGCATTCTTCGGCACTAAAATCCTGAATGATGAAATAACATACGAATTCTACCCACAAGAATTTACTCTACTCTCACTTCCACTTGATTTAATTTTGAGTTATTTTTCATTATTACTCAATAGTTATAATTAATTTTGTTCTAAACTTTTTTTTGAATTTTTATAGCCACATTTTATTTTCATAATTCTCATATTTTTGGATCTCATAATCCTTTTGCGGATGCCCAGTGGCCGTGAGTGTTAAGGCGTGACCACTTAACACTTCTTGCCAAGAGTCCTGGGTTCGATTTCCTCTATGGGGTGGTGGCTTTTCTTTAGAATAAAGAAAAGGCATCAGCCCTATCCTGGCTAGAAAAGGGTCGTAACCTATAGATGGACGTTAAAATTTAAATAAATAATCCTTTTGCTTAAATTAAGTGCATTATTTGTAATGTTTTCCTTTTAGCGCGGTTCCTCCCTCCCTTTATAGGGAGGAACCCCGCTTATAAGGTTGATCTCATGAAACAATCCGGAAGCGCCAACTAGAAAATTTTGCGTTTCAGAACCCCTAGAGACCGAAAATGACGGTGGTTCAAATTTGTATATATATATATATATATATATATATATATATATATATATATATATGTATATATTTATATATATATATATATATATATATATATATATATATATATATTTATCTGTTCGCAGTTTTCCGGCTCCCCTAGTGGTCCGATTTTGATGAAATTTGGTACAAAAATCTTTCGTCTAATTTGAAAGGTCAAGTTCGTTAACCAAAAAAAAAATCCGCCCACTGGAAGATGGCGTTTGGTGCGAAATTCGCGCAAAAAATCGTAACGCTTACGTTTTTGAGTTCATAAGCTTGTAAGTACTCTTTTTATAGGCTTCTTGGGCTAGGAAAACGAATGAAACCATTTTCCAGGCGATAGCTTTAACCGTTTTCGAGAAAATGGAAAAATAGTTTTTGAATACTGTTTTTGGTTTAGGTACTTAGAATTACGGGATTCAGTTGAAACATTATCTGCATGCTCTACTTTCATTAAAACTAATATGTTGAAAGTTTTGTTACGTTTGGAGTTAAGTAAGGGTTAGAATAAAATATTTTATGAACAGACATGAAAAGTTTTGGGAACTTCGTATACTTTCATTAATATCTCGAACACGGTTGGGAAATCGTGGTAAGTAGATAGAAACTATTTGAATGCTTACTAAATTCTCTACAGAAAAGATTCTGAAACTATTTTTGATTAGGTTGTGTCAATCGGAGAAATAAGTGCTTAAGACTTCAAATACGTCTGTTTTGTTCTTATGAACGGGTTTTTGTCGTTCTTTTTGTAATTTCTGTCTCTTTCCCTTGGTTTTTTACTGCTTTTAATTTTGTAATTTCTTATGTTGGGAAAATGTATTTGTGTGTAAAACAGGAAAGGAAAAATGAGACCAATTTTCTGTTGCTAGGAATAATGAATATTTTGGGAACTTCGTATACATTCATTAATATCTCGAAAACGGTTGAAAATCTTGTGAAGCGAAAGGTTACCATTCGAAAGCTTACTAAATGGTCTACAAAAAAGGTTCTGAAGAAAGTTTTGAATAAGCGATTTCGATCGGAGAAATAAGTGCTTAAACTTTGAAGTAATTGATTTCGTTAATTCGAACGGTTCTTTTTGTCTGTTTTTATTCCTATTTTTTCATTGCTTATAGTTGGATAATGTATTTGACAATAAAACAGATTAATTAAAATAAGAAAAACAATTCATTGTTTGAAATATATCAGGCTGTACCGTATGAAATGTCAGTTTTGGATTTGCCGATTTCCTTCAAATGTCTTGAAACTGTCGATGCTCCTACTCCGAGTTCTTTGGCATATTCTCTATAGTTTGCAATTGCTTATAGTAGTCAAATGCATTTGCCAATAAAACAGGATACGTATAATTAGAATATTTTATTTTTGCGGAATCTTGGGATTCTCAGATCCCTTATGAATATCTATTAGGCCCCTTCCTATATTTTCCTTAATATCTCGAAAAGGGTTAGGAAATCATGGCAAGTGAAATGTAACAGTTCGAAAGCTTACTAAATTCTCTACAAAAAATATTTTGAAGAAACGTTTGATGGGGTCGTCGCATTAGGAGAAATAAGTGCTTAAAACTTAGTTAGTTAGTTTCGTTTATTTAAACGGATCTATTTGTGTGTTTCCCGCAGTTTTTTTTCACTGCTCGTCATTTTTGTAATTTCTTATAACAGTCAAATGTATTTGTCAGTAAACAGGATACGTATAATTAGAAGCAATATTTTGTTTGTTAGAATTCGTAGATGCCGTATGAATATCTAGATTACAATACTGGTGTTGATTTCGTTCTTTAGAATTGTTCTTGGTATTACCTATTTTCATCTGTTACCCATAGTTTTTTATTGCTAGTAGTTTTTTCTTATTGATTATAGAATATAAATCTATTTGGTTATAAAAAAGGCTACGTAAAATTAGTAAGAATATTTCGGAGATTTCTGAGCGAAATGCCTTGTAAGATTTTCTACCACCACGAACGGCGTTTTTCCTCTATTTTTATCCACTAGATAGGCTTTATTTGGCATATTATTCTATATATGTTTTATTAAGCAGGGGATTCTGATGAAATGTCGTGTTTTTGCTGGGGATTTTAATTACGATGTATCTAAGGTTGGGTAACATTAGCGAGTCTTCATAGTTAAGGTTACGAATATCACAGGAAGAGATCATTCCCAGCTCATCCTGTTTCTAACAGTAATTTCACCAAAATTACGTTTTTCAGCCAAAAATAAATAAATTATTGTACCTATTAATGAATATGAAAAACAGTTTTTGAATCAGATGAATTGTGGAATTAAGTTTTGTTTCTGTATTTTCATTTCAAAATAAACTGAATATGAAATGAAAATTTGTATTCTTATGCGGGGACACATGTCCCATAGGAATAATTTTGAATTTATAAAATAATAAACAATTTAATATATAAAATTATAAATACTACCAGAATATAATGTACAGCTTGTATATAAACTAATGATTGGGTAAAACCTGCAGGGATAGAAAGTGTTGGAAGAGTCGGGATTTAAAGGTTTCTAGGTTAGTAGAATGGCGGACAGATAGAGGTAAGGAATTCCATAGCGAGATGGAACGGATGACAAATGATTTTTCGAATAATGCAGTAAGATGGGAAGGAATATAGAAATCGGAAGGACGAGATCGCGCGTTACGGGAGTGAACAGAGGATTTAAATTTAAGGAGTTGAAAAATATAAGAAGGTCTTCGGGGTTAAATAACTTGGTAAAGGACTGAGCCGAGGAAGTACTGTCGACGATAAAGAGGGAATAGCCAATTTAGCTCCTGGTAGAAATGTGATATGTGGGAGTCTTTGGGGATCCCGAAGATAAAACGAATGAAATAGTTCATTAGGCGTTTCAGTTTTGTCTCGAGATCGCCAGAAAGTCCACCGTACACCAAACAACCATAGTCAAACTGGGGGAATAATAGGAAGGTTACGAGGAGTTGACGGGTCTTTGTTGGCAGGAGATGGCGGGAGAGGTTCAGCTCTCTCAGGATAAATATGGATCGACGGGAAATTTGGGAAATATGATTTTTTCAAGAAAGGTTTTAGTCAAATATTATTCCAAGGTTTTTAACTGTTTTACAATATTTTATACAGTAAATTGAAATTACCTGATGCCTTATTTTACAATACATTTTATTAAATCAACTTCTCGTAAATATACCTCAATCATATTGATATCTTATGGTAAAAGAAGTCTAAATTTAAAAAAAAGACATAACATGTTATAACATTTTTGGTTCTGTTCATTTGGTTAATATTAAACAAGATAATTAAGGTTGATGTGGAATTCTGCTGGTACTGATGAAGGAGCTGGGCATTATGAGAGAAGTAGCTGAGGTATTTAATATTCCAGGGTGGCTACCTGGGGGGTCGATGCCCTCCCTTGGACGCCCCTCCCTTCAAATTTCACAGACACACCCCGTAAAAACTTACCGGTTCTTTAAGTCTAGCTAGGCCAGACATTTTTTTTCTATTTTACTTTATTTCTATAGTCTGCAATATATTTTTTTTGTTAGGTACACCTAGGAACAGGTTCTGACGTTGGGCATTGCTCAAGGTTGTGTCTAGACCTTGAAAGAGCGGACTGGAAGGGGGTGTGGATCAACCTAAGTCTATTCAGACTACTTTTTTAGCTAGTTCTCATGTAATTTCAAAGCAACCGATTTTTTTTTTTAAATAACTGGCATGGAAATGCCAGACGTTAGACCTAAATGCAAACGAACAGGTTCTTTTATACAAGGGTAGCAAAGCAACTAAATTCATTCTTATTGACATGTCAACGCATGACCCTCGGGTGTTGAAACATGGAAAATTAAATCTAAAAACTAAATAAATAAATTTAACACCCATTATATACGGATTATTCAAAATAATGTTACTAAAAATGCTAAATAAGCTTGGGTGCCCAGAGACGGTCTGGGACCCCGATTCCCACACTCCATCTCCTAGTGTGGTAGAAGAACTAAAACGCAAAAACTAAATTTCCCAGCAGTCCTACCAGCAGTCAAAAATTCCAATTTACTCTTCTTACCCGCCTATACTCTACGTATATTTTCAAAAAAACTCGCAAAAAAACTATCGATTAAAGAGAGAATGATGCATTGTGAAAAATAGCGAAAACTGGCGACGTCGTTTTTAGCGCGGTTCCTCCCTCGCTCCACAGGGAGGAAACCCGCTTATGAGAGGTTGACCTCATGACGCAATCCGGAAGTGCCGACATGAAAATTTCACCGGTAGAAGTCTGGCGGGAATAACTGATCGAGTGATAATTGATCAGTTATCGACCACCAAGGGTTAAAAATAATTAAAGTAACTAATATCGCTATTAAAAAATGGGAATTGCTGGTAGAAGGGTGAAAATTGAGGATTGTATGTATTTGTTAATGCCAAATCATAAAAACATAAAAATAAAACATTTCGTCCAAAAAATAAAAAAAAACTTTTTTTGGGGCGAACCACCCTTATCACTTAGGGGTATGAAAAATAGTTAAAATCCTAGTCTCTGTCCTATGGATTGTACGCACAAAATCGTATTTAAAATCTTGCAGTACATGCGGCAGAAACAATCTAATATCATCAATATTACAACAAATCATTTCTCAGTAACAAAATAATCTATTAACGTATCTGATCGTGGTATTCAAAAATGTAATTTCATTTTTTTTTATTTGTTCTTGCAGTGCCGGATAGATGGACGATTTGCTCTATTAAATTAGTACAAGCAAGCTTTACGCCCTTCAAAAGTAAAGAACAAAAAATGCAAAATTTCTACAAAAAAATTGATTGAAAAAATGGAGCAATAAAATTAAAAATAAACAAAAAGAATAACTCTAATGTTTAATATTGTAAAAATACTATAAAAAAAAACAAGAAATTTAGGAATTTTTACACTTTTAAATGCTTCTTTTATATTGGTCGTATAAATTTGTATAGCGCAGAAATTGTAGAATAGTGTCTATGTGTGGACTACAATCCGTCAACAGTTCATTCATGTCTTGTTGTACGTTCAAGTTTTCTGCTGTCCGTTAATAACTTTTATACGTATAAAGTCGTATTACACTGTTTACACAGTTGTAAGTACATTGTCATTAAGTGAGATTGGGTTAGTGTATGTCCAATCCGAAGTCTTGTGAGGACAACTTCTTCTTTCCGGCAGCTTGGGTAGCTGAGGTTCCATTGTTTTATGAATGGCTCTACCTCCTTAAGTTTTTTATCGTTCAAAGATAACTATTGACTCGGCCATTTATTGAAAATAAATTGAGTGAGGTGTAAATAATCATTTAGTTGACTTAGCAAAAATTGAATAGGAAAAAAAATACTTCAATAGTAGTAGATATTGATCTATTTGTTTTGTTTTAACAAAAAAAAAAAAAAAAAAAAAAGAAATATTTCTAAAAAACGCCATTGCAATCAAACTAGATTATAACTAATACGGATTATTGAAAAAACTATTCATGAGTCATTACCATTCCTGATGTATGCTTGAAAGTCCATTCTAACACTTCCTGATCCCGGACGCTACTGATTCTAACCCAGAACGATCGAAGCCGATTGGCCGAACAGAGTGGACAGCCGATGAACCCCTCCACTCTGTCAATCGCCTACAACCCCCTCAGCTTGGGTGGTCATAGCGAAGGATAGATCCAGCAAATCCTTCCATATATGCCGTTATATCAGGTAGCGAGAAGATGAAAATCCCTAGCATTTCAAATACCCTTTTAACTTGGGCTGGACCAGACATTGAGGATATATTTGTCTATTATTAGTGGGCTTAATATAAATTAACTACTAGCTGTTACCCGGCCTGCCATGCTACGCCTACTACATCTAGAAAAGCAAAAATAAATAAGAAACACAATAAGTAATATTAAAATCTAATAACGCAAATCTGTAACTATTGGGGTTCATACTTTTGAACCTCTGATCTCCGAACTTTGAGTCCTAGACGATTTGAACCTAGCCTATGACACTCCCCGGATCAAGACCTACCTGTGTGCAAATTTTGGTAAAAATCGGTCAAACGGCGTGGGGGTTTGTATAACGAACAATCAGACAGACAGCTGATATACGTTTTTGACCTAGTATATGACTCTCCGCTACATGTGTGCCAAGTTTGATCAAAATCGGTCGAACTTTGCAAAAAAGGGTAAGTAAACGTAAAAATAACTTAATAGAATAGTGATGACATTGTATCACCAAACGTTTCCAGCTCGTTCAACCACCACCATAACAAAAGACATTAATCTTCATGGACGGGACTGTTAGATGGATGGAATCGATCGGATAAATTGGAACCTTCTATTATTACTCATTTTATTTAGCTCCTGTCTTCGAACTGGCTTCTTATTATTATCGAATAAGTTCCTAATAGTACACAAAGGTTGGAAACACGCAAATGTGACAAAAAACGTTAAGACAGAAGCCATTTTTGACGGATGTCTCTTTTACCTAAAGGAAAGTGGGACGTTACAGACCAGAAGGATCAGCTCGTCGTATACAATTGTTGAGAAAAATGCACGGTATCGCACTTCCGTTCCGCGGAGCTATCGTTCAAAGCAAATCCATCGGTTTTTTTCTATGTGGATTTCTCGTATTATTATAAAAAGTACATGTATTTGTAGAGAATGTATAAGATAAAACATTATGGTAGACAAATTTCTCGCGCAATTTTTGTCTGCCAGTATTTATGCTATTCCTTGTCGCAAATAGAACTATTAAAGTCAAAAGAAGGCTGTACTGAAGTGTCCATAGGTCGACTGACCCCCACCTCCAGCGAAGTACACCCATTGTGGAGGGGAGCACCTGGCTGGACAGCTGTCCACTGCTCCATCTAGCAAACAGTTATAGTGGACTTCACTACAAATACTTTCGCCATAGATTGCCGTGTATTATTACAGGAGGGACGGGTAATATGGCTGGGCCAAGTCGACAGGGCTAGTCTTACTTAAGTAAAGGCATTGTCACATCAACCTACAATTTAGGAAGGATTATAAAACACTTAAAACATTTTGTTAGCCCTAGATAACAACCCTTCGTCGTTTCAAGGAATACTGCTCGGATTTGTAATTGTCCTGCGATGGGCGATCCTGCAGGCGGCTAGCCTTCCAGGTATTCCACCACTAGTCTATTACATACAAGCAGACGGAACAAGAAGATCGCCTCGTGCTTCCGGAAGCAAGATAACCTTCCCTTTCTAAAAGTAGGTCGTCAAAGAGCCGAATACTAAACGAACAATTCTTTTAAAAACGACAATATCATGAAAGAACTAAAGGCATTATTAGGTATACTTGCGTATTTTCAGAGGACTCATAGATAATCATTTTCGTTTGAGTAATTTATGTGATGTCTCAAACAGCGGCGATAGATACGTAGCAGGTTCACATTCCTTGTGAATTCCCTTCGTTTTGACGATACAATCATCAATATCTGCAGTCTAAAGAGAGTAGAGCGACTTTATGGCTTATAATGCCTTACTGATGAAATTCCGAAAACGCCATATCAAAATTAAATTTTTTCTGCTAAATAATGATTATTTTTGATTTACAACTATGTTCCTCGAAACGACGAATATGTTGCAAAATGGGTACCTAACTCCAGGGTTGTTATCCGGGATTAAGCACAACAGGATACTAACAATCCAAAATGGCACGGATTTATGTAAATCAGCTAAAATTAAGGCGAAGACATTAAGGAAAACATTAACTGAAAATGTAAACTATGACATATTAAAACTACAACAAAATCCTAGTCGAAAGAAAACCGAGAAACAAGTCTTTTTAACCGGGATTCGTATAGAATATGTTTTATAAAAATTACCTAATCACTCTTAGCTTGTGAAAGGAAGAAAAATACCTGCATACATTGTAAGACGTTGTTAGTGCAACTCATTCTGATTGTACACTACGAGACAACTTACCAGTTTCGCATGGTTTCAACTACATTGAAATAACTAAATACAATAAATTGTATAACAATTATCGAAATAGTACAAAACAATAAAACAATTCAGTAGATTAATCTGATGAATTCGTAATAGCTAAGTTTAATACGTAAATATTTATTTTATAGGAGTTTGCTCCTTTTCTGACCCTTACTTCCTCCGGAAGTCATGCGGCCAGAGCATACTGCTGACCGTAAGCTCCGTAGTGACGCGGATGGTACTTTTTAGCACTTTCCTCCGAAGGAAAGTAGCTATTGAGGTTGCACTCATGACGGAATTTTTGAAAAATTTCTTCGAATCTTGATCGATCCTACCTAGTAGACACCGAAAATGACCCCCGTTAAAATATATATATATATATATATATATATATATATATATATATATATATATATATATATATGTGTATACATATATATATATATATGTATATATATATATATATATATGTATATATATGTGTGTGTGTGTCTGTTAACACGATAGCGGCTAGAGTTTTTCTTGTTCCTTCACGAAACGTGGTATATAGCGTTCAATTAGCAAACTTCAAATTGAACGAGTTGCCCAAAAACGGTCCACCGGGAGGGGGGTTTACCCCGGACCCAAAACACTAATTTGACCATGCCAGCCATAGTTTTTTTTTTTTTTTTTTTTTTTTTTTTTTTTTTTTTTTTTTTTTTTTTTTTTTTTTTTTTTTTTTTTTTTTTTTTTTTTTTTTTACGGCGCATCTACATCTAGGTCATTAGCGCCGACACCCAGGGTGCAGCGAGGAATTTTACCAGCGAGCCGTGGGATGATAAAATTCCTGCCGGAGGTTGGGAATCGAACCCACCATCTCCCGCTTATGAATCCAAGGCGCTAGCCATTAGACCACGGGAGACCCCTGCCAGCCATAGTTTTTGTTATATTCCAACGAAACTCGGTATTCGTTATGTTGATCTAAAGAGAGAAATACGTTGTAAAAATAAACTAAATCGCTTCATTAGGAGGGGGGGGGGTTTACTCCGGACCCACATTACCAATTTGCCACTACCAGCCGTAATTTTTGTTACATTTCAACGAAACTCGGTATTCGTGGTGGTAATCAACAGATAAAAGTGGGTTGTAAAAATAAACTAAATCGGGTTATTTGGAGGGGGGGGGGGTTACTCCGGACCTAAAGTACTAATATACTCATACCGGTCGTAATTTCTGCTGTATTGTAACGAAACGCGGTTCACGTCGTGGCTATCTCATGAGAAAGAAGTGTTGTAAAAATGAAGTAAATCGGTCTATTGGAAAGGAGGGTTTACTTTAAACTCTGTTTCATTAGAATTAGGCCGCCAGACGTAGGTTCCCAAAGCCGCCGCGAGGAACGCTATTTCCCACTAGGGGGACTGTATCCTGTTCCTGCGTCAGATCAAAATACGGGAAATGAAGTTTTTGTTTATTTATTAAGTAGTACAGTATCATGTATTAACATAACTCTGGAAGCAAATTATTTAAAAAATTAATAATTGAACAGTTCTCATAAGAAATGTAAATGAGCAGAACTATTTACTTTTTTATTTTATTTATATAGGTTATTTACAGCAAATTATTCAGTAATGTAGTCTACACTACAACAATTCTGAGGAAAGTGCTTAGTTATGCAGCTCCTGCTTGACGAACTTTTTATTTATTCAAATGACCAACGGTCGACTATATCTTCTAAATTAAAATGTATTAAGTTTTTTTTTTTTTTTGTTTTTTTAACGTCTGTACAGTAGTAGTGTACAGTCTGATGAATTTATCACGAGCTTATTTAAGATCACATGAGCTGATTTCTGGTGTATTATGGTTATGGCCATTTTATTTATAGACCATCTGCCTTCACGGGAAAATTTGAAACGCTACTTATATTGATATGAAAAGGTTATTTAAATCCTCCTTTAAAAAATCAAAACTTGTGCTAAATTCAAAACCACCCTCATCCTGGCTAGAAATGTCTTGTACTTAAAAAAAACCCTGTGTTATGTATAAGTGGAATGTAAAATCTAACGAAATAAAATAAAATATTTCTACGTAATGTCAAATTCGTTTAACGACTGATGCAACGTAACATTGTATCATTTTGAAAATACCATAAGAAGAAAAATATGCCTTTCAATATAACCCCAATAGAATCACAGCTATAAGATCGACCATAACCATGTGTCACACATTCTAGGCAATGTTTTTCTAGGACATGGTAATATTTGTTGGTGGTAACTTTGAAATTTCGGTACATATGTTTCTATTCCGATTACTTATATATATGCTATCAGATCATTTTTGGTCTGAATATGAATCTTTAATTTAATATGATAATATCTAAACAATATCATAATTAGTTTAAAATTATTTAAAACTTTTCTTTGAAATATTTATTGTAAATAAGACGGCCATCTTGAAGCGGGGCCGGGAGTAAAGGATTGAGTAATTGCCGCCCGCCATTTTGTGCGAACTACCGGTATGACGTTGAGTCCGCCTTGCGAAACTCGGCATATGGCGCTCATAGTCCTGTAGTGTAGTGGCTAGCTTCCATTATATATTCAACATCCTAAACTTCACAATAGATGATATATTACATTATTATTATTAATCCTAATAGAAATACCTCCAATATAGCCAAATTATAAACATTTTGATTAGCCACCACCTTCACGACGTCCATTTTTTAACATTGTTAGGTCCATTTTTTAACTGTTTTTCTGATCGTGGGGTATTGAAATTACAAAAACAAATTATCCTTCACGTATTTCGCATTCTTAAGGGTCACATTTTATTAAACAATATCGGCATTGATGATTATTCTTCTCTTAATATGAGTGTTAAATTGACACACAGGTGATTGTTAGGGGATCGGTATTTACTAGTTAGAAGAACTATTTTTTTAAAATAAAAATGAGTTATTATTGCCAACGTTTCGGTTTAAGTCTCAAGTCTTTATCAGGGCCTTGAGGAGAGGAGGAACTGGTCCTTTTGAAAGTGAGTGAAGGGTAACGCAGACTCCTGCGTAATGGACAAGTTCTTCCTCTTCCCACAGCCCTGAAAAAGGCCTGAAATTCAAGCCAAAAATTGGCAATAATGACTCTTTCTTATTAAAAAATTTGATTGACTTAGCAAGAGCATAAAATTTGATAGCAACTTTCGTTGAACAAGAGCATAAAATTACAAACCACAGGAAAATTCTGTCGTGAGAACAACCTGAATTACTGGATTCCTGTGGAATGAGCTAAAAGAAGTGTTTTTCAACCAACGAAGAAAATAAAACATAGGTTTTCCGTTGTAACTAATGTAGGCTACGTATCCATAGAGGTCGTGTTGCTGAATCATGGTCTTTTGGTAAACAGCATAACCCTTCGAGATCAATAAAAATGGTGGGATTTATTTAGTTTCTTGGCGGAATGTGAATAAAGCAAGGATCTATTTTTGGTTCACACAGTATATAATGCGTGTTTTATAGTGATACTAGCTGATGCCCGTGCTTCGTCACGGCAGATAAGTAGTTATTTTATTGCGTTAAATAATGTATCATCAAAATTAACGCTACTATATATTTTTTTGCAGTTTATTTATTATAACATGGTTCCCGTCATACTATAGGTTATTTATCAATAGATAAGTAATCAAAATATAATGTTTCTTGATACTGGGGCACTCCGGACCAGTGTCAACAAACAGATAACTCCGTTATCTTTAGTATAACCCGCTACCTTTAGGTTACCTGTAACAAAGAGTTATACCAGTACAGGTTAAAATTCGTTGTCAATAATAAATGTACGCTAAAATTTAAAAAAAATTTAAAATTTATGTTTCTCAGACGTCATTTGGAAATACCCATTATATTTGAGAGCATTACCAAGAAGTGTTCTGACTAGGGATGCTGATGGGTGAGGAGGCTGTGCAAGGGTTTAGGATATTATTATCTCGGATGGACCATCACCAGGAAGACTCTATGGTGTACAAGTTCAAATGAACCTCAATGAAAATGGTGATTTTGTCCCTCATAGCGTAATCCCTCTGAGGCCTAGTTTATTTATAGTAATTCAAGGTCTGCCATCATAGTTGAAATTAACCGTAATTAAAATTACTATTATTTAAAGATTAACGTCCATTATTATTAACGAAGAATTTTAGGACGGGTTATCAACAGGTTACCACCCTTTTCTAACCAGGATAGGGCTGATGCCTTTACTTTTTTCGAAAGAAAAGCCACCACCCTATAGTGGAAATCGAACCCACGACCCTTGGACACGGAGTGTTAAGTGCTAACGCCTTAACACTCACGGCCACTGGGCCTCCTAATTAAAAATAATATGGCTGGTATTGGCAAATAACTACTTTGGCTCCGGAGTAAACCCCCCCCCCCCCTCCGCATGGACCGATTTTGTTGGTTAACTCGTTCAATCGTTTGATGGAAGAATACTACATTCCAAGTTTCGTGGCGAAAAAACAAAAACTCTGACCTGTATCGTGGTAACGGACACACACAAATATAAATTTATTTATATATATATATATATATATATATATGTGTGTGTGTGTTTGTATGTATATATATATATATATATATGTGTGTGTGTATATATATATATATATATAAAAATTTGAACGGGGGTCATTTTCGGTGTCTACTAGGTAGGATCGATAAAGATTCGAAGAAATTTTTCAAAAATTCCGTCATGAGTGCAACATCAATAGCTACTTTCCTTTGGAGGAAAGTGCTAATAATACTATGAAATAGATGCAGTACGGTAACAGCTGTTTTGTTGTCCTACCAACGCATGCTGCCTATGCGAGCATGCTCTCATTTTTGGTTTTAAAAAATAAAAATTCAAATCCTTCTAAAAATACTTAAAAATTTGAATATCGAAAAAACCTTTCTTAGCGAGTGTTGACATCCCAAAGGGAGAGTCCATGCAAAATTTCAAATTTTTCTGTCGAGTGGTTTGGGCTGGGCGATGATAGCCAGTCAGTGAGTGTTATTTGACAAATATATATTAGATTGACAACTATTGTCTTTAAGCAAATCGAAATTTCAATCCAAGGCACGTAAGCATGAGTACTACCATTTGCGGGGGGAAATATACATTAATATAAAGAAAATTTTCGATTAGGTATTTTTATTTCTAACTTGAATTACGTTGCACTCAATGTCTGGAGAGCGCGGACGACATGAATTAACTCTTGCCGCTAACGTTTCCGTCTCGTCAGACTTTGAAGTTAGATCCGACGCAATCTAATAATATGACACTGGTCTACAAAATTTAAACGTTTGTCTGTTAAAATGATAACGATAGGTGACTTTCTTTATGCTGGTTTGAAATCTTTTTATAGAACTTCCTTCTCCATCACCCGGCGTTTTAGAGTAATCACATGAAAAATATTTTTCGTGTTTAAAGGTGTATTATGACATCATAGCTGAATGAATGGATGGATATTTGTTTTTATTATCTTGTAATAAATCTTTTAAGCTTGTTTTCGGAGTCTATGTCTTCAGGTTTATGCTCAACACCCAGTGACAGGAAACAATTCTCAACATCATTGCAGAAAACTAGGTTGTGCTCTTTAGAAAACGAATACTCAAATTCTTTTGGCGAAAACGGTAGATACTTTCTTTGGTGTCACCCTACTGCAGGTTCCAGCCTTTCAATCTTCAGGCAAGTAATTCTGCCTTGCGTTTACTTAAACCAAGATCCCGAACCAAATCACGTAAATCTTCCTGTGTTAGAATTCGTCATACTTCCAAAAAAAAAAATCTGGATCATTCTCAACACGAGGAACACTTTGAATTACTTCAGCCAATGTTATGTCATCTGATAGAGTAGGTATACGAAGTCCTGGCCCATGAGGCAGCGGTCGAATTGCTGTATCTAAAGAAGGATATGAAACAGTGTGTTTGGACTTATTCCAGATATATTTGACAAGCAGAAGTAGCAGTCTGTCAAATGAATCATAGCTTCGAGCCATATCATTGGGACGGCGAAAGGCATAGGACGGGATCATTTCCCGGCCCATGTCCTGTTTTGGTCTATTTTGTTGATAAAATATGATTAATAAGTTATCCTAAACTATAGGTGTAAAATTTCGCCTCTCCGTGTTCAAAGTGAGCTCACCACGCACTTCTATCACAATTCAATTGACAACGGAAGACAGAACTGGATTACCTAACTTCTTTCTTCAAAGAATGCTTCTATTTAACTGGGGACTTTATCTTACAACCACAGTTCTGTGAGGAAAATGTTATTGTTGTTTTTTTGTTGATTCACAGGCAACAATCATCAAATATAAATGTAAAATGATTCCTAATCAGTGTGTTATATACCACAAATGCTAAAGGACAGAAGAAATATTTTCAAAATTAAAAGAAAATGGTGGGTAATTGTAAATTTCTGAATTAATTTTTGGAATGAGCAGATGGCGTATCAGAGACACGTAAAACTATTTATTTAATAAAATTATCGTTATTGTGCTCTCATCAAACAATTTTCTTAATCATACACATTAGATAGGAGATTTGCTCTATTTTACTCGTAGAACTCCTATGATAAAAATAACATAAAGTAGTGAAATTAAAATTCTAAATAAAACGATGTAAATGAAAACATCTAATATTTGCTATATAAGGTATTCAATTATATTTATTTAATGCCAAGAAACCTTTTGATTTTGAACTTATAACCTCTGGGCGAAGTACCTAAACATAAATGGATGGAGCTGAACTTATCGCAGGATAAGTTCAATTTTTTAAATATTCTGGGAAGCTCTTTAACAGAGAAAACACGCAAGACGCCAAGAACCCAACACAGTGTCAAACGATCGAGGTTGTTAGTGACTTCTTTACACTAAGCATGAGTCTTACGAGGTAATCATAATTAAAACAGTTTTGCATTTTACCAACTAAATCCCGGGGACCATCGAAATATAATCCAGAATATCAAATAATACTAAATATAAGGTAAGTTTTCATTATAAATAGTTAATGAATGAGGTCCATTGAACGTTATTATCCATGTTCTGTGGATTGCATGTCAGCTTATCATATACCAGTCTATTTAATCCCTTATCATCTATCATATGTATGTATCCTAATTCCAATAGGAATTCATATTTTATCTAGCATCTATGAACTTGTTAATGGTAGATCACTTATCTCTCATCTGTTTCATCATCCCAAACACCTGCTCTAATGATTTACTCTCAATTTTCCCAGCGACTCCAGAAGTTCAATTATTATTTTCATTTATAATAATTTCATAAATGGAGCTGCTGAATTAAGCATTTATAAATATAAATTTTAATGAGACCCAATTTTTGCGTCTAGTAGTTTTTTAGACATTCTTCAATGATTCATTGATGAGTGCAACCTCAATTGAAATATTCCTTCATAATATGCTAATAAAGATTTTTCTTAATAGCACAGATTAGTTAATTTTATTGCGAATTTCGAAATGTTTGCGACTCTCACTACTCAAAACGCCTAAGCCGTATTCTTGTTTAATATTTTCTTATCGCAATCCAGTTTACTGCTTCAGGGGGCGTAAACCGTCCAGTGAATTATTCATTGGTTCAATGAAACAGCAGTATAGTTAATTTATTTAATATGTAGGTACAAATTTACATCGAATTCCGTGAAAATGCCTTAAGATGTAATCTATTTTTTACAATAATGAGCAAGGAGGCAATTATGAAATGTTCGACGAAATCCGACGATCTCAGTATTTATAGCCATATTCAAACATATAAAGGGAATAGACTTTTACAAAAGCATCTAAAACAAAACATTAGGTAAATATTATTTACTAAATACCAAGCCAACGTTTCTGGTTAACATACTTTAAACTTAATATTTAAGGCCATCCAACAGAGATTAAATCAGCTTTACATCGCCCTCTATTGAAAAGTATCCGCGGTTCATACAACCATGGGCGTGTATAAGGCGGGGGCTGCAGCCCCCCCCCCGAAATTTTGGTTCGATAGTTAAAACTTAAAACCCTTAAAAATAAATTAAATAAGATCACTTAGTTCATAAAAAAATATTTTATTTTACGTGTAATAGCGTTTTAGCTGCCTAAAACTATCCCAAGCTCTAAATTTTTAGTATTCCATACCCCGGAAATGGTCTCAGCCCCCCCCGAAATTATTTTCTATATACGCCCATGCATACAACTAATGTAATGTTTATTTGATGCATGAAATAAAAAAAAATTGCCTTCTTCACAATTATTATTTGGAGAAGTTAGCAGTAAGAAGCTTGAAGGATGAGAAAGCGGTAGGACTGGACGGCATTTCAGGGGAGCTGATAAAAGCAGGAGGAGCTACAATAATTAAAGCCCTTGTAAAATTATTCAACCATTGCTTAGAGAAAGAATACTTTCCGCCAGAATGGGCTGAAGCACACCTACTACTACTACACAAAAAAGGCGACACAAAAAATTTGGACAACTTCAGGCCATTATCAATTCTAAGAGCACTGTATAAAGTTTTCGCCAAAATTCTGTACATCAGAATAAAAGAAGCTATAAATATAAACATCACTAAACACCAGGCAGGTTTTAGAAAAGAATTCTCTACAATAGACCATATTTTCGTAATAAACCAATTAATATATAGAGCTAAAGAATACAAATTCCCCCTGTGCCTACTTTTCTTAGATTATGAAAAGGCATTTGACTCCATTAAATTTAAGGCAATACATAACACATTACAAAATGGCGGCATCAATAGAAGACTTACAAGTGTAATCACTAAAATGTACCTTCACTCCAGTGCAATCTTCCGGCTTGGGAATAAAGAGACAAAAATTAGGATATATAAGGGCGTGAAGCAGGGTGATATTCTATCCCCCAGCAAGTTCATAGGGTGTTACAGGATTTGATGAATAGTTTGGAATGGGATGGAAAAGGGATAAACATAAACGGAGAATGGCTGAATCACTTAGAATTTGCTGATGGCCAGATCTTAATAGGCACAAGCACAGAACAAGTCCAGGAAATGTTAAGCGAACTGATGGATAAAGGGAAGGACATAGGATTAAAGCTAAATCTAAAGAAATGTAAGGTCATGGTATTAAACATAGCAGGCACACTTGAAATTAATGGTACGGAATTAGAGAATGTCAATAGATTCAAATACCTTGGTCAACTAATATCACTGGATGATAGAAACATAGAAATAAGCAAGCGATGTGCAGCAGCTTGGAAAGCCCTCCTTAAATATAAACAGTTTTATAGAGCCAAAACACTACCTGACTTAAAAAAGAAGCTATGGGAAAGCACTGTTCTGCCCACCTTATCTTATGGCTGTGAGTCCTGGGCAATAAGTAAGCAAACATTAAGGAAGCTTCGTATCACAGTAAGAGGTATGGAACGCTATATCCTGCAGGTAACAAAAAAGGAAAGAAAAACAAGGAAGTGGATTAGGCTAAGGACCAAGTTTCCAGATATCGCACAAATTATCCACAGAAGGAAGTGGACTTGGGCAGGACACTTAGTGAGGAGCAAAATTGACAAGTGGTCAAAAAATATTATTAACTGGTACCCCCGTGGCTTCCAGAGAAGCAGAGGACGACCTCCTATACCGTGGGCCCAAGAAATGCGAAACTCATGTGGAGAAGCTACCTGGCAGAGAGTCGCAGCTGTAAGAAGTGATTGGAAAAGGCTTGGGGAAGCTCACTACCAAGCAAGGATAAAACCTGAAATTTACGGTTTATAGTCTACGAACTCTAAAAAAAACCTCAGCAAGATGCTGATTTTGTACATCAAGAGAAGAAGAAAAAAAAAAATCTGTTACATTTATAATAAGAAATATTAGTACAAATAAAGGTTTATTATTATTATTATTATTATTATTAATATAACATGGAGCTGCGGGTATAGAACCAACTGAAGACGGAGTTCAATAAGCCTGGTAAGCTGAGAACTGATGGAAGTATTTTTTTATACGTTCCTAGAATACGGCTAGAATATTAGTTCAAAATTATATTAGTAGACTTTTATTTTGGTTTCCATTCTGTTTCTAGAGTTCCTTCATTTATGATCATATCCATAGACAAAAACCTTTTTTTATATTTATTTTGTAATTCCCTGGCAGCTTTGAATTTACTGCGACATTTTAAACTAGAAAAAATGCCTATTAGCGCGGTTCCTCCCTCCCCCATAGGGAGGAACCCCGTTTATAAGGTTGATACAATGAAACAATCCGGAAGTGCCGACAAGAAAATTTCGCGTTTCAGAACCCCTAGAGACCGAAAATAACGGTGGTTCAAATTTGTATATATATATGTATATATTTATATATATATATATATATATTTGTCTGTTCGCTCATTTCTGGCTTCCCTGATGGTCCGATTTTGATGAAATTTGGTACAAAAATCTGTCGTACAATTTAAAAGGTCAAGTTCGTTAACCAGCAAAATCCGCTCACTGGAAGATGGCGTTTGGGGCGAAATTCGCGCAAAAAAAATCGTAACGCTTACGTTTTTGATTTCATAAGCTTGTAAGTACTCGTTTTATAGGCTTCATGGGCTAGGAAAACGAATGAAACCATTTTCAAGGCGATAGCTTTAACCGTTTTCGAGAAAACTGAAAAAATAATTTTTGAATGCCGTTTTTGGTTTGGGTACTTAGAATCATGGGATTCAGTTGAAACATTTACTGCATCTTCTACTTTCATTAAAACTAATATGTTGAAATGTTGGTTGCGTTTGGACTTAAGGAAGGGTTAGAATAAAATATTTTATTAACAGACATAAAAAAGTTTTGGTAACTTTGTATACTTTCCTTAATATCTCGAAAAAGGTTAAGAATATTGGGAAACGGAAGAATACCATTGGAAAGCTTACTAAATGTTCTACAAAAAAGGTTCTAATGAAAGTTTTGATTAGGCAATGTCAATCGGAGAAATAAGTGCTTAAAACTTTAAAGTAATTGATTTCGCTTATTCGAACTGTTCTTTTTGTCTTTGATTTTGATACTTAAAATTATGGGATTCAAATGAAACATTTTCTGCATGTTTGAATTTCATCAACACTAATATGTTAAAATTTCGGTTACGTTTGGAGCTAAGGAAGGATTAGAATAAAATATTTTATTAACAGACATGAAATGTTTTGGGAACTTCGTATACATTCCCTGATATCTCGAAGACGGTTAGGAATATTGGTAAACGGAGGGTTACCATGCGAAAGCTTACTAAATGTTCTACAAAAAAGATTCTGAAACAATTTTTGATTAGGCTATGTCAATCGGAGAAATAAGTGCTTAAACTTTGAAGTAATTGATTTCGTTTATTCGAACGGTTCTTCTTGTTTGTTTTTATTCCTTGTTGTTTTTTCATTGGTTATAGTAGGATAATGTATTTGACAATAAAACAGATTAATTAAAATAAGAAAAGCAATTCATTGATAAAAATATATCAGGCTGTACCGTATGAAATGTCAGTTTTGGATTTGTCGATTTCCTTCAAATGTCTTGAAACTGTCGAGGCTCCTATTCCGAGTTCTTTGGCATATTCCCTAGTGTTTTTAATTGCTTATAGTAGTCAAATGTATTTGTCAATAAAACAGGATACGTATAATTGGAATCAATATTTTGTTTGTTAGAATTCGAAGATGCCGTATGAATATCTAGATTACAGTACTGGTGTTGATTTCGTTCTTTAGAATTATTCTTGGTATTCCCTATTTTCATCTGTTACCCATAGTTTTTTATTGTTAGTAGGTTTTTCTTATTGATTATAGAATATAAATCTATTTGGCTATAAAACAGGATACGTAAAATTAGTGACAATATTTCCGAGATTTCTGAGCGAAATACTTTTAAGATTTTCTACCACCACGAACGGCTTTTTTCCTCTATTTTTATCCACTAGATAGGCTTTATTTTGCATATTATTCTATATAAGTTTTATTCAGCAGGGGATTCTGATGAAATGTCGTGTTTTTGCTGTGGATTTTAAATACGATGTATCTAAGATTGAATAACATTAGCGAGTCTCCATAGTTAAGAACCGACGACGGAGGATTACTTCTTGTTATGATTTAGTCTACATATGTATATTAAGTCCTAAATCCAAAAAATAAACTTCACAACGGTTAGATACTATGAGCGAATATTGCGGTTCAATGCCCGTAGAAGCAGAAGGTCCGCAGGAAATTTACCTGCTAAGAGTTAATCCTCAAGAGCTGTAAATATACCCCAGGTATCTGCCGACACAAATACAAAGCCTAGGCGGAGAGCACCCCAAAAACACAGATCCAAACATAGGTTATATACTAAATATTCATAAAGACTACTTAGTTGTAAACCGATTCATCAATTAGCAATCAATAGTTTTCAACAAAGGTTATATACTAAATATTGATAAAAAGTATTTAATTAGAAAAAAAACAATATTCCACAAGACTTGTTTTTGGTCCATTTGTTTCTACTCCATAGACTTAATTAGGTATATTATTCTATTGTAGTTGGGCAACTAAACTTTGTTTTATTTTGTTAAATAAAGTTTTTTTTCTTGACTTGTTATTCGTCAAGACTTTTATTTGTCCTTGTGTATTAACTAGATAGGTTTTATTCGGCATATTATTCTATATAGGCTATATTAGGCAGGGCATTCTACTCAATCTTGTGTACTTCTTCTTGATCCTTCTGTACATGGGCGTGTATAAAAACAATTTCGGGGGGGGGGGGGGGCTGAGACCATTTCCAGGGTATGGAATACTAAATATTTAGAGCTTGGAATAGTTTTAGGCAACTAAAACGCTATTACACGTAAAATAAAATATGTTTTATGAACTAAGTGATCTCATTTAATTTATTTTTAAGGGTTTTACGAGAAGTTTTTATCATCAATTCAAAATTTCGGGAGGGGCTGCAGCCCCCTCAGCCCCCCCCCACTTCATATACGCCCATGCTTCTGTATCCACTAGAAAGGCTTTATTAGGCATATTTTGTATTGATTTATAGAGCTTTGCTTTAGAATGAGAGCCAGATTTTGTAATTTCCGCTTCTGTGTAAAAGTGTAAAAGAGGATTTTGACAATTTTCACGAGATATATAAAAAAAATAAGTTTATTTCTTTTCTAAGCTTATCAAATGGCACTAGGGACATGAACGGAACCGCGCTAAGATGCTGCAGTTCCTGCGAGTCGGACTTTTTTTATGTTTCTTTTTAATTATATAAAACACAACAACAACAACTTTTCTTTTATTATTAATAAAAATTTCTTTTTGTTTCTGTTTCAACAGATGCTGAAATCAACAGTCTTCGGCTTTATGAATACGGCTATAAGTGTCATGAAAACAAAAAAAATATTTTATTTCTAGACCTACTTGTTCAATATTGTTCATAAGTACATTGTACCTAATACCTAATACTTGTAAATATCTATATTTGTTAAAAAGTGTATACCTCATACCTACTTGTAAATATCTACTTGTTAAGAAGTGTATATGTAAATTACACCCAAATAAAGTCTCATTATTATTACTCTGAATTTACCTTTGTTCTTTTTTATCCACATAATAAAGTCATCTCTCTGTAGGCTGCTAGCATCCTATAGGGGTAGGATACAGGAAGCAAACATCAGGATGCTCGCAGCCTATATGGGTAGGCTGCTAGAAGCCAGTATCAGAGTGCCAGCAATCTAAAGTCTAGGGGTACGCACTTGAAAGTACAGTGCTGGGCACTCTATTGTTGGATGCTAGCTTTGGGTGTGAGAACTCTACTATAGGATGCAGAATTAGCATTCCAGCACTCTATTATAAAATGCGGGCACTCTAACTAGTGGAATCCTATTTTAGGCTAAAATATGTGGAATTCTATTTTAGACTAAAATGTCCTATTTCAAAATACTGGCACTGAGTCACAGTTTTCAGGCTGCCGGCAGCCTGAAAGTAGATGCGAGCAGCCTGTTTTTTTTTTCTCCGTGTAGCATAAACTCCACTTGTATTGGAATATAATTGTTTTTAAATATTTGACAATTGTTCCGATTAGGCTGGAAAAAACGAACCAGTTTTACAAACAAACGATATCTATATTTATGTATTCCCCAAGCGGTTACAAACATAACCTGTCAACCAGATAATGCGTAACATTATGTTTTTGTTGTTTATTCGTTTAAGGTTCAACCCTAAGTTAGTTTTCATTCTGAAGCCAACTGATTGCATTGTCAGGGAAGCATGAGATCTCCGCCAGACTCCCCCTGTTGTGAAACACCCTCCAGATCAGCCAACGCCGAGTAGCTTGTTTTCCACCCCGTATCAGAGTTTTTTCTTCGCTTTTTTCTCCAGTTTTGGCCTGGTGTCCAGCTCTGACTCACGCAGCTAGCCATTGTCCAGAGCAGATGGTCTCGTTTGGACAAAAGTACACTATTTTTTTTTATACTAATTTTGCGTCACTTCCCGACCAGCTTGATACGGCCTCTTCATTATATTCAGATCGAGATTGGCAGCCACTCTACTGGTGCGGGTATTGTATACGAAAGTGTTCCAATCTTTCTTCCTATTCCCCTCCCTCACTCTCTGTCTTCCTTTGAAAGTATGCAAAAGTGAAACAATGGTTCCATCTGTTGGATCGGACAAACCTCTTCCTAATATTGAAGTTGCGAAATGCGCTTTTTAGAGTAACCGCCTACCAACAGAACTCACTAGTGGTGCCTAAACTCAACGCAATATCAAACTGAAACGGCTTTGAGGTCTTGAGCTTGAGGAAACATGGGCGTATATGAGAGGGGGGGGGGGGGTGCAGCCCACAATTTAATCGATAAAAATCTTAAAACTGAATCAAATAAAATCATTACACATAAAAAATAAATGTTGTTGTGTGTAATAGCGTCTTAGTTGGCTAACTATTCCAAGTTCTATATTGTTAGTATTCCATACCACCGAAATGCTCCGAACTCCCCCCCCCCGAAATTTCCACAGCCCCCCAATTATATAGCCCATGGCGTATATAGGGGGGGGGCTAAAGCCATTTATAAAGATAGGGGCTACAGCCCCTTCCCCTAACCGGTAAAATGTGTCATTTAACCTTAAAAGTAAATTAAATAAGATCACTTAGTTCAGAAAAAAATATTTTTTTTTTGGGTGTAATAGCTTTTTTATTGACTAGCTATTCCAAGTTCAAAATTGTCAGTATTCCATAGCACCTAAATGCTCTCAGCCCCACCCTCCCCCGAAATTATTTGCTATATACGCCCATGTTTGGAAACCTACATTAGTTTAAACGAATTCCTTCAGCCGGGACCCACGGACAAATTACATCACAATTTGCATATCTGCATCGATGGTTTCCAAATGAACATACCTAGATGAGTGTTGATTGGGCTCAGGCGATGCCGTATTAGTCCCCCAATTTGTATTACAAAGAGTACTAGTTATACTCCCAACAAAAATCCCTCGTTCCCAGCTTTTCTATTTGAAGTAAATTGGATGGATGACTAGACGCCTCACAATCCGAACAGAAACTGACAAATTAAAAGATAGATTGGAATAATCTATAATTACTATTAGTTTTGAAACGTGAAATCTATTTGGCACTTCCCTAAGTGAAATCTATAAGCGGGTTCCTTCCCTATGTAGGAAAAGGGGAAACGCGTTAAAACGAAATCGATACATTAGAAGTCAGGATTTACTCCCGAAGAAAATGTATTTATTTGAATTTTAACGTCCATCATTATTAACTAAAAATTTTACGATGGGTTATCTATATGTTAGCACCCTTTTCTAGCCAGTTTAGGCCTGATGCCTTTTCTTTTTTCTATAGAAAAGCCACCACCCCATAGTGGGAATCGAACCCACGACCGTTGGCACGGAGTGTTAATCTTTATGAATATAAAATACCGAAACTATTAATGTTAATTTTGTATTTATAAAGGTTATTCAATGCAATATTTGTATGAAGCGGTGCATACAAATAATAAATAAAGGGTATTAAAACAAAAAACCATCAAATCATTCTGGAATGTAGCGTTCAATATCACCTTTCTGAGAAATGTGCTTAGTAATGCAGCTCTAATTAAAAGTAGATCCGAGGGCCGTGAGCACTTCGTGCTTAGGGCAGTGGGCCCATTCCTGTAAGTAACTAAACATACTTTTTTAGTACATCCGGCTTGCATCATTGGTTCGACGTTATATGCCGGGGTCTCTTCCCGGAAAACACTATTAGACATTCCAATTATCCCCAACAGCTATAAACATCGAGAAAAAATAATAGGAGCGGAGTACTCACTATAGTCAGGCGAGATGATCCTTACAAAAGGAGACGTCTTCAAACTTCACAACTTAGCCACGCGCTGTTAATAGTTAAATGAACTGTAACATCAACTAGAGAAATTTTAATTCTAACTTTTCATAATTTACTAAAAGTTCATTATGAATAACAAAACAAATGTAGAAATTAGAAGAAGTCACTATCCACCAAATTAAACAGCTGTTTGTTTTTAGAATTATTGCAAGACTTCAATGGAGGAAAATATCCGAGGGAAATTTGAGCCATAGTGAGAAAATAAGATTTTTTAACTCTTTTTTTGGTATATTAATATGCTTTTAAAAAAAAATTTATATAATTTTATCAAATTTGTTATTATTTTTAATATTCCGAATCTGTTTAAATATTTATTATATACACCAATGAATGAATATGTGCCCATAATAATAATAATAAAAAAACGAAATAGTCCAAAATCAAAGTGTAAATTAAAATAAGATGTCCAAAATAAAAGAGCAAACGAAATTAAGAACTACTATAATTATTATTTGAGAAAATTGCGGAACGTGTGATCATTATTCAGTGGATTTGGAAATGCTTAACCGATGGTTTTGGAGCAATTTTTTTTCAAGATGGTGGAAAACTGAAATTCATATATTGTTAACTCATAAACAAATCTATCAGTTTGAAGTCATGCACATTTTCTTATTTTCCCCCCTTTAGAACATTAACTGGCGTATATAATTTACATGGTAGGTAAAGAGTATTTTCACTGAAACAAGACTTTTAGTTAGTCAGCACAGATGTATTAAAGCCTGTTGAGATTTCCTATATTTGATTTTATTTATGCAGAAAGAAATGAATGCATTTTTATTGCTCATAAGATTTTCAATGTTAGTGTAACAAAAATAAAGACTTTTCTTGTATATATGAGAGATTGCAAATAAGTTAGCTACATCTATAGCCAATTAATAGAACCATTGAATTGCAACAAAACAAAGGAATAATGATAAATCTAGAAGTGCAAGTTATATTTCAAATTTACACTTTTGAAAAAAAGTTGCAGATTTTTTTTTACTATAATGTTTCTTTTACTCTCATATTTACTATCTGCTAAAAAAGGTCGGTAATACTGAAGGAGAGTGTCCTCAGCACCGATTTTCTTCAAAATTTGCACTATAACGTATTTTGATGCACTAAACAGGTACAAAATTAACATTAATAGTTTCGGTATTTTATATTCATAAAGATTAACACTCCGTGCCAACGGTCGTGGGTTCGATTCCCACTATGGGGTGGTGGCTTTTCTATAGAAAAAAGAAAAGGCATCAGGCCTAAACTGGCTAGAAAATGGTGCTAACATATAGATAACCCATCGTAAAATTTTTAGTTAATAATGATGGACGTTAAAATTTAAATAAATAAATATATAAAGAACTGACTCACTTTTCATTTAATTTTGTCTATAATAAATGGACGTTAAAATGTATTTATTTAAATTTTAACGTCCATTATTATTGACTCAGAATTTTAGGACGGGTTATCTATAGGTTACCACCCTTTTCTTGCCAGGATAAGGCTGATGCCTTTTATTTTTTCGAAAGAAAATCCACCACCCCATTGTGGGAATCGAACCCACGACCCTTGGCACGGAGTGTTAAGTGCTCACGCCGTTAAAATTTAAATAAATACATTTGTGTGTAAAATTCAAATAAATACATTTTCTTCGGGAGTAAATCCTGACTTCTAATGTATCGATTTCGTTTTAACGTGTTTCCCCTTTTCCTACATAGGGAAGGAACCTGCTTATAGATTTCACTTAGGGAAGTGCCAAATAGATTTCACGTTTCAGAACTAATAGTAATTATAGATTATTCCAATCTATCTTTTATGAAGCTGTGATGTAAAATATCCTTCTCTTGCTAGTAATAAACAAAACATAATCATTAATAGTAGACATAAAAATAAAACAATATCATTGAAACATTTTTTCTACATTTCATACAAAATTAATTGTCATGATATTTTTCCCGCAAAGAAAACTGTGTTCAAACCTATTTTTGCTCATTGACTGCATATGTTAACAACTTTACTGTATAATATTATTTGTTGAAATTAAAACACGTCATTTTGATCTTCATCTCAAACCAATAAGTTATTTATTTATTTATTCCTCTTTTACTTTCTGTTTCTCCCATTTAGCCATTTTTACCTGTAAAATAAATGTAAGGTTTTTAATAATGGAATTGAAATAGCTGTGATATATTAACATTAATGCATTTTATAAAAGCAATTTTAAGGTTATTAGCTTGTTTGAAAATAAAGCCTAGATTGAAAAAAAGATGCTGCTGTTTTTAAGGTAAAATGTTTTAAATTATACATAAATATTGTAAAGAGGTTTGATCAATTGATGTAAAGGAGAAATAAGGGAGTTAATAATTTAATTTATTTCTCTTGTAGTGTGTAAATGGGCAAAATGTCCTGAAAAGAGGAATGTATAAATAAATAACTTATTCCTTTGAGGTGAAGATTAAAATGATAATTTGTTTTCATTTCAATGAATAATATACAGTAAAATTGTTAATATATGCAGTCAATGATCGAAAACCTGGCAATCAATATCAATTTTTGGAATACACTTTAAAATTTAGGTATTAGCAATTTTGCATGATTTATACTACTAGGTGGTACAGGAGCCAACAAAGGTTGGGACGCACTAATTCAGTTAATAAATTTGAATAAAAAATGAAATATCAACTGAGAAGGACATTTCAAAAACTATTCTTTCTTAGCGTGCTGTTGAAGCGCTAACTTTACTTTAATATTCCTGTTAACCACAGCTACCTATTTTCAGGGTTGAAGAAAAAAAAAATTTGGAACTATGGTAATTTACCTTATTCAGAACAGAAGTCCAGCAGACTTCTGTTCTTCCGGACAAGCAGAGGCACAGCTCACTAACCTGAAGACCGAGAACAGGCTAGTACAATGAAATCGTTCTTTACAAATTATAAATTTCCAAGGGACATCTTTATAATTTTTGTTTTAAATAAAAAGGTATGAAAAAAAAAGGTTTTTAACCTAAAGAAATTATTTTAACTTACAGTGTCAAAAAAATGCATTAAGAAATTCATTAAATAATTTAAGGCCGAACAAAATAAATTACTAAGGAAATTATACAATAATATTTGTCAGTCTATGATAAACCAATATTTATTTAATACAAAAAGAATATTATTGATTTATTGAGAGTACCCAACAAAGGCTATTTACTCTTAAATTCAATGTGCGAACAAAGCTAAATGTTGAAATACAAAGCTAAATGAAAAAAGAAAATACAAAAAGATACTATAGTAGCTGAAAAGATTTATCATTGTTTAAGAAAACAAAATAAAATAATAATTATAAAGGTAAATAAATTATAAAAAAATATATAAATAAATAATTTATAGGGAGGATTTCTAAAAATATTGGAACTTATTTTTATTTTTTAAATATTTTAGAATATCATCAATGTGTGGATGATATTATTTTGATATTTACAAAAAGAATAAACAACATTTAAAATAAAAACACTAAATAACGCTAAAAACTCATTAAAATTACGCTAATGTCCTTAGAAGTAGATTAAAAAAATAATATTAAGTAAGTTTAAAGGAATAAGATAAAATTAAAGCTCCTCTTTAGTCATGTTTTCAGATACAGTGGTTCAAAGTGAAAATGATACATTCATTTTATTTTCATTTTAGGAAGGATGTATTTTTATTTTTTTCTACAGTAGGTTATTTTTTTCTCATTTAAATTATTATTATTATTTTGTATTAAATTAGCTGAAATGTAAAGGGTAATACTTTTAGTTTGTAAGTTGAGGTGTACCGTTAAATGGGGTAAAATTAGTACGATGTGGTGAAATTAGTACAATCCTATGTTGCTAGGATATTTTCGTTTAACTGATACCAAAGGGTCAAACTTTGCCCAAAGAGTGCGAACAGAGGAATATATATGAGTGTGTGTTTTTGTTTGTTTGTCTTCGCTCTCAGACAAATATATAAGCAGTATAGGTTTGTATCAATGTCACCATACTGTTCTAATGCGACCCCATTTGAATTTCACAGTATAACATTATAATATTTTGAAAGAATATAAATATAATTTGATAAACCATTTATCTTAATTAAAATTAATTTGATTTTCGACAGTCTATGAGGATTTTTACAATACGTTACATTTTTTGAAACACATTCATGAAAGAGAAGCTAGCCAAGCTGCACCGCCTTCTTGTGAATCTAATGTTCAGAAGATGAACCAGTTTTCGGGTAGAGTGGAATGAAAACCTCACGTTTGGTAATATCAAATTTATTCACATTCTCATAGATTGTATCAAACGATGAAATGTATTTATAAATAAACTTTTCCATACAGCACGATTGCTTTCCTTCCTTATTTGAGATAGTACTGCAGTCAAACATCATCTCCTTAATCGGCCCACAGCAACCAAGATTATCATAATCATCAATGCAGATAACTGCAAAAGGCTCACCAGGAAAATCAAGACCTGTCATATTCTTTAAATTGTTGAAGAATGTACAGTTGTGATCTGGTTTGTTTTCTTTCACATCTGGCTGAATGCTTTGCTCTGCATTTGGTTGTATGTTACTCTCATTTTTATCCAATTGCTTATCAGTTTCTATCCTATTGTTTGATGTATCAATATTTTTGGGAAGTTGTGTTTGGCCAACCTGCCTTTTGTTCCTAAGTTCCTGTTCCAAATGTAATGTTTTGTCAACTGATGAGTCTGATGTATTGTCAGATGTAAAATGAAAAGGCTCTTTGCTTATGGATGCATTTGACGTTGGTTTCTCAGTTGTAGAACTAAAATCTGAAACGTCTGTTGAACCACTTCTACTAATATTTAAGGAGCCTGTGATGAATATGAATCCAATAGGGTCGCAATCTCTGCACCTGTTCTTCCTTCCTAGCATTTCACTTTCCAATGGTGTGAGTGATTTTCCAGGGTTCCCTTCAAAAATTGAATTTTCTCCATAAATTGGAACTGCATTGACAACACATGCGAAATAGAGCATAAAAACTCCTAAGATAATCATTCTGAAAAAAAAAAAAAGACATCAAGAATGAATGCAAAATAATAAATAATAATAAATAGGTAATATATGTAAGTTGAAGTGAGGGTGGGGAAGGATCAATGGATTCTTGAAGAAAGTGGCAAGAATTGCTCCCCAAAATTGTTTAAATTATTAGCTTATATTGGTGACGTTTCAAACCTATTCATCAGGCATCTACATAAATAAAATAAAAGTAAAATGAAGAATATGGAGGAAACATCCAAAATATATGTATATATATATATATATATATATATATATATATATATATATATATATATATATATAACGTAGAAAAAATCATTCAAAAATGCATTTTCTGGGAGGCAGTGAGAGTCAATCAAACTACGGGTTTGGACTCAGGGAGCTCAAAAACATATACATGATTTTTTTCCACATTTGACCTTCAAATTACTTCAGGAAAAGGTGTAAACATCAAACAAACTATGGATTCGGACTCAGGGACCTCAAAAACATACGCATGAATTTTTGCAGGTTTTATCTACCGTTTTTTTTTTCTAATTGACCTTCAAATGACCTTGAATCTGACGTGATGAAGATTAACCAATCCGCTCGTCATAATCAGCGACCCCTAAAACCCCATAAGGACCATACCGCTCCAAGTATTTTTTTTAGATCAAATGTTGGCCTGTGTTATCATTGGTCAGTAGATATAAAACCATTTACACAAAAATTAAAATTTAAAACAAGGAAGTATTTTTGATAACAAATGGGTGTTATTTGATACTAAAAACTCTAGCCGTCGGAGCACCCAAAACAAAACAAAAAAGAATGGGTATTCTTTGCAGTTCAGCCAAATATGAAAAGTTTTTCATTGTAGGATCAAACAGATTAAAAAAAATCTAACACAAACTATTTATGAAATTCAAAACATAGAACTATATCTACTAGAGATGAAGAACTATCAGGAAAATTAAATTCACCTCATGAAATAAATGGGGGCGAGGTTAGCTCAGTGGTAGAGCACTCGACTAATGAACTGGAGGACCAGGTTCAAAACCCGAGCGCGCACTAAAGATTTTTTCTTCTAGTGCTGCCGTTCGAGGGTTGGATTTGGGGTCCCAGATCACCCATCCGTTAATTAATTTAATAAATAATGGTTACCTTGGGTGCTAATGACTCTAGCAGTCGAAGCAGCCAAGAGGAAAATCAGGCGGCCAGAGCATGGTATTGACCACACTATCTCCCTAGTGTGCCGTATGGTCAAGAATCAGATACCTCTACAGTATCTGCCCCTCTGGGCCCTTGTGGCCTGTTACGGGACTGATTTTTTTTTTCATGAAATAAATACTTAAATTCTTCTATGTTTTGTAAACAGCGTTACTCAACCTTGTTAAGCCCATGCATCCCTTACGAACTGTTGACCTTAAACTTAGCTCATCAATTACAAATCTTGTTATATCAACATGTTTTCAATTATTCACAGTTTTTACTACTTTTCATTTATTTTACTCAAATGACCACCTGGATTTTTCATTTCCATGAGATATGGTAACTTCTAGGTTTAGCTTTGGTCGTCATAATTTGTTCTCTCTTGATCACCCTTCCATAAACAGACAAGCAGTGACGCTAAGGAAGTTATTTTATTAGTTCATTACTTCCAATTATTGTGTTCATATTTCCTTGTTCAATGTAAGGACACTATTTTTCATTTTTCATTACTCACTGCAGCATTGTCCATTTTAGTAAACTATATTATGATAGGATTTTACCTACATGTTTTCAGTGGCAGTGAATGAAGAAGCTGAGGAAAAACTGTGGCACAATAATAAGTCGGCCGTAAATGTGTTTGATATTTAATTTAAGAAGCTAAGAAGGCGAGCAAGATGAAAGGAATCAACAGCAGAAACTGTTCAGGTTGCCAAGGGAAATTTATTTTTAGAAAATAATATCCTGCCGCCATACTATTTAGGTGCAATGTTTATATGGAAACTAGTGTAGAAATATTCATAGTTATATAGGGCGTATTGCATATGCAATAACTTTTTTACCGTTTTATTAAAGATCTGGATCCCCACTATAGCCCGTTCAGTTAGATGGAATAGTTCTAATCCTGCATGGGCGAAATTCTGAGGGAAATATTCCCGATGATTCCGCCATTTTCATTTCCTTTACAATGAACAACACGCTACTTTAAACACAATAGAAACTGATCATGTCTTGTTTAGGACCAGGGAAGGCTTTGATAGGACAGGCAAGGGAGATAGTGTTTAATATTTATCAATACTTAGCCAAAGCTAAGGAAAAAAACAAATCAATTTAAGCTATAGCCTGTTCAAATAGATGCTTTAGTTGGGGGGGGGGCATGGCCTATATTCTCCGTGCAAGAAATTGTCTGTAAAAATTGTCTCCTTTATAACCTTATTAGTAGGAGGTTTTTAGTCTTAGCTTTGGTTAAATTTTGATAAATATTAAACACTATTTCCTTTCCCTGACCTCTCAAAGCCTTCCCTAGTCTTAAAGGAGACATAATTAGTTTTTATAATAGTTCACGTATCATGTTGTTTCTTGAAATGGGAGTTTGCAAATGGTGGAATCGTCTGGAATATTTCCCTAAAAATTTCGTGCATGGGGAATTGAAGTTTTCCATTTGTCTGAACAGGCTATAGGCCTTAAGGTTTTTAAGTACTTCAAAATTGAATGAATTGATTTATAATAATTGACAAAAGTGCCTTAAGATATTGTATTTATATTTAGTTTATTAAAAAAAAAAAAAGTTACTTCAATGAAATGTTGACAAATTTCTGTGGAAAAAAGGGATATGAAAATTAGTAGCAAGTGTAGAACAAAGGGGTGCTAAACATCGGACATAAAAGTATCTAAAACTGATTGGAAAAATAATTTATCATTAATGTAAAATCGATTTGCATTGACTTCTTTTGCTTCAAACCAAATTTAAACTTCTTACTTCATCACGCAGTAAATCATAATTACAACTGCTAATGCTATCTATTTTTCATTTTGTCAACAAACAATTTTTTTTCAGAGAAGAAAAAAATGGTCTTTTTAAATGGTTTAGCTCTAAGAGAAATAAGTGAAGACTAAAAGGTAGTTTAAACATACACTCAGTGTCAAAATGTTAGACATGCCTTTGAAATTTCAAAAACTGAACACAATTTTTTTGTAATGGTGCTTCTACTGTACTCTATAAGTTACTTCCAATGTCTATAATTGTAAAAAAAAAAAAAAAAAAAAAAAAATTAATTTATAGTCATGTAATTTATAGTTTGACTCTGTTCTATATCAAGATATAAAATAATAATTATTAATTGCATTATTTTGGTACGTCAAAATGATAGACACAGTTGTTGTTATTTACAATCCTTTAATGGTTAGTGAGGCAATTTTAGGCGTTCATAGTTTACACTCATTGAAAGCATTAAGGTTTGAAATTTTCCCTTAGTCCTGTGTGCAATTTCAGAGAATTGTTGTAAAACTTCCTGTTAAAGAGAAGTGTTTATCTCAAGAAGAGCACCGATTAATTTCTTTGCTACACAAGGATGAGATGAGTTGTAAGAAGATTACACGCCACATAAAACAAAGTTTTTCTACTGCAACCAAGTTAATTCGGTTTGGAGAGATGTACAGTACCCATCGCTCAAATGGAAGGTCAAGAGCTCTCTCAATCACGGAGAAACGATTGATTCTAAGAATCGCCAAAGCAGTTTCACAGAAACCCGGCCTTCTTACCGATATTAGGAAGGTACCAATGGTTACTGCAACCATCACCAAACATAGTGAGAAAAATAAATAAAGCGGAAACCGGTTTTAAATTTTCGTCATAAAATGGCTCGAATGGAATTTTCCAAAAAATTAATGTTATGGACCGATTAATGCTAGAAAGTTATTTTTCCCAATGAGGTAACATTTAAATTGGATGGACCTGATGGTTTTATTTTTTATTTTCGTGATTTGAGAAAACAAGAACTTATATTATCTTGGTGGCAAAGGGGCAGAGAAAGTGTTATGGTTTGGGCAAGTATTGGGTACTAGAGAAAGGGCAACTTGGTGTTTCTTGTTAAGAGAGTAAACTCACAAGTATATCGAAATTTATTAGAACAAGAAAAAAATACTTTTAATGATATGACAGAAGGTTCACTTGTCTTATAGAAAGACAACGCTCCAAACAATTTGGTAAGAATTATTAAGGAAGGGTTTACAGAAAATAATATAGACAGACTAGATTGGCCTGCTATTTCTCCAGGCCTTAATATTATTGAAAGTATCCGGGGAATTCTTTCAACAAGAGTATTCAGGGAGTCAAGTCAATATTTAACAATCGAAGACATGAAAAGTGCAATTCTAGCTTCTTGGGAAAACCTTTAGAAACATCAAAACCAATATTTCATTCAACGCCAAAACGAATTTTTGAAGTAATGAAAGGTGTTAGAAAAACCAGAGAATTTTAAATTCTACTTTTATTATCTTCCTCTTCCTGAGTGTCTAACATTTTGACGCACCTAGAATCCATTTTTCAATGTTTTTATTTTATATATATTTTGTATTAAAGTTTAATACTAAATGGCATTAACAGATAAGTTCAAGATACGTTAAAAATAATTGCATTAATATTTTTGTATTGATCAAGTCAAATGAAAGGTCAGAAACAACTTTTTTTATAGCTTGCCTAACATTTTGACACTGAGTGTCGTTCATAGTTTACATCGTCCCTACCATGTCAAACTATCAATTATGCAAATTGAAACGCAATCTAGAGAACGAACATATTCTATCCATTGACAAAGTAATATATTGAAAAATGGTCTTATTTGATACTGTATTTAAGGCATTAAAGGCTATTCTAAGGGAATTAAGAGTTGAGACAATGTGCCACAAGCCATATTGTCCACCATCCAAGAGCAAAGTCCCTAATCTGAAAAACGAGATTTTTCATATTCGACAGTTCAGAGTAAAATTAAAAATATTTTATTACTTAAAAAAAAAAAAAAAAAAAAAAAAAAAGAAAATCTGTCCCTTAAGAGGCCCAGAGGGACATTACTGTAGAGGTATCTGATTCTTGACCATATGACACACCAAGGAAACAGTGTGGTCTGTACTATGCTCTGGCTGTCTAATTTTTAGCATATTAGTCCAGTGTTCTATCACTGAGCTAACCTTGCCCCCAATTCCTTCAATTTCATTATTTACAGCAAAATAAATTTATTGACTAATTCTCCTTATCTATTTATTTTTTTCAATTGAACTACAAACAAACGGGTAGGGAGAAAGGCTTATTACGCTTACGCTTTCCCTGAAATTATTTTGGTGGAGTATTGCGAGGATTACATCTGTAATATCACTTCCCTAAGTTCTTTTCTGTACAGTTTTATATTTTACAATACTAAAATGCAATTATAATAAATTAAACTTTGTTCACAAATAAAAAAGAAATATATTTGACCAAATTGGATTATTTTCAAAGATATAACATCAAGAAAATTTTATTTGTAAAAGAGTCTGAGAAAGGAAAGAAACAAAAATATTAACAGTTAAGAATGATTTTTTCTTAATAAACCACTCTGCATTGAATTTAAAGAAAGTAATTTACTTTGTGAAAAATATCACAAAAAAATAACAAAAATGCAAAATTCTAATGGGCATCTATTTTATTTTTTAGTCATCATAAAATTTCTATCTCTTGAAACCCCAGTTCTTGATGAAAGCTTTTGTACACCTACCGAATTTTTTGAAATATGATAATTTCTGCTTTATTTGCAAGAAAACAAAATTATTAATCATTGTTTTTTTTTTTTTTTTTTTTTTTTTTTTTTATTTAAGGTATGTCAACCTTTGGGGTCAAGAATTAATTATTGTTTAATCTGATTAAACGCATTAAATTATTGAATATTTTTTCACCTGAAAGATTTGATTGAGTTCGAGCAAAAACTTCTGTATAGCGTAAAATTATATTCTTTAGTCCCTTAAACATAGGTGTTGATGTACAAGAATCAGTCCCTTTCTCAGTGCTTTACAAGCAGTCGTGGTCGTAATTCTAATAAAAATTTCTATTGAACAGTGCTTAATAGTTCTTCCATAATTTTTAAAATGCCCACTACTGTACTGGACTGTTGAAGAGAAATTATTGATCAATATAATAATACTGCAGTATGCTAGTCCTTCTCTTGGAAAAACTACAATTAATCTGTGTCTGATTTCAGGCCACTACTGCTTATGCACTTTTTTGGAACTGACTGTCCAGACTATAGCTAGGAAATACAAGGATTAAGGACTACTGGATTCCTGTTCATCAGAGCGTTTGTATAAGTTATTGAAAAATCCATCTTTACATTGTACAAAAACTTATGCTAGAGTTCAATTGAATCTTTTTTATATTTACAGAGTAAATAAAGAAATATTATTGAATTTTGGAAATCTGGAACTGAAATTTTCAATTACTATTTTTTTTATGTCAGTTGGGAAGATTATACAATCATTAATAGTTGTTTTGTTTTCTGCAATAAGAAAATAAATTATCAGATTTTAGCAAATTCAGTTGGAGTATGAAAATGTTTGCAGTTCACTTTGTATTGAATTTAAATCTATAAACGACCCAGAACAATGAAGAAAAGTTTACTTACTTGGTTTTTACAAGAATATTGTTCCTCCTGGCAAGAAGGCTGTACTGCAAATGAATTTCTGCCTCTTGCATGGAGCTATATATATAATTTCTCTTAGCAATAAACAACTGCAATTAACATGAAACAGATCACTGAACTGTGACTCATTTTGACTTATAAAGGGAGTTTATGTCCTCGCTTTTTCCATGAGTCATCAAAGCTCCATTACAATTGTTTTTGATAAGTATCTACAGAAAAAAAAAAAAAAAAATACAAAACTTACCCTCGATTAGCTAACAGTTGTTTCAAGAAGTGTTTTGAATGGAAGGGTGTTGTTTATAGATGATTCATAACTATGTGGCTGTGACTTATTATTATTTTTGGGAAAAAATGTAAATATTCAAGTGCCTGGGGTCATGAAGTGTTTATTTGATAAGGAGCCTAAAAAAAAAGAAGAAAATTAACAAATGAAATTAGACTCATTTTAAAATGAAGAGATTCTATTCTTGAGATAATATACCTCATCCGTTATAAAATGCAGTGATTGTTCCTCATCCCTCATTTTAGTTTTATTACAAATAATATTTTTCATCATGTCAGAGTCTCATTTTCCTTTAATAACAGGTATAAACATTGCAATGCTTTTATAAATACCTCGTAATGTGATCAATGGTCTATAATATATAAATGTCCATCTCACAGGATCTGCATCAAGGGAGTACGTTCCTCATCCAGGCAACAAGAACAATAAATATAAAAATTTTGATCTTTCAAATCTCTTATTAACAGCTTTATCAATTATTTAAAAAAATATTTTTAAGATTTTACTACATTTTTGTCATACAGCTAGTTTCATTGAAAGGAACAAAAATTATGGCCTCCAGATGCACAGTAATACAGGGTCAACCAATGAAATGGGATGATTAACTAAAGTAATTTTTTGTTGAAAAAAAATGGATTAAACCATTTCTTACAAAGTGATTGAAAGAACAAGAATAGCCATTTAGAGTACAATACAAAAAAGATTATTTTCTGAACACTAAGCCTACCGAATGTCTTTCACTGCATCACCTCTCGCAGTATGTTGACAGGTATTGTAGCAATCTTGTCCATGATTCGTTGCATCTGGGATAGACTTGTTGTAGGTGGACCTGCTTGAAACACTTTTGTTTTGAAGTATCCCCATACAAAGAAGTCGCAAGCAGCTAAATCGGGCGAGCAAGGGAGCCAAAGGATATTCCTGTTATGAGGAATGACATGACACAGCGTCATTTCTTGTTCTTTCAATCACTTTGTAAGAAAGTATTTTTTGTCAAACAATTACTTTATTTAATCATACCGTTTCATTGGCAGACCCTGTATTTCAGTTTGCGCTGGGATTCAGGCAGTTTGTGTCCACTCCTAATAAACTGAGTTTGCTTATAATTTGCCTTTATTATTAGTTTTAAGAGTTGTATAACGAGTTTTTTTATATATAACAAAAATATATGAAAGTTTTCTTTTATTTTTATTTGAATGCATTGACTGCTATGGTCATTGGCACCAAATTATGCCTGTTAGCGGCATATTAATATTGTGAGCCTGTTAATAGAGTGATATTGATCATTTTCATAATACACTGCTACAATTAGTTTAGAGAATTATACAGTAAACTTTGTTGCATGAAGCTCAACATTTTCGACATTAGGGGCACATTTATATTTTGAGTCTAAGGTTAACTTCCTCTCCTAATGGACCGATTTTGCTGGTTAATGTATTTGTCATTTATTGTCATATACATAGGTAGATTATGATTAGACATTTTTTAACTTGTATATAATTTTAAATAATTACCATAAAGCCAATGGGCAGAGCCACGTTGAACGCACCGTTTCTCGTAGATAAACGTTAAGCAATGTCAGGCATGGCCAGTACCTGAGTGGATGACTGACCACGTGCTGTTGGCATTATAATGGGTGGCAACCTGTAGATAGCTCGGTGTTAATAGCCTAATAGGTAATATGCCATTAAAAAAAAAAAATAAAAGAAAAATACCGTAAAGTTACTTGGAGTTAAATTTAGAATTTAATTGAAAGTAATATAGTGAGTATAGTTTGCTTTATTCAGATTTTGAACACATTAATGGTGTGACACATTGAGCTCGACATCACTTTGAAATTCTTTATTTATCTAAATGCAATTGGTAAGGCTTTAGTGTGAGGCATTTCAAAGAATGTCCAAAGAGCAATAAATTTATCCATGATAAAAGACTCTTGTCTGGCTCTGAATGGACTAACGCCCTAAAATTTAATGTTACTTATGCGACTCAGCATGGCGTCCCCAATGAGGTGAGGGATGCTGATATTTTACCTCTGTGTTACAAATGAGGCGGAGATCCTGAAACTCCAGCCCATGTGCAGGGTAGTTGTCCAAGGAGTATGCTGGACCTCCTCCAGCTCCTGGTTACACGGTGACACCACAATGTGAAGCACAGGCTGACTGTCTTTCTGCCTTTCTCGAGGAGAAATCGCAGGAGAACACAATTCTTCTAGATAAGCAGATATAGTCACCTTACCACAGAACAGGAAATTAGAATGTGTTTTCGACTCACGGCTTGATTTGAAATGAATGATCCCAATCAAGTGGTTTCCATTGATTGCGAAAAGAAAGGGATCTAGAAAATGCATTAAATATCTCCAAGACAAGTTCTTAGAGAAATATGGACCCAGAGAATTTGTGGTTAAGGGTCTATGGTTTGGCACAAGAGGCACAATCCTGAAAATTTCTACCACGTACTTACAAGATCTAAGAATCCTGCCAACAAAAACCTCCCTGTAATAGGGAGTCAATAAAGGACGTCATTCCTGCGGTTTTTGATGATACAATTGGCTATTTTTAAATCCAACAAACATCGTTTTCTAAATTGTTTTTTAGAAGAACTATTTTTTAGCACTTCCCAAAGCCCAAGAAGCAAACAGCAAATGTTGAAAACAAAACAAAATAGATGATCATGATAAAAATGAATACCATGGGGAATGATCAGCATGCTGTGTAGCCAGAAACTCAACTATGTTGGCCAGCCCATTTTATTATTAGATTTAAATAAAGTTTCCTTCTTCTGAATTGTAAAACAAACAATTTACAAATGCGTAAAATGTTCTTCAGTACAAAATAACCATTTCAGAATGGACAAAAAGAATTTAACCAATCCGTCCAATACCGATCGGGTTTGCTTGAAAAATATAAGGGTTTGTTAGTTAAATATTAGTGAGCACCTGGGGAACTGAGCTCCTCCAAGATGTACTTATATAGCTCAAAATTCTTAATTATTCATCTCATTAATAATTAATTAATTTTACCCCCATTAATTTCTGAAATCTATAGTGTATATAAAAAAACTAGCTGAATACCCGTGCTTTGTCATGGCAGATAAGTAGTTATTTTATAGCATGGTTCCCGTCATACTATATGTTACTCATCAATTGATAAATAATTGAAGTATAATGTTTCTTGGCCCTGAGGCGCTACGGACCAGTGTCAACAAACAGATAACCTAGAGATAACCTGTTATCTGTAGGTTACCAGTAACATGAGTTTAATCAGTACAGGTTAAAATTTGTTGTCAATAATAAATGCATGTAAAATTTATTTTTCCAAGATGTCATTTGGAAGCACCTATTATATTTGCTAGCATTACCAAGAAGTGTTCTGACTGGGCATGCTGATGGGTGAAGAGGCTGTGCAAGGGTTCTGGATTTTATTATCTCGGATGGACCATCACCAGGTAAAGCGTAAACTCTGGGAGGGCCAAAATCAATGTTTATTTCTAGTAATTCAAGGTCTGCCATCATAGTTGAAATTAACCTCAATTAAAAATAATACTATGAAATAGATACAGTATGGTAATAGCTGACCTGTTATCATCCTAGCAACGCATTCCGCCTAGGCGAGCAAGCTCTCTTTAAAACCAACTAAAAATTCAAAACCCTCTAAAAATACATAAAATTTTGAATATCAAGAAAACGTTTCTTAGCGAGGGTTTACATTTTAAATGGAGTGTGCATGCAAAATTTCAAATTTTTCTGTCAAGTGGTTTGGGCTGGGCGGTGATAGGTCAATGAGTCAGACAGTGAATGGTATTTGACAAATATATAGTAGATTTAAACGTAAGGGACAAATCAAGCCAGAATAAAATGTTTTCTTATCCATTCCAAGTTGAGAATGCAGGGATTTCTAGAAGTGTCTCAAGAAAGCTCTTGTAAAGGCCAGCCAGCTGTAATTAGACCTCTAAAGATGAAGTACGGCTCTCAAAAGCGACTTTTTCATCTTAATAACATACGTCTGGCGGAGAAAAGCTTTTTTGTGAAGTATTTTGTACAAAGAGTTGATTCGTTTAAACAATAGTTTTGTTTGATGTTATGCCTGAATCAATCGAACAGGCAATGAATCTTCATGAAACATGAAATCAGCCAGACAGTTTTTGTCGACCTCCTCTTGAATTGTTTTTAAATGACTGGATGTTGTTTTTTTTGCAAATATCTACTGCAGCTATTAGTGCAAGGCTATGGCAAACACATCGAACATGCATTGGAAATAGATTCACATCTTGAATTTCCATAAATGACACAGTTTCGCTCTCACTTTCACCAGTAGTAGCTTGAGGCTTTGTAAACAAGCAGCATGCTTTGACAAAATTCGACCCATTATCTGTAACAATAACAATTACTTTTGTATGCTCAATATTATAATTGGACAAGATTTCGTTGAGCTTTCCAACAATTTTTTCAGCCTTATGCCCCCCTTAAAACACCTACAAGCGAGGGCAGAAGATTGTTGGTCAAGATTTAATATATACATATATATAAATACACACATATATATATATATATATATATATATTTCAGAATGTTCTGTGTTAAATTTAAAACTTTTAAATATGTAATGTAAAATATCATTACAATATACATATATATATATATATATATATATATATATATATATATATATATATATATATTATATGTAGTTTTAAATTTAACACAGAACATTCTGAAAATCCAAAAAGCTCATTGATATGTTAAATTCATTGGGATAAACAAATATTATTTGTTATATTCGTCTTAGCAGTCTATACAGGTAGCATTGGATACAGGTAGGACGCTCCCGCCATGAAAGTTAGCTCCAGTCTCATTAGTGCGGTTCAGTCTGTTGAGTTGTAATGGAAGAAACAGTCACATACGAGTCAGTCTATTGAAAGCAGTTCAGTCGGTTGAGTTAAAATGGAGGAGCTAGTCTCATACGTACAGTTCAGTTTACAAGAAGATATAGTCTCATAAGTGCAGTTTAGTTTACAAGAAGATACAGCCTCATAAGTGCAGTTTAGTTAAAAAGAAGATCCAGCCTCATACAGTAGTGCAGTTAAAAAGAAGCTACAGTCAGTCCGTTAATGGAGATACAGTTTTAAAGAAGATCCTGTCATATGCAGTTAATACGAAGCTGGCTTTATATCAGGTAATGCTCGTTTATCCGTATGCCTGGATGTTGCTTATCCATGAGTTTTTTGTTTTTGTTATTTAAAATTATCTTTGTTTTACTTTACTGGACTCGAACCTGACCCCTGAGATAAAGAGTTTTTAAAATTAAATATTATAAAATTTTTATTTAAACTATAACATTTTGGCTCCCAACGTAGAGGCGTAACGTAAATAACTTATTAAAGATAACATTTTTTTAAATTTTATATATTATAACAATACTAGCTGAATACCCGTGCTTCACCACGGCCGATAAGTATTTTTTATATTGAGTTAAATAAGATATGTTCAAAATTAACGCTACTACATAATTTCGCACAGCTTATTATTGCACGGACTTTAAAGTTACCCAGGAAACACCATGTGGAGGTAACGCTTAAAAAGTTAGGGGAAAAGAGACAAATACACGTTGAAAAGCATAAAACTAACAAATTTTAAGTTTTAAGCATTTATCTCTTCGATTGACATAGCCTCACCGAACATTACAACAGAAACTTATTGTAGAGAATTTAGTAACCATTCGAATAGCCGCCTTCCACTTACTACGACTTCCCAACCGTTTTTGAGATATTTTAGAAAATATACTGAGATCCGAAAACTTTGTATCACCATTCAGACAATTTTTTCCATATACTTCGTTTCTGAATACCCAAACAGAAAATTAGTTTTGAAAAGTATTTCTATCAATTTTTCTGGTAAATGGCTACAGAACTCGCTTAAAACATGGTTTCATTCGTTTTCCTACGTTAAGGAATCTTTCGCACAAATTTCGCTCCAAAAACCATGTTCCAGTAAACGGATTCAACTGGTTAATGAACTTGACCTTTTAAATGAGAAGAAAGATTTTTGTACCAAATGTTATCAAAATCGAACCATTTTTGAGCCGATGAGGAACTTCTTAATAATTCAACCCCCCCCCCCCTATAAAAGTACTTAAACGTTTGAATATTAAAAAAAAACTTTCTTAGCGAGTGTTTACACTCTAAACGGATGGCCCATGCAAAATTTCAAATTTTTGTGCCAAGTGGCTCGGGATATTATTACCACGGATGGGCCATCACCAGGGCGTAAACTCCATCAGGGACAAAATCACATTTTATTTCTAGTAATTCAAGGTCTGCCATCATAGTTGAAATTAACCTCAATTAGAAATAAAACTATGAAATAGACAATGTACGGTAACAGCTGTTCTTTATCGTCCTAGCAACACAGGCTGCTCTAACCAACTCAAACTTTAAACCCCCCTAAAAATGCTTAAATATACAAATATCAAAAAATCCTTTCTTAGCGAGCGCCTACGTTATATAGGGAGTGTCCATGCAAAATTTCAAAATTTTCTGTCGAGCGGTTTGGGCTGGGCGTTGATAGATGAGTGAGTGAGTGAGTGGTATTTTACAAATATATAGTAGATATTTATATATACACTAGCTGACCCGGCGAACTTCGTACCGCCTAACAGTCGATTCTTTAATTTTTTTTTGTTAATACTTATTCTGCTATTTGGGACACCGGGTCAGCTAGTAAGATAAAAAAAAAGAAAAAAAAAAAAAAAGAAAAAGAAAAAAAGAAACTTAATAAGTCAACAATTACAGTATGTCAACAAATAAAAATTATAAAACACTTAAAAGTCTTTTAATAGTCACTAAAAAATCACAATGAAAATTACAATATCAGATTTCTTATTATGATACCTACTTATTATATTTCATTTTATTTTTACTTATTCTAAATTAAGTTTCATTTTTATTGTAGTACTTTATGGTACACGATATTTTTTGTTTCATTACCTGGCGCGTAAACAAACAGAGCAGATGTTTTTCCAACATGGTAACAGGCAATATACAATTGACCATGCGAGAAACATGGGTTTTCTAGATTAATACCACAAACACATAATGACTGCCCCTGGGATTTGTTTATAGTCGAACTGAGTTCATAGGTCCAATAGCAACACAGTTGTAGGCACTGTAATCAATTGACAGCAGCTCGATTCAAACTTGCACCATTATTAGTCGAATGTCGCGCTTCACGGGTCTGTCTTAACCGAATTCTTTCACGTTCATTGCAATCTTCACGTTCCTGGGCAGTACGATTAGATTGATAATTAATTTGATTCATTGCATTTCAGGTTCTTCTGCCTAAATATGACTGCCATCTTATAGGAAGCATATTTAATAAGACGCAAACACACAACAATTTTCTAATATTATAGATGCACAGGAAATAGACCTTTATATTTCAAGTGACATATTACCGCACACAATTTACATTTTACCATAGACAATTAGTTTTTTAGTAACATTACCATCGTATAAATATACGATGGTATATTTCCCCTCCACTAACACTTAAACTTTAAGGTATTGTATTAAAGTTCGAATTGACCTATAAGTATTATTATGAATCTTTTGTATGGGAATATAGAAAAATAGGGTATTTTTTACTTCGTTAACGCAAATATAAATCAATTGAAATTGCATTATTAACATGTGATTCTATTGTCACCTAGCGATTACGTGTTCTTATTTATTTAAATTTTAACGTCCATTATTATTAAATAAGAATTTTAGGACGGGTTATCTATAGATTACCACCCTTTCTAGCTAGTATAGGGCTGATGCCCTTCCTTTTTTCTAAAGAAAAGCCACCAACCTATAGTGGGAATCGAACCCACGACCCTTGGCACGGAGTGGTAAATTCTCAAGCCTCAACACTCACTGCCACCGGGCCTCCACATGTTCTTATTATTACTGTTATAGTGAATTTTTGCTTTTACACAAATAACCTAATACGTTAACTGTTAAAAATATTATAATTGAGAGCATATGTTTTTATTTAAAAATGAATTTGCGTTAAGGAACTGAAAAATACCCGAAAAGTGTTGTTTTTAGACTTTTTCAGTCAATTTTTTTTAATTTTTCTCTCCGTAAGAACCATCCTCGTACTTCAAGGAATATTATAAAAAAAGAATTAGCGAAATCGGCTCAGTTGTTCTCAAGATTTGCGCTTACCAACACATTTAGCGATTCATTTTTATAATTTATATATATATATATATATATATATATATATATATATTATATATAAATTTGAACCACCATCATTTTTGGCCTCTAGGGGTTCTGAAACGCAAAATTTTCTAATTGGCACTTCCGGATTGCGTCATGAGATCAACCTTATAAGCGGGGTTCCTCCCTATGGAGGGAGGGAGGAACCGCGCTAAAAAATCTGTTGCAGGTGGGACTTGAACCCTCATCTACAGGAAACTTCTATGACCTCGGACAAATTAATATTACTCCTAATTAGATTTCCTTAGCTGAAACCCATCTCAATCTTTATATTACTCAAAAAGTAACCAATCTTCATAATTTCATAAGGATAGTTGACATGTAAATTTAAGGTTATGTTTAAGTTGAGGGGTTTGAAATAAAAATACTAATTCCTTTTCCAAACTTTATAATTATAATGAAGAAATATAATTATACAGAATGGCTCAGTCGTCGAAATGTGAACAAAAAAAAAAAAATTAAATAGAACAACCATTAAATACAACAGTACATACTATAAGATAAATAAACTCTATTTTTACCACCCAGGACATATTTACAGGACAATAATATAATATTTACTTAATAAATACTTTTTACAAACAGACCCGTGAAGGTTTCAACATATTCACATTTTTACAATAAAATTTATTTAAAACATCTCAGTAAAATAAAAATGATAAATATATTATTACAAACAACTTTAGGGAGATGGAAATTAAAAATAAATTTCTTTCTCGAATGCAACTCAGTCACCCCAAATGAAAAAAGACCTAAGATAATAAATTACATTTGTTTAACAGATATTTACAGCAACATTAGATGACTAAGTTCTTTTTTTATATAAATATATAACATATACAAAATAAAAACTAGTTAAATATCCCGGGGTTTGCACTTAAAGTTTTAAATTATTCTCTTGACATTTTTTTTTGTTTTTCAAAATTTTTATAAAATAATATTAAATTGCAGTCTAAGTTTCTCTCAGGCATTGTAATGAGCCAGTCGTTTCAGAAACTTGTTCTTAAATCGAGAGACTAAACTAGAACATATATTGAATACATTAACGATTAAATCAATACAACATACTTGGTATCTTAAATTGAACACTGGTACAGATTTTTGTGAGTCTGCGATGACGCTAATACTGATACATTCTTTCAATTAAAAGTCAGAGAAATGAAAAAGCGCCTTTTTTTCAGTTCTCCACATTTGAGATCGCCAGCTACAGTGGTGGCTAGCCATGGCCATTAGGGAAATATCGATCAATGATACACAATCAACATCAAAATACAGAAATTTGAATTTTTGATAAAGATTTGCGCTTAGAGTAATATATTACAATAGGCTATAAGTATATTTTTAAAAGATTTGATACATCAAAATTTAATTTAAATTCTTTGCGAAAGGCTGCAATAACATATAAACATACTCACTAGAGATCCATATTGCTGAGTCATTTAGTTTTATTATTTTTTTTTTAGTTTTTCCTTTTCTTTTTCTCTTTGTTTAAGGACATATAAAAAGACGTTGTTAATAAACAACTGGACTTTTATTATTAATTTGCAAGCTTATTTACAGAGAGAAGAAATATTGAGGATTATTAATAAGAATTAGAAGGCATAATATCCGTCTTTATTTTTAAGTTCTGAATGATTAAAATGCACTTTTTTTCAATATTTAATTTTATGTTGAGCATGTACATTACAAGATACTGACAGGATGAAAAGAAATTAACAGTCTTTGAGGAGATCAAATGTATAAAAAATATCATGTTATTACTACCTTTTCTTTCTTTTTTTTTTTTTTTTTTTCTTTTTTTACATTATAGTCAACTCATTTCGAAGACTAAGATCTGAAATATAGAAAGTACTAAGCCTATAAACATAGCCAAAAATTAACATTCATTAATTTGAAGACAGATAAACAGGAATTTTATCCCCTTTCACTCAGCTTTAGCTCTCCTTGAATAATTAAATCGAGCCATTATTCCTCTTTTAATTCTTCTGTTTAGTTCATATGTAAACATCGCAGTTTATTCACAACGCCTTCAAGGCATTCCAAAGCTAAAATCTTGTAATTCTTGCCACAAAAAAAAAAAAAAAAATTAAAGAAGAAGGAAAATACAGGTACATAATGTAAAGCAGATACACATAATCTTGCATACATCACAAACAAACATTTAAAGAAAATAAAATCACAGAAACGCTCTCATCCACACATAAGGACAAACGATAAAAGAAAAGCCTAGCCTTTTTCTTTTACTTTCAATTGAGCGAGAGGCTGGCTTACTGGGCATTAGTACATAACTTATAAATAATATTATCAAATACATAATATACATGTAGTCTTATCACAGAAATGGCTTTTTGTATTGGAAATTAATGCCAGACTAAGTACACTCAATAATGTGTGGTTGTGATGATTCGATCACTGTTGGTCGGGTTGGCTGCTCTTGCTGAGGCCTGTCGAGATCAAAACTTTCCCTTGAGTCTGCTTCATGGTTTTCTTTTTCACCTGAAAATTCGGTATATTAATAATTTTCTTTGTTTTTTAGGATTAAAGAAAAATTTATAATATTTTGCTACTGTCAAAATTATTTCTAGATTTTAAAATTTCACTCTTAGAGAGAAAGGATGCTCAGTACTACATTCCGATTGACTCACTTTCCTTATTGCAGGCACCGATTATGACTGTTCGGGTCTAGAAACCTGTTTCTGACCCCGAATGATGACATTAGATAATATCTTTTAGTGCACACCCGAGTTTTAAACTTCAGAACATTAATTGGGAGCATGTAACTCCTAAACTTAAGTTAAAGTTGAAGAAGAGACCTCTGACAAAAAATTTCCTATTTTATAGTATCTAAGCCATGAGAGACAGTTGTACAGTGGATTTACACTCTCCTGGCCAGTCCCCTCTCACTCTTCCCCTTCACTCTCAGACAAAAAACATAAGTTTCCCATGCTACAAGGTGTCACCAAACCTTCTTGTGAAAAATCATAAAAGAAAATTAAGCCATAGAGAGGCCATAAGCAATCTCCTATTTAAAATAGAAACAAAGCTTGGGATGTGAATGGCTGTGTAAAGTCCCTTCCCGTACAGCCAATTCACCTTAGACATTCTCTAGCTTATCTATCTTACCATGTGACTAAGCACAGAATCAACATAAGAAAGGTTCAAGATACTGTCATTCTCTAGATAATCCAACTATTTCAGGCAACTATCCTGTATTTATCATGATTATTATCAGCCTTTCCTAATAGAGACAAAATGTGCTGAAAGAAAGATGAAGCTGGGCCCTACTGTAGGCGGAGGTTTCTCTCGTACAGGATACTATTTTTTTAACAACTCATTTTTGTAATTTTTAAAATTCTAATAGCTGTTTCTTAGAGGAAATTTAATGAAGAATCCAAATTCGCAATTAGAGTTTTCCTATCAATTTTATATTTTGTAAAAAATTCATTTAAAGTTGTGAAAAATTTTTACAGCATTTTTGCATGTTTCTTTGGTTAAAATTTTATATATTTTACAAAAACGAACCAACTCATCAGAAATCCCACTTCATATTCATATTCTCCACCCCAAAAAGCATTAAAAATTATAGAAACCAGAATGCCAAAAATATGTCTTATGTCTGTGGACAGAGCAAATTTTAAGATTCAGTATTATAACAAAAATTTAAAAGCCTGATTTAAAAAAAAAAATGACATATAGGGAAAACAACTTATGTGAGATTCAGATTCAGCACACCCGAGAACTCCCAAAATGGTGGTTCACTTCCAAAAAGTTAAAATTTGTTGACTTGTGTTATTACTGTTCATTTAGTCAATAGAATTATCACGTTCTGACATTAAGTTTTACAGAACTAAACTATATTCAGTTACAAACTAGGTTGAAGTAAATATATGCTACTTACCAACTCCAACATCAGTTCCCTGATACTCATAATAATATTGGTTAGGGTAGGTACCAGCTGCTGCAGCTGCTAGAGCGAGCTCTTCTTCCATATTATTTGGTCTACAGCTTGTTGTTTTCCAGTGCGTCCTAAATAACATTGATTAATTAGATTTGGTCAATCAATATTGCTTATTTTTAGTTAAAATATGAAATTACTAGCTGAATACCCGTGCTTCGTCACGGCAGATAGATGTATCAGCAAAATTAACGCTACTATATAATTTTTTGCAGTTTATTATAGCATGGTCCCCACCATACTATAAGTTATCCATCAATTGATAAGTAATCAAAGTATAATGTTTCTTGACACTGGGACGCTACGGACCAGTATAAAGAAACAGATAACCTAGAGATAACCTGTTATCTATAGGTCACCAGCATGGGCTTATATACGGGTGGGGGGCTGAGGGGTCTGCAGCCCTCCTCCCGAAATTTTGATTTGATGGAACAATGTGTCTTAAAACCCTTAAAAATACATTAAATAAGATCAATTAGTTCATAAAAAATATTTCATTTTAGTTGTAATAGCGTCTTATTTGCCTAAAACTATTCCAAGTTCTAAATTTTTAGTATTCCATACCCCGAAATTTTCCCAGCCCCCCCGATATTATTTCCAATATACTCCCATGGTTACCTTAAAATTTAAAAATTTATGTTTCTCACATGCCATTTGGAAACACCTATTATATTTGCGAGCATGACCAAGAGGTGTTCTGCCTGGGGATATTGATGGGTGAGGAAGCTGTGCAAGGGTTCGGGATATTATTACCTCGGATGGACCATCACCAAGTATAGCAAAAACTCTATAGGGGACAAGTTGAAATGAACCGCAATTAAAACGGTAATTTCTCCCTCATAGCGTAAACTCTATGAAGGACAGTTTATTTCTAGTAATTCAAGGCCTGCCATCATTGTGGAAATTAACCTCAATTAAAAATAATACTATGAAATAGATAATGTACGGTAACAGCTGTTCTTTATCGTCTTAGCAACGCATGCTGCCTAGGCGTGCATGCTCTAACTAACTCAAACTTTAAAGCCCTCTAAAAATACTTAAAAATATCAAAAAATCCTTTCTTAGCGAGTGAGTATGTTCTATAGGGAAGGTCCATGCAAAATTTCAAATTTTTCTGTCGAGCGGTTTGGGCTGGGCGATGATAGGTCAGTGAGTCAGTGAGTGAGTGAGTGAGTGAGTGGTATTTGACAAATATATAGTATATTTTCCGGTAGCCGTGAGGGTTAAGGCGTGAGCACTTAACACTCCGTGCCAAAGGTCGTGGGTTCGATTCCCACTAGGGGCGGTGCCTTTTCTTTCGAAAAAAGAAAAGGCATCACCCCTATCCTGGCTAGAAAAGGGTGGTAACCTATAGATAACCCGTCCTAAAATTCGTAGTTAATAATAAATGGACGTTAAAATTTAAATAAATAAAATAATATAGTATATTTTGCTTTTTTGACTGTATATTTTGTCTAGTTTTTAAAAAATTATTAATGTTTTTAATTTTTACCTTAGCCCTGATGCTGAAATGTATTTTTTCGAACATCCCTGACAGGTGTAAGGCCTTTCGTTCGTGTGAAGTCTTTTGTGGAGCTTCAGGTGAACAAACTGAGTGAACTTAGCCGGACAGAGGTCGCATGCATAAGGTTTCTGGCCTGAGTGAAGTCGGAGATGTGTTTTTAAATTTGATGTTGAACTAAATCGTTTCTTACATATTTCACATTGATGGGGTTTCTCGCCTGAAAAAATACAGTAAGTTAACTAATTTGCTGCAAATAATAATGTATCATAAAACATTCTATATAGTGAAGATGTGTATAGGACTCTAACAAACTTCTTATTGCTAGTCATGAATTGAGGTGAGGTGGATACAAAGGGGCCAAACTCAACAAAAGGTAGTGTGAGAAAAATGTGTTTGAATATTTTTTCCATAAGGGGCAACTCCACTAGAGTATATTGAAAACATTTGTTTGTTGTGGGATGTCTTATTGTTTGTTTATTAATTTATATTAATAAAAAAATTATGTAATAATTGACGAGGAATTAGTGTGAACTTGATGTTGAGTTCGGCTTCGTATATGCAATACCTCAATTAATAATGACAATCAAGGGTTGATAAGTGTCATATTATTACATCCAAAAGTTACGCTTTTGAATTCGAACTCTTTAGCACATTCAAAAGAAATGTAGCTTTTGCACTAATGAAAGAACAATTGAAATATGTCTTTGAATCCTCATCTAACCTACTATATACCAAAAATTACCCCGTTAAAATATATATATTCTGCTTAAGGTTTTTTCCTTAGGAGTATTTTTTTTTATTAATATGGCTTTTGTCTGCAGCGGCTATTTTTTTTATCATTCTATTGAAGTTGGGGCTTACTCCAGAACAAAATTAAAAATAAGTTTAATAATTGTGTCAGCTGTTCATTAAAACTATAAAAAAGCAAAACTATTCATGTTTGTTTTAACTTTATATAAGCTAGCTTTAGCAAATTCTTCAATAATGTGGCTTAATCTTCACACATTGCTAAGAAATATGCTTATAGTGTGAGAGGTATATCTTGTCACTTGGGGAAAGTAGGGGGGGGGCTCAATGTTGTCAGTTCTACAACTCTTCCAGCCCCTGCTCTGCCTAGTGCAGACCTTAACTCTTCCTCCTCGACCTCTTTGGCTAGAGGCACCCCCACCTTCCCCTACCCGTCCACAACCAAGTGACAATTTATATCTCTCACCCTATAGTTATGCACTTCCTACATCAATAATGAATAATTGTTTCAGGAATATTTAAAATGGTATTAATTACCTGTATGAACAAGATGATGCTTCTGCAAATGCGCAAGCTGAGTAAAGCTCTTCGTGCACACATTACACTTAAATGGTCTTTCACCACTGTGAGTCCTCAGGTGCACCTTCAAGTTGGAGAGCTGGCCGAAGGTCTTGAAGCAAACATTGCACTCATAGTGCATTTTCCCATCTTTCTTCTTTAACGGATACGGGAGTGACCTAAAATATTATTTTCATTAGAATAAAATACAAAGCTAGGTTATAAAAATAATGTAAGTATAAAAAGTATTTATTGCACACTTTTGTATCATCATGTGAGATATATTTACATGTTTTGAGTTTAAACTGAATGACTATAAATATTTCAAGAACATCTCAATTATATTTTATTATTTATAAATAAATAAATCATGTACTCTTTCCTAATATTCTATAAACATAATAAATTCAATAGGCCTACATTCAAGTAGCTTATGAGAAAGCAGAAAGTGTGCCATAAATCTTTAGTTTTCAATCAGATTTGTCAAATGTATATTAAAAAAATATTTTAGAAATATTATTTCAAACAAAATCCATCGATTTCAATTTTAAAATGAATCCATTAATTTTAATAGGCTAATGGGAGGCCCGGTGGCTGTGAGTGCTAAGACATATGCACTCTGTGCCTGAGGTCGTTGGTTCGATTTCCACTAGGGGACATAGCTTTTCTTTCAAAAATCGAAATCCATTAGCCCAATTCTGGCTAGAAAAGGGTGGTAAGCCGAAAGAAACAGCTGACATATTTTGTCATGTAAAAGTGGGCTTTCAAATTTAAATGAATAAATAATAGGGTAATGAAATTAATTTCAAGGCACAATACGCAAATAAATATAGGCTTACTCTTTAAACGAAGTGTATTTATATTTTAATTTATTGGAATAAATTTTACATCAGATTCAGTGCAATACATTTTGTAAGGGGCGGATACTGGTCTTTACTTTTGCACGAATTATACGACCTATTAATTATTGGAAATTAATTTTTCAAAACATATCTTTGGGGGACAGGCAACTTGTAAATCACTTACATTTAATGAAACTCATATTAAGAAATCCTAAATAATGGAATTTATTTCATTGTTAACAAACATCTAAAACCATGAGCATGCTTGGAAAAATTATAATTTTATTAGACCAATTTAAAAACTCATTGTGGCTATTAAAATAGAAGGATTTACTTTAATCTCTGCTTAGAAAAATATTTTATTTTATTCATTATTGTTGAAAATCAATTGACAAATCTCTTGAATTTTTTTTATGAAATCTAACCTGTACCCCCGAGATCCTGTTGGTGAAAGTGGAAACTCGTCGCTGGTATTTCCATTGAACCATCCTGAGCTGCTAGGCGGAGAATAGTTTTGAGGTTGATAGTTATAGTACGGGTATTCTGGGTAGTTCGGAGGGGGTGAATAGTGTGCTACTCCAGTTGAATCAGGACTCACTGGTACATTTCCTGTAAAAGAACAAATGAAAAAACGTTAATAATCAGAGAAATAAAACACAAACAAAAACATTGCTTTTATTTTTATTTGATGGGATGAATTTCTTATTCTAATTTATGCGACTATTTTCAATGTGATTATAGATTTTTCATAATTTTTTCATTAAAGGTTATTGCTACTGATATGAATTAATCGACTTACCGTATCTCGCAGATTTCTTGTAGCTGTAAGCCATCTCTGTTGGGCTGCTCGGAGGTGACTCTTTCTCTTCCCTATTTCTAAGTAGAATATTTTCAAGAATGGACGGCTGAGAGATTGAGATAGGTTCTTTCACCTCTTCTTTGCCATCTTCCTTTACGCCAGGCATGCCTGGATATGCTTTGGACATCTTGATTTTGACCTTCCTGTACTCATTCCTGTCTCGGTACTCTTCCCCGCCCACCCCGACGGGGATTTGAACACCAGGCGATACGACCACTGCGGTAGGAGCCGAAGGTACTGAACCAATTATTGTTGGTTCGGGATCCTCCACAGTTGTAGTGTCCATTGCTTCTTCTCCTGACTTTTTACTGCTATAAAACAAATTAAAATAAAAGTAAAAAAAAATCTCTGGTAAATATAATTTTTTATATTTATTCATTGCAAAGAAAATAGACTCTAAGAGATTAAAGTTTGATTTTATTTTGGGGTAAAAGCCAACACTTTCTGTTGGAAGTATTGCTTTTGTTAATAAAATATATCAAGTTCCAATTCCCATGGATATTTTGCAAATCTTTCGACTAATCCTATTGACAGAATAGTGAAATTTCCAATATAATGAGCTTGAATACAATAAATACATTAATTTTAATCGTAACCTTTTAATTTAAGGTACAATCCCAACCTCCCAGCGATTTTATCTCTAAACCTCTTATTAAAGTACCTATTGAATGACTGTATTAAAGGATAACCAAGATATTGTTATTTGTCTTATGTGTGAAAGAATTATTTTCTGAATAAATCTTGGTTTTACAGGTCTCAAATGGACCTTTTGTTACCAAAAACTCCTTAATTGTTGTTATAAAGAACATCGCAAACGTATACCCGTGAGAAAATTGTATTTTTTTGTATGTGTTTTTATATATTATTTTTTTTGTAACTTGTAATAGTTCATTGTTGCTGGAAGGACTTCTGTTAATGAACTGCTTCACAATATTTTTCTTAATAGAAAATTGTGTCGTTATCAGTATGCAAAGTCTGTTAAAAAGTGTCTCTCACCTAGCAATGTCGAACCAACAGAGTCCACTCGGACTATCTATGAGGTTTTGGTCCAGTTCATTAATAGAAGTCTTTTAAATACTTACTCTACTTTTATATTTTTTAAAAATAGTGATTACTGAAGCATACCTAAAGTCCAAAACATAGTTATTATCAGGATCATCACTGTCAGAAGAATGGCCTGGTGGGGTAAGTACTTCATCATGGTAGCCATGGCTATGATATCCTTCATCGGACCTCACTGAACCACTTGCTTCTTTTTCTCCTCCTTTCAAAGAAAAAATAAATGTTTATGAATTAGTTTCGATAGGCTCATGAACCCTTAATTGTAATAATATGTAGTGTAGGAAAAAAAAAAAAAAAGAAAAAAAGTTAAATAAAAAAATTAACTTTCTTTTGAGATAAAAACTATTGAAATTCTTTACCTTCTTCTTTCACTTCAGATAGTTCTGGAGAAGATGAACGACCTCTTTGGTAGTTATTATTTATAATATCACTATAGGCAGGTTTTTCAGTCGAACTAACTTCAGGAGTGCTTGTCTCAGGTTTCACTCCGCTTTGCTGAACTTGTTGTCCTAGTAGAAAAAGTAATTAATTAGTTTTTCCTAGAAGAAGCTTATTTACTTGAATTATAAAGTTTATATATTTTAATTAGTTTTTTGAGGGTTCAAGTGAGCATTGGATATTGTTTTAAGAAATAATTTAAGAAGGAAATACTTACTTATCCTTTGGAGCATCAGTTCACCAGTCAAAGGATAATTCAGCCTTTCTGCAAACTCTCGGCAGTACCAGACAAGCAACTCTTGGTTAGGTAGGATAGGTCGAATTGTATAAAAGTATATAGACATCTGAAAATGAATTAATTTGTTTAATATCAATGAAAATTATTGATAGCAAAAAGATCAAGTCTATAGGCATTTATTCTTTTTTTTTTTTTTTTTTTTTTTTTTTTTTTTTTTTTTTTTTTTTAATTTTAATGAATAATATAAATTATTTAATGCCTTGAGAAAAAGAGAATGTATTACCTTATATTGGCAAGCAATTAGGTTTTGAGATTCAGAAGAGTAGGCAGGATTAACATAGCGCATCCAGTTTGACTTTGAAACGTCATATCCATCTATGTAGTAGAATAGCTGGTTCTCTTTATAGACCTGAAACAGAAGTTCACATTTAGCTAAAAAATTTTTTTTTTTTAATTTTAAATTTCCAGGTGTTTTGATCAGCTAGTATGTTGATGTTCTTGCTTCTAAAATTTTCTATACCAGTAAGAAAAATAAGTTCTGTTTGAATTTAGTTTTTGCACTGATACATTGACACATGATGTACTCAAAAGTTAATTATATATGTACCAAAGTTTATCGTATAATTATACTTAATATCATCGATACAAATGCAAAGTATCGAATGTGAAAATCGCCACTTTCCAGAGTGAAAAAACTTTTATTCATTACTTTGCATTTAGACAGTCAAATATTTGGCAGATTCAAGCTTTTGACAGCGTTTACGTCCCCCTTTCACTGAGTAAACTTAGATTCGAGAGTTTGCTGTCCATCAGTTGAACAGCAAGCAGTATAGATTGAAAATGAACTTCGATACTTTGCATTTATATCGACGATATTGCAACGAAATAGACTGAGGAATAAACTCTTAGGTAATATTTTGAAGGAATAACTTACTATATGAAAGGTAAATTGAACATAAGAGGTTGTTTCTAAATAAAAACACTTATTAAATTTTATTATATTCTGAATTATTCAGTATTTAGCCTCCATCGTCATATTTTTGTTACAGTAAAGTTTCAAACTATTCAATGGATTTTGTGATGGTGGAGTTCACATTATAGGCAGATGTTGATTGTTTCTGAGCATTGAAGGATGTGATATTTCTAATACAAAGAAAACAAAACTCACAATGTTGTAAAATAATATTTCAGGTACCCACAATTTGCATGAGTCAACTGTCACAGTTTTTGGGGGTTGGAATCACTTCTTTTTATCTAATTGTGCTTTATTTTTAACAAACAAAGCCTAATTAAAGAAAAGTCAGTGCTTGCCAAATGAAAAGGTCTTGCTTCAGTGAGATTTGTTTCCCTCTTTTAAATAATGTTGTTATTTTCAAATTGTCAGTACAGCTACATAATATCTTCTATAATTTGTCTGTGTACATGAGATAAAAAATAGATAGCGACAGCCAGTAGAAGTGCCCTTGTATTTGTGTAAAGTTCATGCTTCATTGCTTTAATTGATACAAGTAATATTCAGCTAATAAAGCATTTTTTCTCCATGACTTTTTTAATGCACTAAGAACATGCTGAGACGCCACCACAGGTAAAGAACGAAACAAAGGGAGAGAGTGATAGAGAGGAGAAGACTGATAGGTGAGAAAGAAGAAAATCCTACCTTTGTACGCTTCTCCACATCCTTCTTGATCTGTACCTGTTCCGAAAAAAGCAAATATCTGGTAGTTGTCCCATATTTGCTTCCCCAAAAGACTACCATTTAGTGCATTAACTTAGACAATTTCTCAAATTAATTATGTTAATTTGAAGAGAAGATATTAGTACTTATAAGTTATCAAATAGAGGAGAAATTAGTTCCACACCAATAGGCCAACACCAAAAGTGTTTCTTAAGAGACATTTAACATATTTATGCTTACCCTCCAGAAGTATTTGCGGTTAGCAGTGGACGGAACTTCATTTTTGGCGTACACTTCACCAACCAGAGGCCCAAATCTTGTACCCCTAGGGATGTAACTTGTACTCCATACTCCCATCACCTGAGCATAATAAATTAAATTGAGATTAATTTTGTTTAATTATTTGTATTTGCAACAACTAAAACATTCAACTAGGTTCATTTATGAGATGTAATCGTGTATAAAAATACTCACATCTGACAGAGCTTGGCTAGGCCTAAGAACAAGGTTTCTCGGAAGAGATGCTTCAGCCCTGTTAGTTGCACCGGTAGGAGGTGACTGATCCAAGACGAGGTACACGGCATGCTTCTCAAACTCCTCTTCCCTTGTTGTCGCCGGGTCCCAATCTTCCTCCTCCACCACCTCCTCCTGAAACCATATTACATTACAGCTAAAGTAAACAAAATATTTAACTGTTTATGTATTTGTTAAGTCGTTTAGCGACAACTTAATAAATAAAAAAAAAAAAAAAAAAATTGTGTAAAGAAAATCACTTCGGACGGAAAGAAGACATTTCACTTTTTACATTCGAAAATTAAACAAAAAGGATATGACTTGTACCACAGGCAGTGAGCCAACAGGAATTTCATTTCTGGATAGAACCCAGATTTTAATTATTGTTCGAAGTCCACTTCTCTAAATTTGTATATAGACAAAGTTCACTCTCGTTTTTCAAAGGATTTTTTTTTTTTTAACTTTTAAGAAGGCATAATAACCTCCATGTGCATTTGTATATTACATTAAATTAATTTTAACTAATTATTTCAACAGTTATTTTTACTCTAAAAATATTTCCGGAAAATCTCTTTGAAATGATAAAAACTTAGTTCCTTGTGGTTGTAAATTATTGTTTGTACATATTTTCAAAACTTTTTAATTAGTTATAAATTAAGTTCACAGTAGATTAAACTCTTTCCCTTTCCGTTATGCAGAATGTCATGGGCCAAATTTGGTGTTAGTGCTCTCTGGTCCTTATCCCTTTCATTGTTTCTTCAAAGAAAATTTTATTATTATCAGTTATTGAAGTTTTAAGTGATAGAAGAACCGAGAGAACAAAGCCTAAATAAATAGTGTCGAGCTTCTATTTTTTTTCTTAATTCATATTTCATTTTTATTGTATTTAATGCTGAATGAAAAGCTAAAATGACACATCATTTTTATCCAGCTTCACTCAAATAGCCCTACTTTTTGTAGAATCATATAGTTTTTCTAATCACTTAGCTCCCTTCTTCTAGTAAATCAGATTTGATTTTTCTTCTTCAGCAGAATTTCAAAGTGACATGAAGAAAGTAAAACAAAATTACACCTGATGAAGCAGGATAGTTAATTTCTTTTTAAATTCCGGAGGGAGAACCATAAAGGATGAAGAGGCCCAGGGACGATGATAAAATTCTAAAGAATTGTATAAATAAATAGTGATTTTTATGTGGCTCAATATCTCAGCATTTAAATAAAAAAATTATTTAGGTTTAAAACGTTTTAACTCGATGTCTCTTCAGGAGCTCTAAAAACGCCAAGCTCACAGCATAACTATAGGAAGGTGTTTTAAGGGCAGATCAAGACAAGTCTTTAATTTTTGGCTTTGGATTTTATCTGCTGTTACTCAGTCATGCAACCGATTTGTCTTGTAGTAGGCCCTGTAGGAGGCGTTTAAGTAGCTTTAGTGCTCCTAAAAGAGATTCAATTAATCAAAAGCACTTGAGAAGTGTTAATAAAATGATTAACTAGTGAATACATTTTTATTGATATGCCATATAATTTTATATACAAATGAATAATAATAAATCTTAAGTAAAGTATTAAAGGCCTTTTATTAAGAATTAGGATTTATCATCTTCTTATAGATAAAATTGTATTTATTTTCTCTAAAAATTGTGACATGTTGGATGATTTTTTGAAAGGTAAAATTCAGAGTCCTTAATATTTTCGCCATCCGTTGACAAGGCCCTTTTGAGAAAGGCTATCCTTGCAGGAAAAGGGTTGAGTGAGGTAATGGCCGGGTCGATATATCCCCCCCCCCCTTCAAGCCTGCCACTATCCATTCCACACACGTCGTGTTGGCCGAGCTACTGCAGGAAGGCTGCTAGGAGATTCGAATCGATATCGCACTACTGACCCAATTCCGCCTCTAGCGCTCCTAGCGGCGTCTGGCCCAACTTCCACCGCCAAGAGCAGCACAAGGCTGAACAGGAAATGCACTTGTTCCAATTTCTTTGTCCTCGTCCTGCCTCTTGGAACGTGCATGCGCACTTTCTTTTCATGTTCCTATTGTTCTCCGTTACTACTAGCGCTCAGTTTGGTTCAACATTTTTTAATTTCTTTAAGCTATTAGAACAACAGTATTCTTACGGTCTGTTATTTAGCCAGTGATAATATATATTCTTTGCCCACAGTTTTAAATATATTAACCTTTGTCATCATATATCAATATTTAGATTCTTCAAAAGGACGCCAATCTCCCATTCTCAAGAAATACTGAGTCTGTTGTTAAATTTATACGGAACTCCAATTTAAAGTGACAGTACTAAATTCATTTAATTTAAATTTTAACGTCCATTTATTATTAACTACGAATTTTAGGACGGGTTATCTATAGGTTACCACCGTTTTTTTATCCAGGATAAGGCTGATGCCTTTTCTTTTTTCTAAAGACCCTTGGCTCGGATGGTCGTGGGTTCAATTCCCACTAAATTCAATATTATTGTTTACGTTATTTTGAACAATCTGGTAAGCGAGGACAGCTTAACTAAGTCTACGGAAAAGATATCTGTCAGTCTAGATGTCCTTATGATGATATCGCAATAAAGAAGGCGACAAATAATTGAGACATATCTACAACGATTTTTAATATTTAGAACAGTAATTTTGACAGATTTGAATCTCAAATGAGTTTCCATTACTTAAGAAAACCCGCTTAAACCTAAATTTATTTGAGTTTTCTAATAATGTTAAATCTGATAACCTTATTTCTTTTATTTTGTATAATCTCATAAATGTGCCGGAAAGTCAATAATAAAAACCATAGCTGCTTCATTTTCAAATCGTTTAATTCCTGTTCTACATGTTTCACGTCCTTCTGGTGCCTCTTCAGCAGCTCAAAAATTATAATATGGTGATAAAACGTCCACCAAACTCGGCTAAGTAAAAACTAAAAGATCCAATCTGGTTGGTAGGAATATCAGCTGATTATTTATCGATTCTAAAATCCGATTATGTCCATTTCCAGAAGATGTAAAGTGCCTACAAATAAAATCGATTGGCTCCATCGCTATGTTAATTTATTCATATATTTATTTATTTATTTATTTATTCATATATATGTATATATATAGGCGCTTAGGTCGTGAAATATTTAGAGCAAGGAATTAACGATTTAGATCTGAAGTAATTAAGACTTTTATTATTGACTTTCTGCCGCATTTAAGTGATATTAAAAATCACAATACACATAAATTATACTGTATTTATTAATGCACTGTGTACATTTTGCTGACTAATGTATTTTTAAAACTGAAACCTTCTAAAAACAAAACTTTGGATATGAGACCCGCAGTCTTGCATCCGACTGTAGTTTGCAGGCTGGCTAGATAGTTTTAGAATGAAACAGCACAGCTGGCTCCCGGTGCATTTCTATAAATAAATTGTTTATTTACTGCTATTCCAGTCTCCCTTTCTCGGCGGGCTATCTTATACAGAATCGCACTTCCTTCTTTCTAACATCCTCTGCATATGCATCCATAGCTCTGGAGCTTTTAAAACAGTAATTGTTTATTGCGCTAAACATTCACCAACCAAGTTTTTATCTTGTAAAAAAATATGCTATGTACCAAACTATGGCGGACGTGTCTTTTGCTAGTAGGAGGGAGAAGTGCTTCTTTTTTTATGAAACAAATTGTTTATCTGATAATGATTTATTCTTCACAATAAGTAAAGCCCATCATGGAGTTAATAATGAGGTTCACACTATAAAAATATATTTTTTTGTTTTGGAAAGGAAGTATTCATATCCATTATAAAAATATTGTTGGTAGTTTGTCCAACGATTTTTTTATGAACAAGATTTATTTATTTATTGTAATCTAAATTATAATTAAAGATTTTAACTGTTTCTTATTTCATACATTTGCAATAAAGATAATAATTTACGATTCTAATTGAGTTTTTTTTTTTTTTTTTTTTTTGTGATTTACAAAAACAATTTTTTTTTTCATTAAGGGCAAATTCTAAGTTGCATAGAAATAAAAACAAATCAAAACATTATCTTTTACAAGCAGAAGAGAGTTAAATACTATAATTCAGGTAATAACTTTTACAGGGACATTCTTGTGCCTAATATAATTATGTATTTGCTAAAAACGCTACCTTTGAAATGAAATACCTAATTTTTTTTCAGGTTGAAATGTATGTAATTGTTTGCTATAAACGATTGTAAACATTATTTTTATAAATATTAGAAGTATTTATATACTAAAAGCTATTTATTTTTCTATATTTTTCTAAAAACTGAATTTCCTGGAAATATGTATTTGTTTAATTCAAATTATTTCAACTAAAACTCATTTTTACCTGCCTTCAAGTGTTTACTAAAAAGTAATTAATTTTTTTTTACTTCAATATAATAGCGTGAAAAATTCATTAACTTGCAACATACTTCTGTTAATAGGGAGAAAAAGAGACTAGTTTCCTACAGGAAAGCCGGGCGTGACGTTTGATTAAATCTTCTGAAGTTCAGGGTCAAGGGCGCCCCCCCCCTCGTTAGGGATAGAAATTTCCACGAATATTCTACAGACAGCCTTTTCCTGTACGTTTTTGTTCTCTAAATCAATATCCAGGACAGTCTTATGAAGGACTCTTCGACCTTACCCAAAAATGTTTGGGTAAATTTTAATTTTTATATTAATGTTTGAAATCCCTAAAGTTTGTATATTAATAACTTAATTTACAACTAAAATAGTTGTGGCCAAGTTGTGCGATAATAATTATTGATTGGGTAGTGCTTTTAAATTAGATATTTGTAAATTTGATGCTAATGTTGGCAAAATGTGTATATTAATTTATCATCATTTTAGGAGGCAGTGTCAAAATGATAATAATAATTTCCTACTCAACAAAATTTATTATTTTTTATTGTAGGCTTCAAAATGGATTTATAGTTCCTTTGAAACACGAAAACGTTTATATGTATGAAAAGCATAAAAATGAAGCGATTCAAAGAAATAACTATTCTGACACAGACATAAAAATGAGCTATTATAAAACGTTTTGAATCCACTGGACCCAAGATATCATTTAAATTTAAATCGCCGTTGAAAATCCCATTTATTCAGGCAGAAATTATTATTTAGTTTTTAGCTTGTAAACGATATACTGTAAATGCTGGAAGTATATTTTGAATCTAGTTATTATGGTGTGTGTACATACAAATATATATAAAAACTCTAGATGTCAGAATTATACCAGAAAATGTTATACAATAGATTTGTTTAAAGAAAGACGGGTATTGCAGAGATGGTTGCTGGTTTGGTGAACTGACCTTGAAAATATTATTGTGTGTATGATGTCACTCTTTGAATATATTTTGGTAAATTTATGGGTGTTTATATATATATATATATATATATATATATATGTGTGTGTGCGTGTGTGTGTGTGTTTCCACATTCTTGATATAGAGCGATTTGAGTTCATTTTGTGGCATTGAGTACTTATTTTTAATAAACCCTGTTTTGTGAAATTAATCATCATTGCTTTTTTTACAAGTTTATTTTCCTGTTTTGGTAGAGAGTTGAAAAATGGACTGTAGATGATAACGGTTGAGGTTTTAGAGCTGGTGGGTTGGGCCTGGTCGGGAGTATCGACCAGGTCTGGTCCTACCCCAACCAGTCTAGCCGTCTGCCTTCCTCTCCCACCCCTACCTTCGGGATGCTGAGAAGCCACCCACCTGTTTTCCCATAGACCGCTAGTGGTGTCCATTTGTAACTATCGCAGTATTTACTACCGACCATTCACAATCCCTTCTTTGGGGGTGGATATTTTTGGCCGAACCAGGAACTGTTTTTTTTTTTTTTTTTTTTTTTTTTTTTTCGACACACTTTTCATCTTTTTCCCAGGGGAAGCCCCTATTTTACTGCGGATGGCTTACTTAGTGCAGATTTGCTTCCTTAGAATTCACTCTTCCATTTTACTTAAGCAATATTATTTATATTATTTTTTAAAAATTAACTTCTCTTTATAAATAAAAAATATTTTTCGAAACAGATTATCTGCAAGTTACCACCCTTTTATAGTTTATTTTAATGGTTAATTTTTTTACCAAGAAAGATTAAGGAAATTTAAATCCTCCAATAAAATCTATAGCTAATTTACTGTCCAAACAGAAAAAGTTAAATTCTTATTGGAAATTCAATAGGAGAACATTTTAATAAAAAATATGCACAAAAATCATCAACATAATTTGAGTGAGAATATAATTAAAATTTCAAAATATAATATAATTGTTTGTTGAGGACAAATTTTTTTTACGATTTTGAGGACTTTCTTTTTAATTTGTTATAGTTTAAATTTCCTATGAATTATAGTATTTAACGGAAAATATTTTACTATTTGGAAAAGATATGGGTGGTGGCCCTGTTGCTGTGTGCAAAATGAAAACCTGACACCAGAGTATTGATTTGGAAATGAGTCAATAATGGTGACCTTGGTCTGCTGCACGCCTCCACCCATCACAGCCTGTTGCCATTTTGAGAGGTCACAAATAAAGATTTAAAACGATAATTAATATACAAAAGAGGGTACTAATAAAAGTATCGACGCCTATCTAACTGGCTTAAAGGTTTTGTGAATCCTTAATCTAAAGGTTTAAAGGTGAAAAGTACAACCTGACTGACCTGCCTTTATAAAATCTCTACTGAGCAGGTCTGGTGACATTTGACTTTTACCCAGAACGCCACAATAAATTTATCATAACCACGACATTCTGAATGCGTAAAACAACGCTTATCTGTTCTTTTTGTTCCTCTATATCCAATAATCATAAATATTTAGACATTATTCGAATTGTAAAAGATCAGCACTTTCAAATTCAACTAAAAAAACAAAAATTCCATTCGTTTCCGAAGCTTCCCCAATCAATTTTATAATTATGATGAAAAATGTTGTACTCTGGGATAAGGATTTTATCATAATAAAACTTGTAGAAATATTTAAATAAATTATTAAAAAAATTATTACCTGTCTCATCTTATCTGGATATTTCATACTCTTCAATTACAGGGTTTCAGACTCGCATGACAATCTGTAACAACAAAACAAATCACATGAAACCATAAATAATTTATGAAGGAAAATATGAAATATACATATTCATTTCTTTAGAGCAAAAAAATTAATAAAAGTCTATATGCAGCCATAAATATTACTCCGGAGTAATAGGAATTTTGCACCCAAAACTGTATAAGTATGCGGGGTTTTGTGAATACACATAGCAAAATAAATTAAATTAAATATTATTAATAAGTAATAACTTGATGTGATGCAAAAATGTAATGTTTTGTCAAAATTAATTTCAGGGTTAATTCTTTTGAAAATGAGCCAAGATACTGGAAACGCTTCAAGAAAAAATAAAGATTGTCATAAAAAAAAAAAAAATTAATTTAAAAATTTTGTTTAAAAAATTAGAAATTAGTTATAGAACAGTTTACTATTTTACACACACACACACACATATATATATATATATATATATATATACATATACACTCACATAGAAATATATTTTAACAGATTGACGAAAGTAATTACAATATTTAACATTAGAGGCTAAAAGTGACACTATTCATATTCATAGAATTTAAAGTGATTACGAGTAACGTATTGCTTCAAATTTAATATATGATGAATGCATTTCACCATTAATTGAAATTAGTCGGAAAAATATTTCATTTCAATGGGATTGTGGCTGGAATGCGGACAATCGAAACGGACATCGTAAAAGGGGTAAGATACTGTCTTTAACTCCTATGAGTTATGCGGGTCTAGTATTGAGGCGCAAGGTTCTGGAATAGCTATATTCATCCTCCTGGAAATTTTATGCGTCAAAATGGGTTGAAACTAATCTACTTTAGCGTTTATATTAAAAGAAAAGTGCAGAATTATTAATCGTCTTGAAATAACGTATAAGCATTGGAATGTCCTTGAAAACAAAATGTTCAGCAATATCGTACTTTTCTTTTAAAGAATATTTTCGTTTCTCGTAAAATCATTTATGGAAATCACTAGATCGGAAATGTAAAATTAAATGTCATTTATTTGTTGTATTCATTTTTCAGATTCAACTATACAATTGCTGATAAAACTGTAGTAAAACAGCAGTAATAGGAAAACAGGCCCCGAAGGAGCTATTTTCAATTCATTATTTAAACACTGGCAGAAAAACGTTTTAATAAAAACGATGAAATATGCCAGCCAGATAAACTTCAAAGAAATAAACAATTCATTAAAATAATTACAATAAAAATGAAGTCTATACGAATAAACATTTTATGGCCTTTTCGCTCCAACATCTGTCCTAATCAATGCAACGTAATAGAAAAAGAATAGAACTTTAATGTCGTTTTATTTGCTTCTTTTATTTTTTTACAAATACTTCATTTAGTGATGTTGAATTTTTATTTCGTTTAAATTATTTATTTAATTTTGATATGATCTTTTTAATGAAAAAGTGAAGAATAAAATAAATGTACTATATTCAAGCAAGAATGTGGAAGCCATTAAATTGAGGCGGGGTAGCGGATAATTTTATTTTGCTTCTTAGATAGGGGGGGGGGATAGGAAAGATTTCAATCCTATATTTAAAGGTTATGTATATTGTTGGAACGACGGAAGCTAGAAGTGTTGCCAACTGAAAGAGAGATAGACATTGGCCTTCGGACTATATTCAGTTCCAACACCCACATGAGAATTCTCCCCACTGCAATTACTGACCTTCTTAACTATATAAGATGCACTTTTGTTTTCAGGAATTTAATCTTAACCTTCTCTCTTTTAGAAAATTTCCTATTCAAAGACATTTTTAAAATTTTGTTTTAATAAATCTGACTATTTACTCAGACAAAACAAAGGTGAAAAAACAGCGAAATGAGAAATAGAATTATTTTGCCCTATTTTAAATTATCCTAATTACTTTGTAATGTTTTAGATAATAGAATTTATGAATAATCTATTAATTAATCTTAACTTCCTTCAACCAAATTGAGAAATACATTAGAATTATATTGGTGAGTGAATATAGAAAATAATTAAAAACAAACCATTAAGAAATAATGCTGAAATAATCACTCATTAGATGCCCAAGTATAAGAATGTTTCCACTTTCAACTGCAAAGATTAATGTATACATAAGGAAAAAATGTTTTAGTTTAGTAAAAAAATAAATAAATTCTTCAAAGGATAATTATTTTACGTATATGTAACTAGCCCCTATTAATTAAATTCAACGTCTAATAGTTTTGATATACGTATTACTGTAAACATAACATGTATACATATTTTGAGATTACAATTTAAATGTATCCAAAATACATTTTTTTCCCACTCTTTTTGTGAATTTTGTGATTCAAAAGGTTTAATAAGTTAATAAATATATTCAATCTATAGCAAAATATTTTTATTGCTGACGAATTCGTTTCAGCAATTTTTTTTTTTTTTTTTTTTTTTTTTTTTTTTTTTTTTTTTTTTTTTTTTTCTATTCATGACAACTTTATAAATACCCATTTTTGTTTCTTTTCGTTGATGTGAATCATTGGGGAAAATTCGGTTTTATATTTGAGTCGTACAACTTTTTTCGGACTTTTTTCACATGTGCAGATAAGAAATAATTGTCCGCAGAGTGTTGGTAATTATTCACTTTTGAAGAAACATCACATCATTTTATCAAAATGATTTTGGTTTCATTTTCCCAAGTTTTAGGGTCAGTTAGAAGTAATGTAGCAGCGTCATTCGTATCCTTCCCATAAAAACATCGTAAAGTTAGCACTCTAGTGTATTAGAAAGAAGTGTAAAACACTAAGATTCATAATAAAAGTTAATTCACAGCCGGTTTCCTTGTATATGTACTATTTCTACATCACATAAAGTGCGCAGTCCTGTTTGTTTGAAAGTTTTATTTTTTTCATCTTGATAACCTAAAGTGACTAGAAAAACTTTTATTTTTTATGGCACATAATAATGATTTTGTATTAATGTTATTTTCATGAAAAAAGTGAATGTTAGAGATATATTCATAAAACGTACATTCGCTTTCTCAGATTTACACTGAATTGTAAGATATTAATTTTGTTGAAATAAATGAACCTATCTATAATAATGATACGATGGACTATCGAAATATATAATCCAAATTAATAATTCAAATAATATTATCTGAATGGTGCTAATGATCCTGGAAATAGATGCACCAAAAAAAAAAAAAAAAAAAAAAAAAAAAAGAAAAAAAATAATATCTGAATTTATCCCATAAAATTATAAATATATTTGAAAACCATGATTATTATATTTATTAGTTAATAGTATAGCTTCAGGTTTCACCAGTCTCAGTTTTGTTTTCTCTTTGTTTCACATAAAAAGAAATTTAAGTCAATTTGTGTCATGATTTTGATTATAGCATGCATTGTAAATATTATTTATGTCGGTATGATTATGTAAATCGTTTTGCATTGTTTGAATACATTTCGAAGAAATTCAAACACACAAAACGTAATGGATTATTTTTCAGTCATTATTTTGTAAAATTATTGAAAATTGTATAAGCCCCATTTCTTATTGAAATAACAAATAAATAGGCGAAAACTGTTATAATGATTAAACATGAAGGAGCATGCTTGACGAACACTACTTACTTGTAGAAAGGTGTTCATCTCACAAGGTTATACTATTTAAGAAGGTTCCTAGAGGACCTCAGAAATGAAAATATTACTATAATAATAAACAAACTGAGGGCTAAACTAATTTTCCTACTTATAGGAGACAGAGGGGACCAGAGGACTAGTGGCGTTTCTGGTTTCTTCTTATGTTCTGTCCGCCCGGGTGGGGGCGCCGCCGCAATCTTCGCAGCACCCCGTTGTCATGGGAACGCCATTTTGAAATGAAAATTTCCCTTTTTCTCAACAACATAAAAAAAACAAACTCAAAAGCCAAAACTCAATCAAAAACATCAGAAATGATTTTAACTCAATAGGAAAACAGGAATAATTTAGATATTACGTAATATGTTCCAAAAAGAAGCAAACGTTAAGTTAAATGTGAACTTCTCACTCTATGTTTGTCCTTGAACGCACAGAAATCATTACTCTTTTTAATATTTTGTAAAGTTTTTATTCAAGTTCAATTTTTCTATTTGAATTCGTCATTATCAACGAAAAAAAGTCTGAAAGCTGAGAGACTGCCTGGCTGGAAGTAAAATGGAGGCCAACCACATTCATACAACTGGCATACCATTGCTGTTGGATTATAATAAACAACCTTGCTACTTGATCACTGGTTTCTAGGTTGTTCTAAATTGAGAAACAAACGAACTGACAATGACAATAATTGGACATATGATTACTCAGTAAAAATAAAATTCATATGACTATTATTATTAAAATATTGTACCCAAGTAATATAAAGAAGCCAAAGGAATGTTAGTTTTTGTAGACTAAAATATTATTTGAAAACCTATGAAAATGTAGAATTATTATAGCTTCAGAAATTTCATCCCCAAAACCTTTAACATCAATTAATGTTTGAAATGTTTATTCATAAATTCCTTTATTTTATTGCAGTGATGATAAAATTGTTGTGAGAAATTGTAGAAAGTAATACAGTGAAAGTACAACGTTGATCAATACAGAATATTGATCTGAGGCCTTGAAGTAAAATTAACAACAGAAGAAAATTTCAGTTTCAAATTATTACAATGCAATAATAAAAAATGATTCAATCTTTTTTTAAAAGAAATTAATACCGTGCATTATCCTGCAATTTGCTAATAAGTAATGAAGTCATTAGAACCTATTCTATGAGAATGATAAGCTTTTAAATGCTTGTTGGTTTTCAAAAAATGTCTGAATAATATGTTTAAATTGTATTACAATTTGATAAAAACTCCCAAAGATTTTAGACTTTAATTCTTCAAAAAAAAAACTCAAAGTGTGTTGAAGAAGGTTATCTTCTTTGAAATTCTTGAATAAGTTAAAATAACGACTATATATTTTATAAAAGCTAATATTGCGTTTAGTTAATCTAGAATTCGTTTTGAAAATATCTAATTTGTATCAAACATAAATATGGAAGATCACATTATCCTGATATTTTAAGAACAGTATTTTTTTTAAAAAAAGCTTTTAAGCAATCTCTGTAACTTATTAGTTGTAGTAATTTTAATAAAAATGTGTTAACTAAGATATGGCTTTGAAAAAATAAATTTGACATAATGACCTACTAACCTTATTGGTAAAAGAAAACTTTGGTAGCACTTTCATCAACTCCTTCCAAAACACTTCTTTTTCAAGTAGTTTCTAATGTATATTTTTAATTACATGCGAACTGATAACAAAGGAGTTACTCACAGCCCTGCCTGAGTCGTACTGATCTTCTTGCAAGTTGACACTATCTATAAACGTATCTCTGCGAATGTAGCATTTCTGCTAGAACTTATTTCGTGTGATTTGGACATCGCGGGGGCCAGAAATGAATGAGAAATAAATCATAGCAAGAACATTTCACATATTTTCGGAAAAATTTAAATAGGGCAGAAATGTTGGTCGAAACCGACCAATGGGGAAGTTTTAGTGACGTCATTGGGCTGGTTATCTTCAGTGAAGGTATCCTCAAGTTCTATTTCAAAAATTCATTAACTTGCTCTGACTGGAATATTTTTTAATTCTTTTAAACATTAAAATGACTCCAAATTTCAACACTATATTATGTGAGAAGTGGTTAGATTGTGAAACTTTTTATAGTAGTTTCTTCTACTATTTTTATCTGTTAAGTGATTATATTGTTAAGAGAGAAGAATGATTCCGCATAATTCAAAAGGTATAACATGTTTAAAACAGTTAATTTTAGATAAATACTACCGCATTGAAACTGGAAATATGACTTTATAACTTTCTGCTTTAAATATCACTGTTTTCTGTTTTATTTTAAAAGTGGATTTCTTTAAACCAACATTATTTAGTCACTAACAGTCAAATGTATTAAACTGATCTATAATGCTCATTTATAATAAATACTGTGTCTGGGAATGTTGTCACAAATTTAATGTATTGTTATGAGATATTTCAACATAAATTTAGTATAAAAAAAATTTTGGTTTTAAGAATTCATTTTAGAATAAATTTTATTGTTTTTCAATTAGTTTTATTGAATATTCGTATTGATTATTACCATGAACATTTTGAAGGTAGCTAATATGATTTTTTATTAAAAAAAGGTGGCCATACTCTAGTTCTCTCAGAGCATTTTAGTTATTATTCTTGATGACTTAATTTTCTATTTATTCAAGATTTATAACACACGATTTTTTTTTTGTCAATACTTCTATTTAATTAATGTCTTCCATCTGTTTTGTTGTAGGTGTAAAGAGTAAGTAGTTGACACCCTTTTATTTTTAAAATAAAAAACATGACAATAACAATCGGGTAAGTAGTTATGAACATCAAATCAAAATTTAAAATATTTTTGTCTTGAAATCCACAGCAGTTTATCATTTGTCGTTCGAAGAAAAAACTATATTAATTGTATTTTAAGATATTTAGGTAATATTGGCACAATATACCAAAAGAAATATATTTATGAGCAATTATAAGTTTTTTTTTTTTTATTAATTATATTTTTATGTTATTTTCTTATCCAAGTGAAGACGGAAAAATGCATTAAACAAATCGAAAAACCAATGTAAACTGCATAAGTCAAAATGGGTATATCTATAACTATATAAATCATTGGCGAAAAAAATTTGTCAAATATGTTTTTACTCTAGCGTCTAATCATGCAACTAATGCAGCAGAGGATCATCAGATTAAATCATACGTTTCAAATAAACTCACCGGAAGTACGAACCATCCAGGAAGTAAACATATTTAATGTTTTAAAAATATTCAATATTTGAGTAAAACTGAATTTGGATATAAAGAACAGTTTATCTTAATAAATATGATAATTAATGAGAAGTATAGGAATCTTTAGATAAGTTTTTATATAAATATAATATTAATATTGAATTTTAAACTACTATTCTCAGGAATGATAATTTAATATTGGATATTATGAGTCACGTAATGTAATATAGTATTTTAATTTATTTATTTCATTTTAGAACGCATCATGTCATAAGTGATATATATTATTTTAAATATTGCTGCAACAAAAAATGAAGTTCATAATAAAGTAGTTTAAAGCCAAGGCCTAAAATAGATTGTGATCAATAAGTCCTCAATATTAAGAGTTTTAGTAAAAAGGGTTAAGATTTTAAATTTATTATTAATATTTGATTGTTAGGTATTTTATATGAGAGATTCAATAAATTATGGTATCAATTGAGATAAGAGATTAATTTGTTTAGATAACATTTATATGGGATAAAGATTTATTATTTTGATGCTGGATTTTTTATTAATTTTATACAATTAAGTGTATGAATAAATATAGTTTGTTTAGGGTAAGATTATATGTCAGGGGTTTTGAGATTTACTTTAATATATAATAATGATAATAATAATAATAATGAACGAGCAAGCACTATTTAAGCAGAAGAGCAAGTAAAATGAGCAATGATATCCGATAAGATTGGGCAAAAATGTAAGCAAAGGGGACAAGCTATAGGAGAATGTATTGTAGATTGGGTAAGGTCGTGGACCGAGGGGGCATTGACCCCTCCCGACCCCCCACCCCTCGTACACGTGTAAATAACGGGTGCCCGACAAGTATCCGTCCATGGGCTCGAGCATGCTCGTCTCCTAATGTCTTACACGTAAAAAGGAACGTACCTAAAGCCACAGGACAGGAGGAGAGGCGCCTTCTCGAAACGGACCGACAACCGGGGACTCGACGTACGGAGGGAAGTTAGTGCGGCTGCGCTGAACGGCCATCGACCTCACAAAGGCGGCATATTCAAAATCCTATACCGGCTATGTTTGTTCAGGAAACGTCTTAAGAGATTGTAAAACAGTATTTTTTTCTACAAATATAGATGGAAATATTTTTAAGAAATTATTGATTATGTTAAAATAAACAGAAAACAGAGGCCATTGCTGTAATAATACAAATGGAGTAGGAAGTACACGTAAATATACAGCTATAATAAATCAATTTAATATCCTTCCCGGGAATTTTTTTTTTAAATTTTATACCATTATATTTCAACCAATGTTTTAGATATTCATCCGCCTTCGGGAATATTTCATTTAAAGCAATAAGTCCTCTCCTAAACGTTTTATTAAATAGAGATTCCAAAGAGTCTAAACCATACTCTGCTATTTACATTTTAATATTAAATCTGTCGTCATCATTTCCGAATCATCTACTGTTTGTTAACCTTTCTATCATGGGCGTATATAAGGGGGAGGGGTGCAGCCCCCCTTGAAATTTTGATATGATGTTAAAAATGTGTCATAAAACACTTAAAAATAAATTAAATGAGATCACTTACTTCATGAAAAATATCTTATTTTAGTTATAATAGCGTTTTAGTTGCTTAAAACTATTCAAAGTTCTAAATTGTTAGTACTCCATACCCCGGAAATGGTACACCCCCCCCCCCCAAATTATTACCAATACATTAATCATGCTTTCTAAACATCCATCAAACTGGATTCGAACAAGCACAGCAACAATCACTCTTTCGTCGTGAGACCCCAAATTATTTATTTTACACGTGTTTTATATGTAATTATTTATTTTACACGTGTTTTAAATTATGTTAAATTTCGAGATTTTTAAGAATGGACTTATTGTCATCTATCTAAAATTGACCTAAAGATGAATGAATATGCACGAAACAATGCATGAAATGCTACCTACAAAGCAATGGAACGAAATAAAATATGTACTTTACGGAAAGCATACTGGTCACGATGTGTTTTTAATGGCCCTCTCTTCAACATTGCAACCTTTTTTTTTTTTTTTTTTTTTTTTTTTTTTTTTTTTTTTTTTTTTTTTTTTTTTGCGAAAAGGGACGTTTATGGTAATTTTTCTTTCACAACACTAGACTCCATAGAACCAAGAAATCTAGAAGGTGTCCGAGAAAGCATTTATAAATTCATGAAGGAAACGAAGTCAGGTGCATCTCTAGTATTGGTCCTAAATTTGTTAATTTCTTGCACTTTACCGACTTCCTTTTGGATAAATGAGTTACTGGAACTATTACTGTTTATAGAATAAGAAACCTTAGCTTTTTTATCACATTGGCACATACAATCATCAAAGATTTTTTAAACTGTGTGGCGGAAAATACTAGTTCATTGCATTGTTTCGATTTTCAAATAAGAAGTTACTATTATCTTCAATATAATAGTATTCACTGACGACTTTATCTGTTTTCGCATCAAAACTCTGAGGATGATAACCTTTGTTCGAAAGTAACTTCTATCCGTCACAATGAAATATTTAGTTTATTAATTTATATGACGTTTTTTTTTCTTGTTCCTATCTTTAAAACTGAAGAACTACATATATTGATAACTGGAACGGCAATCTTGAATATTAGTACACATGCACTCAAACACACTATTATGATACAAAATATATGAATATTGTTTGTGATGTAAACACTACAAGAGAACTGCATTAGTCCGGTAACTAGTGGAGTCGGTTGCAAACTGCAGAGGCGATGCACTTGCCCCTCAAGAATGCAGTTGGAAATAGATCCAAGGCAAGGTAATGAGAGCAAACCTACTTCATTACTTACATAGGCCTCTTTTTATGCAGAAAGGCATTTAACATAACAAGTGAAAATTCAAGGAAATAAATAAAGCAAAAAAAAAAATATAAAACGTAAAAAGGAAACCAATTTTTGAGTTAATATTATAACAGATAGGTATAGTATATACAATTTTTTTCACGAGATAAAATACAAAAAAAAAAAGAAAGGCAAATTTGGAAGATTATAACCCTGTAGACTTCTCCCTAACGAAACCAATTAAAAGAACTTCAAAAACACACACACACACATCTTCCGCAATGCGAATTAAAGAAGACTGCAACTAAATATATTATTAGCTGTAAATATTAGTTTTATTTATTTGTTAGTGAGCTTCATAGGCGTTGAGCTCATGACATAAGAATTTAATCTGTCTGTCCAACAAAAAACAAAAATTGACCCCACAAAAAAAAAAAAAAGGCTTGAGCATATCATGGCTAGAGAAGGGTTGTAACCTGTTGGTACCCGGTCTCAAAAATATGTTATTTATCGGCTTCCTAAAAATATACTTGAACTATCCGTATATATGGGTTATTTTAAGATAGGTTTTAAGTAGAAGATTATCTCAGTCAGGTGCCAAGCGGGAAAATGTTTAACAAGAAGTCGAAAACATTAATGAGATGGACCATAAAAGTGTTCTGTTGTAATAACACAAATAATCTACATGTGATAGAACTCCCAACTATATTAAAGAAAAAGAAGTTATTGTTGTTCTCAACCGCAGAATCTCTGCTGTTTATTTGTTGAGTACTTTGGGTGCCTACAGGCTCATCCTCAGAGCCAAGTTAAAAATCCTTTCTTCCTTCCACTTAACTACAGAACAATTTGAAAAAGTCCGGAGTGAACTTTACCAAGTTATAAGATTTACTAATGATGAAGAACTTCCAAGTTCTTAGCGAATGCTTTACATTCAAACAGTGAAGGTTTTTTTTTTTTTTACTTATTTTACAAATTTAAACAATGTTAAGCAAACTTAAATTAAATCATTGCAGTAAATCTCTGAGTAAGTGACATAATTATTGGAAGGATGTAGGTCGGCGAGTTCCTTCACCTTGGAGATTGTGGGTCAGCTACTCGCCTCGCTCCAGGTCTCCAGTCCGTTACAATTTCACTGAACCTGGGCATTTTTTCAACAATTCTTCCCCTAATAAATTCTTATATCAAAATATTTCTTAAAACATATAGATAAAAATGATCTCTACTGATTGAAAAGAAGAAATTGTTATTTTATATTTGGGCTGTAATTTCTGACATATTTATAATATAAGTGGAAACAAACTACTTAGGTCTACCAAATACTCCTTCTTCTGATTTCTTAAGTAATTTAATGCCCATCTTTTAAGACATTATTTAGCAGAATTATAAAATATGGAGACTATCAATAAAATAATATGCTATATTAATAGCAGCCATGAAATTACGAATGTACCTTCCAAAATGAAAAAAGTAAAATGAAATTTATTGAAAATATTAATATTATGCTATATATATGTTATGCAGTGCGAGCCTGCGAAAAAGAAGGAAGAAATAGCACCAGCCTAGAAAATGATAGCAAACCGCAATCCCAAAGATCTTTGTTATAAATAAGAGAACATTAAAATTTAAATAATCATAACAATAATGTTCCTTTTTTAAATGTTTATAACACGATTTCGAGATAATTAGAAAGTGACAACATTTTACATATTGTCAGCACTTCTGGATTTGGTCTACATTATAAGAAACGCTTCCGCCCTATAAAGAGGGAAGAAAATCGCTACAAAATAATCTAAAAATTATTTTATGATTATAATTTTAAGAAATTGTGCCGACGGTGGAGGAGGGTAGTAAAAAAGCCCGACATGCGTTTTCCCTTTTCCTATAACAGGATAACAGAAGATGGAAGAGCTCACTTGAGCTGATTCCATTTTAAGGAAATTTACTAGAACTGAATAAAATAGTACCCTAAAATAGACAACCATAGCTGTCCGAAAATGGTTTCGGAAATGTCCTCCATCTTTTTAACATACCTAATTCCTAAATATTTTAATTATAATAGAAAGAGAGAGAAAGGAGCTTAAAGAATCGTGTACTACTTCGTAATAGGAAAGCAGAATCTTTAAGGAGCTTCGTCCTAATTGTATATCATTCATGACTGTTGTATTTTCTTGGGAAAAATTAATTGCCAATAAATATTTACATTTAAAATGAGACAATTATAACGCAATTAAAAAAACTGTGGTAAGGTTACTTTTAATTAATTTTAAAGAATTGAAAAACGTTTTTTATAACAATTTTATCTAATTCTTATACAAGGCTATAAAAAATAAACATCAAGTTATCATTGTAACTATATTAAATTTTTTTTATAAGTCATTATTACATTCTGACAAAAAAAAAGAAACATTTTTGTTTTTATGTTAAAACGTGCCCTAAATTAATCATTTAATTTAATCATAATCATTACAAGTCAAATTAGAAGAACAGTAGAATTTATTAAGTTAATTCTGAAATAGTTTAGCATTAGATAGTTTTTGCAATTATATTATTGAATTTAAATAATAATTTATAAATATATACTTGGTGTTTATTTATTTATTTATAGATGTATATCTTACAGTTATTTATTTACTGATTTACATTTCAGTTCAGTTCTATTATATCAGCACCAGAAGATAAGATTTTTGAATTTAGAACTTATCTGATATTTAATTTCAATATCTCTTTATTATTATTTTAATTTATAATTCTGTTTTATAATTTAATTTCAACAAACTTTACTTTAAACGCCTGTTATTTTTAGAGACTCTTATATTTATTAAAATTTATTATTTTATTTCAAATTAAAAAATTGATTGAAGTTGATTTATTTTTATATAAATAAAGTTAGTTGAAAATAAACTTCGAAAACAGAATTATAAATAAAAATAATAATAAAGAGATATTGAAATTAAATATCAGATAAGTTCTAAATTCATAAATCCTATCTTCTATTGCATATATTATATGTATATAATAAAAGTGAAATTTAAGTCAATAACTAAATAACTGTAAAATATACATCTAAAAATAAATAAACACCAAGTATATATTTATATCACCACCTTTTATTTTATTTTTCATTTATTTTGTGATCAGTGAAACGTTTATGAAATACCAACTGAATTTATCATTATGTGCAGAAGTAGCATTTAAATAATTAATGATGTTGTGTTCATTTAACAAATAAAAGAATATTTATTTATTTAGGTGTGCAAGCAATAATGTATAAATTAACTTAAATTTGTGTCTTAATTATCTATTAACAATTATTTGTTATTTAAAAATTATCAATACTCGCGCATGGAAGAAACTTTGTTAATTTAAAAGGAGGGGGGAGGGCGGGCGCATATTTTAAGAAAAATATTCTGTGAAAAAAGAGTGTATTATAGCTAAGAAGTATCAGGAAGACATGCTCCTGTAGGAGGTATAGCTCTAAGAGAGGAGAGGCGGTATGGAGGCCGAGAGTTCACTAGGACATGAGGCCTACTTGCCGGCTGACGTAACCTGTCGGGGGTCGTCGGACCGGGTCGCATGACCGCCTCACGCGAGCCGGCCGTATACCAGGAGAGCAGCAACTAGAAGGAGCTCTTGTCTCACTAGTTCCTTGTCTACCCCTTCCGCCGTAGCCGCGCCACTGGACAGCCGCAAGATGGTTACCGGAAGAATATCAGCTGTTAGGGCTTTGATATTAGCGCTATTTGGAGGTGGTTACTTCTTGTAAAATTTAATCGCTATTTGGGGGTTATTACTTCTTTTAAAATTCGTAATATCCTTTAAATTCAAAGATTATCATGCTACTAATAATATCTATTATAATAATACTCAAACAATTTAATAAATATGCCACACAATAATGAATATAGGAAATAGACCAAACAAGCAATCTATTGAAAGTTGAAGAATTATTCTAGAGTTTTTTTTAGTAAAAAACAGTTTACATTAGAGCAGGAGGCCCGGTGGCCGTGAGTGTTAAGGCGTGAGCACTTAACACTCCGTATCAAGGGTCTTGGGTTCGATTCCCACTAGGGGTAGTGCCTTTTCTTTCGAAAAAAGAAAAGGCATCAGTCCTATCCTGGCTAGAAAAGGGTGGTAGACCTTTCCTAGCCAGGATGATAACCCGTCCTAAAATTCTTAGTTAATAATAATGGACGTTAAAATTTAAATAAATGACATTAGATTAGGATATTATTTGAAATAGTCCATATAACGTTCTACTGAGCATACAAAAAAAAATCCAACGCATTTATATTTTTTATAGCCACGTGAATTAGTTTTCATGTGTAATAAAAAATGTTCTAATAAATATTATTATCATTTTCACGTTGATATATTCCTTTTATCGCTGAATAAGAGAGACATGGGAACCAATTGTACGAATGAAAATATATTTAAATCATGATTTTTCGTTTAAAAAGCGAAGATACATTGCACCTAAATAAATAATACATTGTGTTTTAATAAATGAGGCCTCTTCAAAAACATATCCGTCACGCAGGGGCTGCACAAATTTTCCCTCAGGAAGAATTAAAATAAATTCAAAGTAAACATGAATATCTTTGTTCTTTTATATTGGTTTGGAGGCCCGGTGGCCTTGAGTGGAAGGGAGCCTAACGTTTAGGTTCAATAATAGGTCTGATCTTTTATTGGGAAAAATAAAAAGCATTCTTAAATGAAAAGTGGGCGTTATAATTGAAATACATAATATATTTATCCTAAAAATATGATTCCGAGCGAAGAAAAATAACAGCAAACAGATATATATATATATATATATATATATATATATATATATATATATATATATATATAAATATATATATAAATGTCAAGATTGTATAAAAGTTGTATTGTAGGGGGCCTAAAGTGAAGATACCCTGACCTAAGACAAGACCCGCCCAGAGGCCTACTTCCTGGGAGAGATCTTCCCCCACTCCCACACCTGCTCTTTCATTCTTATCGAACACATTCACTAAGCATATAGTACTTGAGTCATATCAAACAATCATTAAACAACTAAAATGATTTGTCATATCACTTTGTCATTTCCAAAAAAAATGTCTGTTGTTGACCGAAATTATTTTGCCCATTCGAAAAAGATCGATGACCATGGAGATTAAAGAGTATAGAAATTTTTGGCATATTTTAAATAAGAATCAGTTTTATATTGCTAATGTTCAGGCTTAAATGTCAAGGCCTTATCAAGTTATTAACAAAAATGAACAGAGTACAGATTAATTATAATATATGTACGTATTAATAATTAAGTAATTATAACGATTGAATCAGATGATAAATATGGGAAGCAAGTAGTGAGAAAATTAAAAATAAATAAATCCAATTTTAGTGGAGTATACTATAATATAATAATAACTTATTATATTAGAGTACAATTTTAGTGGAATGTATATTTTGTAATTTTTTTTTTGCTTTCCATTAGATTATTGTTATTATATATATACATATATATATATATATATATATATATATATATATATATATATGTGTGTGTGTGTGTGTGTGTGTGTGTGTGTGTGTGTGTATTAAAAATTACAATACATTGTGTCCATTTTTGATAAATTGCTGAAATAAAGGCTTCAAAATCAATGTTTTTGTAAAATATACATATTACAAATTCAACATATTTTATTATATATTATATATATAATATTATAATATATATAATAATAATAAAATGTTTTATATATACTATATGTATTATTGTTTTGTTTATCCCTTGCATTGGTGAGGAATATTTCCAGTTAACGGGTTTTTTGTGGGTATTCTCCTAATTTTTAAATACTTAAATAAATTAAACAATTTTAATTTTTTAATTGAATTAAATTTGTCCTAAATTCTAAAGAATGTACATAATTCATTGAGTAATTTAGTATAAGTAGACAAAGCTTTTTTAAAATGAACTTTTTTAAGGGATTATTTTTTTTAATATGACGCCCTTCTTCTATTTTGGCTGTTGTTCTGACGCATGTTTTTTTTTATTGTGTATTTTAATGTGGATATATATGAAACAGACCAACAGAAGAAAAAGAGGGCTTATAAGTGTGAGACAGGCTGGCAAAAATATTAATATGTGAGTATAAGGTGTGTTTTCTTATGGAAACTCATTCAACACTTGAAAAAAAAAAAATTCCTTCTCCCAGAAGGTGAATGTATGTAGGAAAGGAAACGAAATGTAGAACTGCATAGAAGCAATGTTTGCCTCATTCCGACTAGTAGGTCAGGAGAAATTACCGTAATTAAAAAAAAATTATTTGAATTCATTAATAAGACAATTACTGTGAATTGAGTTTACTGCTGGATTTCTATGGCGGTAGAAACGGTTATTTGATTGTCCATAAAGTCTAGAACCATAATCCACAGTACCAATGCCCCTTTATTTTTTACTGCGAATCGACATCTAGGCAATTAACGGCGGGCTATCCTGCCTAAACATCTATGATGGAGCAGGGAATCTTTTCAACGGTTCCTGAAATAAAAAAAAAAAAAACTCAAGCTGCTGCGGGCGGGATTCGAACCTGCATCTCCGACATGAGAATCCAAGACATAACCCACACGCACACGCGGAGACCTCTTCATGAAATTCTTCAAATCACCAGATTAAAATGACTCGTTCAAATTCATATAAAATGGTGGTCACTGAAGGTGCTGTAAGAACGTTTCTCGTAGGTTTTTAATCGCTTCGAGTAAAATGAGTTCATCAATATAATCAGGAATCAAACATTAATGTTTTTTTTTTTTTTTTTTTTTTTTTTTTTTTTTTTTTTTTTTTTTTTTTTTTTTTGACTTTATGTTTCTGTAAAATCTAGAACCTTAAGAACTAGCGCAAGTCGGAAACAGAGGTGATTAGAATGAAAAATGATAAATGTTAAAAAGGAATGTGGCCATTCTAGCGGAAGGTTTACTTTCGTTCTATTAAGCTTTATCTAATTTTAGGGCCCTGAAGATGTATCTGATTGTGCGAAACATGTAGCCATTTTTAATAAATTGACAATTATGTTAATTTGGAATTTTATTTTTGACCTTCCGCCTAAACAAGAAACATAAAATATAATCATATGTGAGCTGTAGGTGAGGATAGGGATGGATAATTGAATCCTTGAAATTACTAGAAGGATTTTCTCCCCAAAATTGTTTAAAACGTTAAGTTATAATTGCGACGTTTCGAACCTTTTTAGGCTCATCTTGAAGTATCTTAAATTTGTGTGAATCCGACTTGTCTACTAAACAAATGAGATACTTAACCGGATTTAACATTTTACTCTCAAACTTCAAAATTATGGATCTTAACGAGAGATTATCGGAAATATAATAGACCTTACCATGGCTTCATTTAAGATGATTGAAGATTAACCTAAAAAGGTTCTAAACGTCGCAATTATAACTTAACGTTTAAAACGATTTAGGGAGCAACTCCTGCTAGATATTGATAAATATCATAAATTGTTATAATTCAAAATATTCAGCTTATTTCGAAAATAATTCATTTTAATATATTGGTCTATTTTCCATTTAAAGCTTGGAGTCAATAATACAAGAATCAAGACACTTTTTAAGGATGAGAAGATGTGGAGGGGAAGGTAGGAGGACAACATGGAGGGAGAGACAAGAATATTAGGAATGTAGGAAGAAGAAGGAGCAATGTGTGTCAGATCCCTGAGGTCGATGGCCTGCCCCCACCACCACGGCCAAGTTCATGGTCTTTCACTCATCCATCTCTCTCTCTCGAGGAAGTTATTGGACAACTTATACAGGCTTATCTAAGAACCGCACAAAAAATACTTCATTTCCCTAGCAGTAAACGTTGATATGTCAGAAATATACATCAAATTTGCTTAAAATGCGCTAAGAATGCTCTAAACATTCCGTTCTCCGTCGCAGAATGTTTTCACCTTACTAAGAAGAATATTTCAGCCTCTTATTCTCTTAAAGGTGTTCTTCTGAGTCACCTTAGAGTATTTTTTATTGTACTACCACTAATTTTGAACAATTTATTTATCTGTAAGAGACCAGCACTCTAAAAAAATTTGCCTTAAAGTTTTAGCTTCACTGAGATTCAATAAAATCTCTTGTCTTCAAACTATAAAAGATTTCCAAACTATTTTCAAAATGGTTCAAGTTAGAAAAACATTTCTCTAATAATTGGGAGGGGCCAAATTAATTTTTTTTTCAAATATATAGGTTTTCCCTTCCTGATTAACATAATAATAAGAACGTTTGAATAATTTAATTTAAAAATAAATGTATTTTTAATTTATTTTAAAGAAAATAAAATAAACCAATTTCAGAAAATTTCTGTGTTCGAAAATTAGTTTTATTGTTTTAGGGTTTTTCTTTTGTTTTGTTTTTAGCATTATCTGCGTTTATTATTATGTTTTGTATATAATTTGTCGAATTTGTATGTAAAACATTTCATGAAGCCAATCACCAGCTCCTCAAACAAATAAATAAACAATTTAATTTAACTGTTCCACTGAAAAATAAAAGAATTTTATGGTGTTGAAATAGTTACAGCAAATAAAGCCTAACGCAATTTTGACACAAGTCATACTCCTGTTAACCTTTTGATTTATGACCTATTCCTCTCAACTCAGCAGAAATTTGCCAAGTTTGCAAACAGTAAGTCTTGCTACCTGACTACGTCCATTGCGGCTATCGGTTCAATACACGGCACAACGTCGTAAATTTTAGCGAAGGCGAAAGTGTTGTACAGTGTTCCTTTACCTGCAAAACTATAGATTCGCTTTCGATTTATTACTCGGTAACGAAAGTGGAAGTGAGTTATTGCAGGAAAACTGAGAAAAAGGAAAAATACCTCTTGGAACGGTCAACGAACGGAGGATACCATTTTTTCTTTAACATCACCCTATTCATGAAAAAACCTAAATTTCTAATTTTATAAAAGGAATTTGTATATTTTTTTCGAAAAGACACTTTACATTACTTTTTTATCTATTTCAATAAACATTATAATAAAATTTATGAGGTTGTTTCTTAAAAAAGAAAGAAAGAAAACATTTAAAAAAATAAATATTCATGTATGTTTATTTTCCATTCATTGAGACATAACAAAGTAAAACAAATTATTTTTTAAAGCCAATTTCAATTGAGTAACGGTTAAATAGAAGTATTTAACTTTTAAATTTTTTTTTTCTTTGGGCTCATTAACGCCAGAAAATTTATTTAAACATTTTTTAAAATTTAACTGTAAATTTTAAATGTATTTTTTCTAACCGACATTTTTCACGCATATTTTGGTCCTCAATACTTTAGAAGTCACAGTTCTACAAAGCAATCGCAGGAAAGACAATTTTTAAAACCTTTATTTAACCACGGAAAGCATTGTTCACAATTGAGGGTTTTTGTAATGTACATTGTTACTTCGAAAAACAAATATTTATGTTTTTATCAAATTGTTCTCTCTACAACGAAGATTTTATATATTCCGTTTGTTATGAGGCTTTTAAATATTTCATATTAATGCATTGATTGTTTTTAACCATTCGTAACATATATTTGACGCAATACAGCCCTCAGTGCGGTTTTTCCTGGACAGTTTACGTATAGAACCGAATCTAAGATAATGTATATTTAATTACGAAATGGATTATTATTTTCTTGTAAGATGAAATTTTTGTTTCAGGAAGGGTATTTTAATTTATGTTGTTATGTGTAAAATATACGTATATAAAAGAGGATACAAGAAATTCTTACGATAGTACCTAATACTTTGTAAGTTGTTGTATATTGCCAAAGAAATCTTTCAAGTACCCAATAAAAAATAAATTGTTAGAAATTGTTGGCATGTTAACAATTAAAATTATTTATGGGGATGTCTAATGAATAGAAAATTAGCTAAAATAAATTTATTGCTCTCAGAATATATTCAAAGAAGTTGTAACATTCATTTACACAATAATAGATTTGGCAGGTCCTGGCATTTTGAAGAAAAACGGAGTTATTACAACGGCAATATTTCACAGAACAAACCGTCACAAGTCCCGCTACGCAAAAGACTTACGTTAACTTATTCATGTCAAAGTGCGTGCTCTAAATCATTCATCTCTTGTCTAACGGAGCCTTTGTCAATGAAATTTTGAATACTTGTCACTAGTTCTGTGACAGATTTCTTGCGTAATAACGGAATCTGCTTTTATATTTGTGGGCGTTTCGTTAGGTCACCGGCTAAGAGCTTTTAGAGTTTTATGATCTTCCTGTTCAGGAGGCGGTACTTGGTCTCAAAAAGATGGCACAATGGCCTTCCAGAAGGGAGAAACTGCTTTTTATGGCCTTTCCGAGGGTAGCAGGCCTGCCCAGAACTCCGCTACCTGCTGCCTATGATTTAGGGGTTGGAAACGGGCGTCTGTTACTTGTTGGATGCACACTCCAAATCTTTTAAGAAATCAACTCTCCAGACTGTAAAAATGAACGCACAATCTCCCTGCTTACCGAACCTTAATAATGTCGGAGCATAAATTTAACAGCGATTTAATAAATTTATATCCTTGTAGCGTACTCATTTTCAGCACCAAATTACAATAGAGTTGGTTGACTCCAGATAAATGTGAGAATTGCCTTCATTTAATGAATTAAATTGCTAAACTGTTATAAGGAGCCCGTTAGTGGACTGGAATTTAATTGGTCTAAACAAAATTATTTGGATTTATACTATTCCTTACATTATATAGAAGTTTGTTGGACATAACTCTCAGAAAATTTAGAAGAAACTGTAGATTATTGAATAATTTAATTTTTTGACATTTTCTCATATGTTAGTTACAAAGATGAAGAGTAATGAGTGAATTGTATGGTAATGGTTTTTGTTTTGATTTTGATAAATTACTAAACAAAACTTAACGACCTCCATTGTTAAGTAATCGAGTGTGCCAGTTGGAATTAAAAAATAATTCCGTTTAGAGCCTGCTGCTCAAATTCAGGAAGATAAATATGCATTAGGTCCACGCGACAAACTTATGTAACCATAAAGGCGCATGTGCCGTGGCTATATTCGAACATGGTCACCGCGTATGTGCGAACGCCAGCGGTCACTTTTTTTGTAATGCTTTTTATCAGTTTAGTCGTCGCTAAAGCATATTTATGCTAATAATGTGATATGATAAGAATTCTGAGCACGTGGAGGGCATAACACCAGCGTGTGTATTCTTTTGAGGACGCATATGTTGATAGTGTTTATATTTAGGAAACATGGACTACGTAAGAGCTAAAAAAGGCGATGGAGATTCATTATTCATTCTTTAGCTAGCTTCTATCAGCTGTACGATTCAGAATAGACTCATATCCAATTCTGTCGAGTATCTAGTATCGACCACGTTATCTTAGATCAGATTAAATATTTTAGGAGGTTTAAAAAACATATTCTTCCTTAGACATTTACTACTGAATCAAAACGCATTTAAAGGGCGATTTTAAGTCATTGAAATCGTAATGAAAATTTTAATGGAATAACTCTATATAAAGAAGAATTCCTATTTCTCTATCGGTTATTCAGATGAAATCTTTAAACGAGGAGGCGTCGGAGTAAGGTTTAATATTGGAATAAAATTATATATTTAGGAAAAAACTAAAAATTGACTTCATATTTTTGCCTAACGTTTCGAATTGATCTTAAGTCTTACTGAGTGCCATAAAATGCCGAAAAACGGATGCGATTGGGAGTTGCTACATCATGAAGTTGGTAGAAAGTTGATGAACCAACTTTCAATTGATTCAGTTCTTCCTCTCTTTGTAGCTCTGGTGAATGATTCAAAATGTTAGCACAAACTCGCTAAACCCGAAAAAAAAAAGTTTTCGAAAGTGGGATTTTCTTGTATTTTTAATGTTTTCTTTCCTGTTGTTAATTTTTCTCAAATTTAAAATCTTTCACAGTTAAATTGTTTTTTTTTTTTTTTTTTTTTTTTTTTTTTTTTTTTTTTTTTTTTTTTTTTTTTTTTTTTTTTTAAACGGTACTTTCAATTAACCCTACTCCAGAAATGTTATGTCGACGTCTAAGGCAAGCACAATATTATTGCAAATTTTATTTGTGGTTATTATTAAACAGCTGACGACTAGAAACACAGATGACTCTTGGTAGGTAGATGATCTTCAGTTATGAAGTGGCCATTCTAGGTTCTAGGAGGTTCGCCTTCGCTCCCTTTGGCCGTATCTAGTTTTAGGCTCCTGAAGATCAATCTGATGTTGCGAAACATGTAGAGCCATTTTTAATAAATTCACGATTAGCTGAATTTGGAATTTTATTCATTTACCTTCAGCCTACATAAGAAACACTTACTAAACCTAGGAAATCAAACCGACTTCTTAAGCAGCTTCTTCTAGAAGAACAGATGTTCTGAAAACATTAAATGCAAACGCGGCCTCAAATAGTTTTTTCTGCATGGGGAAAAAAAAGAAGCCAACAAAAAGAACAATGGCGTTCCACCTATGGGGGCTGGATGTGAATGTGTTGCAGTCCCGTTATACCCCTGTTGGCCACCCCCTCAGACCGTTAGCCACGCCCATAGCTGCCGGCCCACGCAACTCCCCACCCCTTACAAAGAGATAGGACCGTGACATGTCATAGAGGTATGTCTTCATAAGTATCTACCTCACAGATATAGTGTGACGTCATCCCTCCAGGTGGGAGGAAACATTAATGCCGAATGGAGATTTCGATGACGGCCTATTAAACATATTAAAATTTAGTGATATTTTGCTAACCCATGATTAATATAATTGTTTTCTACACACACAAATAAAATAAATAAATAAAACGTAGATATTAATAAGCTAAATCATGAAAAATTCCAATAAACAAAAATATATGTAGAGAAAAGCGTTTAACTTTTCCTAAATAGTTTCTTTTTATTTACTTGTTAGCACCCGCAACGAAAGCGAAATTATTTAATTTACTTATACAAAAAAAAAAAAAAAAAAAAAAAAAAACTTAGGAGAACTTTGAGAACTCTAAACTCATAGTTCACTAAATCTTGTATAAATAGAAACTGTATTTACTCTAAATATGTAATATTTGATAAATAAATTTATTATCTACTTTGTATCCAATCTAAATACTCAGTAAAACAACTGACAAAGGTGTACAGACATCATTGATTAGAGAATTCGTTCGAATAAAGGTCTCCATCTATTTGATTCAATGTAAAGTAAAACAATTATTATAATGCCCTAATTTGTGTAACTCCTTTTTTCTTCCTTGAAAGTAACATAGACCGTCGTGTCCGTCAGAGAATCATTGGTGTGGTTCCTCGATTAATTTACACTAAGACAAGTAATGGAAATTCTGGTGAATATTACACTTATATTTTATAATTGATGATGTTCAAATCGGTGCTGAATGATTTTAATTTTTGCTATAGTTGCTATAGAAGTTTTTTAACCCCGTTATAAGCGATTTTGCTACTTGAAATCTTAAAAAAATGTTTATAATTATCTAAGATCTAAGAAACACGGTTGGGAACTTCTTAAATGACTTAATTATTTTCGAAGATAACCAAAATTATTCTTTACCAGAAAACCAAACTTGTTAAACTTTGGGATACTTAAAAACAGTGAAATTGTGGAGTTAATTATAGAGTTTTCTCATAGCAGAAAAACATTTTTTTTTTAATGAATAATTAATTATATTTGCGAAATTTATGAATTTTCATATTCCTACAAAAAGTCTCCTTGATACTTCACCGCCGTCCTATATTTGGACTAAGTCCTCGAGCGGTACCCTAATAATGGGTTACGCCCTCATTACAAGCTCTTTGTGCGGCGAGCAGCATTGTCCAACCCTGACCCAATTTGTCCTAAGGCACCGTTAGCAATCTATTTATAAACAATTTGTCTACTGTTCATGCCTCGGCGAATGGGTTTATTAATTTTTTTTTCTTTACCCTCTTTCGCGTATAAACATGTGTTAGACATAAAAGACTCTCCAGGGAGCTATTAAAGCAGCAATTAATACGATGAGCGATGAAAGTGTTTTCGTACCGCGATGCGAACAATGGCGGTGTCGGGTGACTCTGTCGGTTTCATTAACTTTAATTAATATTTAATAGTAATAATTTCTTAGGGCTTTGTCAACAATATATAAAATTGCTTCAGCATTCTTCTTTTAATATATTTATTCAAAGAAGAAGAATATATTCAAATAATTAAATTGACAAAGTCAAAATCTTATTTTTGAAAAATGTCCTCGCCAGGCTGAAATTTGATCAAGTTCATCTTCCCCCCACACGTGCGGAATTAAATGACTAGAAATGCCCACCGTTAAAGTCTCGCTCTCATCTTTAGATAAGGCGTAGAGACTTCAACGGTAGGTCATGGTAGTAAAACATTCAGTTATAATTTATTTATTGCATACGAATTTATTAACGCTCGTATTTTATTGGATTGGTAGTCGTTCTAATAAGACAGAATAAAATACTGAATAGGTTTACATAGCGCCTTTTAGTTTGCAAAGCTCAAAATCACTTATGCTCTTTTAATATATGTAGAATATATAAAATTTTGTTTCAGAAAAAGTGAAGGGTCTCGGAACTATACAATATTTTCGTGTATAACTGGCGAGAACTAAATACTGTATATTACTTCTCCACAACGTCTTAAACGTATATATATATATATATATATATATATATATATATATATATGTATTCTGCTGAGTTTTTGAAGGCAAACATGATTACGAATTATATAATCGTGTAACTCCATTCAAATCAATATTATAAAATGATTTTTCATATACCTACTTAAAAGCTTAATATAATTAGTGCTTAATTCTAGATCATATTTTTTTTAAGACGTTGAGAATTGTTTTTTTTTACGGAAATATTTTAATTAGTAAGAATATTAAAAATAAAAATGATTTTTATAATGGCAAAATATTTTTATATTCTCGAGTCACTGAAGAGGTTATAAACAAAATATTACGTTTTAGAAGAAATATCTTGAACTATTAAAACAGCTAGAGCTCTCTTTAGCAATTATTGTGAAGATGTTTTGGGTATTCGAAAGTACATACAAATTAATCTGTTGATCTACTGGAGCTATAACGTGCCTCTCATACTTGTTTTGATATATATTTGTCCACAAACAAGTTATTATTTATTAAGTAATTTAATCTTCCATATTTCAAGAGATTGATTTTTATTTATTGATTTTTGGTAAAAATCTAAGCTATAAAAAGGTAAAGACATTTTGCTAAGTTGCTTGTATAAAGAGCGTATGATCTGAGAGTATATGCTATGAGTGTGTACCGAGGAGAGAGGGCTGAGCTGGAGTCTCGGGGTGAATGTACTGGTGACCTTGTGAGCCACTTATTCTAAGATCTGTTCTCTTCTAGCTTGGATTATCTTAGATCATATTTCTGTTTGTTTGATATTCATCATAAATACTTAAGTATGCTTAGCAATTTGCCTCATAATATTAGAAAGCATTGTGAAAAGTATGAAAACATAAGTAATAAAGTCCAAAAACGTCCTTAACTGGGGCGAGATATTGAATAGCCAATATTAAGAGATTTTAAACGTTATCATAAATATATTTCTTTATCCTCCGGAGCAACAACCCTTATGTTCCTTAAAGATTTTCATTTTATGAAATCTATATAATTGAATGTAAATGGTAGAATTGACAAACAACCATTACTACAAATTACTCTCCGGTTAAATTTTATATAGAAAAACAAATGTCGTTTTGTATTAATAATTCGTTGTGTTTTTCATTATTTTAAAATATTATTTCTAGCAAAACGTTATTATTTTATGCATAAGAAGACCCTGATATATATTTTATATACGATGGCCGTGAATATTGAGTCGATTGTGAATTCACTTCCCACCAGCTGTGGTGGCTTTCTTTTCCATCTCTATCCAGCAAAAGTGTTAAGAAAAAGTGTCGTAGAAAAAGAGGTAACTTGTAGAGAATCGGCACAAAAATCTGGGTTCTTATTTTATGTCGTATTAATTGATTATTTACGCACAATTAGTAATTATTGTTTAATTATTTGGTTCTACTTGGCCAATTTCAACATTTACTGAAAACCACAGATTCTGCACAAAAAAAAAAAAAAAAATGTTGATGGATTCAGCAACCTTCTTTACACAATTGTAGTGCTTTTGAAACAATATATTGTACATTTTTAGTTCGTCGTCTTATTAACATGAAAAAAATGATTTCTCCCAAAAATGCAATCTGCATTCTTTAATCAACCGAAGTATGACTATCGCTCAAGATCTGATAACTCTCCTCTGTACCAGAACAATATAAATAGTATTTTATCCGAATGTAATAATACCGAATAAATAAATAAATAATATAATATCAGTAAATGCTAATTCATTAAATGCTTGCTGAGAAAAAAACTGTTTTTCTAGAATATAAAAATATGAGTTCTTTTGTATTTACAAGTATTAAAGAAAATCACTGCAAACGCTTAAGAATTTTGATCTGTATTAGTTAAGAAATGAATGATGATAGGTTTGAAACAAAGAGCAAATATTTCTGTTCGTCATTGCTATTAATATGAATGAATGAATTAATGATATAAACATATACAAATTAGCATATAATGCGGCAGAGAGGAGGGAGGGAGAGATTGAAGATGGAAGAGCGGGAGCGGGCGGACGATGAACTCACAGCTTAGGGTCACTGCCCGTCCTCGCAAAGTTTTGGCAGTCCTTGCCATTTTGTGCAATGTTCTGCCTCCGGGTCGTAAATCCAGGGCTGAAAGGACCATTAGAGGTGTCCAGAAAGGGCTGTATATTAGCAAAGGGTGACGTATTCTTGCCGAATAGTGGCTAAGAGTTGCACAAACACAAAAAGGGGAAAAAACAAGAAAAGCTGAAAGGTTTGATGGAATTGTGGCCAAGTTGTTTCCTGAAACTGGATGTTGATGGACTCTGAATGGCTGTGTGTGGAACATTTGGAATTTTCCAAAGAGACTAGAGGAAACGGCTATTCACTTCACAACATTTCTGAACTCTTTCATTTCACTAATTCATGATTTAAGGAAAACTAAATAGCGTTATATTTTTGGACGAATATTCTTATTTGCAAAAACCGTAACAACAATCATCTTCAGATAATTTTGCGTAAATTGCTTAAAAAAAAACTCCCTCAAATCAAGATGGTTACCATGGTGGACCTCCACACAGAATGAGCAATGAACTGACTGAAAAACTTCCCTGCGTCTCCAAAGCTGTTATGGAAAGGATAATGACCTGAAACTGCCTAGCGCTAATGACTCTAGAAGATACGCCGAAATTCAGAACTACAATATAAATAAATGTAATCTTTATAGATAAAATTTAAAAACGGCTTCATTTATGTATTTTTTTATAATATGAGATTGATATCATGTACTAAGATTATATATTATTTCGGGGCTATTTCTTAGTTTTCTTACCAACATTTGAGCGCTCCCAGTTTCCTTTTTTTTTTTTTTTTTTTTTAAAAAAAAAAAAAAAAGAGCAAGTGGAAATTCTCAGCAATAATTGTTCATTTATACACTTATTTACTTTTCTAATGTAAAGTTTATTTCGAATTCTAAAGAATAATCATCGAGCTACATGATTTTAATTATTTTACCTTTTTAAGGAAAAAATTATGCAGATGTGATTCAGAGAAAAATGGAACAATTGTTATTACAAGTTTTTTTTAAATAAAAGAATATTTAATTGTTATGTTATTTTGGATACTGAATAGAAATTGATTACAATTAAATTAATAATTGGTTCGGTAATATGTTAAATTATAAAATTAAAAACTAAGAAAAATATTACTCCGAAGTTGAAATAGATAGTTTTGTTATATTTGAAATTTGGTAACATTTTTAGAAACATTTTAGGCACATTTTTACAGACAAAAATAATATTAAGAAAATGTGTTTTTTTTTTTTTTCGAAGAACCACAGTTCATTTATAGCTCCTGTTATTTATTTATATCTACTATACAATAGTTAATATATTTTTGGTAGTATATTTGTGTTGGATGTACGTTGCTAGGCGGTATGTGGCGGAGTGCACTGACCGAGGATTGCTGGTTCCTGTGGGAGGCAGGTTTATGGAAGGTTTGTCAGGTCGACGATCTCTCTCTCTCTGCCATTCTCTTTTAATATCTTAATATATACAGGAAGGATTTCGGATTGCCAAAAGTTATCTTTAGTTATTATTAAAAAATAATAAAGTCCATAAACGTAGAACGGTCCGCCCAGTATAAGTACTAAGAAATCTTAACCACTTTGGCTTTAATTTTTTTTCTTTGAAGTTATTCATGAGCTAATCCATTCTCTAACAATCATTAAAACTGATTTTTATTACGAATTTTTTAAAAAAAAATATTTGTGTTACAAAGAAGTACTACAAATGATTAAAAAGTAAGCCACTTTAGTGTAAAACTTGTATTGTTAAGCTTGTAAAATCAAAGTTTTATTTCAATGAACTTAATATGATAGATTAATATTAAAATTAAATAGCTTTATTATATTTATAGTAGGTTTTTCTATTAAAGATAGAAACATTCATTCACTTCTTTAAAAATAATGCAATCTAAATCGCTTCTTTATGGTACAAAATTAAAGTATAATATCTCTATTATAAACTGGAGCTCGAGAATTTATTGAATATATTTTTAGACTAATATATTGGTTAAAATAAGCTTTGCAGCCGATAGAAAATCGCTCCTTTGTGATTTATAAACGGACGTTAAAAATAAAAATAAATAAATTTATTAGTTATCATTTAAGTATTGAGCATTTAATAACAATAAATGGATACAAAGATGTATATTTTTTTATGGCGATATTTATTAAAAATAAAGACAGGCCAAAATTTAAATAAAGGGCTGTAAAATTTATTCCCTGTTTGTGTAAGTCAAGTAGATTTTTTTTGGTGATTTAGACGATTTTTTAAATTTTATTTCTAAGAAATATTTTTATAATTACTCTGCTTAAGTTATGTTACACCAGAAAGCTAAAATTTTACTGATTTCGAAAAAGTCTTCCTTTTAGAAATGCAGACAATTTTCTGTGTTTATTATTTAACCAGAGTTTTTCTCATTAAAATGTCTTTTTGTTTTTTTAAATTTTTTTTCCTAACAAGTGCACGTCATAGGACAGAATAAGCTGTCCCTGACAGAGGCATTGATGAGGTATTTGCTCATGCGCAATAGACTGCCGAGGTGAAGGGTGCGCCATTTCGGTTGGTGAGTGGATTTGCCGAGTTCATCAACCTCCAATGCTCCGACCAACCAAGATACATTCTAGGGAAAGAATTTACACTAATTGTCAAAGCAAAATGTGCCCTTTGGACCTTTACTATCTGTTTGTGCGCAATATAATCCCTGTCATGACTATTACGCATTTAAATCACACAATAATATCTTTCCTTTCTCCTACCAGATTTTGGTATTTAAATTAGATAAGTAAAATAACCAAAATCGTATCTACAAATATTTGCTTCTTAGAACTTTTAGAAGAACGAAATTTTGGGGTCCACCAATAGGCGGGTGACATGCCGGACCCCCAATGAGGAGGTTAAGGGAAGAATTACTTTTTTCAGCTTTGGAATAAACCAAATCTCTTTGAATGTTCAGAAAAAGAGGAAATTATAATAAATGCCAATGCTTATAGCCTTAGATGTCGATGTACGATAAAATTTAATTTAATATATTATGTAATCATTAAATCTAAAGAGTCCCCTCAAAAGTTTTGTGGGCTGTAAAGGAGAAGACTTGAACGAGTATTTGATACATGACCGTACACCAGAAATAGGGAGATAGTGCAAACATGTACCAATTTACAGGTACCTCTAAAAAAATGGACTATAATAAAATTATAATATTTCTAATGCTTATTCGAAATTCGAATTATAATCTTTCAGTGCATGTGTTGAGTGCAAATCCACTTCGGTGCAATTTAAAGAAACTTGAAAAAAAAAAAAAAAAAAAAACATAACCCAACTAGTATCTATGTCAAGAAAATATCTAATTACTATGAAAAACATCTTTAATCTTTCAGAATAATTATGATAAATTTTAAAGGCACAAATGAAATAAAAATTTCGTATAAAAAAAAAAAAACATGGTTAGGATGGATATTCCTACCAACAGAGATATAGGCAAGGGATGACCTTCGTAGAGGGCCGGAGGATTTTAATATAGCTTAAAATTGTTTTAGAAAAAAGAAAATAGTAAAAGAATAAAAAACGTGGTCTATTGAATAAACTTTCGGTATGAATAGAAAAAGGGTTCAGAGTAATAAAAGCGTGAAGGCTTTTAACATTAGGTCCTTATAAATTCCTGGAAATCCCGCTGAATAAAAGAACCCATCGAATTCTGGGATCAGAACCCTGTTCTGGGAACCGATGAAATCCGGCAAAAACAGTCCACCATTTCCGTATGGTTTGGTTACACTTCCGGATTACAGGAAGAACGCAGACAATTGAACCTAAACAATTCGATTGTCTTTTCCTTCTTTTTATCAGCGATTGATAACATCAACGGAGATCATCCGCTTAAATATTGAATCGACGGTCTCGGATAATATTTTGGGCACTAGTTGAATTTTGCTTCCTTGACTTTAGTCCACTTATCAAAACAATGTCGAGACTATTTAATATATATGTGTGTTCGTGATGAAATATAACGTTGCGATAAATGCTAATTTTCCGTACATGGTCTTTAGTTCTGTATGTAGCTACATTTCTCGGATTTAAAGATTTATGCACGTAATTTAAAACAAGGAATTAATTTTATACCACAAGCTGGCTATCCTTAATAATTATTTTTAGGAAACTACACAAGTAGTAGTGACGTATATTACTTAAAATTCTATTCTAAATGTTGTTTATTCTTGTGGGGTTTTAAGTATTAAGTAAACATAGTGTTTGTCACTACCAGCTTTGACGTGAGCGATGTTATGTACGTAATGTGGTGTAGATAGTTGGGATAAAAAGATACAAGAGATAAGGGATCAGGGAACTGTTGGGATTCGGCTATAAACAACAATCTGAATTTCTTAAAATCTATATTTATATCGTTTCGGAATGGTCTTTGGCAAGCTCAAAATACATCTGACGTTTTATACGAATCATAAAGATTTCCATAAAGAATGAAGAGGAAATACAAGACCGTCAGATGAGATCTCCAGTTTACAAATAATTTAACTTAAAAAATAAAAAAGGGAGGGTTTAATTTTGCAAGCCGGGCCGTGCAACCGATGTAAGGTCATGTTTACAAGGCGGAAAAGGAGAGATTAAAACCTTTTGAAATATTCATGAACCCGAAAGGTCAATATCCGGACAACAGGAAGCGTTACACGTGTGTACTGGACACGTTAGATTCACGAGAATTCTAGTTGTGAGTTTGTTTTGATTTGTAAATGGTCGGGAGTCGACAACTAGGAAGCCGAAGGAGGGGGGAAGAAGGAGCCGTCGACCTCTCAAACCGGATGTGATCTTATCAGTTGGCAAGACTGCCTACTCTTGTCCTCCAAACTATATCTCTAATAGTTATAATGAAATTAAATGAAAAAGATTTAATATTTTTTATATTCGCTAGCATTATTATGCTATAAATTACAGAAAAATATAACAGAAGAATGCGCATGTGTGATCCGCCATGTTTTTTGACAGTAGGTCAACAAGAGACTTTGAACCTAACCTGTACATGCTGTCTACAAACTTCTAAGATTATTTGATTATTATGGTTGTTCCATTTTAATAAAACGAATATTACTTTTAAAGATGATATTTTGTAATTATTTTCCCATTCATAGATCATTTAATTGGGACTTCAGTTTATTTATTATCATATGAAAAGTGATTAGAGCCGTGATACGAAATTGCAGACATGTACTTTTGAATATGGATAGAAAAATGACTAATGAGTGGGAATTAGAATTGAAGGAAGTAATGGTGAATCCGGAGGAAGACTGGAGCCGAGAAGAGGTGAAGGAACCAGCCCGTCACGGAACAGAGGAACATTTAATGGGCATTTTAGAAGGGCGCAGAGTCTAGCAAGGTCAATCACTGCTGGGCAGAACTTCACAAAACACACAACATTAACTTTTTTGTTGGAAGAGTATCATTGTAAATAACAGGTAAGAATTCTGTAATTTTCAGCTTCTTAGTGTGTCATTTATGTTGTTCCTTTAGATGTACTTCTGGTAACTCATAAAAATGTTTGTGTCAAGATTTGGCACTTTTTTGTAATATTAAGATTGTAGTTCTTTTAGTCCATTGTTTTGGCAGAACTTCCTACTGCTCCTTGTCAGGATCATTATTTGGTCTTTTGACAACTTTAGCTCTTCTACAGCGACATTCCTTTTGCTCTTTCATCATTGCATGCTCCATTGTACGTAAGGCTCCGATGATGATGTTGACGATTCGTAAGTGGTTCTAAATGGACTCCAGATGATGCACCTCCAAGGTCGCCCGTACGACAAGACGTGTGACGCAGTTCGGGAGACGTACAACGAGATGGCCGGTGACCTAGCCTCGCCCGGAACACAAACACTGCCCAAGGCTGCGACCCCGGCGCGTCACCAAGGTCGCGTCCACACTTGTTGATCCCGCACGACACCACTCCCGCCCTCTCTCAAAGATGGAAACATAAACATACAGGAGAAGAGAAGAATTAAAGGAAGGATAAGAAGAAAGACTTTAATAGTGGTTATATTTTGAATAGACAAACCTGCCCTAATAGCGTATCCAGAAACAGGTACAGACGGAAAGGATTTTCCAAGAGAGACGTCGCACCACCTCGAAGGCACTACCACTGACTGAACAAGCTGGCTTGCCGGCAGAAGGTGGGGGGCGGGGTCGTTCAACTCCCTAGGTCATCCCCACCACCAACCTCAACCAGCATCCACCACAGCAACTTCAACTTAGCAGGTATACCATCATCTCTCTACAATCATATCATAACTAATAATAACTATTAAAAATCAAAAATAAATTTACTGCTATTACTGCATATCTTTTTCTACATAAAAATGTTAAAATAGCTTTATTAAACCATTGTTTAATGCGCCATCCTTAACAAAATTAAGTCGTTGATAATCAACTCAACTGCCCAGTGTAACAAACTGGTGCTTAATAAGGTACCTATGGGTCTCCCGATGGTCTAATGGCTAATTTCAGGGCTTATCTTCCAGGAGATGCGGGTTCGATTCCCACCATCAGCTGGTTGAGTTCTTTTATCTGTGGGCCCACTGAAGAATTCCCTACTCCACGATGGATGTTTAGGAAGGGTGGCGACATATAGACAGCGCAGTGGTAATGGTCTAGATGCAATAATATCGACGATCTTCAGATGAACATGCCTTGGACTTTGCCATGCTTTGATACGAAGCTCGGTAGTCTATTTCTTAAGGGAACCCGAGTTTATATTATTATTCTTAAGCTTGTCGAATTTATGCAATATTAAATTTAGCCTTAAAAAAAATCGAAACACAAAATCTACTCTTGACGAAAGTAATATAAAACTAAATTAATTTCTCTGTTTCTTCCTACAAATTAGCTTTATGCTCTATGCTTTATACTTCTCGGAAACTATATCCTTCAAGTGCTAAGAAGAAAACGTTTGTAAAATCCACGAAAGATAAGTTGCTTGAAGATCAGCCAATGATTTAAATTAAATAATTTTGTTTATACTTTTTTTACCAGTTTTCAATTTGATGGTTTGAACTTTTGTTTTATTTATTTATTTAATTTATATTTCTTTTGCAACTTGGGCGACCAACTGTCTCTACAGAAAACTATATTATTACGAGGTGTATGTGATAAAACAGAATAAATTAAAAATTTAATATAATAATAAGGAAAGCAGGCATAGACAAGGATGATATATATATATATATATATATATATATATATATATATATATATATATATATATATATCATCCTTGTCTATGTATAATGTTTTTCCTTTCGTTTAATCTGTATATAAACTAGTATTAACTCTCTCCTGGTTTTTTACAGCCCTGATGAAGGCTTGAATTTCAACTTCGCCAAAATTAATAGCTTTTTCTTTTAAAAAAAACGAAGGTAGTTTTACTTTGATACCAAGGAAGAACGCTACTATATCTTCCTTCACAGTCCCAACGGTCAATCATTTTCTCTCAATGAAGATTTTAAATTACACAACATTTAACACATTATAACACACATAAATGTCCACCAGATCAAATACACAGCATTACAGGAAATTGAGTTAGCCTAGGAAGTGCTGTAAAACGGCTTAACCTTGAATGTTGAATTCTCAGCTCCCCGTTATAGGACTGTGAACCTTTGAAGAGAAATGCGGCTGAGACACTATCTCCTTATGTTTCCCACTCGAATACCTTAATCCCATTATCTCACGAAGCTTCGCCTGCAAGGGTGAATACTCTTTAGCAGATGTAAACACTGCGGGTGTAGCTCTCATGGAGCTTTATTTAATGTTTTATTGGAGACCCGGTGGCCGTGAGTGCTAAGGCGTGTGCAAGTCCTGCCTAAGGTCGTGGGTTCGATTCCCACTAGGATGACGGCTTTTCTTTCGAAACAGAAAAGGCTTCATCCCTGTCTGGCTAGAAAACCTGTACAAAAAATCGTTGTCATGTATAAGTGGACGTTATAAATAGTTTATTTATCGATCTTCCAGAATAATGTTCATTGAGCCAGTTCTTTATAAATAGGGAACGGATGTTTATGTAAAATAAAATTGAAAATACGTACATATATATTTAACTCTATATAATGAAATACTTTATAGTAAAAAAATACCTAAAGCACTATAAAATATTCGAAGAAAAGCATAAATAAAAATTAGGAACTTATTTGAAAAGGGGAAAAAAGAAGTTGAAAATGTGAACAGATGAACATTATTTTGGAAAATTGTTTGCAACAACATGTATTTTTAAATTATGCAGTAGTGGCCGATCAGGTCCATTTTTTTCTGGTGATTTTGATTCGAAAAATAGTCGACACCCGTCCGAGCGTTTCGTCCAATGCGCCTTATGAGCTAAGAAATAAAATAAAACTAAAAAAGGTTGAAAATTCATTATTTTATATCTCGAGTTTCGAAAATGATATCGAAATGATTCTTTAACTAATTAATTTCTTTTAGAGAGTAGATTAAAGGAATAATACAATTGGTAGACAATAATTTGTCATATATTTTTTTTCTCAAACGCATCTGCTCCTAGACCATCAGCGCTGGGGATGCATAGCTGCCAGCCACCTTTGCTTCTAGCAATTAGAAAAGACAGTGACCTAGACTCAATGGGTAAAGTATTATTTTCATTCTCGGTTTCCCCTTAATTTTTTCAATTAAAAAATAAAAAGAATGTCAAAATATGTAGCAAAGTTATGTATTTATGGCAGAATATCTAAAAATATGGACATTTGACGAAATATGTAAAATAACAACCTGTTTAAATGACTTAAAAACACATAAAAAATGCATAATTACATCAATAATTACGATTTAACAATCAGAAAAAAATATGTAAATTCAATAACATCCGTTCCCTAGTTTTCAATACTGATATGAAAGAACACCACTTCCAGTATCAGTACCGTGTGTTTTCTTACCCGGGTGGTTAAATTCAAATGCGTTTTACGACCTTCTTCAGAAAGATGAGATTATACAGCATTCCAGGTAGCAATGCGACGGGTGTCCAGCTCACAATAAACGAGTTATAAAGAACTGGCTCAAAGAACATAAACCAGGAATGCGGATTGCGAATTAATATTAAGGTTACACAACAGAGAACACTGTCACATTTATTGTATTGATAAGATAATTAGATGTATGCATTGGCTGCCCCAACGGCTTCATGATTCGTAAGGACAGGGTATAGATATACCCATGATTCACTAGGTATAGATATAGATACATATAATAAAATTCTAACGTATAGCGCTCTGTACATGGAAGATATATGGGATAAAATACTATTGGGGGCCTTTATCAAGGCAATAGGACCCAAAACAATGATTTTTAGAAATTTTGTCTGTTTGTCTGCTGTCTGTCACTCTATAGACACTAGGGTTTAACAATCCCTAAGGGGTCCGCTTAGTGGCTCTGTCACGTGTTAGCAATCCTAGCAGCCTGTATGCTTGATCCCCGATGGCTATACAACTAATATCGTGCATAGAGAAGCATTACTGTAATGTAATTTTATTAAAATAACCATACGACGGTGTTTATAATCCAAAATTAATCAAAAGATGTATCCAAAAATGCTGCCCTAAATCACTATCCACGCGGTCGAAGTCACGGGCACAGCTAAAGTTTTATAAAAATAGATAAACGAAGGGAAGAATAAGTTAAGAATACTTCTTCTCTAGACAATAACGTGAATCCTATTAAATCCACAGAAGCCACACACAAGAAAATTACGAATAACCTCATCAATTGACGTCTGTATTGTCCTTGAACAGTTTGCGGTTTAAGCATGATCTTATAAAGATAAGTTGTGAATTTAAATGAATCGATCCATGCAAAAACAGCTTCAGTCCATTTTTTCCCAATATGAGTTCGGATAATATTTTCGTTAATATGAGTGATGGATTCGTTATGGTTATGTTTCTTTGGGAACTATGTATTAGGTTGAAGTCCATGTAACATAGAAATGTGTAGTTAAGATCAGAGACAACAAATCCGTCACTCATATGAACGAAAATATTATCCGAAATCATATTGGGAAAAAATGGACTGAAGCCCTTTTTGCATGGGTCGATTCAAATGCAAGATTTTTAATTTATTTTATGTTATTTATAATTTATGTTTTTTATTTTTTAAATAAAGTTATTCTTCTTCTTATCTATTTATTGTTATGGTATTTAATTGTGTTGTTCCGGTATATTTATTTTGAAAAAAAATCCAACCAAAAATAGGTAAACACTACAAAAAATGTAAAGATAAAATGAACTTATTTCTAGGAGTTTAAAGTAATATTTTTTTTATTCGATTAAAGGTTGTCTTGTACTTTTTCTAATAGTTTCAATACTCCTCCGAACCGGCTTAACCGATTTTGTTGAAATTCAATATGTATATTCAGCAGGTCTGAGAATAAGTTTATAACTAATTTTTATACCCCTATGTGATAAGGGGGCCCTCCCCAAAAAATAATTTTTGTTTTTTTGGACAAAATATTTAATTTTATGATTTAGCATTAAAAAAAAAGATACAACACTAAATGTTCAACCTTCTACCACCAATCCTCATTTTATTTATTTAAATTTTAACGTCCATTATTATTAACTAGGAATTTTGGGACGGGTTATCTATAGGTTACCACCCTTTTCTAGCCAGGATAGGGCTTATGCTTTTTCTTTTTTCTAAAGAAAAGCCACCACCCTATAGTGGGAATCGAACCCACGGCCCTTGGCACGGAGAGAGTTAGGTGCTCCCGTAGGGTGGTCCAAAAAACTCAAGTTTCTTTTAGAGACCTAGAGACCCTCTCATTTTGTTACATCTAATAAAAGAATAATCTATGCAAAATCTCAGCATCCTAGAAAATATGGAAGGCAGTGCTCAACAACGTTTAGTTTTTATAAATTTCTATTAAACACTTAAGTTTAGAAATTTTTTGTTTGTTTGTTTTTCAGAATTCAGAAGTTAATAAAGCAGTTGATCTCTTTATTACAGTTGATACTAAAATTTTTCAGCATTTTCAACATGAGAGTAACTGGAATGTAAAGGAGTTATAAAACTTCAAATATTTGTTACTTTCGGGTATTTAACACCATTTTTGTTTCAGGTTTGTTAAACTGCAAAATTTCACTTAGGAAGATCATTGTAGTTTATCATTTAGTAAAAACTGACATAAAGAACTGAGCCAGTGAAAGTATCTAGTTTATTTTTTGAAAGTGTGTTTTTAGTTTGAACTATATTTAAATCAAAATGACAGCGCTTAAGACGCGTCTGGCACTCACTGTTCGCATAATAGGTATTAAGAACTTAGAATGTTTAACAAAGAAGAACAAAATTCCTACAACAAAAGAAGTTTTGTTAAGATTTCATTTTTTTTTAAGCGAAAAGAAATCTGTCAGGAACGCTGGTCATAGCACGATTGAAGAATTGACTGATATTTGAAGCAAAGCTCTAGTACCGACTAAATATACCAACGATTCGATTAAAAAACTTGAAAGTATGCAAACACAGCGCCTACTTTAAAAGAAAAATAAAGGCAGAAAAACAAAGCTCTAGTACCAACTAAATATACCAACGATTCGATTAAAAAACTTGAAAGTATGCAAACACAGCGCCTACTTTAAAAGAAAAATAAAGGCAGAAAAACAAAGCTCTAGTACCGACTAAATATACCAACGATTCGATTAAAAAACTTGAAAGTATGCAAACACAGCGCCTACTTTAAAAGAAAAATAAAGGCAGAAAAACAAAGCTCTAGTACTGACTAAATATACCAACGATTCGATTAAAAAACTTGAAAGTATGCAAACACAGCGCCTACTTTAAAAGAAAAATAAAGGCAGAAAAACAAAGCTCTAGTACCGACTAAATATACCAACGATTCGATTAAAAAACTTGAAAGTATGCAAACACAGCGCCTACTTTAAAAGAAAAATAAAGGCAGAAAAACAAAGCTCTAGTACTGACTAAATATACCAACGATTCGATTAAAAAACTTGAAAGTATGCAAACACAGCGCCTACTTTAAAAGAAAAATAAAGGCAGAAAAACAAAGCTCTAGTACCGACTAAATATACCAACGATTCGATTAAAAAACTTGAAAGTATGCAAACACAGCGCCTACTTTAAAAGAAAAATAAAGGCAGAAAAACAAAGAACAAACGAGCAATCATTTGTAGGCAAAATCGGAAAACTTTCTGACATTGCCCATTCAGATGCACTAATCCTCATGAAAATACAATACGATTTTTTAACTGGCCAAAAAACTAAGAGAAAAATGATCATTTCATCTCAAGACCAAGAGTATATTATTAAAATACAAGAAAGATTTGAAAAAGGAGAGGAGAGACGAGAAAAGTCTGTTTCTGCTGCAAAATCCATGTCTTCTTCTCTTAATCCACCCGATGATGACTTTAATGATTGCTCCAGTGCCAAAAGCAGTTCTGAAAATGCTTCTGATGATGAATTATATCAACCTGCGTCTAAAACAGAGTTAGAAAAAGTTTTAGGTGGCAAGAGCGAAGCTGTTTCTGAACCAATGGCTAAGAAGAGCATTTTGGCTCTTGGGGCTACTTCCAAAGACAAAATTTAAAGACTTAATTTTTTCTTATGGTCTTCATTATAAAATGTACTTATTTTTAAAATGGTTTATAATGTGAAATAACCAAATGAATTTAAGTTTTTGTATCCTAACATGTCTTGTATTTTTTTCAAAAATTGTAAAAAAATTCCCATTTTCATTTTTTAAAACAGCATTGAGCACTGACTTCCAAGTGACTTATGACCTTGACATTTTGCCTCCTTACTTCTTTTATCAAATAGAAAAGAATTAGGGGGTCCCTTGGCTTTTACATTCAACTTGAGTTTTTACCATTAGATCTTGGACCACCCTATGCTCCCGCCTTAACACTCACGGGCAACGGGCCTCCTCAAAGTAATTAATAAACCCTCGATTATAATGCAAAATATATATTATTAAATAAATCCCGAATGAAGAGTGTTTCTTCCGTTATACTTTGAAAACTAATAAGCAGAAATTGACAATGTGGTTAGAGAGATTTGCTGCTGGTTAAGATTCAAGAAGAGAAGAGGGAAAGTATATTTGCTCTATAAGATCCAGGTTTTGATGTTTCGTTTGATGGTTTCTTTCCTACCAATATATTTCTGGAGCATCCGTTATGTTGTTACACCTTCCACAGCTAAGCCTACTGCAGAAAATATATTCGTTAAATATTAGAGCTTTATTTTACTTATTCTACAGTTACTTACATACTTTTCTTGTTTAGGATTTACTACTTAAACAATAATAATATTTATAACTGGCGAATAAGGCGGAAGGTCAATAAAATATCGTCACACACTTTTACACTTTTATTTATCTTCCCTACATGTTTCGCACCCTTTTTGGTGCCTCTTCAGGGGAACACACTTAAACATTAAATTCAGAGTTTTAAAGAGAAAAAGGGATGAAAATGAAGAAATTACTCGAAAACGCGTAAAACTAGAAAACAAAAACAATACTGAAGGCCTAGAATCAAGGTCAGAAAATAAATTAAAACGTAAACGGAATTCCATTGATGAATCTGATGAAAACATTGGCAATATAAAGTTAAAGAAAACAAAACAATAAAAAATTAGCGATTTCTTCGGCAGGGCGATTCAAACTGATGCAAACAGGGATAGGTTAGAGAAATATGAAAGCCCATACAATAAACACATTTTTGATCAATTTAGTAAAAAGGTGAATCGTTTCCTTAAAGACCAGAATTCAGAACCAGCCCGTTATTTGTCCTTCAATTTTAATCCCGTAATATCAACCAAAATCAGACATATTTGTAAAGGGATCGGAAAGATCGCCTGGAAGTATGATAACAAAATTAAAAATAGTTTCAGTTATATTAAGGACTGAGTGAAATTAAAGGAAACTAAGTACAATATATACAAAATTGCCTGTAATAGCTGCGGTAAAGCATACATAGGGGAATCGGAACAGCTACTTGGAAAACCTATTAAACAACATGCTCAAAATATTGACAATGGAGAAAACAAAACGGCGTTGGCTTATCATGCTATAAAATATGGTCATGAATTTGGTTATGAAAACATCAGAATATTAGGAAAAGAGAGAAATAGAATGAAAAGAAAGATTAAAGAAAACATACACATCATTAAAAACAGGAAAAAAGTGATAAATAAAAAAACGGAAATACACCATCTTAATAATATTTTCATTAATTTATTTGATAAAAAAATAAGAAAATGGTATTATAGGACTATATTTCATCTGGAAATTAAAATCAATTTTAAATTTATGACAGATCGATTATCGATCAGCTGACTATTTGACACCATATTGGATTCGTTCAGTCAATGACCAGTCTAGACGAGGCCGTGCTAGTGGAAGGTTCCATTCCTCAGGTTGAGGCTGAATTTAATGTTTAAGTGTGTTCCCCTGAAGAGGCACCAAAAAGGGTGCAAAACATGTAGGGAAGATAAATAAAAGTGTAAAAGTGTGTGACGATATTTTATTGACCTTCCGCCTTATTCGCCAGTTGTATATATTTGACGAATAATAATAATATTGGTTCTACTTTGTGGATGAACAAGGAAATTTTAGAGGAACGAATAGCTTTCGGAATGTTGCGAGGATTGTACAATAGACAGTCATTTCTATCGTACTTCATCCAAAATGGTGTGTTCGCCGTGGCTGCTCAGAGAATGGCAAGTCGTAGATCGCCTGGCTGACGGCCTTGGAAGTCTATGTTTCTAAAAGGAAAAAATCTGGAGGAATGCTGAGGTCATCTTGTGGTTTAGTTACATACATATATATGATGTAATTCTAGTTCGTCTCATCGTTTCTCGACTATAATGTATATATTTATACGTAAGTTATTGAGAGGAGATTGCAAAGGAAGATATAGTCAAGGTTTGGTCTTGGTATCTATATAGAACTACATTTTTTATAGGAAAATGACTTTTCTTCGACGGTTGGGCTTGAAATTCAAGCCTTTACCAGGGCTGTAAAACTAGGGCAGAGTTAATACCTACTAATTTGTATACAGGGAAATGAAAGGGAAAACATTATACATACATGAGGATAAATTATAAATATAGTAAATGTGTGTTATGGCTAGAGCTTTAAGGTAGATTAATACAGATTTAAAACTCTAACTATGGGTAAGATAAGAATAGATATACTTAAATAAATAAGTACAGAATGATATGTGGTTTACCGATGAGAAGGAGAACTATGCCACACGGATTTGCAATCATTTCTGAGAGTATGGATCGCTGTAAGGTTTAGGAAAGTTGCGGGGCGAAGGGTTTATCTATATTTAAGCATTTTTAGTGTCATTAATATATTTTTTTTTTTTTTTTACTGTCAATAGTAAAATATTCACATTCTTAAACCTTAGTCTGAAGAAATGTATGCATTCCATCGGAAAAATTGTTTCGATAGTTAATAGAAGAATCTATCGCAAAAACTAAATCAGGGTTTCCTATGAAAATTTATGTGTGTATGACTTCATTCATAAGTCAGAGAAAAATTGCAAATTAATCAGAGATTTCCTGAATTTTTAGTGACCCCACAAAGGTACAGTTCTGTTTGCATTTTTGTCTCTTTATAAACTTTTGTTAAAAGGGACAAGCCTATTGAAACTTTTGGAAAGGGCTGATAGTTCTTCGTAAATTTTCAAATATTGCCGATATAATCACGACTGTGCTCTTGTTTTTTGCCCAGAAAAAAAAATATTATATTGTACATTAAAAATCATAGTTTAGAGCTATAAAGGTACATAAAGTGCATTTCCGTGATCAGTCAATAGCTGCGTTAGTGGAAATATTAATTGTATTGTGTTGTCCTTATTTTTTACTTGAATATTGAATAGTTTTAATTGGATTTTTTTATATGATTTAATCCAAATCAGCTGCCACTTTTGTGGCTCGTTTGTCTTAAAAATTTGTTCATACTATCTATGCTCTCTATCCTTATTTTCTTATTCTTACTCTATTTTAATTATATTTTTATTTTAGGCTTCAATTATTTATTACTTAGTTAAATATTAGAGCAGCTATTTCATAAATATTCACCCTAAATAAAATGCCATTCCTCCAAGAAAGTGCTTAATTAAGGATTATTCATGATGATTAGATAGTTAGCCGTCGAGGTGATAACTAAAGATGGAATGGTTGGGTGACTTAACTGTCAACATTGGTCTTCCTCTGCCTCCAGGCATTTCCATAGGTATGTAGTATCTTATTTGTTTGTTATCATTAATTAATGTTACTATTAGCACCTATTTACCTATATCAACTTCAATATAATAGCCTTCTTTCTTGTTTTTGTTATGTTTCTTTTGATTTTCATTCTATGAATTTAAGACCAAATTGTTCTTTTATAATAAGTCAAGTGTATTTATAGTTCTGTTACTTATGTCAATTATGAACTTTTTTTATGTATTAATTTCTGTTTTTCTTGTCATAATAGCTGACGAAGGCTACCAATGAGTAGCCGAAACGTCCAAAATATAGATTTTAAAAAAAAATCATATTGAGCTTTCTTTAGCCGAATCCCAACCATTCCATCTTTACTTAAGGATTATTGTATTAAAAGAATCTCTGAACACGTTAGCAATATTTTAAACAAGAATTAAACGGACGCGTAGAGTTCAATGATTAGTTCGTATTAATTATAGAAGCAGGTGATTGACACCTGGTGATTCACAACTCGTGAGGTAGTATATTAACAGGCCAGTTACCTTCCTGATTCTTTGGAAGTGGAAATTTCACTATTTTGATGATCCAATTTCAATTTTAGGAAACACTCATGGTTTATTAGTGGTGCGTTTGTGTGTGAACCCGATCCTACAAAACCCCGGCCACTCTCCTGAAAATATTTAATGAAAGGGAAGGCTCTCGAACTACCATCAGTATGATTGATTGATGGAAAAATATTAGAAAAAAAATAGTAAGAAAGAATCATTTTGTGGCGTTTGACAATTAATGCATCTCATTGCGAGGGTCGTCATAACTTCATACGCGCTTTCGGAAATATAAGATCTATATGAGAAGTGTTATTAGATTAAGAAAACGGTTACTGTTTTTAGCTTCTAGAGTTTGGAGGAAAAAAATCAAATTATTATTTACCTAAACAATAGTCTTTCTGGAAGATCATTAAGAGTTGGAATAAATGCAGCACTGACCAGTTTCTCTCTGGAAGGAATGGAGTTACTCAAGGAGACGATCTGAGCACTAATCTTTTTAATATTGCTATAAATTCTTGAAGAAACTGCCAGGACATGCTACCCAAAAATTGTTTAAAACATTAACTTGTATTTGCGACGTTTCGAACCTGTTTAGGTTCATTATCAGGCATCTACATATAATAAAAGTAAATTTAAGAATAAGGAGGAAACTTCTGATATGTTACTAATAATGAAATAGAAGAAGTTTTATTTCCCTATCTTTGTCTCCTTTCTTTACAGAACTTTTATTCCCGCAATGCGATCATTTCAGACCTAATAACGGGACTGGACTAGCATTAAAGAATAAGCCAATATTTACTTTTAATCACTGTAGGAATCATAGCCACAATAATACAATAGTTAGCGATAAAGCCGATATAACAGCCAAACATGCTAAGAAAGAAGACAACCCTTACTCGCACATCCTACAGTCAGATGCTCGTCTAAAATGTCTTATTCACTGAAAACGCTATGCGAATGGCGAAAAAAGAAACGACGAGTTTCGGGAGATAATATCTACTATCCCGGGAAAATTTCGCCTCAAGACAGGAGGCGAGAAGAGGTAGTTCTGTCGAGATTAAGAATTAGCCATACTAAACTCACCCATGCTTACTTATTCAGGCGTGAAGAAAACCCCTGAATGTATAGTATGTGGTGAAGATCTCTCTCCATTACACATATTTTCACGGACTGTAAAGGCTACGAGGAGATTCGAAATCAACTGGACATTCATGGTACTCTCTGTGATATACTTGGAGACGACCATGAATTGTGTCAGAGAACATTATCATTCCTTAGAGCTACAGAGCTGTTTATAAAAATATAAATTACTCAATTAAAATAAGAAGGGGAAGTACGATTAAAAAATAAATGTGTGTATGTATTAATGAGTGTGCGTGCGTTTTCAGTTTCTGTTTAAGTATATTTTATCTTTTTTTTACCTTTATTTTTTATCTGAAAAAATTGGGGTTCCTGTTAATACGCTGAAATAACTCCTCGTCATGTTACTTTTTTTCTATTAACTCATTCGCTGCCACCCAAATTTCAACGTGGGGCACAATGACCATTTTAATGTTATTCACTAATATAACTCAAAATTGAACATATAAACTCGGATAAATAGTGAAATAAATTATTCGGCACATTTAGCTCACCAAAGCTGCTTTTTTTGAAAGTTGAAAAACATCCCCCCGCAAAAAAAAGAAAGAAGTTGAATCTGCACGAACCTACATGACTATTGATATGCGGGCAAGCCTAACTGATTGCCAGTTGAAGTTTGTAAGCTTTTCCCCTGTTGCCGAAGTCGAGCTCGGGAGACTTTCTCCGACTATGCGTCGGATCTGGCAGTCAACGTGTTAAGTTGGTTTTGAATTAGGAATAGTCTTGTGGTTAAAAAAAAAAAAAAAAATGATGCAATTTATACGTTAGACAAAAGCGCTCGTACGCACTGGCTAATTTATATGTAAGAGGAAATAATTTCTATTATGGCTCATTAATAATTTATACTTAAACGAAATGAGTTATTTAATTTAAATAATTGATTTGAAGGTTTAAATAGGTCGTAACCCAACATCCATCAATACAAAGGCTTACGTTATGAGATGCCAACTCATTTACATATTTTGTTTTAATACTTCAATAATTTTTTACAAGACCGATCATGTCACAACCTTTGAAACATTGTTGAATCAGGAGTACCTGTAATAGGCCAAAGGAGCTCCACGTCGTACACTGGGGCCAAACAATATTTCGTGTTTCAAAAAAGCCTCTAAATCGTAACCGATTGCAACGATTTTTTTTTTTTTTTTTTTTTTAAATGAAAGCTAATAAAATTTAAAATTTGTATAGCCAGATTTTTGTTTTTTGTTTCCTCTGTTTACTAAATTACGTGTAAATAATTATATCAGCACTGATATCTTTGAAATGAAACATTTAAATCTTTATTAGACTTGGAAAAAAATCAAAATCTATTTTTAAATCATTCAAAAATCATATTATTTCAAATAATCTCTTTGTTGTATCAAGATTTATGTTTTATGAAGGTGTCTCAGTTCTTTTCCAAGTCCAAGGATTTGAATGCTTAATTTCATCGATATCAGTGCTGATATTAAGTAAGATGACAAATAAAATATTATTCTATATTCAATTGTAAAAGTTCGTGAATTATTTACACGTAAATTGATAAACAAGGGAAACAAGAAACTATCTGGCTAGACGGAGTTGTTCTAAATTGTATTGGCTTTACATTTTTAATAAAATTATTGAAATCGGTTACGATTTAGGGGCTGTAGCCTTTTTTGAAACACGAAATCTTCGGTTTCACAATGTGGCAATATAATAATCAGTTCATAATAATGAAAAGGTCAAACATTGCACTAAAACATAATTTTATTAACAAATATCTTTCGTGTAACGCCTCATCATCAGTCCCAAAATTGCTCAACAATGTTTTAATTGTGCAAATAGTTCAAAACCTTCAAGGATTTTATATATATATATATATCTATATATATATATATATATCTATATATATATATATATATATATATATATATATACATACATACAAATGACCATATTTTAATTTTTTTGTCTTTTAGAGTCCTATTGTGCGATTTGCTCTTCTTAATGTTTTAACTGGTTGATGGGTCCTATCCACTAACACAACAGGCCTAAATGAAGCCTATTATTTATTTCTTTATATATGTATATATACAGGAAATAAAAATATATGAATTTTTATTAACAGCAAAAATCCTGATCAACAAATTCCTTCAATTGAAATTTATTTTCTCATAAATTTGATAGTGGGCTTCATGAAAAATTATTTATTATCTTGAAAACTTGTACTCTACGACGATTGTTATCTGTCAGCTAAACAAAGGAATTAGAACCTGCAGTTGTGTACTGAACTGAATATCTTGTTAGCTTATTAGTTTTTCTGTCAGAAAAAAATAAGAGAGTTTACTCCGTATGGAGGAAGGGAGGAAACGCGCGAGTAGTTTTGGAATCACTGTATTAAACCTCCCGCTCTTCAGGGGTCTTGTTGGGCTTCAGTCAATCGCAGAAACAAGAAAGAATGCGGGACTAGAACCAAGCTGGATTCATATCTAGGCGAGTTTATTTGGAGGAGGAACTATTAGAGGAGTGCTTGTTTTGAGAAGATTGTGGAGAACATCGTCGATTTTTGTCTAGTGGTTTAATTTGTTTTCACAGTATGTTGATTTTTTGACGTAATTTGTAAGAATAAATATGTTTTTTAAAATGCGTTTACTTGAATAAGCCGCTCTAGTATTTCGAAAGTGACACAACTGTTGTTTTTCAAGTATGACGATGAAAGGCATTGGTAAATATCTCTTTATCAACCATCAAAACTCCTCCTGCCTTAATGCTATTCCCCCTGCATAGGCAAGAGTGGCACATTTTCAGTTGATTTTGTTTTTGAGTTGTGTCACTTTAGAAATATTAGTGGGATATAGCAGTTATTAAACAAGATCTCTGGCACCCCTTTTCCGAAATAAACCCTATAATTATACTATAACTTATTACATTCTTGCTAACGCTTCAATAGTACTAATGAATGATTACTTATAGCTAGAATCCATAACGGAACAAAGAGATGAGTAATCCCCGTAGGTCCTAGATGTTGGTGAAGGGCCTCCAGGAAGGCGGGGGTATTCCCTTCCAGGTATACCGGCTACCCTAACAACTACCTGTGTCGGCCCTTAGATATTGTTGTGGTAACCATCTACTAAAGGCTTCCATTCTTCTCGGGACAATCTCCTCTTCCTCTTCCCTATTTCTATACTCAAAGGGAGAGCTTATTACAATTGGGCGTATAACGCTTTCACCGACTTATTGTCAAAATTTAAATGTAATAATACAGTGGACGTTACCAAGATAGAGACATATTCCTTCATAATGGTAAAATAAACATAAATTCCGAAGCTAGATGTAGTCAGGTAATCATAAATTGGAACAGAAACTTTATCTTCATAAGATATTTAAACAAAGAACAAAAAAACTAATTTAGGAAGTGATGATTTTCAAAATTGACCCTCATTTTTTTAATAAACTTACTAAATTTGATGACGATTGCTTTATAGATTACCATTTTTTTTTGAACCAGGATAGGGCTAATGCCCTTTCATTTTGCCAAACAGAAAAAGCCATCACCCCGATTGAGATCAAATCCAAGACCTTAGGCATGGACTGCTGACGCCTTAGCACTCACTGCCATCAGGCCTCCAACACCAGTGTTATAGATATGAATTTTTTAAGCATTTTAAAACAATAACAAGTTCCGAATCTCCAATTGTATTAAGCATTCCAGTTCGCAATGATCTAAAAGTTTCTGGCCTGATGATGGCTCCAGCCTGTCCGACCAGTCTAGATGTAGTCCATAGGAGAATATTGCTGCCGGTTCGGAATCCCCTTCCTGAATCCTAACGCAGGTTCGCTGTCCCAGAGAAAGTAGTGACTCACGAGGCCTTTCGGGAATTAGCCACTTGTGAATGAGCTGACTCACTTATACACACCATAACGCCCAAAGAGGTATTTAGCCCGAATCTATACATAACTCTCCTTGGAATCCGTGACGTAGTCGTAAAACGTCAGAGAAACTTTCGACCCGCTCTAACTGTGAGTATTTCAAACTTCCTGTTGGTCATATTAAGAAGCGGTTTGTGATTTTATTTACTAAGAAACAAGCGGTTGCGTCAATAATTATATATTTCTCGAATTCCAGGATATTTTTAAACTCTCATAATGGGATGAAGATAGTTAGTCTTTGAGGTGATAAGAAATCAACTAATGGTTGGAATTTGGCGAAGAGAAAACGTCAGATTTTCAGAGAAATCTATATTTCAAACGTATCGGCATGGCCTTTTGCAGTTAATTTTTAAAAGATATAAATAAAGAGAGATCGTCCTCCCCAAGATGCTAGAGACCCTCAAAAGGAATCTGCTAGTAGTATCACCCGACAAGTGGAGAGCCGTCCGAATGAAAATGAAGATGTGGAAAGATCTGGAAGTAAAGAAAATATTAACTGTCTGCAGCAGAGACAACCTCAATAACCAAAAAGAACGAAGAAGAATGCGGCCAGGAAAAAGTAAATAGACAATATGAATGTAATTTTTCCCATGATTTTTTCTTTATAGTAGGCACCAGTTTAATTAAAACAGCTGTTCTTTGATAAAAATGTTCCTGATTATTTGTTTTTTCCCTTATTTCCTTTATTTCTGTGTTCTAAAATTAGTTTTATTGTATTAGGGTTTTTCTTTTTTACTTTTGTTTTTAATATTATCTGTATTTATTGTTATGTTTTCAAGTCAAATTTGTATGTAAAACATTTCATGGGGCCAGTCGCATGCGTTGCGAAGCTCCTCAAATAAATAAATAAAGATAAATAACAGTATTTTTTAAATTAATTTTAATTTTTAGTTAGTTGGGGCCTTTAATATTTTTTGTACTTATTCTCAACTAAGTTCTTTATAAAACTACTTCTTAATTTCTTCATAAAAAATAGTTGTTTACCTAATATGCACTTCAAAAAATTGTTTTATAATCTGTTGACATGATGTTAACTTTTCCTTACTGTCCTGATTATTCTTGTTTTGAATGGTGTATATTTATTTTTTAGCTGAAGAAGGATGCCAAAGAGTAGCCGAAACGTTGGAAATATAGATTTTTCTGAAAATCTGACGTTCTTTTAACCGAATTCCAACCATTGCCAGTTCTTATCTTCAAATCTTGTTAGAAAATCATATTATCCGGTTTATTCTCAAATTCATTACATATCAAAGAGTTTATTAAGATTATTTGTTTGATTATTCTGCCGTTATCCTACTGAGTAATTGCCAGTCTTATATATTTCTAAGTACATATTGATATTTTTAATAAACGTGAGAAGGCTTTGAATTGTCTGTTCTGAAACGTCTTTTGGACGTTATTTATTATGTTGTGCTCCACAGATTTGGTGGTTTATTTTGTTGCAGTGTGTCCTAGACGTTGTCTTGTCGAAAGGATTTCTTCTTTACTGGGATGTCATTAAGCTGTAGTCCATATCAAAGAAGTGTTTAACAACTTTCAATAAAATTTTGTTCTTTTTTTTGTAAAATATAATGGAAGGGGTTTGAGCAAAATAGTACCAAGCAACATTTTAAATAGAACTTAACTATACGTTGGATGCTCCTATATGTTGGATATTATTGGGGACTCTCAGTTGAAATGGGTAGGGGCAACAAGATGAAGTAGCATACAGAGCATGTAGTCATGTTTTAGTAGCATTTACATCACAGACTGATAGTCCAACACAATATCCAACATATAGCAGCTACAGTTAAGTTTTGTTAAAAATGTTGCTTGGCACTATTTTGCCTCGAGCCCTTCAATTGAATCATCCAATGTGACAAATATCAGGTGTTTTTCGTTTCTATGTATCACATGTTTAGAAAAAAAAAATTACATTTGTAGACATTACATGCATCATCGTTATTAAATCTTCCGTTTACTTTAAACATCTTTCAAGTCTGAATAGTTAATCTATGAAAATTTGATTAAACTGTGAAACATTAATTTGAACAGTAAGTTAAAGATGCGGGTATTAAACAAAAAATAATCCAAATATTTAAATTCTTTCAAACCTCCTGTGAATGACGTAACCTTTTATTAGTATAGCCACACACCTTAGAAAAAAAATGTTTCTTGGCTACCTAATTCAGTAGCCTTATGACGAACGGGCAATATGAAAATCCCAGAATGAAGAATTTTAAAAATACGACGGAGGAAGAAAACATTAATGTGTATCTGAAGCTTTCCATTAGATAACTCATTTTAACATACTGAGATAGCTCATTTGATTAAGGTGCTAAGCGGTGAACAAATCCCAGATTGCTAATTTTGTCTAAAGTTAATGGTTTAACGTTAAAGTGCTTTGTTTGTTTGTTTATTGATCCTACAAAAAGATATTCTCTTTTTGTTGGGTTAATGGAACAGAACATACAGTAAAATCAACTTATTGTCGTCGTCTACCAACAGATACAATAATTGGTAGACAACGACTTTTTAAAACATAATAAAAAATAATTTATTCATAATTGATTCTGGAAAAAGCTATAGTTTTGTCACCTAATGATGAAAAACTAAAATGAAATAAAAGTAAAATAATGATTTAAAAATTAAGTCACTGACGATGTACACTGTTCTTTGTATTATAATATACGGTGGCATAATAAATGAAAACAATTAAATTATTATAATGGTCATGAATGGTCTAACCAATATTGTTCGGTTGTGATGCCTAGGCTACTCAAATCGAATGTAGATTTTTGTTATTGTCTCGGCAGGGATTTGTTCTGGCCATGAGATTAGTATGGAGACTTAGGGGAATGTGAAAGGAGATAATGAAAATAAACGACTTTCATAGAGTGAGAAGGACAGAAAGTGTCCGTAGAGAACCGAGAGGTAGTAATCACGAGTGAGTCTCTGTGAGAAGACAGAGAGGGGAAGAAAAGAAAAAGACGGAAATACAAGGTAGAAAGAGTGGAGGAAGGTGTTAAAAGCGGAGGAGGAAGGAGAGAGAGAGGAAGACAGGGATTTAAACATTGAGAGAGTGAGTGAGTGAGTGAGAGAGAGTGAGAGTGTGTGAGAGAGAGAGAGAGAGAGAGTGTGAGAGAGGGAGAGAGAGTGAGTGAGGGAGGGAGGAAGAGAGACCTGACCTAGGGGCTAGGACTAGCCTAGATCCCCCCTCCACCACCTACATAGACTGTTTTCATCTGAGGTTATTCACCTCTTATCTCTTTCTCTTCTCAGCCTCCATCCTAATTCACTAAAATTTTGAGCCAATAATAATAATAACATGATTAAAACAAAATACCTTTAAGTAGAAGACATTTCAAATTGACAATAGTACCAGGAGCGAAATAACTTCCGGGGGGCTAGGGTATACTAAATAAATACTTTAGTGTAAAATGGGGAGCTCCTCTGAACACCTAGTAAACCAGGGTAAATGTTGAAGGCATTTTTCGTTTTTATAGGCTTTTTGTACACGATATGTTCACGCCAAAGCCTCCTCAGGCCCCCTTACATACGCCTAGGATTGTTGCTCTTGAGATATTTAGTTTTCTTATCAAGGAATAACAAGGTTTGACATATTTTGTGGTGGTGAGCGTCACACAGTGGGGCAAAACGACTTTTCGCGTTTTAAAAAATCTACAACCTCTAAATTTTAACCAATATCAATGCATGTTTTTTATTTTTAAATGAAAGCTAATAAAATTTAGGAGAACTTTGTCTAGCCAGATTTTTGTTTTTTGCTTCCCATGTTTATTGAATTACGTGTAAATAATTTAGGAACTGTTACAATTGAACATAAAACAATGTTCCATTTTTCATCTAACTTAATATCGGCACTGATACCGTTGAAATTAAACATTCAAATGCTGAAAGAACAAAATCTCTTTTCAAATCATTCAAAAATCATATTTCAATTAATCTCATTATTGATTAAAGATAAATATACGTTTTGAAGATGTATCAGTTTGATTCCAAGTCTTATCAAGATTTGAAGGTTTAATTTCAACGACATCATCGGCTGATATTAAGTTAGATGAAAACTAAAATATTATTTTATGTTCAATTGTAAAAGTTCGTGAATTATTTACACATAATTTAATAAAGATGGGAAGGAAAACACAAAAATCTGGCTAAACAAAGTTGTTTTAAATTTTATTAGCTTTCATTTAAAAAACCATTCATTGAAATCGGTTAAGATTTAGAGGCTGTAGTTATTTTTGAAACACGAAATGTCGTTTGGCCACACTGTGCGTCGTCAGCGTTACCACAATCGTGGGCCGAGAATGCTGCATATGTCGAAAGTACTCCAGTTGGTTGCCAGTGGCGGTGGATTCCATCTGAAGGTATGTCAACAGCGTACATATTTACTGATGAAACTAATCCTCTAAATTATTCATAATCAAGATTACTTTCTCAATATTATTGCTATTAATTCTCAAGTTAAATTTCAGCTAAATAAACTATCGTTAAATTTAAAAATATGTTTAATTTAATATTTGATATTTGATTATTTAATAAATGAAACAAAAAAATGTCATTGAAAAATACAGAGGTTGAATAAGGAGACTTTGACAGCTGACTTCACCCGCGCTGGAATTGCAGGAGGCGCACACTCCTTTTGAGAAGCACAAGTTGAGAAGAAAGTAGGGCTGTATCGGTTTCACTTCCGACATATTCCTCCACTTGTCCTCCATTAATTAGAGGCCCCATGTCTCTTGATGAAAAGTCACAATATAAACTTATTAAATTAGATGATTATGTTATTATTAGCATATGATACTTTTCCTTTGTTCTGTACTAATGGGGGGCGAGGTTAGCACAGTTGTAGAGCACTGGACTAATAAGTTGGAGGACCTGAGTTCAAATTCCGAGGAAGCACTAAAGATTTTTATCTTCGGCCTCCCTGACCGTCCCTAGGCCAACCCAGCCTTTAATTAATTTAATAATGGGTACCTTGGTGCTAATGACTCTAGCAGTCGAAGCAGCAAAGGTGGCCGGAGCATAGTACTGACCACACTATCTCCCTAGTGTGCCGTATGGACATGAATCAGATACCTACCTATAGTCGGGACTGATTTTTCTTTGTTCTGTACTAATGATTAATATTTTTTAATTAATAGTGGGATGCCTTGTTGCTGTGAGTGTGAAGGCTTTGCCTGAACTCTTTGCCTAATGTTTTGGATTCTATTACTTATATGGTTCCTCCAAGATTTTCCGACTGGCAGTTGTGGCTACAGTTGTTTTTGGAATAAGCATGTTGGTTGAGATTATGAGGACTGTTATCCTTGCAGAATCCAATTTACAATAAAGTCTTTCATCTCGATGGTAAAGTCCTGGTATTTTCACAGTTTCTCAACATACGATTTCCGAGTGCCCTCACTATTGGGGACTGCGATATCAATAATATCAGCTGTTTGTATTTTTAAAATTTCTCATAATTGTCCAAGCCAAGACTCTTGATCACCTCGATCTTCATGAGTCACTCGTTTTCCACACCCCTGAACTTAAGGGGTGATTAACGATTGGATTCTCCCTAGAAGGAGGTACACCTTCCCAAGGGAGGGGGGTGAGATCACACACGAGCCTACCCAGAACTCCAAACACCCCCGGAAATGTGAAAGTCCGATCTGAGTACAACTTGATTTACAATTGCACCAAGAGCCTGTATAGCCCTTACAATAGGAGTGGTTTTCCCATAGCTTCAGTGTGGGCCGGTCAGTGACCTAGGAACACACTGCCTTCTGACCTACAAATCGCTTCCTAGCTTTTCGTGGTTGTCCTACTAAACACCCGACCACCCATGGCTCTGTCGAAGGGCCGAAAATCGTCCTAAAATAGGATCTTCAAAAGGGGGCATTAGTGACAATGGATTCCTTTTAACTGGGGGACAAAGTGTATCTGTCCTTAGGGAAGTGACCTGAATACTCTAAAGATTGTCTTTCTAATCGACAATTATGAAGCTTCTGCTTTTAGACTATATCTACTGAGATATTGTGTTGATAAATAATAAAAATAAGTCAGTCACGCAGGAGCTGGATACCTAAGCCCATTTCTCAATAAGATGATTAGTTTACGCCACTGTACTGATGAATGTGCATAAAATAATCTGTATAATTACAGAATGTCCAACTCTCAGTCATCTTATCGCTTTTCCGTTCATATTCCTAGACTCATTTGCAAAGCTTAGAGTAGAAACAGTTAATGTTTTTCCGAATAAGACCACAGTATCAGCATCTGTGACATTGTGCTAATAGTTTTGTACATACAGCACTAATGATCAATTTTGTTCATAAAAAAGTCTTTGTTTACTTAATACGCACTTAAAAAATTGTTTTATAACTTATTGGTATGTTGTAAAAATTTTCTTTTGTGATTATTCTCGTTCGTAAATACGTATATTTATTTTTTAGCTGAAGAAGACAGCCAAAGGTCATGTCGAAAAGTTCTAAATATAGATTTTTCTGAAAATCTGGCGTTTTATCTTAGCAGAATTCCAACCATTCTTATCAACTCGCCGACTGACTATTATCTAATTTTAATTATTTAAGTTCATGACAAACAAATTTTATGACTAGGGAACGGATTTTCATGTAAAACAAAATTCAAAACATGTACATAAATATTTAACTAATTAAAATGAAATATGTAATGAAAAATTAAAAATATGGAGTACACAAATACCTAAAATACTGTAAAATATTGAGCATAAATAATTAGTAAGAACTTTTATTATAAATAGAAAGAACAGAAGTTGAAAATATAAAGAACAAAATCATTAAAAATCTATAACATATTGAAAAACAAAGCATAAATAACAATTAGGTACTCATTTTAAAATAGGAAAAAAGAAGTTGAAAAATTCTACAGATAAAAATGATTTTGAAAAATCAGACATGAAGTGACGCTGGTCTGATCTCGTAAGGGGAGTATACAGTGGTGGGGTCACCGATCAGGCCCATTATTTCTGTTGATTTTGCATCGAAAAATCTAGCTCGAAGGAATAAAATAAAATCGGTTGAAAATTTATTATTTTATATCTCGAGTTTGGAAAATGATATCGACATGATTCTTTCAATAATCGGCTGTCAGGATATAATCCTAGATATCGAACCTCGTTAGATGCTAAAAGTGGAATGTTTTTGAGGTATACAGAAGAACATGATCTCCAGTTGAGAGTGGATGTTACCTGTTTGCAATTTTCTGGAATGATTTTTATTCCCCACTTTTCACTCCAATATTTTATTACGGCGTTAACATGTCCCTGGAGGTGCTAAGATGCTACTGAAGGATCAGCGGTAATGGATAGGATGGCTAGTTATAAAACTTAAGCTTTTAAATATATTATATTTTTAGATATCACTGAACCAGAAAGTAATATAAATCTTTTAAGAGTATTGTTATTAAGTGTTTAAGGAAATAAAGAGCATTGAGTCGGGTCCTACCACAACACCCTGGACAACGCCCTTCTCTACGGGGAAGTAATGGCAGAGGAGGACCATAAATTTCAGAAAGACTCAGCTTTCCCTAAAGTCCACTAACCCCATGTATTCACACTATGGTTTCAACATTTCGACACGCTCCTCCCTTCGCAAAAACAACAAAAAGAAAAGAAATTCTGTACCCACACAACAGCCAACCGTAGACATTTGGCAAAACAAAACAAGGAAATACCCCCCGTACAGTAACCTGCCATTTCCTGATTTTCTGGACAGGCAAAAGGACAATTATTCATGGTGAAAAGAGGCTTTTCATACTTATTGGCGTCAATTTTCATGATTGTCAGATGATTCAAAAAATGTGGCAATAAAATGTAATATATTTTACTTTGACATTCATGATATTACAAATATCCAAACATTAATATAAAATAATTTTATTATATATCATTCGAAATGTCAAAAAACACACACATTAAATAAATTGTATTTATTAATTACTTTTTAGTAGTTTTACACCTTTAGACCTTTATCAGGAGCTATAGTTTAAACTATTTACAACCACAGCAGAAAAATGCATCTTCCATTATAAATGGCTCTTCATGGCTGAATTTTAATAGGATCAATATATATATATATATATATATATATATATATATATATATATATATATATATATATATATATATATTAATTCTTGTGAAAGATGACCCGATATATATTTTTTTTTCACTTTTTCTTGTTTGTTTTTCTGGCAGGGGGTCGATAAAGCAGTACACTCTTTGTTCACATTAACCGCTTTATTTGTTATGTTTCGCCCGACATGTTTCGTGCCTTTTCGCACCTCTTCAGGGGCTTTCCTATGTAACAATATTTTTTTGTAAATCCTAAACTTTAAATTGTTTACACTAATATACATATCCTGTCCCTAAATAATTTACATTTCAACATATAATTTTTAAACTTAATCTTAATCCTACCTTATCAAGAAGTCCTCTCGTCATGTTGTCTAGCTTGAGTCAGGCGTAGTACTGAAAAGTCATCTGTGGTAATTAATATGGCTGTTTGTATCGATTCTTTAGCTATTTTCATGGTATCGATTATTGGTGAAATTTGTTTTGTGAGGTTTAATTTATTATACTATGGAAAATTTGGTTCACATTCTTTAAATCTGTTTTTTTATTTATAGCAGTGTTGGAATTTTTAATTATGTAAATATTTTCTTTGATTTTTCTTTTTAAAGTGTTCCTCTCTTTATTTAAAATGTGAACGTCCTTAAAGTTAAAGTTATGTTTTAAAGTTAGTGCGTGTTCTGTCAATGTTGTCCTGTTTTCGTTTGTGGCTATGCTTTTTGCGTGTTGCACGATTCTCTTTTGCAATAGCTGTGCCGATTCCCCAATGTAGCATGCGTTGCAATCGTTACATCGAATTTTGTATATATTGTTCTTTGTACTTGTTGGTTTAATTTTGTCTTTAATATTGCTAAATCTGTTTTCTATTTTGTTCCCATATTTCCAACTTATTTTCCCTACGTCTTTACATATTTGTTTAAGTCTATTGGCTATTGAAGGATGGTAATGAAAAGTAAAAAATCGATTTATTTCATTCACATCTTTGTCATTTTCTTTTGTTAAAACCTGTTTTCTCTTTTGTAAAAATAAATGCTCATTCAAAGCTATTTGCTTATTTAAATTCGTATTTTTCATGAAGAATTTTTGAATACTTGTCTGTAATAACTTTCGCTTTTTTGAATTGTTCTGTGATTCGGGAGGTTTATCGTTTTGATCTCGTTTGCGCTTGTTTTTATTTTCAGTGTCCTTATTAAGCAAACCTGAAACTAATTTAATTTTTTTAGGTGGCATTGACTCTGTGATAGTATCAGAATATTTTCTTTTCCTTTTGCATTCTATGTCATCAAAAAAATCGTCAGATATGCTAAAAATTTCAGGTTTAAATTCATATTTGTCTTGCTTATTCGGAAGCTCAGTTGGTCTTTTTGTATACAATATATGTTTTTCTGCCCTTTTTATTTGCTGCTCTATTAATGATTTAGGATAGTTGTTTTCTTGAAACATATTTCGCAATTTATTTTTTATTTCGCAAAAATACTTAGAGGAAGTTCTGTACAAAGCTGATAATGTCCGATTGTATAAAATATTCTTTTTAAAATTAAGTAGGTGATTGGAATAAAAATTAATCATTCTTGTTGAATGATACGTCTTTGGTTTTCATTTGTATTCAATAAAATTATCCTCATTTCTAATTAGTTCCATGTGTAAAAAGTTTAATCTTTTATCAGCTTCCAACTCTTTGGTAAATTGTATATTATTATATTTGTTATTAAACGTTTCTAAAAGCTTATCCACTTCCTCCTTCTTTACACATAAAATAAGATCGTCTACATATCTGTACAAAAATTGAATCTTAATTGGAATTAAGATTCAATTTAATCATCATTCAACAAGAATGATTAATTTTTATTCCAATCACCCACTTAATTTTAAAAAGAATATTTTATACAATCGGACATTATCAGCTTTGTACAGAACTTCCTCTAAGTATTTTTGCGAAATAAAAAATAAATTGCGAAATATGAGAGAAACAAAACGAAAATATTCTACAAATATTCTCTGTTTAACTATTTTTTTTATTTAAAAACAAAACAAAACGGAAATACAGCATCTTAATAATATTTTCATTCATTTATTTGATAAAAAATAAGAAAAAGGAGAGTTGTTTTTGTAAAGATTTTTTTTTTTTTAAAAAAAGGTTATACCACTGTATTTCATCTGGATTTTTTTTGTGTGCATCAACTGCTATGGTCACTAGCACCCCTTCAACTGGAAACTAAAATTAATTTTAAAGATATGACAGATTGATTATAGATTAGCTGACTATTTTACACCATATTGAATTCGTTCAGTCAATGACCAGTCTAGACGTTTCGCCCGTGGGCGAAACGCTGTCAATGCGGGGTGCTCATAAATAGATTATACAGTCTAGACGTGGCCCTGCTAGTGGAAGGTTCTACTCCTCAAGCTGAGGCTGAAGTTGTGGTGTAAAGCATATTCCCTTGAAGAGACGTCAAAATGGTGCGAAACATGTAGGGAAGTTAAAATAAAAAGTGTGTGGTGTAGTGTTATTGACCTTCCGCCTTGTTCGATAATTCTATAAATTTGAGCAAAAGGTCAGTTAATGATTAATTATTAGTTGTTTTTTTTTAATTGCATTCAACAGTAAAATAATTATTTTAGTAAAAGAAGGTAAGAAAATGACAAACGTATTGACAATAATGTTTTCCTAGAGGGAACGTTGAGAAGGCGGGCGAATTCGTTTCCGCTTATGTTACTGACAGTTTTCTCTTGTGCTGCCTTAATTAAATCTCCCTTCTCTTCGAGATTTTATTTTATATTTTTCGCAGAAGATCGAAACTTACCAATAACTTCTTCTATTTCTTTACTAATTGCACAGAAACGCGACGCAGGAGTTCCTGCGGGTTGGACTTTTCTTATCAAATACGATGTCCGAAATTCCACTAAATCCACAGTAGTTTATCTCTACGATCAACTATTTTTTCTACATTTATACGTTTCTTTACAGATCAACCAATTCTGATATCTCCAAATTGGGAGGATTGAGAGACTTTTCTGGCTTGTTTTTCACGCCCAACAAGCAGGACAAAAACCTGCCAAACGTTTTGCGAATTGCAATTATCCCGGTCTTGCACCTTTACCTCAAGAGGGCATTGCTCTCCTCATTGTCAGACCTGTCTGGTCATTTTGGCAGCGAAGATTTACAACCACTCCTCCCGACAAAGCCTCTCGACCATTCTACAAATAATGGACCTTCCCTTTATTTTAGGACTGTCCCTTCCGCAATAACCAAGTTTCGCAACATTTCTATTTTCTTCCCTGAGTGGTTAATGACCTATGAGCCTTTGAGGGTTTTCTAAAATGTCTTTTCGTAACCATTCTCCTGAACAACTAATTTCAATTGATAATTAATGATTTGTGCTTAATAACAGCTTGCTCAAAAATGGACAGATTTTTATAAAATTAGGCAATGAAATACTGTGATTTGATAGGTTTTGTTCCTTAACCAGCAGAATCTGTCCGCCGGAACATCTTTTATTCGGCATAATTCCTGCTACAACATTTTTTAAACGCTTTATAAGTAATTAGGTGTGGCAAATCTAATGAAACAATTTTGAAGGTCATATCTAAAAACGTTGTCTAGGAAAACGGAAAAAAAACTAGACTTTTCATGGAATTATAGGATATATCTTGAATTCGGTTGGGAAATCGTGTTTGAGATTTCATTTTACGTTTTATGTGTTTTTCATTTTCCAAAAAAAATATTTTATTACTGTTTTATTGTAAGCTATCCAAATGGCACTAGGTATAAGAACTGAAATGCTCTTAAGAGATTGCATTTCCGATTTTTTTAGAGTCGGATTTTTTCAAATATTAAATCAATTATTTTAGATTATATCATTATAAATTATAAATTAAGGATGGCGTACTGTACATTTGAATATCTTTTGACAACCTAATTATTCGGCCTTTTTCAATGTAAATATACAGTCCTTTAAAGGTTAAAAGTAAGGACTAAATAATGATAAACAATTGTATAAATGTTGTGTTGTTGTGCACATGTCTATCGCCATATTGACACCATTTCAAAACATCCACGGCGGTGTATCTGAAATTCGTACTGGAGAAATCTACCCTCCATTATTTCAGCAAATATTCAGCTGGTCTCCAAAAGTAGGCCTCTCAAACGGTCTTTTATACTTCTTATCGTAAATAACATATTACGGAACCATATATCAAAGATCAACTTCCCGCGACCGGTTTATACTGAATATGGGGCCACAGGCATATACCCAATCAATAAGCTTAGAAATATTTATATATTTAAGTTAAAAGTTTAATTTTACAAAAATATTTTACATTTATTCGAATTTTTATTAATGTTTTTCTTCATTTAGCTCCTGTTTGACCCATCTATTTATATTCAACAGAAATGGGTAGGTCCAGAAAGGAAAAAAATTTCTTAGTGGAATATACCTATGTATACCTATCAGATTCCATGTTAAAAATAGGAAAATTTTATTTGACAAATGTTTTAATAAATATAATTTTAAATAATTCACTTTTATAATTGCTCAGATCAGAAATTTTCAACACGGCACATCGAAAGTAGAGAATAAAGATGGGAAGTACATTGGCAATTTACTTTCTTTTATTGATAATTTGCCCAAAAAAAGGAGATTTTAAGAAAAAAAATAATGATAAAAATCATCAATCATAATTTAAAATTCATAATGACCGGTTATATTACCTTCCAAACAAAACACCTTATGATTTTTAATTACTATTTTTATTTACGAAAAAATAATTTTACAAATTCACAATATAAACGTGAATATTTGCTAGAAATACTTTTCTTTGCATATAGAGCGTCTCTTTGCATGTATTTATATATAACGTCTCTTTGCTTGTATTGCTTGTAGGGAAAAATAAACAATATCCTCTCTAGGAAGAATAATGGAGTTATGCCTCGTTAATGGAGGAGGGATATTTGAGCATTTTCTTTAAAATAGGAGTGTAACTTTTGACTTTTTTCTTCATTAAGAGAAAAAGAAGTTCATTTTCTTTACAATAAATAAAATTGTTACTATTAAATGAAACTTCTACCTAAACCCCTAATTGTATTCCTTTTATTTCATAGTTTAGACAAAGGGAACAATTTTGTTGAATGCTGAGCACACTCTCATATGCTGGATTACCTCTCCCCCAAGAAAAATAATACATTAATAAATTAAAATATTAAGTTATTTCCGTTCATTTTATAGATCTCGACGAGACTACAACTTTGCCTCTTTAAAAAAAGTTGATATCTCAAAACGTTTAGGGGTTATTTCTCTTTTGGGCCGATTATCTGGGCCACCCTGTGTGTGTGTGTATATATATATATATATATATAAATCATACATACAAGTATAATTGTTATAAATACTTTCTCATGGAGTATCTGTCCCGGAACCGGCTAAAGAAAGCTGAAAAGAAACGCAATATTATCTGGAAGAGGAAGAGAAAAAACTTTTACAGTTAGGGTGCGTAGATAGTAAAAACTAGGGTCTGTTCTGGGACCCTTCGAGGTAGCAGCTCTCATACATAAACAAAAAAATGTTAAAGCACACTCCCCAAATGTTTTGTGTTGCCACAACCTGCCCAACCTAACGGGACCTGTTGCCTTGCACTCATAGAACTTATTGTCCGACAGCTTTAGACGCTCACATCATCGCTACAATAGGAAACAACCTTGGTCATAAATTACGTGGAGCCCAAACATAAAAAAAAAAAAAATGCTCTAATTAGTGATATTTTTGAGAAGTGATGCTTATCAGCTGTTTTTATGTTAAAACCTAGCAATTGTTTGCTCTACGTTATTCAAACGCAATTGTCGGGTTACAAAAAGGTGAAGTATTACGTATCGTGGATGATAAACACACTCAGATATTTTTTTTTGTATTATGTTTTCCGGTAGTGGGGTTGGTGAATTCCAGAGAGTAAAACAAAATTCAGTCTTCAACAAAATTTTCTAATACGTGATTTGCATGTGGAGTTCTCTCATATTTCTTTATTGTTTCAACTATTCTGTTTCTTAATTTAGCATTTTTTTTTTGTCTTTTAGCTGACGAAGGCTACCAAAGAGTAGCCGAAATGTCCTTAATACAGATTTTTACAAAAATTGTATTGATGATTTCTTATCCCAACTATTTCTGACTGCTCATCACCTCGACGGCTGATGGAAATGGAACATGCCTATTTTAGATTCAGATTCTATGTTGATAAATATTAAACTTTTATTTGGAAAATATAATTTTAGACTACTAGTTCACTTTTGAAGTTGCTTAATTCGGAAGTTTTTTAACTGAAGCTATCGGAAGTGGAGCTTGTAGATGGGATGCACAGCGACAAGTCAGCAACAAAGAGATTTTTTTTTTTGTTTTTTAAATAATAATATAGAAATAGTATTTAAAAATCATAATGATAGGTTACATCTCAGTCCAAACAGGATATCTTATGATTTTTATTTAGGAAAAAGTGTGAATTGGTTTTCAAAGTCACAATATACAGGGTGTCCCTCATTGAGATTTTATAACTTTATGGGTTTATTCTGCACCTGATTTGTTGTTCAGGGACGCAGAAATGAGCATTCTATCTGAAAATGTAGCAGAGCTATTCAAACTTTTGTCTATTTTCAAACCTATTGAGTTTTTTGTTTTGTTTTTTATGAAAAACTGTGTTTTCCGGATTCGTAGTTAATATATCGTAAATAACGACCACATTTTTAGAATCTACATTAACTTTCCAATAAGAAACATCCGTGATTGAAATTTTGTCATGTAAATTAAGAGCTACTAATAGCCATAAAGAGGGACTCATCTCTGCGTCCCTGAACTACCAATGAGATGCAGAATAAACCCTTAAATGTATGACACCTCAATGCGGGACACCCTGTATAAGGGATTTTCCGCTAGAAAGACTTCTTATGCCCCAGAAGTATAAAAAATTCGCAGTTAACTTAGAGCCATCAAATTTATTTGAATATAATGTTGTTAATATATGTCTAAAAGCTGTATTTAACTCCAGTAAGTATTGTTGTAGAGAAAGAGGAAATATTTAATAAGAACAGCCATATGTTGTATACATTGAATGGTAGGGAGATGAAGACAAAGACCAAGACCTTACTGTAGAGGAGATATTACAGCAACACATGATGTCTCTATGACTCCCCATATGTCCCGTTGATTACACACTAGAATACCGCAACATTTGTGTTATTAGTCATGCGGTATCTTTATACCGCTCCAGAAGGTAACTGTCTGCCACATGGCACACATCAAAATCTTTACTAGTCCGTATGGGAGTTTCACGCTTTAGGGATTTACTTGTTTATTATTTTTAGTTGTATTTTGACAGTTTTAATATTATCGTTCAACAAATTGCCACAGAATAAGCACCGATAGTATTCTGACAATTTTATTCATACAATGATGTAAAAGTATTTACTTAGCTTTTTGTGTCTTCTGTTTTCTATAAAAAACGTTTAAGGATCGTCTGGTTCTGTTACCCTAGGAAGCTTGTATCTAAAATAATCTTCGAGGTTGGGAGATGTAAATTTTTCATGTTTTAAAATTATAATCACGTAGCTAAGCATGAACGTCTTACGTTGTTTTCATTAGTCTATATTCTGGGAATATGGCTGTCACTAACTACACATGGCGTTGGACAGGACGTGGTTGGCTGTATCTTGGCCGGCTCGATCTTCATATCTTACGCCCTAGGAAGCTTTTCGCATGAGGAAACATTAAAGATTTGGTCTACAGGGAGCTCATTAGCTCAAGGAAGTACCTCATCCACCGCATCAGATGGGCCTGGGAACAGATTACAGCAGAGCAATGCACAACAGGCCAACCAGTCTGTCAATGTGCGTTGTGATGCCTGTATTACTGCAAGGGGCAAAACCTTTTTGAATTGATTGTTAGGAATTATTAGAAGAATAAATCATTAATTTTTATAATTATGTATGCGTCCAGTTCTAAATGTTAAACTGTTTAAAGAATTGAAAGTTTTTTTGTTTTGTGTTTTATCAAATTTCTCCGAAGAAAAGTAGCTATTTTAATTTATATTGAACTTGCAGATTTACATGCATTACATGTACCAAAAGATTTGGTTCAGGAACAATGACTGTTTATTATAGAGGGATGTATAGAAATACTCTGCGTGAAGTCGAAGCGATACTCGACTATAATTTTGGGATGATGTGGATTAAAGGAGGTGGTGGTGGGGCTGGGAGGGGGTAGAAGATAAAACATATACGTTTAACCGTTTTTATATATACCTTATGAAAGGTTGCCTTTTCATAAGTTTTTTGCGTTTTTCTAGGAAAGGAAACAAAAACGAGGTATATGCCAAAGAACTTTTCTTCCTTTTTCCATTCTGCTTCGATTCCCGAAGTTTGACCGTTTATTTTGGGGATACCCTGTATATATATAATATATATATATATTCACTTAGTGAAATGATGATAGATGATGAGAGATAAGAAGAGATATGGACTTGATGAGTGATGAACATAAGGACTTAGCGACTGTTGGTCGTGAGAGCTGGAGCTATGTGGCTCAGTGGATCAACGGTGGTGAGGTCGTTCACCCCGCACCTCTTTCAGGGGCTTCTTGCGGGACCTCAGGGAGTATCCAGTCCCAAGTCTCTTGCACTTCACTTACAGTTGTGATGCAGTTAGTCTCAAAGGTCAAAATGCTTCAGGTGCACTGAAAGAAATTCGATTGTATAAAATATAGGAATTTTTCAATTAAGGGTGAATATGCTTCCTGTATTTCGCAAATAATGTTACAGACAAATACTCAATAAGCAGTAATTTTATATATCAAAGCAATAATAATAATTAAAAATGAATTCTTACTTCGTAGTATGAACTATTACGCTAATAAATAAAATAATAAAAATTTTAAACGCTCTTACCTTTATTGCTTTTGAACTAGAGCAGGCTTCTGCATCTATTGATGGTCATTTTGGTGGTGCCCTAATGTTTTTTTTTGTGTAACCCCGATTAGAGATATTTCTTGATAAAGTGATTACGACGGTTGTTGGTACATAAGGTAACGGATTAATACGTGGGCTTGTGATTCTTCTTTAAGGTTGTATATTGTCTTTTTTGTCTCTGTATTAATTCAGTATTTGTCTATAGTGTAATTCCCTTGCCCCACTTAGTTTTATTGACCTTTTTTTTTGGATAGATTTTTGTCATTTTTTTGTATAGAGTAGTCTTATATGATTTGAAGGGACAGTATAAGCTACCGAATAATGTCTCAATTACTATGACAATGACTCAAGAAAGCTGGGATAAGGTAGCTGTTAGTCACGACCGAAGCTTTTACGAAGCTCGGGATGGCTTCATAAGAAGTACTATTAAGTCAAGGTCGACGATGACTTTGGTAATAAGTCATGTTTCAAATTACCAGAAGTGTAATGTGATCATAAGTCACGTGTCCGCTTTGTATTAAATGAATAAAACCAAAATCTAATGTTGAAGCTATTTGTCTTTGCTAATATTTCCGGTTTTAAGCTATTTTGCCAATATTTGCGCGACCGGAAGATATTAACAGACAATTCTAATTTTTCAGTGTCCCAAAGATGACAATTTCATCTATATAAAAAAATGGTAAATTGAAAAATAATAAAAATTACCTGTAACATGTGAATTTTTTAAAATGTTAGAGCACATGTGTCACCGGAAGATACCAACAGATATTTTTAATATTTTTTCCCCTTTTTATTCTCTCAATTTCGAAAGTTTTTCGCGGTGTTACGACTAGAAAAATTTTTCTTGACTTTTTTCAAACCACCCTACTATATGAAGGGTTTACAGCGCAAGTAGACCAAGTCCATTTTTGATATTTTATGTTGTAATGATATTGAAGAGTATTACTAAAATGGCTCTTTTCAGTGCTACGGGAGACTGAGTCCTAACTTAATTATTTTGCCACTTGTAGCAGTTCACACACACATCTGGAAGTCATTCAAATTGGTTTTCAGAGCAAAAGTAAGCCAAGAACAAGTTCTATGAACCAGCCTATACATAAATAATGTGATATTTAAAATTGTAATCAGTGTTAGAGTTCAAATCGATTTAAGACTTATACTGGTCAATAGGATTTATACGACATTTCTGCAATTAATACTCATTTTCTGAAAACTGTGTAACATGGACTTGGTGTAGTTGTGTTCTGAACCCTTCCCAGCACAATATGCTATACTGTACAAGTCTCAGAAAAATATGTTACCCTCCAATAAAAACTCTTGTTTATTATTAAAGATATATTAGGGAGAACTATCACTAAAATAGCTGGCGCTAAAACTAAGTACTAATAAGCCTTGATGTTAGGATGAATTGCGAGTAGATCCGGCCGACCGTGACCCAGAGCAGGGTGAACGACCTAGGAAAGCGGGCCAGCGAGAATTATGTCACCAGTACCAGGTCTCTAGCAGGGGGTAAAGACCCTGATATCTAAGCTCAATTAGTAAAGCACTTAGCAAGGTTCAAGTACATTCATATATAAGATTTATTCTGAGGAAATTGTCTCGTATACATTTAGTATTATTGTAGTCCAGGCCGCATCGGTTTTGGGTTGGATGTTGAAAGAGGGCCAGCTAATGTTTGCGGGATGTCATTGTAGCAACTTACATACCTAACCATAATTGATGTATACGAAAATCAAAAATTTTCAGAAAAATATTCATTTTTTTTTAAATATAAAAAATTACTTAGATTTATAATGAAATTTCCCATAGGGCCTCATTAGTTATGTTAAAATTTATATACTGCATTACAAAACAGCAAAACAAAAAAATAAAAACTGTATACTTTTTATGTACTGTACTATTCTTTTCTTTAAACTTTCTGATTCTTCCGTGGGCATATATAATGGGGGTTGCAGCCCTCCCCCCCCCGACATTTTTTTTGATCGGTAAAATTGTGTCATAAAACCGTTAAAAATAAATTAAATAAGATTACTTCGTTCATAAAAAATCTTTTATTTTAGGCGTAATAGCGTTTTAGTTGGTTAAAACTATTCCAAGTTCTAAATTGTTAGTATTCCATACCCGGGAAATGGTCTCAGCCCCCCTCCCCCGAAATTTTCCCAGCCCCCTTCGAAATTATTTTCTATATACGCCCGTGGATTCTTCAATGTATTTTGCATCACAATTATTACACACCACCGTATAAATATTGTATTTGGTTTGCAATTTTTCTTGTTTAGATTTTAAGTTACTGAAATAGTTGCCACATTTCTAGGCAAGATTTCCCACAGAAAGTGTTCTCAATTTATTCTTATACACCGGATTATTCTTAAGAATGCACCAATTATTATTTTTTATCTGTCCCAGATGTGCTTATTAACTGACTAGAAAATTTGACGTTCCCATAGATCACGATAATAACGGTGGTTCAACTTTCTGTGTGTGTATATATATATACACACACATTAGTAAAACAAGATAAGAATGTGAGAAACGTATTGGTTGTAGGGAAGGTAGGAATTGTCAGGGTTCCGTCGTTATTTCTTAATAAAACAACATTTTACATGTGAAAATGGTTTTATTGTGTCCCCACGATTCGGCTTGAAATTCAAGCCTTCATCAGGGCTGTGAAACAAGTAGGAGTGCAATTTAAGCTCTAGCTACAGCACATACTTTCTGTATAATGATTTTCTATTTTTTTTTCTTTTTAATATATTTGTAAATTTATAAACTAGTACTAACTCTGTCCTACTTGTTTTGTCGGCACACAATAAACCCATTTTCACACGTAAAACGTAGTTTTATTAAAAATGACCGAACTCTGATAATTCCTACCTTCCCATCACCAACGGTCAACGATCTCCTCTCAATATATTGGTTGTAGTGTTTCCAAGAGCGACCTAAAGAGAATGAAGTAATTTCCGCTGAGGATACTGTCAGCTTCCTTTTGTAGATCCTAAAATCTTACCTCTCATCGAGATTTCATCTTATATTTGCCACGAAAGATCAATACTTATCAATGATTTTATTTCTGTACTAATGGCACTAGGGGTTGGGGTTGGATTTTGTTTATTTACATCGTTTTCATGCAATGTTCGTTCGATTTTTATTTTCAATCCGGTGCTTCACTGGCTTCTTTTAGCACTTTCCTCCGAAGGAAAGTAGGTAATTGAGGTTGGACTCATGACGGAATTTTTGAAAAATTTCTTCAAATCTTTATCGACCCTACCTAGTAGACACCGAAAATGACCCCCGTTAAAATTTATATATATCTATATATATGTATATATATATATATATATATATATATATATATATATATATATATATATATATATATGTGTGTCTGTTAACACGATAGCGGCCAGAGTTTTTGTTTTTTCATCACGAAACTTGGTATATAGCATTCAATTAGCAAACGATTGAACGAGTTCGTTAACCACCAAAGTCGGTCCACCGGAAGGGGGGTTTACCCCGAACCCAAAACACTAATTTGACTATGCCAGCCGTAATATTTGTTATATTTCAACGAAACTTGGTATTCGTAGTGGTAATATAGAGAGAAAAGTGAGATATAAAAATGAACTAAATTGGTTCATTAGAAGGGGGGGGGTTTACTCCGGACCCACAATAGCAATTCGCCACTACCAGCCGTGATTTTTGGTATATTTAGACGAAAATCGGTATTCGTAGTGGTAATCCACAGGTAAATATGTGTTGTAAAAATAAACTAAATCGGTTCATTAGGAGGGGGGTTTACTCCGGACCCACAATACCAATTCCCCACTACCAGCCGTGATTTTTGGTATATTTCGACGAAACTCGGTATTAGTAGTGGTAATCTACAGGTAAATATGTGTTGTAAAAATAAACTAAATCGGTTCATTAGAAGGGGGGGGGGGTTTACTCCGGACCCAAATTCCTAATATACTCATACCGGTCCTAATTTATGCTGTTTTGTAACGAAACGCGGTATACGTCGTGGGTAACTCATGAGAAAGAAGTGTTGTAAAAATGAGCTGAATCGGTCAATCGGAAAGCGGGGGTTTAATTTGTAATATATTTTAATAGAAAAGCCCGCCAGACGTAGGTTCACATAGCCGCCGCAAGGAGCGCTTTCTACCACTAGAGTGACTGTATCCTGTTCCTGCATTAGATCAAAATACGATAATATGAGGTTTTTTGTATTTATTACGTAGTGTAATAGGTACCATGTGTAAACATAACTCTGGAAGCAAATTAATAATTGATCAGTTACTCATTACAAATTTAAAAGAGAACTATTCATGTTTTTATTTTATTTATGTAGGATATTTTAAGCAAATTGTTCTGGAATGCTGTCTACACTACCCAAATTCTGAGGAAAGTGCTTAGTTATGCAGCTCCTGCGTGACGGACTTTTTCTGTGAAATGGACAAGTTTTTTAGTGGATCTTGAAACGTATCAACGCAACGTGCTCATTACGTACAAATATATTATGATTCTTCTTGAATTTTGGCAGATTCTTATTGAATTGTGACCCAACTTTGGGGATTGAACAACTACATGCTGAATTTATTCTGTTCGAATCTTCACGGTTTCTCTTGGGATTTCCTGTCGGTCTGCTTGTCTTCTGAAGACGGGGAGTTCCAGAACTTTCGGCAAGTCTGATTCACTGCTCTGAAATCACTGTGATCACTTCATTAGTATTAGTGAACCATTTCTAGCACTAAATGGAAAACGGTGAATATTTCTTTCCCACGTTCTCGCCTACATGTTTTGAATGGCTTATTTTTGCAAGGAAGTGATTGACAAAGAATTAGTAAGAATATATTGAGACATGTTCAAAACAAATCTAGCAATACAATCATATGAACAAAGATACATATCGCACTAGTATTTCTAAAGCGACACAACTCAAAATAAACCTTACCTATGTAGGGGCATAGCATTAAGACAGGAAGTGTGACACCTGGTGTATAAGCTCTGAAGCTAGGTACATACAGTTTTAAAGGTTGATAAAGAGATATTTACCGTGTCTTTCATAGTCACAACTATGACGGTGTGAATAAAACCCATCTTTGAGTTGTGTCCCTTTAGAAATTCTAGTGCGATATATATTCCAGTTTATTATTCAAGACCGCCAAAATGTAGACTAGAAAACATCGAACTCTCCCGTAGGATGGAATTGTAAAATAGTTCTTAAAAATATAGTATATGTATGTATAAAAGCAAATATTCCTACATGAATAAAATAAAATATTTATTTTGGTTGGATATATCGTCCCTACCATATCAAACTATCGAATATGAAACTCGGTACTTTTCAAGAGAGCAAGATGAAGCTTTAATAGTGATTCCAAAATCAACGCCTTTAACAAAGGACAATTTTACATATTTTTTTTCTGTGTATTGTTAATAATTTTAAGGTGAAATTAAGAAGAAAAAGTTATAGGGGAACTCGGGGCTGAACGGGACAGCGGGGTTGAACGGGATAGGGCACTTTCCTGGACTGTACTTAAGCGGATAAGTATTTAACTATGCCTACAGACGGTAGAGAACACGCGGTAGGAATTTGGATTAGTTCTGACTGACTGTTTTGAGTGAAGTAATGTTTTTTTGATTTCTGCCGAGTTGTTTACAACTTTTTGTCGAGTTAAATGCAAAGTAAGCTTCTACTCATTAATGCAATGCTAATGTGTGTTATCTGCCGTTGTAGTGCATGTCAGTAGCTAAAATAAACACTCGTTATAAGTATAATTATGACAGGTTTTCAGTTCAGCAATCGCTCATAACCTAAATCGTGCACTCGGGGCGGAACGGGATGGGGCAGAATGGGATAGTATCCCGTTCTGCCCCGTCATTTTTTGGCGGGGATAGATTTGAGATAGTATTTTTTTTTTTCATTCCAGATGGTTCGAAGGTACGTTAGAAAGACGGAGAGGCAAAAATGGGATGTTATTAAAATGCTAATTTTACTGTTAAATGCAATTAAAAAAAAACAATAACTAATTAAAACGTTGGGTAAACAGTGATAAAACCCCGTTGAAAAAAACAAAACTAACAATCTTCAAGTTTTAAGCACTTATTTCTCGGATTGACATCGCCCCATCGAAAATTACATCTTAACCTTTTTTCCAACTGTTTTCGGCTAACAACTCATGCGCTGGAGTAGACAGCGAAGATGTTGAGGAAGTGTTAGTTTGTAAATATTGCTAGGATGACAAGTAATATATTGTGTTTTCTGTTCATCTCAAAAAATCATCCTGATCATTTCAAAATGCATCAAAAATTATCATTTTTTTTTTAGTTTTAGAATTTGTGTAAGAATCGCCCTATCCCATTCTGCCCCGGGGCAGAATGGGAAATATGGAGACTTTTTTTGAAAATGGTAAAACATGTGTTTTTATTTAGAATTACCTACTAACCATTTTACATGTGTTTACTAACAATATAAATAAATGTTTTACGCCTTTATTATAGGTTTTGATTGATTATCATATTTCTTACATTACGTATCCCGTTCCGCCCCGAGTTCCCCTACTTGTATCGCCGTTTCAGATTATCAAATGTGGTATTTTCGATAGTTTACTAAATTCCGATTGACTAACTGTATAAAAGGCATTCGACATTATGCATTGTACTAATTCTATAATATTAGTGATATCTGCAAATCAAAGTACCGACTATATCATTTTCGTTAGTTTGCCAAGTCAGTTTTTGGTATCAAAAGTATAAAGATTATGAGTAAACTAGCGAACGAACATATTCGATACATTGACAAAGTAATATATTCAAAATGGTCATAATCGATACTTTATTTAAGGCATTTTTGCTAATATTAAAGTGGCTAGAGTTTCGACAATTTGCCACAAGCCGTATCGTCCGTAATGCAAGAGTGAAGTCTCAAATCTGAAAAACATGATCTTTCATATTCGATAGTTTGACATAGTAGGAACGATATGTAAATTAGCCGAAATAAATTCAAACTTAACTCCGATGTAACTGAAACATCCAACATCATGAATAATAGTTGATTCCTCGCAGAAAATAATCTTCCTCGTAGCGATATCGAACTAGTTAACTCTAGATTATAACTATTAAATGGAGTTTAGTGACCCTAAATGTAGCTTGGAGAAGAGCGCAGAAGACTAATACTAATTGGAGCAGAATTACAGGATATTAGGATATCAGCTGATTCAGACGCCGCTCATTACGAATCAATCAGTCATTTAGGGATTCCTTTTATAGTAACCAGTTCTGCTATCGTCAATTTACCATTCTAGTTTTATTTCATTCATTTCTATCAATAATTATTGATATATAATATTATCTATATCAAACATCCGAAATAATTATAATTATTTCGGATGTTTTATCGATTTTCTGTTTTATACGAAATAAATACAAGGAATTTTGCTATTGGGGTTTGCCCTTACAAAAGAAATGTTGAACAATGTCTTAAAATCTTCACCTACCTACTACCAAATAGGTAGATGCCGAAAACTATCCCCATTAAAAATTAGGGGATCTTTTTCGTATATATATATATAAATATATATATATATATATATATATATATATATCTGTTAACACCATACCAGCCATAGTTTTTTTTTTCTCGACACGAAACTTGATACATACCATTCACATAGAAAATACCTTTCGAGTTCGTTAACCCGCAAAATCACATTCATACAATTAAGAGAAAATACATGCAAAATTATATGTTACTTTAAAAAAAAAAATAATATAAAAGCTACAAATTATATAAAAAATACAACAAAAAATTATGAAACTGTTTTAAGAGAAGTATTTGTCTCATAACACCTAGAAGTAAATAGTTTGCTTCAGAAATTCTTCAGAACGGGTTATGACAATTCTTGAGAATATCAGAGACCAATGTGATATTAAACTAACAAATGCCATTATAACGGACATACGTATTTCAGAAAATGGCATAGAAATATCATGTAATTTGTTGTCATCATCTATTAAGAGTTTATTAAGAGCTTTTGTTAAACATTTTGAGGAATACTTACTATTAAGAGCTTTGATTTGAAGGAAGTCGAAGAAATCTACCATTGAAGTCACTTGAGCTTTGTTACTTTACCTCCATTAAAGTCTCCAATAACCCAAAGCTGAGAAACGAATACTTTCATCGAAAACTCCATTGATCATACAATTATTCCTTTAATTAGTTATTTTATTATTGGAACACACCAACAACTGTGAAGAGCTCTTCCATTTCTCAATAAACGGTCACAAGTAAGTCATTAACAGCGTAAAATAAAATGTACCTAAAAAATGGACAAGAAAAAGTTAGATAAGTTCTTACGAAATCATACAGTAGGTAGAGCAAAAAAATAAAAGAAAGGTGGAAAAAAGGAAAATAAAAATTAAACTAATAAATAAAGTGTTTCTAGGATTAACAATTTGACCAATAAAAACAATAAAACAGTTAAAATGAAAACTTAGAATTCTAATTTATAATATTATAATTACTTTTGAATTATATGAATAGGTGCAATTTTTATATTTGTTTTCTTTGTATTTAAATTATGTGATGCATATTAGTGTGTTCCAAAGAGTATATGTATGGAGTTTATGTATAGGCTGCCTGCTGCAAGAAGTTCTTGTTTATCATGTGACATAGTCAGTTTGTCTTGTCTTTTAGATCCAATGAGTATATGTTTAATTTTCAAAGGTATGTTACAAGATTTAGATTTTAGAGACAAGGTGCCCGGCTAACCGAGGAACCGCACCGAGGCCTATAAGACCTATTGTGCCAAAGGTATGTTACAAACGTTGACTATTAAACATATTGATTCGTTTAAAAAAAAAAAAAAAAAAAAAAAAAAAAAAAAAAAAAAAAAAAAAAAAAAAAAAAAGGCAAGAGGTTTTTGCTTAATGTTATTATTGGTGAAATTTTTTTAAAGATAGGCTTTAATGAAAATTGTATGGAAGTTCCTAATGCACTACAGGACTCAGCAAGACAGCACTTGCGACATAAAAGAGGAATATTTATTAAATGAGTTTAATTACAATAGATCTAAATAAATCAATATATGTTGTAAACGATTTTTTCCACCTCTGACCCACTGGGACGGACTACCATCATCTGATAAAGCAGCTCCTGACCTCACGAGACTTGGACTCATCGATACCATCAGCGGGTCATGACTTAGGAATCAGGACGAAATAATTAAACTTCCGTCAGTTCACGATTTAAGATTTTGTGATAATTTTTGAAATAATATTTTCTGAGCCTTAATAACATATCTGTATTGAAGTTTACTTTGTAGTTCTTTTAATTAATTTACAATAGCCTATATTTTGTTAATGGCTGAACATTCAGAAATTTATATTGTCTAGATAGGATCATGATTTTTATTATGAGAACAATTTAAAACGGCCATATGACCTTTTGGCTACAACAACAACAGTAATATTAGAAGTTGGGGGTAAACAATGGAAGAATATATATATATATATATATATATATATATATATATATATATATATATGAATTTATTGATCTATTTACTTCACAATAGCACATAACATTCATCCAAACTAAGTTATCTAAATTAAGTACGTATGTTTATGTTATCCATAATTTAAGTTTCAAATCTTTAACTTTCCACTTTCATTCCTTCTATTTATAACATTACTATTGGTATTAACTCCATCCTTGTTCACAGCCTCGATGAAGGCTTCATGAAACCTCGGTAAAAATATAATTTTTTTATAGAAAAAAGATAGGTTTCTCATTCTCGACCTCACTTCCAGAATATTTACCTAAGTTACAAAGGGCAACCACTTCCCCTCAATAGGACGTATAAAGGCTGGGTACGTTTTGACTAGAGGGTTATCACGTAACCCTATATTAAACAATATATATATATATATATATATATATATATATATATATATATATATATGTATATATATATTAATTTTCAACGGAATTTTCGTATACTTACGCAATTCTTGATTGGAAGATATCAGCCGGAGAAACCTTTTTTTTTTAAATGTCGAAAACGTTAGGGTTTTTTTATTTAGTGTTGATGGATTTCTATTCATCAAGTAGTTTAGTAGTACATGGGTTCATCAAAACTACTAGTAAAATGAGCTTATATTATTTGATTGTCATACAACAGTCATGCTTTAAGTCAAACACCATACAATACAAGCACACTGTACTTCTTTACTTTAGTTAGAACGAGTGGGTGTCGAGTAGGAGGGAGAATTGATTCATTTCCGCTTCGAGTGGCTTCTGCTAACCAAACGATTATAATTTTGCTTTTCTTGGTGATTCATTGTAGAAGATGTTTAACTTTGTAAATTGTTGAGTTGTAAGGAAACATGCTAAACTGTTATTAGAATGATCCATTCTTTCTGAATAATGAGATGCCTCATGATGAGACATAGCCAATGAGATTGAGCGTGTCGTACGGACTATGAGACTGGATAAGGCGGAGAAACGGTGTAGGAATGCGAGGTTAGGTTGAACGACCTCATAGGAACCAGGTCGATGTAGCTACCTTCTCCTGTGTCTCCTTCTCCCACCTCTCGTGTCCTCACATTCTCTATAGCAGGGATTTTTAAGAGGATCCATCTTTATGAATGTCTGACACAACGGAACTGAGTCATTATAGTGCATTTCAACGACCCCCGTATCCGCGCAGGCATCTGATAAGAAAACAATTGGTAAACCCAGAATTGGTCATTTATTGAAAAGAACAACTCTTGGGAAACTCAATGGCACTAATTGCCATTAAGTGAGTAACCCTTAAACCACCCAAATTTAGAACATCTACATGAAAATGGCTTTAAATGGATACCAAGTCATCGTGGAATACCTCAGAATGAAAGATTGAACTTGGAAGCATCTATAGTTAGAATTCAAGGAGGATCATTCAGTGATGTACTGCACAAAGATCTCACACACATTTCAAGTGTCGAATTAAATCTTGTTCTACAAGTAGCAGTGATCTTGCCGTAAAAAATGTTCTAACTAATTGTTAATTACAACCTAAAATGGATAATCCTTACGACATGACAGAAGTTCTTGGAGATGGCAGCCAATACATTGGTCGAAATATTCTCATATCTAAAAGATATCAACATATTTCATAAAAATTAATAAATTAATAAGGAGTGCCAACAGCCATAGCCACGTTGAATGCTCCGGTTCCCGTTGATCACCTAAGTTAAGCAACGTCGGGCGTGGTCAGTATACTATTTTTGTTATGAAAGTTATCTATTTTTTATTTTATTTTTACTTTTATACTCTAAATTATGTCATTATTCTTATTCTTATTACAATTAATTTATTTATATAACTCAAATTTTACTCCACGAAAACTTCCTATTAAGTATTAATAAGTTACGCATGCTTTTTGAAATATTACAATGTATTATTATGAGTTGATAAGTTATCTGACAAATGAAAAAGGCCAATCAGGTCTCCCAGTTTCATAGTTTTATATTTAAATAATCTTAGACAATATTTCGGCTTATGCCATCATCAGGAAATCTTTAATATCACAGCTTAAAAAAAAAAAAAAAAAAAAACAAGAAAAAAACCACATAAGTTATCATGTGAGTTACAGTCTGGGGACAGTCATATTTACCTGTTAATAATAATGAATGACGAGCAAAATTGTGATATTTTTGTGATCTTTTTTTAAGCTGTGATATTAAAGATTTCCTGATGATGGGATAAGCCGAAATATTGGTTAAGATTATTTAAATATAAAATTATGAAACTGGGAGACCTGATTGGGCTTTTTCATTTGTTATGAAACCTGGGTAAATTAATTATGAAACTAACTGTTTTTCATTTAGGAGATTTATTCTCTAAATTTTTTTTTTTTTTTTTTTTTTTTTTTTTTTTTTTTTTTTTTTTTTTTTTTTTGTAATTTTCTAAAGGTTGGGTAATTTTTTGAAACGGCATCGCTTGTACAGCAAAACTATTGACTTTGACGATTTAAATATTTAACGCTTCCAAAGACTAGCATTAATAAAACCATCGTAGCATTAAATAAATAAACCATCGTAGTGCTGTGTCGTAGAAAACAAGGACACTATCCCTCGATCCCGATGCCAGAAGTAAGTTAGTAAGAATACTCCCCAGCGAAGAATCCTTCAGGAAAAAAAAATACAACTTTTAAAATGAAAAAAATGTAAACGCACGTAAAACGAAACCTCAAAGCGAAGCAAGACCCTAGGCACCACAACAGGAAACTGACAGCACCCTAGGCGGAACTTACTCCATTAATACACCTATGTTATCGAATGAGATCGCTTTACCAAATCTCATATAAGAACTGCATTTGTAGGAAATTTAATAAGCTTTTAACTAGAAGCCTTACATATACTACTCCCTGGTTACAATACATAATTTCTCAACTGATTTTGAGATATTTGTCCTAAAACCCCCAAAAAATCAAGGTGTTTCCATTTTCCAACAGCGTTATAGATATGGCCTTGGAATTGTTTATCAGATTTCTCATGCCCAATTATAAAACGTGCACATAGAAACATGAGCGTATACAGGAAATAATTTCTGGGGGGCTGGGAGCACCGGGGGATTGGGGGGTATGGAATACTAACCCCCTAGAGCTTCGAAACTCTATTACACCCTCCAAAATTTTTTTTTTCTGAACAAAGTGATCTTTTTTAATTTATTTTTTAGATTTTTAACGATTTAATCAAAATTTCGGGGGGTGGTTCCCTCTCTTATTTGTGCCCATTTTGCAAAATGAAAGCATCATGACCTTTTTCGCGCGAATTCACCTGAAAAACCATAGTCCGGTGGACGGACAAAGTACTTTTCTTTCAAATTTCCTTTGGATCCATCCATTTTTGAGCCAGGTGGATAGCGAATATATCGTCGATACAAAAGCAAACTAACGAATATGAAAAAATGCATCTTTCATTGTCAATCTTTACTAATTTCTGCTGGACTTATTTACGGCAAATTCTTGAATCTTACTTCACTCTATTAAAGAGAAAGTATTCCACTACCAAAAGGTCAAATCTGCTGAATATTTGACTGTCCAAAAAAAGTTATGAATAAATGCTTTTCCACTCTGAAAATTGGTGATTTGCACATTCGTTAGTTTGCATTTGTATCGACGATATATACAAATATGAGCCACCGTTATTTTTGTGGTCTATGGGAACTGAAACAAGAAATTTTCCAGTCGGCACTTCTGGACTGCGACATGAGCTCAACCTCAGAAGCCGGTTTCGTCCCTATGGAGGGTGAGAGTAAACGCGCTAAAAACCTAACGTATCGAGAACCACACCTTCTTCTAGATTTAGCACTTCAAAAAAGAGCAATTAAATAATTGTTAGGATACGATTGTAGAATCTCGGGCCGTGAGTGGGGCCTTATGCTCGACTGTATAAGAGATTGTGGGTATAGAAAGCGATGGTAGAAGTGGGCCGATGACCTCCTGTTTTCCTCCTGCCTTATGTCCTCCTACGCTCTCAGTCTCATCCTTATTCCAAGATTATCTCATTGCGTAACGTTCAATTAGATATGCAGTCGCAATGGAGATACCACGACAAGCTACTTGTAGGGCAGGTGACCCGAGATCTCACTGATAACACTTTATTTAATAGAATCTTTCAATCACTAGAGGTCATCTGTGCTATTACAAGGTTCTACTCAATCTACATCAACAACTTCTGATGCTCTCGTGGATGGATGCAATATTTTCACAAACATTTTATACTTTTTTGATCTAATATGTTAAATAATAAGGAGCGAGATTAGCTCTATGGAGGATCTGAGTTCAAATCCCGAGCAAGCACATGAAAATTTTATCTTCTAGTATCTCCGATCATGGGTTGGATTCGTCCTCCCTGATCGTCCCTAGGCCCTAGGCCAACCCAGCCTTTAATTAATTTATTAATGTGTACCTTGGTGCTAATGACCCTAGCAGTCAAAGCAGCAAAGGGTAAAATCTTGCGACCGGAACATAGTACCGACCACACTATCTCACTAGTGCCTTATGGTCATGTATCAGATACCTCTATAGTATCTGCCCCACAGGGCCATCTTGTGTCAGCTAACAAGATAAGAAGCCACTTTGTTGAACACCAGCAAGTAGGTAAAAGAAGTTGAAGAAGTAAGTTCTGAAGGTAATACTTGGAAGATGAAGTCCATAAACCAGCAGAATCCGTCAAACGGAACATGCAAATGAAAAAATCGTACAGCAGTATATTTTTGCGTACTAGGCTTCAAGGTACATATTTTATAAGAAATTAGACATGGGGAATCTAATGTAACCATTTTCAAGGACATACCTATAATCAAAAAAAAATCCGTCCCGTAACAGGCCGCGAGAGCCCTGAGGAGCAGATACTATAGAGGTATCTGATTCATGACCATATGGCACACTAGGGAGATAGTGTGGTCATTACTATTCTCCGGCTGCCTGATTTTCCCCTTGGCTGCTTCGACTGCTAGAGTCATTAGCACCCAAGGTACCCATTGATACATTTATTAAAGGCTGGGTTGGCCCAGGGACGGTCAGGGAGGCCGAATTCAACTCATGAACGAAGACACTAGAAGAAAAAATCTTTAGTGCTTGCTCGGGATTTGAACTCAGGCCCTCCAACTTGTTAGTCCAGTGCTCTACCACTGAGCTAACCTCGCCCCTACCTATAATTGTGCTCGCAAAAAGTCACCTAAGTTCCGGCACTTCCAAGCCCCCCCCCACACATACAAGCATAGACTAATACATGGAGAAGAAGGAAGCATTAGGCACTTCAGACTGGATATTGACTGATCCAAACAAATTAGCCAGTGTTATCTTCTGGTTGAGGGTAATACCTAATTCATTGCAAGGATTAGAATACAAAGATAAGGGCACGGAAATCAAAAGAAAAAAATAACTTACTTGTTTTGGAAGAAAAATAATTTTTCTCCACATTTTTTCAATTATTAATAGGCAATTCACCTTTAATAACTAATTAACCGTCATCTTCCGTATTAGGTAATTAAAAATTAAAGGTATTAAACGATTAAGTTTTTCTGAAAGTTAAGAAGTTTGACACCTTCAGAGGACAGAGTAAAAAAATTCCCAAAAAACAAAAATTTTGATGAATAACCTGACCTTGGTTTATGGAACCGCCTTTGGAACCCTTTTAAAATGAACATAGTAACATTACAAACCTCGGTTAGTGAGGAAATATTATCTACTTTACGATTTTGATTGAATGTTATTTTCCATAAACGGATTTTCAGTAATCACAACTTATTTATAAAAAAAACCATGTTCGTCATAAAAATATACGAAATTTGAATTTACTCTGTTTCTCTTAGGAATTTAACCATACTTTTTATGGACTTTTTTGTTGCACTTGAGATCTACTATCGCCTCCTGGAAGGTTGATACTGTTATCCGTTACACCCTGTATATAAACAAAGTGTGCGCTGAATAAAGACATCTCATTGTAAATACTGTACCGGCTATACCACACCGCCATCGTGTCTTATATAACTGATGAGAACAGAGACTGCCTTGGTAACATGAGACTAGGTCCTGTATATCATCCATGTAAGCCAATACCAAAGAGCCAAGCTTGTTTTTTACTCCCTGTATATTTTTTTTTAGCTTACTTGACTTTTAATCAATGCCTATGGAATAATTTAACACTTTACGCCAAGTTATCGTAGGCTCGATTCCCTCTTGGGCCGGTGCCTTTTTTTTTTTTTTTTAGGAAACAAACTGATCCAGGAAAGGAATGTTTGGTAAACGGTAGAAAACCCATTAAAAAAAAAAAAAAATCTTTGTCCTTTAAAATTTTTAATGTTGGAATATTATCAATACATGGTTTGAAGATTTTTGAAGAAATGTTTATTATGGATTCAATTGAAGATCAGAAATTAATTTCTCTCTCCCAATAAATGCAGACAGAGACCAAAACAACACGTTATGTAAACATTGTGTTGTTCCGTCTCTTTCTCTACCTCCTGGTATTCATTGCTGAAAAAGGCTGCCGAAGAGCAAGCCGAAACGTTCAAATAGATTCTTCTTCTTGTAGCAATACAACGGCTAACAATGTTCTAATTAATACAGTTTTTTAATCAATTTAGTTATTTGTTAATTATAATTAGGTAAGTCTATAAACTAACTCGTTACGAAAAAAGGCTGTTCATTTCATCTAAATATATATATATATATATATATATATATATATATATATATTTTAATTTAAACTGCGCTGCTAGCTAAACCAAAATAGATTAAATTGTGATTTCAATAATTAATACATTTATTACTTTGTAGGAGCCAATTATTTATTTATTTACGCTGAGTTACGCGACGGAGACAATTAATTCATTAAAAAGGGAGAATCAAAGTCAGTATAAGTGACAGTCACTTGATTATAAAATTAATAAAGCTAACAAATAGCATAAAACAAAATATTTATATAAAATAAAAAACAATAAAATACTTTCATTAAAAGGTAGATAGAATTGTATTTTCGAGTAAATGTATCTACCTCCTGCCAGTCCTGAGGAATTGTTAGGTTGTTGCGTTGTCTACAATCAGTACAAAACAGTTACAGTTTATTATTACAAAATTACGGTTATGAAAATTACATAAAAATAACTTTGTGAACATTAGGGTCAAAAACAAATAAATAGAGAATTAAAACACAATAACTTATATTACCGCATGAAATCAAAAAGACAAAACAATCCTTACGGCTGTTTGCATTTTATTGAGCCTAATCAGGAGGGGAATATAAACACTAATTGTTTTTTTATTTTGTACTTTATTTCTAAATCAAGTCTGTGTTCTTTCACTTTTCTGCCGAAAATAGTTGATTCTTCTTTTACTTTTTAATCCCTCAACCATTTTAACTTTTTTATCTTTTGGATTTTCTTTTTATTAGAAGCTACACATCGAGGATCATTATCTTCCAGGGGTTCTAAGTTAATATCACTATCTGTCAAAGGGGATATAAAGCATCTCTCTTCATGCAGCAGTGATCTCTCTTCATTTATCTGTAATAACTAATGTCTGTGGTCAATTTTAAGTCTCAAATTAAATAATATAAGGCAATAAAATATAAGAAATTTTAACGTTACATTAGTACTAGTTGAATGACACTGAATAGGGGACCCTAATGAATATAGTTAGAATGGAACAACCAAAAGGAAATCAAAATCGATCATCAGTTTTTGGTTAACCTCTTCCTCACCGTTAGCCTACCTGTTGCTGACAATGTATACAAAGAGTGAAACCATCTGGCTTGCGTAACTATGGAACCCTTTGAACCAGACGGGGAAGAACCGTACGCAGGTCCCGTACCATCGGAGGCGATATAAGAAGGGTCTCATAATGAACCCTTACGGTACACCATCCATTAATAGGGCCCTGGGGGGATTTTTTCGGCCCAGCTCCGGAGTCCGGAGCCTATCCATGCCCAATAACGGTCCGGGTCAGGTGGGCAGCCCACCTGCTCTAACGGGCTCACAATGGTTGGGTTTTTCTTGGGGAGTGTACAGTTAGGTTTACATAAGGCCCACTAAATCATGTTGCTCGGGTTAGTGTACTCGAAGAGACAATGCACCCTCAACCCCTTCCTAGTTGTAGGAACTTACGGTCCAACGGATTCCCTGGAAGTCCAGTCTTAGACTGAACTTGTCAGAGAAAGGGTCAGGAAGGGCAAGAAACTCTTAACGGTACCATACTGACAGGCGTAAAAATGCGTTAAGGGATTTTAAAATAAAAGGAACTAGCGGTTTCCCCACTATCTTTACAAACACTATAGTCATGCCCTTCCTCATCTCAAAATAAACACAAGCCTAACCTATCCCATCTCTGTCTTGTTTCAAAATAATATTGGAATTATTCCATTTGCCGATTGTTATGAAAATATTCATAGATTTATTAAGAAAATTGTTGGATGAAAATTACAACTTCCTTTTTCCATTGTCTCCGGGAAAACCTACTGGCAATGTTGGCAGGAATTGTGGTATATGGGCAAGACTGAAAATCTAAAAAAAAAAAACAAAAAAAAAACAATCAAAATGTTAAAGGAATACACATATGTGAAGGAACATTATCTAAAGAATGTTTTTTTTTTTTTTTTTTTTTTTTTTTTTTTTTTTTTTTTTTTTTTTTTTTTTTTAATAACGATACAATAACAATAGGACTGATAAGGCATCACCCCTATCTTGGCTAGAAAAGGGTGGTAACCTCTAGATAACCCGCCTTAAAATTCTTAGTTAATAATAATGAATGTTAAAATTTAAATAAATAAATAACAATACAAATAATAATTAACCTGTCAATTGCCACCTGCTTCTGCTTATTGCTTCAAAAAAATTAATCGAAGAAACTAAACTTGGGATATTAGCCAGAAAAATCATTCATTATGTAGTGTCAAAGTGACATAAAGAACGATAAATACTTGCTTATGGTTGTTATATTGTTTTCTACATTTCGTGCAGCATTTTCATAAAACCATCATCATATACCATTGGAAACCCAGCTTTCCGGATGTGAACAGTTCCACTATGGGGTGACTAAAACCATCACCCTTATCTAGACTATTAAAGGTTGTTAACCTGTTGATTACCCTCTCGAAATATCGTGTTATTAAGATTCGACAAAAAAATGTAACAAACTAAAAATTATTAAGTTAAGAGACTTTACTAATAACCTGAATAAATTAAATTTTAAACTTAATTATTAAATATTTGTTAAATAATATGAGTATTACAGGTCATGGGAAGTGAAGCAACTTGTGTAATTTCATACCTGATATCTAGATATTCCTGCTCTTCAGTTCTTTGGTGGTAACTTGAGGGAGCACTGCACAACAGACCGGTGTACTCAACAGGTACTTCACATACTGACCAAGGTCAGAAACATACATACAGAAGGTAACCTCCCATTCATAAGAACAGCTGATCTGACGAGCAGGTCATCCTGCCCGCCACCTGATCGAAGGGCTAACATATAATATAAATGAATTTTTACATAAATTCTTGTTATTATAATATAGGCATCTTCAGTTTTATTGTACGCAATAGATAAATAAATAAGTAGTCCCTATTAATCATAAAAAATTATACATAAAGTAATATATTCGAGGCAAATCAATTGCTATAATAACAATTAGGACTATAAAGGATAATCCTTTTGGCTATCTGCCAGCAGAGGAGGATAGCCGTAATAATAGTCTTAATATTTAAAAACAAAAAAACAAAAAAACAACAACACAAAAACAGGCAAAAGCAAGAAAAGGATTCCGTTTTACAACTTATATCACAGTTACTGACTTACAACTAAAATTATAAAAAATAAATAAATAAATTTTATTTTATTACAATTTCATCATTTTATTATTATTATATAATTTAAAATTTTTTGTACATTTCCTAGATTACAATTAACTACGGAAACTAATAAAAATGTATAATTTACATTTACACACATACAAAAACACACACTATTTTGTTACTACCATGCTCCCCCTGTTCCATGCATCACACTCGTAGCCTCCAATACTCTCCCAGATGCTCCCATTTTAAAATACACAAACTTGACCAAATGAGAGAAACTATTTTCCCAACCAATTCAATCTTAGTTCCTTAAGTGGCCTACAAGAACCAATAAATTGGTACATATCTTCTTGAATCAGGCAATCACAAAGAGGGCGATAATTGTAGTAGAGTAGCACATTTGTACATGTACATATCGCACTAGTATTTCTAAACTGGCACAAAAGAAAACCCAACTGAAAATGTGTCACTCTTGCCTATGTAGACGCCTTAGGATTAAGACAGGAAGGGTGTCACAAGTGCCCTATTGTGTACAAGCTCTGATGCTAGGTACATACAGTTTTGATGGTTGATAAAGAGAATTTTACCATGTCTTTCACAGTAATAACTATAACGGTGTTGTGTCACTTTAGAAATATTAGTGGGATATATACACTGCAATGTTTACGTGTATTATTTTTTTTCTCAATGTAAATATTTATTTGGTATTCGCAGACAAGGTATAGTTGGGATTCGGCTAGGAGAAAAAAATGTCAGACATTCAGGAAGAAATCTGTATTTGGACGTTTCGGCTGCACATTGACAGCCTTCTTCAGCACTAGAAAATGCCTAGGGGTGAGGGAGGAAGACCTCGAGGACACTTCCTCCCTCCCCCCTAGGCAGTTTCTAGTGCAGAAGAAGGCTGCCAATGTGCAGCCGAAACTTCCAAATACAGATTTCTTCCTGAAAGTCTGACGTTTTTTTTCTCCTAGCCGAATCCCAACTATACCTTGTCTGCGTATCTCTGCAACGGCTAACTATCTCCATCTCCTTTATTTGGTATTGTTTTAGGGATTAAAAAATATTCATTTAATTATTTATTTTACTCTAAGACATCAAGGTGATTTGCTTCCATAAAATTTGTAATACAAATATGAAGTAAATAAATAATGTATGTTTTTACAAAAAAATATTTACAATATACATAGAAAAATAAATATAACATGAACATTAAACGTATCTACGTAAAATTAAGCTCGCTATTAATTTTAATGAATTTCACAAATAAAAATTGAAATAATGAATTTATTTATCTGATTATCTATGTAGTAGATTAGTAGCTACCTGAAAAAGTCACTATATTTACCTTTTCTAACTAATAATGAGAGATTTTATTAAAAACCGATAAAATATTAGAATATTTCTTTATTTTATCTTTGTTCTGTTCATAGTCAGGGGCCTTGAACTTAGCAGTTCCATCGATGGAGAAAGGTTTGGAGGAGGAACTGCGCAGAAGGCAAACATAACGCTACTCCGTGGCAACGAACCCTGGCCGACCTGTAGTTAGGGTTGGAAGAACCGAGACAAGACTGTTAGAAGAACGGTCTGCAAACTTCCCAGAGGGGGAAATGCACCCTTATCTGTTATTTCGGTAAAATTGATGGTTATAAACCCTACCGCGGAAGGGAATCCCGCTGAAGTATAATGTATATACATACATATTGATGCTACAGAATAACGGTGTAAATAAGATCTAAAGAATGATAGAAATGATAAAGAGAATGATAGGCAGATAGATAGAGATAGAGTGAAAGAGGGGGAGTGAGAGAGAAAAGTGTAAATATGGGGACCATCTTTTGATTTTGATTTAAAGTTGATATAATTTTGACAAATTTTAGATTTTACCTTTCATTAACAACTGTAACCAGTTACCTAAATGGGAGAAAGCAAAACAATGAATAATATCAATTTTTTCATTCTGAAAAATGATTAAAAATCAGGATAAAACAATACAAAATGATAAACAATGTATTTATTCTATGACAACAATTATTGTGATTAATTTACAGAAATAGGCTCTTTTAGACCGTACAATCCAAGTATGCCCACATATGTCACGAAACACATTTAACTCACACCTCTCCCCGAGTGTTTTTAGAGAACAAAGTATGCAAATTGTATCGCTTGAGTCTGGTTTCCAGTCTTCAATATCTGCCAGAGGGACTATGGAGGGTTGCCCAAATTTACACCTTTTCCTCTATAATTATATATATATATATATAGAGAGAGAGAGAGAGAGTGAGAAGGGGAGAAATCTCTTGTATGTATCTATAACACCTTTATCAGACATCTAATTATGAATTCAATTACTAGTATTAAATATACGCTATATATATACTAAGGTTCCTATTTTTATTATTTTTTTCGCAGGTCCTGGAGAACGATAAGCCAGAACGTATAACTAGCGGATAACGGCCGCATCGGTTTCACCGTTCCCGGGACCAGGCTGGAAAATGAGAAAATTGCATGTACTGTTAGAGATAAGGACCAACAATAATTTCTCTTCCAAACATTGTTTCCGTCCACTGTCATTTCGTTTCAGCATTACTGTCTTTAAAAGTGTATTTCTCTTGTGAATTTATGTTCTTTGTATTTTGTTTAGAGTACCAACATGTTTGATTTATTGAAGAAACATAAGAACAACACATATAAATGAAAGTTCGAATCTTCCTTCTAATACTTATCTCTTGGGAATTTATTAAAGCCTACAATAGACACTCTTATTATTTTGCCACAAATGGAACAAAACCAACACTTCAAAATCTTTAATCTCGGCCTTTTCCCGAGTGAAATAGTCCTATCGAAATTCCTGCTTAAGCTTTTTTCTGTAATGAATTCATTAGGATATTAAATCTTTGCTCCTCACTTACCAAGATATCCTCAACTGTTTTCGAGTTATTAAATATAAATAAGTAAAGATGGAATGGTTGGGAAATTGCGACTAATGAAAACCATGTAAAATGTATGTCTGCAATAAATTCTACCATGTAGAATTTATTGCAGACATACATTTTACGTGGTTAGCAATTTCTCTCTGATATAAATATCCTGCAATAACTATCAAGTGTAAACCCACCCTTATCAGATACCTGTCTGGGTCCACCCTCGAAGAATCAGATACCTCTCTGGGTCCTTGTGGCCCTTTATGGGACTAATATTATTATGTCACCGATCACCGAAATGTGTTAAATATTAAGAGTCTCAATTGGACTTTGATCCATCAATATGGAATTGGCTTTTGATCATTCTTGTTTATTGTTCTTAAAAAATATTTTCAGTTTAGTAATATTTTTTTCAGGATAATTATTTGGCTTATGAACAATATTGAGTTTTAGGATTTTCCAGCTATTTTATGAATTTTAATAAACATTTTGCAGATTTATTATTGTTTGAATTTATTTCTTCATGTTCCTGTCCTGTTCATGTTGTATAAAATAGCAAAAGAAAACATACAGTCTTCTTTTTCGTACGTGGCTACCGCGCATGCGCGAACGCCAGCGGACACTTTTTTGTAACGTTTTTTTTTCAATTTAGTTATCACTAAAGCATATTTATGCTAAAAAAAATTCTCTTAGAATGATAAGAAAGCTATTGCCAAATATGGTCAGCATTCTGTTAGCCATGTTGTACGAAATAATATAGGATATTTTAAGCCCATTATTCTGATATATGGCCACATCTAACCAACTCGCTGAGGAATTCGCTTAGTTACGATGCTCTTGCGTACCGGGCCGTTTTTTCAAATTCTTCGTACCATCTGTGACAGCCGAAACCCCTCCCTGTCCGAATCCCTATCCAGAAACACTCACAAGGTTCTTGGGGAGACGAGATGTACAAGAGCAGATAACGGCTTTATCAGTTTCACCGTTGTCGAGCACCGACGCCGGAGAAAGAGAAAATTGCAGGAACAGTTAGAGTTTCGGTCATCGACCTCGGTTCGCGACCGCCTTACCCCTTCTTCTTAATCTTTTAAAGCTTCACTTAATTACAAGGAAATTTCTTCTACAAAATAGAATCTAAAGATGATTTTTTTAATTTAATTCGCTCAATTACTTTGTAAATGGAAGATAGTCGGTAAAAAAAAAGAAAACAAAAGAGATACTATTATAATTATTTATATTTTAACGTCCATTATTATTAACTATGAATTTTAAGACGGGTTATCTATAGGTTACCACCCTTTTCTACCCAGGATACGGCTGATGCCTTTTCTTTTTTCTAATGAAAAGCCATCATCCCATAGTGGGAATCGAACCAACGACCCTTGGCACAAAGTGTTATGTGCTCACGCCTTAACACTCTCGGCCACCGGGCCTCCGATAACATTATTAAGTTGTGTTATTTTTGATTTTACGACTTTCTTTGAATACTATATGATGCTACAATTTTGCTACAATATTATACTGTTTGATACATACTGCGACAAAAAGGCGTTTGTCCTATCTACTCCAATATTGTATCTACTAGCTCTCATGATCCGTTCTCCGGTATTCTATGAATTGATCTCTCCGACTCCACTCCCTAGTGTCTATAAATATATATATACATATACATATATATATATATATATATATATATATATATATATATATATATATATTATTATTCTTGTGGATGACCCAAAATATTTCTTAATGCGTTTCGTTCTTTTAGGCTTAGGGTCGGGAAAAAGTAGTACTTCCTTGTGTCACACCACTTTATTTTTTCCTGCCCTACATGTTTCGTGCTTAATTCATTCGCACCTCATCAGGGGCACTTCTGCAACCAAATCCATTTTTGTACCTCCCAATATTAAACATATTTAAAATATACAAAATTTTTAAAAGTCCAAATTTTAAAATAACTTTAACAAACATTTTTTAAAAGTCCTACCTTGCTAAGAAGTCCTCTCGTCTCCTCATGTACCTTCTACGGAGGCAGGGGTAATACTAGTCATGTCCTAAGCCTACCAATATTGCCGCGTCTTTATCTATATGTTATATTTGTAAAGTCCGTCCGTTACCAATAATTAGGTCTTAATCTATTACAGAATGGAAAATTTGATGTACGTTTCTAAGATCGGTCCTTTTATTAACAGCTGTTTTTGAATTTTTTAGAATATAAATATTTTCTTTAATTTTTCTTTTCAGCGTGTTTCTTTCTTTGTTAATTTGTAAAATTAGTTGGAAATATGAACACAAGATACAGAATATGTTTAGTAACATTAAAGACAGGGTTAATGCATCAAACACAAAATATAATATCTATAAAATTAACTGCAACGACTGTAACAAATGTTATATTGGGGACTCTGCACAATTATTAGGTAAAAGAATTATACAACACGTAAAGAGCATTGACACACAGGAAAACGGTACCGCATTGACGGAGCATGCAATATCAAAAAAGCACTGTTTTGATTTCAAAGTAAAAATACTTAACAAAGAAAGAAACACGCTGAAAAGAAAAATTAAAGAAAATATTTATATTCTAAAAAATTCAAAAACAGCTGTTCTTAGAAACGTACATCAAATTTTCCATTCTGTAATAGATTAAGACTTAATTATTGTAACGGACGGACTTTACAAATACCACATATAGATAAAGACGCGGCCATATTGGTAGGCTTAGGACATGACTAGTATTACCCCTGCCTCCGTAGAAGGTACATGAGGAGACGAGAGGACTTCTTAGCAAGGTAGGACTTTTAAAAAATGTTTGTTAAAGTTATTTTAAAATTTGGACTTTTAAAAATTTTGTATATTTTAAATATGTTTAATATTGGGAGGTAAAAAAATGGATTTGGTTGCAGAAGTGCCCCTGATGAGGTGCGAATGAATTAAGCACGAAACATGTAGGGCAGGAAAAAATAAAGTGGTGTGACACAAGGAAGTACTACTTTTTCCCGACCCTAAGCCTAAAAGAACGAAACGCATTAATATATATATATATATATATATATATATATATATATATGTGTGTGTATGTATGAATAAGGTTTAAGGACGAAGAACGTCAGAGGTTACCATCGTCCTGTAAAGTGTTTTCCAATGAAAATTATTTTTGTACTATAAAGATATTACTGGAGTCAATTGCACTACGTATATTGTCGGGAATGCTCTTAAATTGTAATGTTATATAATGTTCAAAAGGTTTTTAAAATGGGGTCTGAAACTGCTATGGCTAATATAATTGTTTTGCATAGATACTACTATAATAATAATTATGGTGATATGAGCTTGGTCCTTTACGGCATATTATTTAAATCTATATGTAATCAATGCATCTGAGTTCAAGGTATAGAATATATACAGAAATTATTTATTTTTATTTATTTTTTTATTTTTTTTATTAATTTTTTTATTTTATATTTTTATTTATTTTTTTTTATTTATTATTACTTTTTTTATTTATTTTTTTTATAAAATTATTTTTTCGCTATATTTCTGTATATAATTTTGATTTTTTGAGAAAATTTAGTACTTTGTCCACCATTGAGGGGTTGTCTGCAAGTGCTTCAGATATATCTTTTGGAATTTAGTTCTTATCTAGGGCTTCTTCGTATAACCTGCAGGACTCGAAGATATGCCGCACAGAAATCGGTTCATTACATGACACATATATAGGCTTTTCCTTCCCCTCCATAAGGAAACCATGAGTGAGTCTGGTATGACCTAGGCGAAGGCGAGCTAAAACTACCTCGTCTCTTCTACTGCTGCATTGGGATGATCGCCATGGCCCTAGACTTCTTTTGACCATTTTCAATTTATTTTCGGAAACCTCCGCCCACATGGAGTTCCACCCCATTTTTATTCTCTCCACAGAAGGCGCACATAATTCCTTTGGTGTTAGGGTTGTGTGTCTATATATATATATATATATATATATATATATATATATATAGATAGATAGATATATTTATATACACTTGGATAATCTACAATGTCCTTATGGTCATCTAGCTGTTACCTTTGGTCCACCATCCCCTAGGCCGTCGTCAGTATGTAGTATATTATTTATTATTAAAAAATATTATCATATATCTGTTTATCTGTACTTGTAGCATTTCACTTTGATGCTCTGATAAGTTGTTCTTAATCTTAACAAAGCTCGAAGAAAACTTTTGTTCCGTAAAAATGTTCTGTTGCTTTACATGAACACTAGCTGTTACCCAGTGTGCCATGCTACACCAACTTTATATTATATAGTTGTAAGGAACAAACATACAGCTGGTAGATTTTTTTCACCTTGCCTATGACACTTCCCTTATCAAGACTTACCTGTGTGCCAAGTTTGGTTAACATCGGTCAAACGGTGTGGATTTCTATAAGGGAAAAACAGATGCTGCAGACAGAAAGCTGACAGATGATTTTGACCTAGCCTATGACACTCCCCGTATCAACCCCTACCTGTGTGCCAAGTTTGGTCAAAATCGCTAAAAAGCTGTGGATTTATATGAGGAACAAATTGAATGGCTTTTTCTTTTTTTGTTCCACAATATAGTATCCCTATACTGTGGGAGTTCATTTAGGTTCTGCAGGTTCCATCTTGCAATACTGCCTGCATTACAATCAAAGTAATATACATTTTTTTTTTATAATTTTTTTAAGTATAATCATAATAATATTAAAATAGAGAAATATGATAGCGTAATGATAACAACTATAATAATAATACAAATAAAAATAGCAACAATAATATTGAAAAAGAAACAAATTATAATATCAAAATTATAAATTAATTGAAAGAAATACAAAAAAAAAGAATGAATATAAATGAATCAAATAAAATAAAATAACTGATTAATGAAAAGAAAACGTCCGTTCTTGCAATGGCTTATTCTTGCGATTGTTAAAACAAAATTCAATCAGGGTTGTGGTCATGAGAAACTGTTCAATTATTCACAGCAGCATTATTTTTCAAAAACAAATGCACTACTTTTCTCATTTGTTCCGATACTAAACATAAAGGTATGAATTCTGTATACGCACTTTTGATAAGATTATATGATATAATAATAAAAAATAATGATTTGTCAAAATGAAATTATTTACATTATCACTGTAAATAATTTCATTTTGACAAATCATTATCTCAGTTTAAAAATAAATATCTGTCAAGATTGCTTTACATACATTCAGAAAAATTTCACAAAAATTTTTAGCGGAAATATTTTACTTCAGATCACGACAAACGTGTAGTAGATAGGGTGGGAGAAAGAGTAAAATCCTTGGTCTCTAATAGAAGTTATGAGCAAATCTGAAACTAAAAATGTAAAAAACTCAGTAGAGTTTGCTAATGTTGCATCTAGTTTAATGACAAACACTACAATTCTCCGTATGAGCCAAGAAGATATTGAGCCTGCTATAAGTTCGGACAGTCAAGATTGTATAAGTAGGGTATTTATATATTTTTTCTCTTCAAGTAAAAAAAGTTCATAGTGTAAATATTTAGTATTTTGTTTAGTTTTATTTTGCAGTGCTTCTATATTTATTTCTTATTAGTATTTAATCTTAATCAAATGTGGTAGACTCCTTGTTGTAAAATTGTAAATTCTTAAGAAAATATTCATTCATTCATTCATAAGTCCATGGGTTACTGTTAAAGACATAGTTTTTATTAAGCAAATGCATGTGATAAAATGCAATACGCCAATCAAAAATTCAACTATGGAAAACAAACTGAAACCAGCAAGTTAACAGAACAAAAACTTATTATTTCAAATTTTAATGTTAGTTACTGGTGTGCAGTTACATGTGAGAAAAATTAAGTTGTATTTCATTTTATATTGCCCAGCAAACCCTTCACTGAAGTAATGAATGTTTTGTACATGTAGGTAGTTTTCATTCTGAATAGCTTTGGGTCATTTTTTATAGTTTTTAAAATTAAATCGCTGTACTATAAAAAATAATATATTGTTAACTAAAATTTTAATTGAACAATTTTTTGTATTTAACGGAAAAAAAATTAAAGAGTGAAAAAACCATACATTTTATTTTTTCATGTGATAGTGAATACCTTTTAGAATAATAATAAAAAAATATTTTAGTGATTTTCTTTTTATCGTTTGATGATATTCCACTTAGTGTGGATCGCCATATTTAATTTTTACAAAATGCATTTTAACACTTCAGGATTTTTTCAGAACATTTGTAATTACTTTATGCTTATATTATTTTTTTTCTGGCTTCCATATTTATTAAAGTATTGTCATAGAAAATGTCATCAACATTGGTCGATAGGTATGATTTATATTCTATAACTAAGTGCACTTCCTTTGTCCAATCGATGATAACTGTAAAATTTGAAATACTTTAGCAGGGTATAAAATTCAACTATTTGAGATTGACAAAAGATATTTTATATTCTTACTTATATCCATGAAAGGAATGAACATGCCAAGTTTCATTAAAATCTGAGAACATGGGTGTCAAATCCTATTTTTTTGGGTTGATTTGACATGAAATGACCCAAATGTTTAAATATCATGTCACACATAGATGATTTTAGGTGGTACGTTAGCAACAGTAGTATTTAAATTATTAATGTTCTGTGCAGGTTAATGGGTTAATATTGAAGACATAGTTTATGTTAAGCAAATGCATGAGATAAAATGCAATTCACAAATACAAGAAAATTAACTATGGAAAACAAACGGGAAACTCCAAATCAACAGATCAAATACTTGATATTTCAAATTACTTACTAATATATGATATTAATCCAAAATCTGAGAATATAGGGTTATAATTTAGATAAACACAACATTTTTCAACAGATCAAAAACTTAATATTTTAAATTACTTATTAATATATATTAGTCAAAATTCTAAGAATATAAGGCTATAATTTAGGTAAACACAAATATTTTACTAAAACTAAAAAGTTTTGGAAATTAGATAAACAAACCAAACTTTAAAAAAAGGATAATGGTTAATGGCTTCTAGGAGCTCAGTGTTGCTCTACATTTTCATCAGAAATTAATAAAATTGATCTTATATGATATTACTTGTCCAAATCTTGAGAATATACGGCTATAATTTAGATAAACATACAATTTCGAAATTTGACTATTTTGACCTAGCCTAGGAGATTTCCCGTATCAAGAAGTACATGTGTGCCAAGTTTGGTCCAAATTGGTCAAACGGTGTGGATTTGTATAAAGAACAAACAGACAGACAAACTTACAGGTGATTTATATATATATATATATATATATATATATATATATATATATATATATATAGATAAATGTTTTATAACCGATTTTCATGATATATTGATTACTGTTTTCTATTATTATTTTCCTCAATTCTGTACATTTCTTGTTTTGTTTTCTTTCAGCAAAAGAAGGCTGCCAAAGAGCATACCGAAACGTTTTAAATAGAGTTTTTTTTCCGAAAAACGGGTTTTCTTAGTCGAATTCCAACTATTCCATGATTTTTTATTACCTCAAAGGTTATTACTACCATTTGCATCTCTCAATGATTTCGTTTCTTTTATTCCTTCACATTGTACAGCTTAACCATAAAAATGAATCGAAATCCGTGCCATCTCGCTCTGCAAATCCTAAACCCGGTCTATCCAATGGCTATTAACCTTGATACCTTCAAGATCCGAATCTTCCACCACTTCTTATACCTATAAAAGTTTCACCCAGTCCTAAGAAGGTAAATGGTAACACAACCCAAACAAGCCAAGGATTCGGCTACGAAAAAGCGTCAGATTTTCGCAAACATCTAACGCTTTGGCATGAAGAGCACACATACACTCTCTTTCGATTTTTAAGCAGTACGAAACTCCGCGAGCGCAGCTCGCGATGATACGAGACAGATTTCACTGTTTATCATATTTTATTTTGAATTTCATAGAAATTCTATTTTCGTTTATGTCAGATATTTTTCATTCCCACGTTATACTGCTTCTTTCCCTTTGCCTACGTTCCCAGTCATTATAAATAAGATATTTATTATTTAAATTTTAATGTCCATTTTAGCGCGGTTCCTCCCTCCCTTCATAGGGAGGAACCCCGCTTATAAGGTGGATCTCATGAAACAATCCGGAAGTGCTGATTAGAACATTTTGCGTTTCAGAACCCCTAGAGGCCGAAAATGACGGTGGTTCAAATTTGTATATATATATATATATATATATATATATATATATATATATGTGTGTGTCTGTTCGCGGCCCTGACAGCTCAAAAATGGTCTGATTTTGATGACATTTGGTACAAAAATCTTTCGTCTGATTTGAAAGGTCAAGTTCGTTAACCAGGAGAATCCGCCCACCAGAACATGGTTTTTGGAGCGAATGTCGCGCGACAAAAATCGTTCCGCTTACTTCATATGCTTGCAAGTACTCGTTTTATAGGCTTCTGGGCCTAGGAAAACGAATGAAACTATTTTTAAGCCGATAGCTTTAATCGTTTTCGAGAAAATTGGAAAAATAGTTGTTGAATAACGTTTTTGGTTTGGGTACTTAGAATCATGGGATTCAGTTGAAACATTTTCTGCATGTTCAAATATCATTAAAACTAATATGTTGAAATTTTGGTTACGTTTGGAGTTAAGGAAGGGTTAGAATAAAATATTTTATTAACAGACATGAAAAGTTTTGGTGACTTTGTATACTTTCCTTAATATCTCGAAAACGGTTGAAAATCTTGGTAAGCGGAAGGTTACCATTCGAAAGCTTACTAAATGCTCTACAAAAAAGATTCTGAAGAAAGTTTTGATTAGGCGATGTCAATCGGAGAAATAAGTGTTTAAAACTGTAAAGTAATTGATTTAGTTTATTCGAACGGTTCTTTTTGTCTGTTTTTATTCCTTGTTATTTTTTAATTGCTTATAGTTGGATAATGTATTTGACAATAAAATTGGTTAAGTAAAATAATAAAAAGAATTTATTGTTAGAAATATAGCTTTCAAAGATAGAGAATCGAAGAAATGGTGACAATTTTCAACAGCGGGGCCTTTCTAGGGTTGGCCGACCCATCCAGGTAAGATCATAAATCAAGACCTTTCGAGAAAGGTGGAACCAAAATAATAAATGTTTTGTATTTTAATCTTTCCAAATGAAACTAGGGATAAGAATGGAACCGCGCTAAGATGATGGAGTTCCTGCGAGTCGGACTTTTTTTTAATTAACTCAGAATTTTAGGACGGGTTATCTAGATGATCCCAACCTTTTCTAGCCAGGATGTGTCTGATACCTTTTATTTTTTCCAGAGAATTTCCAACGCCCTTTTAAATCCCAACGGGAATCAAACCCACGAACTTTTGCACGGAGTGCATGAATAAATTAATTAAATTTTTTCATATTATTTATCAATGTAAGAAGTATATTCAGTATTAAAAGTAAATCCGAGAGGAGTTTATTGACCCAGTGTAAGGAGATCAAGGGGAAGACCGCAGTGGTCTTTCACTGTAACATCTAGATCACTTGATTTAATTACTTTCTCGGCTTCACTCGCTCCAAACAAATGGAGAAATTATTTCATAGCAATACGTCGAGTCTGCGTGCAATTGCATTGTTGGCAAGGTTCAAATGAGATAATTTTACTAGATTTTTTCTTAATTTACTTGTTTTTTTGCTGGACCACAACCAAAGCGATTAGCAAATTTTTAGGGCTACATGCAAACGTCAGCTTAAAAGAAAATGATAATAGAAAGAATAAATTATGTTATAATATAGTATATTATAATAGGGATGAAGATAATAAATCTAATTTTGGAAAAACAGAGATAAAAAATCAATTTAAATAAAAACAAGAGAAAAACAAACGTGACCCAAAAGACAAGAGTAATTATAAACAGCAACAAAAAATTATTATTTCCACCCAGTATAATCATTTCCTCGCTTTTTTCGGTATTTTTTTTTTATTTAATTTTTATTGTCAATGCATTGCAATAATTTTATCAGATGAAGTAGGGAACGAGACTTGCTAAAAGTGAGTTAGGCTTTTGTATAACAATTTTATTATTATTATTTCTCAACACATAAATATCTGAAGGATAGGAATTTTCGCATAAATATGACCTTAAGGGCGGCAGGACGCTCCGGACCAGTGTCAACAAACACATAACCTACAGATAACCAGTTATCTATAGGTTACCAGTAACAGGACTTTAACCAGTACAGGTTAAAATTCGTTGTCAATGGACTTTAAAATTTAAAAAGTTATGTTTCGAAGATGTCATTGTCATTACCAAGAAATGTACTGACAGGGGATGCTGATGGGTGAGGAGGCTGTGCAAGAATTCGGGATATTATTACCTTGGGTGGACCATAGCGTAAACTCTATGAGGCACACAGTTTATATCTAGTAATTCAAGGTCTGCCATCATAGTTGAAATAAACCGCCAATAAAAATAATATTATTTTTTTTTATTTATTATTTAAATTTTAACGTCCATTATAATTAACAAGGAATTTTGGGACGGATTATCTATAGGTTAGTACACTTTTCTAGCCTGGATAGGGATGATGCGTTTTCTTTTTTCTAAAGATAATAAAGACCATAGTGGAAATCGAATCCACGACCTTTGGCACGGAGTGTTAAGTGCTTACGCCTTAAGACTCACGGCCTCTGGGCCTCTGTAATCATGTACAATCAAACATTATACTTTTTTTACTCAAAAATAGATAGATACAGTACGGCAACAGCTGAGATGTTGTCCTAGCAACGCATGCAGCCTAGGCGTGCATGCTTTCTTTAAAACCAACTAAAAATACTTGTATTTTTACATTGTTGTAAATTCTGAATAAATAAATAATAATAAAAAAAATACTTAAAAATTTGAACATAAAAAAAAACTTTCTTAGAGAGTGTTTACAGCATAAAGGAAGTGGCCAAAATTTCAAATTTTTCGTTTGGGCTGGACGATGGCAGGTCAGTGATTGGTATTTGACAAATATATATTAAATTTTTATAACTTAGTAAGCTACTAATACAAATATTTAAAAGAAAAAAAAAGAAAAAAAAAAAAAAAAAAAAAAAAAAAAAAAAAAAAAAAAAGAAAAGAAAAGAAAAGATTAGCTTCTGGGCGCATAGAATGATGAGATCAATCATGGCTACTCAAGATCAGCTGTTTATTTGAATTAGGTTAAATAGCAATAGGTTCCGGAATAAGCCGTAATTTTATTAAATAAATCATTTTATTCTGTTATTGTCTATTAAATTAAATATATTTTAACAAAGTGAGAAAGACATCTTTCGGAAAGTCCTAAACACAATTCTTTGTACATTTCCCTAAAAACAGCTGATCTACAGTAGCCATGAATAATCTTTTTAGCCTAGACGTGTTTTTGCTTGCAGAAGACTCTCTTAGGTTAAGGGAAATATCTTAAGGGAATGCACAGTTTTGCCTCAAGGTTTGGACAGAACGGGTCTAGCGCACACACAATGAGTTAATAAACCTCAAGGCAGGGACTGCACAGTCCAGTTGTAGTAGACCCGCTGTATGTAAAGCAAATATCTCTTGTCCACACACATCAGGCCTAGACTGCTTCGATTGGCTGTACAGTTCAACACGGGCTTCAAGAATGTCCCATTGAGTAATATAATAAGATTTTCCTCTCCGTGTACTAAATAATGATAATTGAAGAACACTATGTTGTAAATCATGAATCATGAATAAAGTCACACCCCAAAAAAAACTAGTGATAGGAAATAAAATGTGCTTTCCTATTCTCCCTTTGTTTTGTATGAGATAGATAGAGTAAATAGATAATGTATATAAGAAAGGGAGAGGATTGAGGAGAGAGGAGAAGGTGGAGAGAGAAAATGACTAGTAAAGGATTGCTAGATAACGGTACAGATGAGGTCAGTAACCTCAGCTTCTCTCAATCCATCCTCATAGCTACAGCCATATCTTCAAGCTCATTTTAGGATCAAATATACCAATAATAGGATCAAAAACATATTTTTTTCACGCTAGTCAAGTTGAGAAATAGCCCTTCAGAATTCTCAAAGAACTTTGTTACCTAATTTTAACGTTTCAGACATACTAGTCCATCTTCAGGAATTCTAAATTTCTACAATGACTGTTTCACATCAATAAAACCGGAAATTTAACAAAATATATGGTCAAAATAAAATGATTCCTATAAAGAATCATGTCCATTAATAAATGATATGTCACATTTAGAAATCTCACTAGCTCACAGCCATTTTACAAGAAACTTATCCAGTTCTTTGAGAATTCTGAACAGATATCCCTCAAAACGACTAGTTTGATTTTTTTTACTTAATACGTGCAGCTTTGGTTATTTGCACAATGAAAGTTTATAAAAACTATACTAGCTGAAAGAAATAGAAATGTACTGTTAAAAAGGAAATAAGAAAAGAATATTTAAAAGTAAAAAACAAACTATTTTGTAGGTTACTAAAAAGGAAGAAGAAGAAACAAATTTAAATAAAGAAAATAAAAAGATAATTAATACGGAGCTGGTCCTTTACTTAAATCTTCGAATTTTCGTTATTGGCAGAAGGTCACAAAAATTCACTAAATATTTTCAAAAACTTACATCTTCAACTGGAGGGCGAGACCGTTCCAGCCAGTTTGGAGTAGTATGGACCACGTCCATACTGGCCAAGGTCTGAAAGAATCCAATATGGTGGAAAATAGTTAGCTCGACTATTTTATATTATTAGCTGGAATAGTCGATAATCGACATGCCAAAAATTTAAAATTAATCTCTAGTATAGAAATAGTTTTAAAAATTAAATACCCTCTTCTCCCTGAATTAAAACATATTTGTTATGGTTTGTCAAAAAAATGAATAAAACTGTTGTTCTGCTGTTGTATCTCAGTTTTTGATACGCAATTGCAACAGGGCAAGAGATGAAAATGAATTCGGAAATGTGAAAAAATTAGAAAACACACCTGCAAAGAAAAGCCTATAGGCTTTCAATTCTATAGAATTGAAATGTAGAAATACATTAAAACAGCCGGGCAGTTCAAACGGTCGTAGACAGAGGTAGGTTGAAGACAAGTAAAATGTCCTGTAACAATCACATTTGCGAACAATTAGGTAAGAAAAGGGGATAGCTTGTTAAATTATTAGACTCCAAAACCACGCCATTATTTTGGCTTAAAGCGCGGTTGCTCTCTCCCTCAATAGGGAGGAAACCCGCTTATGAGGTTGGCCTCATGATGCAATCCGAAAGTGCCGACCAGAAAATTTTACGTTTCAGAAACCATCTCGAAAACAACGTGGGTTCAAATTTGTATATCATCTGTAGTTAAGTGACACAGAAATGAGCGTTCTATCTGAACTTGTAGTAGAGCTATTTAAACTTTTGTCTATTTTCAAAACTATTGTTTTTTTTTTATGAAAAAGAAGATTCCCATAAGAAACAGCCGTTTTTGAAATATTGCCATATAAATTAAGAGCTATACTAAAAACCAAATACATGTGAACTATTGATATCAGTGTTTTCTTAAATTATTCAGTCTTTTCTTAATCAGCAATTTGTAGACTTACAGGTTTGCCTCCGCATCAAAAGTTGCCTTATTTAATAAGCTTTAAATGGTACCTCGTTTTTTTAGAAAAAAAAAGTATTTGAGTCTAATTTTTTCTGATTTCGAAGTCAAGTGCTTTAGCGTGAAGAAGGCATTCTCAACAAATTATTTACTTTCACACGATATTGGTGATGTCCAATCCTTCCCACACTTGATACTCACACTTTTTTCTACGATTATGGGTTGGAGGTCTCTTTGCAGCTTTGGAGATAAGGGATTTGCAAGTGTTAAATATTCGTATTATTAACAAATAAATAATAGGAAAGGATAGTAAAATTTAGATGTCAACTTAACTGTGGTCACCTAAATGTTAAGGAGGTCTTCCTTACTTTTCTATGCACTTTAGTGCTCAAGAAGGCTGTCAAAAAGCAGCCGAAAAGTTCAAAAAATAGACTTTTCTAACCATTTCTTAATTCTTTCCAATTATTTATTTGTTAATAATATGAATATTTAATACTTGCAAATCACTTATGTCCAAAGATGCGAAGTGATTAAAAAAATAATGTGTGTAGAGTGGATTTGGAAATTAATTCATAACCAAAACGAAAGCGACCTACTCGCTCAAATTCTTCGAAATACCAACCGAACAATAAATGGAATTCAAGCGACTCAAGTCACGAGATTTTTTTTTAAAACAACTATCCGTCATTCATTTTAGAGAATGGAATTAATTTATTTTCTGATTGTTCAAATAATAGGCTCGGAGAGAGGATGTATAGTATGCCCTAGAATAATTTTCTATAAGCGGCTAAAATAGGGCAGACTCGTGAAAGTGATGGCTGCCCTCTATCACATTCATGTTGCATAAAGAGAACAGATATTCTAACTAAGCTAGTATGGTTTAATAAGCTCTTCAATTGTCTCTCGTCAAATGGCTTAGGAATGTGTTAAAATTAAGCGATATATAAATATAGGAAATTTTTAAAGCGATATCTGTAACCATTTACGAGAAAAGATGATTCAAATAGTATTTCTCCCTAATTTTCGGCTTGGTTATACAGAAACGATTGATTCACTTGAAAATTGATCCAGACGTTTGGCATTCATCTAAACTGTGATATATAAATTTTGGTGGCGTTTGCTGTAAAGGCAGTATTAGAAAAATGATATTTCATAAAACGTTTTGGGATATAACTTATTAAATATCTGGAAACGGTTGGGAAATTGTAAGTATAAGGTGACCCTTAGAAAGCTTATTAATGTCTCTTCATAAATGGTTCTAAGGTACATTTCGGTGGGATGATTTCAATAGGAGTTTCAGACTTCAAATGTGTCAGTTTAGGTGCTTTGAACGGTTCTTTCTGTTCGGTTTCCTCGTTTTTTTATAGCTTGTTGTTTCTTTAATTGATTGCAGCAGTAATAATAATAATTTTCGGGAATTTCTGGTGGAATATGACGCCCCGTACAGTGGTTTAATAAGCCAAAAAAAGAAAGTTGGTGAATAATTGATGCATGGGCGTATATAGGAAATAATGTCGGGAGGGACTGGGAAAATTTCGGGGGGGGGGGGGCTGAGACCATTTCCGGGGCTTGGAATATGACAAATTTAGAACTTAAAATAGTTTTAGGCAACTAAAACGCTATTACATCTAAAATAAACTATTTTTTATTAACTAAGCGATCTTATTCAATTTATTTTTAAGGTTTTTGTGACACATTTTTACCATCCAATGAAAATTTCGGGGGGGGGGGGGGGGGTGTTGCAGCCCCCCCCTTATATACGCCCATGAATTGATGAACACAAGAGAGGTATTGGTGCATTTTTTACGAAATTTCTGGGAGAGTGTTCGCAAATAGAGTAATGATTGTTAAAAAAATTAATACATTTTCCGTCGAAGAATTCAGTATTACTATCTCAACGGGAAAATTTCCAGCAAAATACCTCGATTTCCGCTTATAAGGAATCACGATAAATCCTGATAAAAATCATTAATAACGTTATTCTCAGCCTTTGGAGCTGCAGTACTTTCGTTTCCTAGGGTTTCCTGTAAATAGTTGAATATATTTACAGCTTAAGGATTTTTTTTTTTTTAATAACAAATTCAGACATTTATTAAGATCTTGATCAGAATGAATTTAAAACATTTTTTTTAAATTGTTCTTCTCCCTTTATATAAAACTCAGATTTTTTTTCTGACGGGTTATCTATCTGTTACCATTATTTTCTAGCCAGGATAGAGCTGATTTCATTCCTTTTTTACGAAAGAACTTCACCCTTTCTCGTTGTAATCACACCTCGCTGACATGGAATGTTAATACAGTTTCACGACTAATGGTCTCATTTTTTTGTGCAAAACAGGCAGAGGCTTAATCAAGTCAATACTGAAATCAATTTCATTCTTGAGCATCACTTCTTTAGTATCAAGTCTTACAATTGAAAGAATTCAAATTAAAATGTCCATAAGATAAAAAATCTATATCCGGAAGAAGTATATTAGTCTTATCAAATAAAATATTTGTACGTACATTTTTTGTTTTTAATATTTGTTCAATTAATTTTCAAAAAATATTTAAATGTTTATAGCAGATTTTTTGCTTACCATATCTTTCTTTTACCATCAGAATCCGTCCAGCAGAACATGTTTTTTTGGGCGTGAATCGCGCGAAAAAAATTGTAACGCTTACATTTTTGCGTTACTATTTTTACTGGTATGTCTTTTAAAATAATTGGACATAGGGAATCTAATGAAACCATTTTCTTGGCCGTTTCAATAATGGTTGTCAAGAAAAATAGAATTTTTTATATATCTCGAAACTGGGTGGGAAATTATAGTAAATGTTATGCATCTATTCGAAAGTTTATTAAATTTACTACAAATACGGTCCTTGTGCGATTTTTGAAAGAGCGATTTCATTTGGACAAATCTGTGTTTAAGTGGAGTAATTACTGCATAGGATACTGTCAGTTTGGACAAATCTGTGTTTAAGTGGAGTAATTACTGCATAGGATACTGTCAGTTTGGACAAATCTGTGTTTAAGTGGAGTAATTACTGCATAGGATACTGTCAGTTTGGACAAATCTGTGTTTAAGTGGAGTAATTACTGCATAGGATACTGTCAGTTTGGACAAATCTGTGTTTAAGTGGAGTAATTTCTGCTTAGGATACTGTCAGTTTGGACAAATCTGTGTTTAAGTGGAGTAATTACTGCATAGGATACTGTCAGTTTGGACAAATCTGTGTTTAAGTGGAGTAATTTCTGCTTAGGATACTGTCAGTTTGGACAAATCTGTGTTTAAGTGGAGTAATTACTGCATAGGATACTGTCAGTTTGGACAGTTTGGACAAATCTGTGTTTAAGTGGAGTAATTTCTGCATAGGATACTGTCAGTTTGGACAAATCTGTGTTTAAGTGGAGTAATTTCTGCATAGGATACTTTCAGTTTGGACAAATCTGTGTTTAAGTGGAGTAATTTCTGCATAGGATACTGTCAGTTTGGACAAATCTGTGTTTAAGTGGAGTAATTTCTGCATAGGATACTGTCAGTTTGGACAAATCTGTGTTTAAGTGGAGTAATTTCTGCATAGGATACTGTCAGTTTGGACAAATCTGTGTTTAAGTGGAGTAATTTCTGCATAGGATACTTTCAGTTTGGACAAATCTGTGTTTAAGTGGAGTAATTTCTGCATAGGATACTTTCAGTTTGGACAAATCTGTGTTTAAGTGGAGTAATTTCTGCATAGGATACTTTCAGTTTGGACAAATCTGTGTTTAAGTGGAGTAATTTCTGCATAGGATACTTTCAGTTTGGACAAATCTGTGTTTAAGTGGAGTAATTTCTGCATAGGATACTTTCAGTTTGGACAAATCTGTGTTTAAGTGGAGTAATTTCTTCATAGGATACTTTCAGTTTGGACAAATCTGTGTTTAAGTGGAGTAATTTCTGCATAGGATACTGTCAGTTTGGACAAATATGTGTTTAAGTGGAGTAATTTCTGCATAGGATACTGTCAGTTTGGACAAATCTGTGTTTAAGTGGAGTAATTTCTGCATAGGATAATGTCAGTTTGGACAAATATGTGTTTAAGTGGAGTAATTTCTGCTTAGAATACTGTCATTTTGGACAAATCTGTGTTTAAGTGGAGTAATTTCTGCTTAGGATACTGTCAGTTTCCTGTCTTGGAGTCTTAGGTCTTGCTTGCCTTTGAGATTTATTTATTTAAATTTTAATGTCCATTATGATTAACTCAGAATTTAAGGACGGATTATCAATCGGTCACCATCCTTTTCTAGCCAGGAAAGGGTTGATGCCTTATCTTTTTTCTTACGAAAAGCCACCACCCCTAGTGGGAATCGAACCCACGACCCTTGGCAGTGTTTTAAGTTCTCGTGCCTTAACACTAACGGCCACTGGGCATCCGAAAGAGTTTTATTTTACGTTGACATGTGTTAAAAATTCACGAGATATTAAGATAAAACATTAACTATTTCTATTCTAATCATTTCAAATAACACTTGGGATAAGAACGGAAACGCGCTAAGATGTTGTAGTTATTGCGCGTCAAACGTTTTTACGTTAGAATCGCGTGTAAAAAAAAAAAAAAAAAAATGTGTTTGTATATATTTTTACGAAACTACAACATGACAATACTAAGCCCGAGGAAGAGGAACTTAAGACCTAGACCCAGACAGTGACCCAGTGAGAGGGTATGTATGCTGGGAGGGTGTTAGAGAAAGATGGTGGGGCTACCTCCCCTCCCCTCCTGTCATCCTGCATCGGGGCCAAGAGAGTTCAAGGTCACCCCCTCTCTCTTGCTTCTTGGGCCTTTTATTGGACCCTGTCTCGAGGCTATTAACGTCAGGTGCATTTACAATGCACTCGACCTTCGAAAGGGCCCTTCTTTGAGGTTACAAAGTCATTCTAAGTAATGTCAGGCCCACCCGAGAAATTAAAAATAGTCCATTATACCAGATTTTAATATTGTTTCTTTGGTTAATTATTCAATCCTCCTAGAAGATGAACACAATAAATTACTAATGTCTTTGGAAAACCAAATTTAAATTTCTTAGTGATTAACGCTTTATTAACACTATTAGGGCGGTTTCAAATCCTCCTTCAAAAGCATTAAAACTTCTTGGATTCCTAGTTCTAAAGCCAAACCTTAGGAAGGTTAATCTTCCTCTACGAGGACCAAGTCAAGGATGATATCAATCACAAGAACTAGCATCAGCTGTTTTTATTGAAACATACTAAATTGAAATTGAAATAGCACATTAGGACTCCACAAATTGGAAAATAAAATTAAGACTCCGACTCCGAAGACCTGCGTCTTCTTAGCGCTTTTCCGCTCTTAACCCTAGTTACATTTGGAAAGCTTAGAATAGAAACCATTAATGTTTTGTCTTCACCTTTCATGAAAAATGTAAACTCATGTAAAAATGCAACATGAAGCAATATGGTTGAGGCCACATCAGGAAACTGACAGTATCCTAAGGGGAAATTGCTCCATTTAAATACAAGATGTACAAGAATACATCTCAAAGAATATTTTCCCCAACAACGGTTATAGTTATGTCCTTGGAAATAGTTCCATTCGATATCCCACGTCCAATTACGTATAAAGCGTGTACCGTTAAGACTAGTACGCAAAAACGTAAGCGTTGCAATGTTTTCTCGCGACGTTTACCCAAGAAACCATGTTCTGGAGGACGAATACTGCTGGTTAACCTTTCGAATCACAAAATGAATTTTTGTACCAAATTTTCATCTGATTCAATCTCCGAACACAGACTCCGACCCTCGAAAATAATGATACTATAAAATTAAATCTTAAGTACAAATATTTTAGAATAATCCCACATTAGAATGGCTGATGCATTGAGATCTACCAACATTAATAAAGGAACAGAAGATGTGCTTCATAATAACATAAACTTCATTTATTTATTTACATTTTAATATTAAAAATCCTGGCTAGAATAAGGTGGCAACCTGTAGAAACCCCGTGCCAAAAAAAGTTGTCCTGTATAAGCGGGTGTAAACATTTAAATAATAATACAGAAATTTAGGCCAGTTTTTTTTATTGATCATCAAATCAAATTCTATTGTGCCTAAAAAAAGAACACACTTTAAAAGAATAAATATGAATCTTCGGACACCAACGAAGACTATAAAAAACATATATTCAACAATCGTCACAAGTAATTATTACAATGAATAATGAGTTAATGTACAGTCGCGACTTGAGAGGTCGTGTCATTCGAACCAGTTTATTGCGCCCGAAAACTTGTGAGGTATTAATTTATCGAGCTTTTTAACTTTTCCCAATTCTTTTAACTTCAGCCAGTAGATTTGGCTGTTTTAATTCAGAGATTCATTCCATTTTTCATGGTAATGCTGTCAGGGTTTTAAACAGAGCGATTTACAATAAATAATTGCAAAGCTTTTATTTCTTATTTTCTGCGACCTATGTTCAAGAATTATTGATTCAAAAATGCACCACAAACATAAAGCCCAGAAGTGTCTAGCCCTGAATTCTGGCCGGCCACCAAGTTGGTACATTCCTTCCCGTTCAGCTATCCCCAAAATGAACGTTGACCCCATGCCACAAAGCTCATTTGAAAGACCTGTTAAAAAATGAGAAAACTTACAATAATAAGAATAAATAGAGGGCCAACAAAATTTCATCGCATACATCTTCTTGATATGATACACAATAGTTGTATCAAGACCAAAAGAATTTTTTTTCCCAAGTATTAAGTTATTATAGAAACATTTTATCCAAAATTTGTAATTTTGCCCTCTTTTTCTTGTGGTATGAGGATTTTCTTTTACAAAATTATAGCTACTTCTAAAATTAAATATTCCCTTCCAAGTAAATGTTGCTTCGCGAGGACAAATTACTCTCCTAAGAAAGCGTGGTCCTTCATTGAATTTGGATGACGAACTTGCAAAACCGGATTCGATATTCACTAACCCAGTCAAGCAAATCGTGGACACGTGTCCAGGTAAAATGGAGAAATATCAGTACTAATCTATATCTCAATTCGAAAAAAATAGTTACTATTTACGAAAATGAATGTGCAAACAATAGTTATCGCATACCCAGTAAGTGCTCCCTGTGTATTTTCGCAAGCGGAATATTTTTTCTGGTATCTTGTTCAGTTCCTCCAACTCATTAGGTACCCCCTCCGGAGTTGCAAACAAGTTTATTCAAGTAGCAGTTTTTTTTTTTTTTTTTTTTTTTTTTTTTTTTTTTTTTTTTTTTTTTTTTTTTTTTTCTACGGCGCATCTACATCTAGGTCATTAGCGCCGACATCCAGGGTGCAGCGAGGAATTTTCCCAGCGAGCCGTGAGATGAGAAAATTCCTGCCGGAGGTGAGAATCGAACCCACCATCTCCCGCTTATGAATCCAGCGCGCTAGCCACTAGACCACGGGAGACCCCAAGTAGCAGTTATATGTCATTTACGGTGTGATGACATCTGTTTAGAGGAATGGACCGATAATAGAGGCTCTGGAAGTAGCGCAGATAAATACCTATCTTAAAATCCGGCAGTTACAATAGTTTGGTCACATTTATCGAATAGTGGTTTAGAGAGCAGCAAGCAAGGAAATGGAAGCTCTATCCAAGGATAAAAAGTCACAAGCCCGCCCAATAATTTCTTGCAAGATGTATAAAAAGGCGGGAATGAGACAAGAAAGGAAACAACAAGAAAGAAATGAGGCAGTTTTGTTGGGACCAAGAAGTTTTGTTATGACCCTAGGAAAGGCCCAAAGAAGAATATAGGTGCGAGTAATAACTATACAAATAGGCGAGAAGAATTATAGGCCATCTCAGCAATACAAATTAACAGACGTGTTTTGGAAAGCCTCCTGGCTTATATATATATATATGCTTGACAACAACATGTAAACACATTCATAAATTTCAAAATCCAAGCATGTTTTTTTAATATCAACTTACTAACTATCCACTATAGTTTCCTTTTCATAACAATCATTGGCGTATATAGAAAATAATTTCGGAGGGGGCTGGGAAAATTTCGGGGGGGGGCTGAGACCATTTGTGTATGGAATACTAACAATTTAGATCTTGGAAGAGTTTTAGCCAACTAAAACGCTATTACACCCAAAATGGAATATTTTTTATGAGCTAAATGATCTTATTTAATTTATTTTTAAGGATTTTATGAACTTTTACTGATAAACTCAAAATTTCAGGGGGGGGCTGCAGCCCCCTCAGCCTCCCCCCTTATATACGCCCATGATAACAATGATTACATTTTTTATCTTTTTAGTTTTTTATTCTATTTAAAAGGTCAGGATAATGCTTATTAATTTTTTGAGTATACTTGTAATGTATTGTGCTTCTAATATTCTTCTTCTCTTCATATTATATTAAGCGTGGAAGAATTCTTTGCAATTCTAAATCAAATATGTGACCGTTTTTTATCTTATTTTACATATCATATTGAGGCTGGTTTAATCTATCCTCAACCTATAAGCATATTTCACCAATATATACTGCTGGGCATTTTAAACATCGCACTCGATATACAAAAACTGTTTTCTCCTGTATCTTGATATTGTCCTTTTGGTCATCAATATAGGTATTTAATTTCATTATTTTTTTTATTTAAGCTTCGACATCCTAGCTGGAATTTTCTCAACGAGCCTTGAAATGAAAAACATCTCTGCTGCAGGGGGGGGGGGCACTCGAACCACCATCTTCCGCATGAGAATCAAAGGCCTTGTTTATGGGCTTATGAGTTAATTTAATCTCATCCACCTGTAATTATTTTATTGCTTTAGGGTTTAATTGGTTCACTTAAACCTGAAAGAATATTATATATAACAATTGGACATAGGGTTGTTATATTCATTTATTTTTCTTGTGTGAAAATAGCTAAATGACCGAAACGATGAAAAATAGTGAAATGAATAAATAAGTAAGTTTTTTGTTTGCGATGAATAACAAAATATAAGGCGTTTTTAATAAGTTTGACTTCGTATTTTTCTTTCTGAAGATATAAATCATATTATTTTGAGCCATAAATATGATAGAGATAACTACCACCTTTGATTGGAAGGTATGTCGGAACTGCAAGATGAGTGACAGAAAGTGAGGCAGGCGTTAAAGTCACTGGTGAGATTGTAGTACGACAGGGTCAACGCCCTGACCTCCTTCGCGATTCGCGTTTCCATTCTCATATCTTCTACATGGAATCTCTTCCAGTCCTCAGGCCAGTTACACTATCTCCGTCTTTACAGGTTTAAAGCCAGTTCTTCAATAACATGGCTTTATCAGAAGTAATCATTACAGATTTTGTGTTTTTCAGGCGTTAAAGTTATTCGGGGGCAAAACGTTTGTATTTTTGTCCCTAAAAGTATAATTGAATCCATAAAAGGAGAGAAATTATTTTATTTTTACATTAAAATGTCCCTAACACGGAAGAATATTTCTCGGCATAGCAATCAGTCGACATGACAACATTTAACACTTTTAGATTTTATTATAACCAGCTGACTGTACAGGTATTGAGGATGAATAAAGAAAAACAACAATCTGAACCTATTGGCTGAAATTTAAAAACATTGAACACAAACGTTTATATTGATTCAAGCAACAGGTTGAAGTAATTGACAATAAAAATTTGTGATAATAACGTGTTTTATATAATCAACTTATTTATCTTAACTTTTAAGTGCAATCGTTTAAAGCAACGGAGAGAAATGGTCTGTGTGGCTTGCATAATTATTCAAATCTTTTTTTAAAAAAACAACAATAAAAGTATGTATGGAAATAATATATATATATATATATATATATATATATATATATATATATATATATATATATATATTTAAATATATTCATTTACACATTAAACAGTTTTGAATTTGGAAATGTAGTTCTGAAAGTGGATATAAAAAAAAATAGAGGGAGAAAGGCAGTTTTCTGTTACCTAAACACCTTGTTGACAAATAATGAAAAAATGATTCATTTAGAAACCCTGAAACATATTCAACAAAACATTAAAGCATGGGCATAAGCATACATACAAAAATCTTTGGATTTTATATTTTCACATTGATAATACTGCGTTATTAACAAAAAGTCTAGAAACACATCTGAGTAAAATGTAAAAAACTCTATAAGTTCTGAAATTTGTCATTAATTGCTTTATTTTATAATATTAATTGTACAAAGTATTCCCAAAACCCACTGAAGTAAAGTCAGAAGTGACTTCAAAAAAGTGAGCCAATACAGGAATAATAAAGTAATATAATGAATCAGTAGGATAACAACAATTGCCGAAGGTCATTGGAGTTCATTGACTTTTGATATAAAAGTGTGATCTAGGCGGCCCATGGAGGTTAAGGTAGGGCTGCGGTGAGGATGGTGGGGCTAAAGAAGAGGAGAAGGAGGGGATAAAGAAGAGAGATGGAAGGAGTGGGAGGGAGTTAGTGGGAGATGGAGTGAGGGAGTGATAGAAGGAGAAGAGAGAGATAAGAGAGGGAGGAGGGGAAGGATGAAAGTGGCCGAAAGAGAGGGAGGCGACACACAAGGTGGGAGAGGGAAGGAACAGTTAGAGTTGAACGACCTGGCCTCAAGGGGGAAAAGTGTTCCACAGCCAGTGGGACCCCCCCTCACTCTCTCTCTCTCTCTCTCCCCCTCTCCCCCCCTCACTCGCTCTCTCTCTCTCTCTCTCTCTCTCTCTCTCTCTCTCTCTCTCTCTCTCTCTCTCTCTCTCTCTCTCTCTCCTCTCTCTCTCTCTCTCCCCCCCCTCTCTCCCTCTCTCTCCCCCCTCCCTCCCTCTCTCTCCTCTCTCTCCCCCCCTCTCCCTCACTCCCCCCTCACTCTCTCTCTCTCTCTCCCCCTCCCTCCCACCCTCTCTCCCTCTCTCTCTCTCTCTCTCTCTCTCTCTCTCTCTCTCTCTTTCGCTCTCTCTCTCACTCTCTCATTAGACTTAAAGCACATTCGTTTGATTTTCTGTAATTGCCAATTATTTTTCTTTAATTTTCGAGAGTTTGTCTCAATGTACATCAGTCCAACAGCAATTAGTATAGATTGAATGTGTTTTTCACATTCGATACTTTGCATTTGTATCGACAATATTTATATGTAAATATATTCATGCAATAATGAATGAAAGATATCAATAAATAAGAAGTAATATTAACCAACTGTAAAGACGGGTTGGGTCTGAACAACTGAATAAAAATTAATTTTACGTTTTAGTGTTTTTATTTGCTAGTGTTTCGTTTCGATTTTCTTCCCTTCTTCGAGTGGGAATCATCTGCCTATCCTGGTTGTATTTTCCTTCAAGAGAGTCTGTATAAAAATAATAAAAGAACAAACTCAATTATCTCTTTTGTGCAATCCGAAAATGTAGCATAAAATAAAGAATAAGCCAAACAAATGATATATATTGCTTTATACAATTCAAGAACCTGGTCTTTTCTACGGATATTTGGCAGGACTAATGGGGTGAAAATAAGTTGAGAATATAACTTGAATATTGCTAGGAATTTTAATAGGAGAAATATTTTTTTTTAATTAAATTTTAATGGTTAGAAATAAATTTTCTCACAATAAACATATATTCGGCGCTAATGTTCAAGTTGTAGATACGCCGTAAAAACAAAAAAAATAAAAATAAACATATAAAAAGTCAAGTTAAATAAAATTATTAAATATGAAATATAATGTATCATAAGTCAAAATAATTGTAAAAATTACAATTTTTTCATTGAAGAACTGTTAATAAAGGTAACAAAAAAATAACAATATGTAATAAAATAAATTTCTGCAATGAAAATGTGTTCTTAGCATTCACGCCCCTGGAGAAAACTATCTGTAGTATTAAAAAAAAGACATTAAGACATAATGTATACAATAATGACTTTTGGTGCTAATGACTATTAAGTAGCAATACATGGTATCTTACTGACTAACATTAGTAGATGAGTAGCAAGAAGGTTCGGATTGGCAAGTTGCAAGATAGCGCCTTCAATGCCGCGGGCAACCATACCAGCAAGACCGGAATACCGATCAGTGTTTGCCAATTCTTATCTACAATACTTGCAATTTGCTTGTACATTATCTGTAATGTAATCCTACAATTGTATCCTATTGTAATTTATATACACACAACTATTATTTTAATAAAAATACTATCCACAAGTACTATTCTTGGGTAAGAATTATCCAAATTTCAGGGCAATTACTTATGTATTTTTACAGAAGTAATTAACCGTAATATATATATATATATATATATATATATATATATATATATATATATATATATATATATATATTTATAGATGGAACGGCATTTTTCTCCAGCGGTGGTACTCCTCCTCACTTCTTCCTGGGATATTTCGATGGGTTCATCTCCATCTTCGTCAGCCAGGTATTTGTTTCTTCCTCGGTGGTTGCCAGGAAGAAACAAGTACCTGGCTGACGAAGAGGAGATGAACCCATCGAAATATCCCAGGAAGAAGTGAGGAGGAGTACCACCGCTGGAGAAAAATGCCGTTCCATCTAAAAATATCATCCCAGCGACGAAAAATAAACATCAAGCATGTATATATATATATATATATATATATATATATATATATATATATATATTACGTTTAATTACTTCCTAGTTAATACGAAAGGATGAATATGAAAAATATCATAGCAAAATTTTTAAATGTCACTTACCACGATTTCTCAACCGTTTCCCATATATTTAACAAAACACACAAAAATCTCAATCCTGCTCATGTCAGTTTATACACAACTTTTTTTCTAATACTTCCAAAGCACCAAAAGCAACTAGAATGTTTATCCCTGGATGACTGTGTTGAAAGTATGAACACGACCCGCTATATTGAAGAAAAAACACAGTTTTTTTTCGTCATTTTAAAGATTTTCACAGTAATTTTCTGAGGATTCAATTGTTTACACTCTTAATTGCATATGATATTCACCTCAACCATCTTTATTTATTTGCTTATTATTTTTCTTTCTTACATTTTTAACGTTTCGGCTTCAGGGCCATCCTCATGAAACTTCAACTAATATATTCACATATGATCCTCCCTGTTTTAATAAGGCTTGTCATCACTGTAATATTGCAGCTAACGTTTTCATTATTTAAGCTACAATACAGTCCATGTGGCCACAACATTCCACCATTTTCTTTTTCTTTCTTTTTTTCAAAAAGGAAATGGTGGAATGTTGCGGCCACATGGACTGTATTGTAGCTTAAATAATTAAAAAGTTAGCTGCAATATTACAGTGATGACAAGCCCTATTCAAACAGAGTGAATGATATGTGAGCAGATTTGTTGATGTTTTTTGAGGATGGCCCTGAGGCCGAAACGTTAAAAATGTAAAAAAGAAAAATAATAAGCAAATAAATAAAGATGGTTGAGGTGAAGATCATATGCAATTAAGAGTGTAAATAGTTGTTTCTACTCTTCTCGAATATGGTTATAGATATTCCCCGTGTCAAATTACCTTTAAAAAGTGTAACTATAACTGAAAATCTATGAAATGTAATTTCTATTTTTTCCGCGCGAATTTAGTCAGAAAAGCAGAGTTTCGGGAGGGAAACATGACAATTCGTTTGAGACAATATATTTAATTACCGAATTTAATCAAAATCGGATCATTTTTGAGTCTGCTATAGCGCGAACAAAGAAATATATATTTATCGAAAATGCGCAGGAGGTGACCTGGCAGTGACGCTAACGGTAACATTTTTGGGCAGATAAATCATGGCTAAAGCCTGTGACATACTAAAATGAAAAAATAAACAATTTATAATATGAATTTTTGGAATCTGATAGGATTGAGGACGATCTGATACCCGGAAAAACTGCAAGATAATTATAGGTCTCCCAGGGACCCTAGTAATGGAATATAATATCAAGATGGACACTATGACTTAAACTGTGTTTACAGTATAAAAGTCATTCATAAGTAAATAATTTTTTCCTATATTTTTAGTTCACTACTTTCTTGTTTCATTCTCCTAATTATTCAATAATACATTAGTGAATAAAATAACTGATATTACTGATTGTATGAAGAATACCCCTGGAAGAAGATATTAAAGTCCATAACCAGACATTCTAGTCGCTGTACTAAGGAGATTTAAGGATAATATAGGGATCGGAGAGTCTAGACGTTGGTAGACTGGTGAAAGGCCAGGGAATGTTCTAAGGCCTAATGCCAGGACAATAAAAGGAATATCTTGTCTAGCTTCTAGTAATTTATTCATTTTCTAGTGGAAGGGGGGCGATCATTACACGGTTTAGGCTACTTTGTTTTTTTATTTCTCAGAAAAGAGAATCTAAGAACTGAATTTTGTCTCTCCCAACGATTTTGTGGTACACACACAAAATATATTAAATATATACAATTGTAATTCGATGAACATTCAAGTGAAATTGCAGGAACTATTTTTTCTATTTGTGGCTGTTTCACATTTAATTTTTATTTGTCTCTCATCAAGAATTGCAACTTGGGTCAAAGAACCGTAATAGGCAAAAAATAGCTGATTTGCCGCCTAAAAGTGCATCTGAAAAATTATGAATTTAAGGCAAGCTTTAACAAAATATTGAAAAATATTGTAGAGCATTTGTTGATTGAAGCAAACATCCAAAAATGGCAGCGGATGTGGATCACGGCCAAAAACTATTCTTTCAACGCAACGTTAAGAAAAAAAAACAGTTAATAGAATAACTGAAATTACATATCTGGATAAAATATGTTTTAACTTAATAGACAAAACTTGGCATTAAATAACTTACTTAATACTATGAAAATTCCTTTTTTGCCCTGCCTGCGGGGGGTTTATCTAATCTTGAGGCTGTAAGTAGTGAGAATAATGCGTAATTAATGAAATTTGACCTTAAACCACATTGTCAAAATTAGGATGACCATGTTATTATCATGACTAACGTCGAAAAAGAAAAAAAACAGCGAAGTAGGAGAAAGAGGACATGTGCCCCTTCAGTCGTTTAAATAACGAAAGTTGAAACCTGCGCATATGAACATTTTAAAATAGGGTGCACCTGTAAAGAGAAAAGGATGTACGCAGGTGTTGATACTACTCGAGGACAGCAGGTGAATCTTCAAACTGGACCACGGCTTCAAAGAAAAATTACTTATTTAGACAGGATAGACCTCATTCTGATGGTCTACTAAAATGTAGAATAAATAAATAAAAATAAAGAAAGATTTATAATAATACAATTAATACATATTTTAACTTCTAAAAAAATAAATTATTATTCTTTGAGAAGAGATCGTTGGCCGTGGAGATTAAAAAATGGAGATATTCGTGGCTCGATCACAATAGTTGAAGTAAAATCCATTTATTTATTTATTTAAATTTTAACGTCCATCTATTATTAACTACGAATTTTAGGACGGGTTATCTATAGGTTACCACCCTTTTCTAGCCAGGATAGGGGTGATGCCTTTTCTTTTTTTCGAAAGAAAAGCCACCACCCCAAGTGGGAATCGAACCCAGGACCTTTGGCTCGGAGTGTTAAGTCCTCAGGCCTTAACCCTCACGGCCATCGGGTCTCCTAAAATCCATTATATACAACGTTTAAATAACAGGATTTTAATTAAACGACACGATATTCAGTCTATAATCTATGAATGCAAAATGAACTTTAATCAGATGTGGCGAAGGTTAATAAGAAATTATGCACAATTGATGCAGCTCCAATTTTTTTTTTTTTTTTTTTTTTTTTTTTTTTTTTTTTACCGCGCATCTACATCTTGGCCATTAGCGCCGGGCTATCTATAGGTTGCCACCCTTTTATGATGCCAACAGCACGTGGTCGGTCACCCATCACGCCCGACGTTGCTTAACTTCGGTGATCTACGGGAACCGGTGTATTCAACGTGGCTATGGCCGTTGGCCCAGCTCCAAATATTTTATTTTTTTAATAAAATAATTAAATCCTGTAGGAAAGAATTAGGAATTAAGTATCCCCATGGACTGTTTAATAATTGTATAATGATATGATCAGACATAGTTGTATAGTAGAACTGGAAATAAATTATGGATTAATTTTGTATTTTTTAATATTGACATTTAAGTAAATTTAGTAATATGAGTGGTGACAATAAACTTAATTATTATTCTATTTGCATGAATCAACTTTCCAAAAATATCAAAGAAATATTTGTTTTCTGGGAACGAATCTTTCCCCAGAACTTACTGAACTATTTAGGAATATAGTCTTCCAAAAATTTTCAGATTAGTATTGGGGTTTAACCAAAAATTTAAATGCATCAAAAATGGTACAAGCTTAATTAGGTTACCTGGTTATAGAACAAATAACATTTTATACTTGTTATATACGTTGCTTTTTTTAAGGAATTTATTCAGTTATTTCTTGTCACTAAGGAACTAACCTAAGGCTTTCTGGTCACTCTTTTCTTCTTGTCTTGCCAGAACGTCTTCTTTTCACTCCTGATCTACTGATATTACCAATTTTGGTCTGCTTGATGGTGGTTTCTCTGTGAAATGTTTTGATGCTATGAACTCGGTTTCTAAACATTTTTCCGTCGTAAATCATCAATCAATCACAATAATTCTGATTGTTGGAATAACTGAAATTATTTCAGTTAGTCCAACATCAACCGCGCCTCTTTTCACCTCTTCTGCCCATTTTTTTGTTTCATTCAGCCCTGTGATGCATTGGAAAACGAACTATGTCAATCGGTTCTCGTCCATTCTCTCCAAATACTCATAGAATGTCACCCTTCGCTTGCGCATTTGTGACAATTTTTGATCCGCTTGTGGAAATCTTCATTTTTTCTTTTGATCCATTCTGGATTTTAACCCTTATTTTAAAAAAATAAAAAGACATTTTTTTTATGTCTTGCTCATTAGCTTAGTTTTTTTTTTTTTTTTTTTTTTTTTTTTTTTTTTTTTTTTTTTTTTTTAGAAGAAAACGTTCTAATTTTATTCGAGTTTTTATTTGCTCCAACTTTCCGGCCTTATTTTCAACCTTCATCAGGGCTAGAGGAAGAACTACTCGAGGGAAGTACGAATGATCCTTCTCATGGGCTGAGCATTATCTAAAAGCAAGTCAAAATCTTGTCACAAATTAGAACTAAATTTTCACTAAGATTTTCATTCAGCTATTACGACCAAGCATTGACCACCTACATCTAGGTTTGCTCTTTAATTACTTAATTTTATCATAGTTTAAGATTTTATTTCATCAGCAATGTCACCAGAAGATAATGAATACAATTTTTATTCTCTGAAATTTTAGTAAGAGATCTGGTTTTAAGATTACTACGTTCATCGAACGTATGAACAAAATCTATTTTAAAAATCAGGTCGCAAGTATTATTAATTGAAATATTGATACAAAAAGTTTTGCTCCGTAATTCCAACAGAAAAAGTTGCTTTCAGATCGCTTTTTTTTTGGCGTAGTTGTCATAAATACATCCCAGGCAAGCTTACAAATATGAAGAATAGGAGAGGAAATGAAAACAATTCAGGTTGGAAAGTAATTTAATAAAAATTACTATCGAGGTTGCATTAAATTGGGGGCTGAAAAACTGTAGAAACCTTATTAATTTAGTACGGTCACATCAGGAAGCTCAGTGCCTAAGCTGTACATTCTATTGTGTTTTTGTTTTGTTTTTATTAATTACATAAGTCTATTAACTCTACAGCTAATAAGGAAGTTTTACTGTTGTTGTCCCTTGCACAACAACAACGTTTGTTTGATATGGAGTGATGGGATGTAAATATTTTAGAAACTTCCGTGGAAGCTTAAAGATGTAAGATTATAACCTTGTAAAGCATAACCTATTTATTATTAATTATGCATTTAAAAGAATATAACCAATACTCGTACAAAAACACATTTACTGTATTCGAGAGATGAGCAATGTTACTACTAGAGCTTCAAAGAATGCCGTACCCCAAAATACGTCAATTTTGTCAGAGAATATCGAAAATGAAGTTTCTTCAAAAACTCTTTGTGCAACATGTGGGCAAACCTTTCGGGGAATTAGAGGACTTCGGACTCACATAGCGAAAAAACACCACAAAGAGGCTAATGAAGCAAAACTACAGTCTATGTTTAAGGTATCTAAATCTTCCAAAGCAGATAAGAAAGATAAATTATTAGATACGAATATAAAAATTAGACTAGAAGAATGGACTACTGAGTTCAAAAAAATCAAAAAAGACATTAATAACTTTGACCCAGTAGGCTATGACAATATAATTAAAAACTTCTTGAAATTCCTTAAAGAGACGAATGACACTTTACCAGGACCAAAGCACCCTGCAATCAGATACTATAAAATGAGAAAAAAGAATAGATCCAAGAAAAATGGCAAGGGTGCAAGTGAATCATCCAACCCCCAGAGGGCGAACAAAGCAGCAAGGGCGAAACGTGCTGAGCAGTATAACTATGAACTAGCTCAGTACAACTACTACAACCGAAGGAAGAAGGTTGTCAATCAGATTATGAGTGCAGATTCTCCGAAACAGTGCCAGATTCAGCCGAATAAAATCCTTGAGCATTTTAAATCGACGTTTGAGCATGGGAATCCTTGCATTAGAGAAAGCTACATGAAGAGTCCTACAAGTCCTAACTTGATGAACATAGACCTGAAGATTGTCCACAATGCCATCAAAAGGACTTCAATGGACACTTCTCCAGGCCCTGACGGAGTGCTAATAAGAACCATAAAGGCCCTGGGTGTGGCCCATATTCTCAAAGATATATCTGAGATATTACTGAAGACTGCGTACGTCCCAGAAGCACTCAGACAAGGCCGAACGATCTTGATATATAAAGGTAAAGGCCCTGTAGAAGAGATTGGTTCATGGAGACCCGTGACGATCTATTCCATAGTCCGGAGAATCATCGAAAAGGTGCTAGATCACGAGCTAAGGCAACAGGTTACCTTTCACTCTAGCCAAAGAGGATTCATTAAAGGGTTACCTGGTTGCCATGTCAACACCCGCATCATCCAAGCCATATTGAATGAATCTGCCAAGAGAAAGGATGATTGTGCTCTAGCATTTTTAGATGTGACGGGGGCATTCGACAATATCGGTCACATACATATTTTGAAATCTTTGGAAGCTCAGGGAATATCTCCAGACCTAAGAAGAGCTATTGCCGCCTTGCTCTGTAATAACGAAATAAGAGTTGTCTCTGGTATGAAACAAACTGATGCTATAAAGGATAAGCGAGGCGTGCCGCAAGGAGGTCCACTGTCACCTGCCCTATTCATAATAGGGATAGACCACCTTTATAAAGAAGTATGCGAACCGAAATTCGCTAATGAATTTGGCTACAAGCTACATCCTGATTCGGACGGTGTTATTCTCACGGGGTTTGCTGATGACCAAGCCGTGACAGCGTGCAATGTGACTGCAGTTACGCGAACGATTAATATTGTTACGCGGATCTTTAACGAAATAGGCTTATTTATAAACGCTCGGAAAAGCTCAGCTATTGTACCGCAAAAAGGCGCACTTGAAAAAAAAAATTTAATCTTAGAAAACAAGGACGAGATTCAATCAATCGATGAAAATGAGAAGATCAAATATTTAGGTTGCAATTTCGCCAAGGAGCTCATTATTAACGATAACGCGATATTGAACATAAATGAAAATTTAAATAAGCTTACGTCGTCAAATCTGTTAAGAGGAGACCAGAAACTCAATGTTATAAATCAGTATGTTTTTCCTTCATTAACATTCCCTCTACAGACAGCTCCCTTGGTAAAACTTCGTCCTACTTTTCTAGAAGGAATCGATGTTATAATTAGAAGGTGCGTCAAAGCCATGCTTGGTCTCCCTGCAAACACCTCCAATGCCATGCTCTATGCTCCTCGAAGATTCAGAGGTCTGGGTCTTCTGAAGTGCGAATGGGAAGCTCCACTGCAGCACTGGTCAATCGCTCAGAAGTTGGATCGAATATCTGATGGACTATTTCAGACGATATTTGATTATGATAATGAGTCGACGGAATGCATAAGAAGACTAAGTATAGACCAAACAGAAGACCACAATATTAGGAAAATTAGAAGAACTCTGCGTGAAAATTCATTCCAGGAGTGGGCTAAGTGCAAATGGCAGGGCATTGGTGTGAGGCATTTCAAAGAATGCCCAAAGAGCAATCAATTTATCTATGATAAAAGACTTTTGTCAGGCTCTGAATGGACAAACGCCCTAAAATTGAATGTTAATTACGCTCCTCTGCGTGGCGTCCCCGGTGTAGCGGGAGCAGCTGATATTGGACCCCTTTGTCGCAAATGCGGCAGAGAGCCTGAAACTCCAGCCCATGTGCTGGGTAGTTGTCCAAACAGTATGCTCCTGGTTACTCGGCGACACCACAATGTGAAGCACAGGCTCATTGCTCTTCTTGAAGGGATTGGCTACAACTGCCACGAAGAGGTGTACGCCATCGACGATCATGGGTCTTCTAGGTACGCAGATATAGTCGCCTTTCCACGGAACAGTAATTTGGCCTACGTTCTCGATCCGACGGTCCGTTATGAAACAAACGATCCCGAGCAAGCGGAGTCAATTGGCATGGAAAAGGAAGGGATCTACTCAAAGTGCGTTGAATATCTCCAAGATAAATTCTTAGAGAAATATGGATCCAGAAAATTCCTTGTCAAGGGTCTGTGGTTTGGTGCAAGAGGTACAATTCCGAAAATGACCTGCAGTATCTTACAAGAACTTGGAATCTTGCCGGAACACCTACCTGTTATAGCTGAGTCAATAATTATTGACTCGCTAGGCATAATGAGCCAACATATTTATGGTCACTAACGGACTACACTCCTTTTTTTTTTTATATGCAACAAACGTCGTTCCTTAGACTCCGCTGTCTCTTGTGTTTTTGTTGTTTGTTTTTTTTGTTTTTTTTTTTATTATTATTATTAGGAGAAAAATTTGTATTTTTTGGCGGGTCTAATGCCCACGAACTTTTGGAAAAAAAAAACCAGAACAAATAACAAGATTATGAAGTAAATGAATGCCTCCAGGAATGATGAGCATGCTGTGTATCCAGCAACCCAATAAAGTTGGGCAGCCCACTTTATTATTTCATTAAATAAAGTTTTCTTCTTCTAATTCAGTTTTCATAAAATGTTTACGTTGATGACGTACATTCAACTGTTATATATCTAATAAAAGCTATTTTTTTGTGCTTTATAGAATTCGGTTTTCAATGTAAAATTGGCCAGGTAAAAGCCTCAAGCCGACTGCTGGCGATTATTCTCCCCAGCGAAGCGAAGAAACCTCAAAAATTATATATATATATATATATATATATATATATATACACACACACACACGTGAGGTAAATGTTATAAAACCTTCGCATTTCTTGCCAGCTTTATTGAGTGGACGTCATAAGCGAGTTTTACATACTAAAGGAAACACGCTCACGTATTAGAAACATAAATGCAGACAAACAAATACTTTTTGCCTTGCCCATAAACTATTTATTGAAATGTAAACAGTTTTGTTCTACGAATTTGTCATTTATTCATTTTAAACTACCCCTTTATATAATTCATGAGTCTTATTAGTTCAACTAAAATATTATTCAATACGTAAATTTCGAATACAAGTGACATCTTATCCATCATGGATACATAAAACATTTTTTCTTGAAATTCATGTTAAAACTGTTCTGTCCGTAATTCATTCCGATCTGTCTTACAGTTTCTTCCACATAATGGAGTGTATGTAGATGTTAGAATTTCTCCAACGCATGTTTTAACATATCTTTCCTTTGCTTTCGACAATCTCGTATTTCTGCGGATATTTAGGTCAATGTTTCCTCAATTTGCTTCTGTCTGTGGATGTGATTGTATCAGTGCTATAGAATAGTGTTAGGTGATATCAAGAAGACAATAACCAGCCCTCTTTAGTTTCTTATGTCGTGATTTAAGTAGAATATGTTTCTCGGAATGAAATATTAACAAGGAGTGTTAGATGAACTCGTTTAGGCTGAGAGAGTTGTGTAAGAGATGGCAGATTGTGATGAGCTGGACATATTCGTCAAATGCCCGAGGAGGGTATATTAAGGAAATTGATGCATTAGCAGATGGAAGAAACGTAAGAAGGTAAGACTTAGATGAGCTGATGGAGTGGAATCTTACGACCGAACTGTACACAACTGTGAACTGCACTACTAAATAGTCAATAAAACTTTTGAAGGAAACCAAAGAGACCTCAAAAGAAAAAGAGAATCAGTACTTGAGTGCCTGAACAATGGACGTGTAAGCACCTTGGTGTAAAGGATAGATACTGTACTTGCTCTGCTCTAAAGGCATATTTGAAGGCTGGTATCTTAATTCCTGAGAGAAAGATATAAACTACTAACAAAGGATGAGAGTGGGAACTTAATAGCTACTGGGAATCTCAAGTTGTATGGCAAATGGAAAGCTAAAAGAAAAGAAATTCGTAGGAAAATACTTTAAATAAATATAAAGCAAGAACGTCCTTCACGCGGGAGCTGCATAGAAAGGTGGTTGTTACGCTGATACCTGAATAATTGGCTTAAAATAATCCATATAAATTCAAAATAAACATGAATATTTTTGGTATTTCATAATGAACGGCTGACTCAATTATTAATTTTTTGTTTCCGCAGTAAACCCCAACTTTTAATCGACCTATTTCTATTTTTTTACAAAACATGTTCCTAATTGGTGGGACATCTTGTCTATCGAGTTTCGTTCCAAGGAAGTACAAACAACTGGCCAGAACTGGTAAATTAATAATTGGGTTCTACAGTAAAACCCTCCTCCTAATAGACCGATTTAGTTTATTTTTACAACACATATATCTTTTTAGATACTCATAACCTATACTTCATTTCGTTGCAATATAACAAAAATTGTGGCAATAATGGGCACTTTAGTAACTTGGGTCCGGAGTAAATCCCCTCCACAAGGTGAGGTTAGCTCAGTGGTAGAGCAGTGGACTAATATGCTGGAGGACCTGAATTCAAATCCAGCACAAAAGATTTTTATCTTCTAGTGTCTTCGTTCATGTGTTGGACTCGGTCTCCCTGACCGCCCTTAGGCCAACCCAGCCTTTAATTAATTTATTAATGGGTACCTGCCAAGGGGAAAATCAGGCGGCCGGAGTATAGTACTGCCCACACTATCTCCCTAGTGTGCCATATGGTCATGAATCAGGTACCTCTATAGTATTTGCCCTTCTGGGCCCTCGTGGCTGTTACAGGACTGATTTATATAGATATAGATATTAAGGGGGTCTAGTAATTAGAATCGAGATTTGGAGAAATTTTTCAAGAACTCTTTTATGAGTGCAACCTCAATAGGTACATTCCCTCGAAAAGTGCTAATATAACCCGTTTCAAAGAGAAATACTTATTAATTCATTACAACGGTTGCTTTCCTGAGGCATAAGTCCAGTTAAAGGACACCAGTTAGGGATGGACTTTTTGGGAAGATTTGTCGGAAAAAAATAGAAATCCGTGTCACTTTTTCTTTTTAAACGAATGACTAATTCAAATACAATCACTCCTAGCACTAAACTCCCTCGATAGGTTCTGTAAGTGGGGTAACAGAGGGCAGGAGGAGTCTGCGTGGAAGGGGTACGCCCCAATGAACGGGGACGAAAGTGGGTCTGCCCTGCTAACGGTAACATCCCTCTCTTTATGTAACCCAGGTCGACGAACTCATGCCACCACACTCAGGGTCATCAGCACCCAATCAAAGTCTGAAGGCGGCATTTTCGGCTACTGGCAAATCTATAGCCGTCAATCACTTTGAGAATTCGGGTGGTCTGAAATGGCACTTCTGTCCGAATTCAAATTGGTTATACATAGTATGTAAAAATGGCAAGATTTTTAATGCATACGGGTTCACTAGTAGTAGTACAAAACCTTATACATATATTACATACCATGAAAGATAATGAAGCATATCCTAACTTCTGAAACTAGAAATTCACTTAGAAATGTTTTTTTTTTTTTTTTTTTGCTATATTGAAACCCAAAGGGTTGAACCACTTCTTATTCTTCTTCTTCTTTTTTATTATTTTTTATTTTTACAGCACAACTGCATCAAGGCCATTAGTGTCGGGCTATCTATAGGTTGCCACCCTTCCTTAACATCCATGATCAAGCAGGGAATTCTTTTAACGGGCCCAAAAATGAAAGAACTCAACCAGCCGCAGGTGGGACTCGAACCTGCATCTACAACATGGAACTCCTTGGTGTTAGCCTCTAGACACTCGAAGACCCTCGAGAAATATAAAATCGACGATTAAGTGCCTGGATTAAATTTTGTGGTAATACTAAAATGCAAATATTTATTTCATTTTATTTGAGCGCCGCAACTTCGGCATTTTGCGCGATATCATTGAATAAAAACCGATAAAAAGAATGGTAAAAAAATAAGACTTGAAAACTCTTAAAGCAATTAATAAGGTCTATAGTTAAGGAAAAAAAAAGTAGAAAAGCTATAATGTAGAGGAAGTTTATACAAACAATATATATATGCATGCAAATAATATAATTTGTACTTGAGTAAATTAATTCAAATTAAATTAGGCAAATAATTGAAAGGTTAAGAGAAATAAAATGACATTTAAAGTATGGATGTCATCACTCTGCATTACTATAAAATATGAAGTTGTCTTAACTCGTTTGCGCCTTGGCCACACAAGCCTAAGAAATTGATTACTTTTTCTCTGAAAATCCCTCCCTGTAACTTGTGAATGCTGATTATAAGAAGCAAGTGGACGGTAATTAAAACTATCAAATAGTATTGATGAAATCATTGGAGACGATGCTGATATCGAAAAATCCACAGAAAATATGTATACATATAATATAGAAATATATAAATAAATATATATTCATTATGAGTATTATTTTAGTTGTTCTTAACATTTACAAATTGTATAAATTAAGATGAACAATAAAATAAAATTGATAATAACAGGGTCTCCTCTTGGTCCAATCTTGATTAGCGGGTTCGAGTCCCGGTTTTAGTAGATTGATTCTTTGTTTTTCGAGCTTTATTCGATATTGGCGTTAATCGCCTTAAGGTTGGAGGGCTTTTAAAAATACAAAAAGAAGTATTAGGTGGTTACAAATATAACTCAATCTGTATTTCTTGATGAAAGGTTGGTCTATTATTTTGAGCCGTGAGAGGGCTCAGCGGTTATGTCCATGGACATTGACTCTGGAAAAAGTAAGATGGTCGAGTTTGAACCTGTTCCGGGATGGGCTACCCTCATTGGTTCGTTGAAATAGCTCCGTACTCCAGTATGGAAGTCCAGGAAGAGTAAATATCCCATTACTAAATCGACAGTGCCTTAGTTCCACTAGTAACCTCTAATTCTGCCAGCAGAGATCGAGGGCTGACCCAGAACTTTCTGGCCTCTGTCCAGGCACGTCCACTTCCACATACTGTGTCGGCCTCTCTCTCCTCCCTCATAGAATGCGCTGCATAGCTCAAATATTCAGGTTGGTATGCGAGAATGCACTAGGCCACACTACCTTGCACCTCTAGAATAGATTTCTGATGTTTTGAAACATCTGATTTGATAATTTTACTTTTTTTTGTTTTAGTAGATTTGAGGTTTTCATTGCGTTTGACTTTGACCCAGCAAACCGGAAGTGCCGTCTAAAAATGTCTAGGGTTCAGAACTCTTATGTCACAAAAATACCAATGTTTCAAGTAGACAATGTAAGGGTGTCCATTCACGGTGACAAATATCTGAAGATTTGGACTGCGCAAATCTTGAGATATTCCTCACTGTTTATGAGACATCCTTGTTGAGGGCTATAGTTGAACTGTACAGTCCATCGAAGTAGAATGAAAAAACAAGTAGATTAACTGTACAGAGAGTGTGGACAAGAGGATATTTGCATCACATTCAGTGGGTCTATTATAACTCAGGTTTATTACCTTACCGTGTATGTGCCAGACCCGTTCAGTCCCAACCTTAACCCCAAACTGTGCTGTCTCTGTCTTGAGATTGGAACTGGCCGTCTATGGCCACCTTAACGAAATGCTAAGCATAAGACTTATACATACACACTGCAGAAGAAAAGAACAATTACAAATACCCCCTGACCTTACAGTACTTTTCTCCGATTCTAGTCACTACTGAAATCAGATATTTAAGCTTCTACAAACTTCACATAATATCATAATATTGAACGAAATATAAGATGGTAACTCTATGTTTCTAATATATTTATACGTGGCATAAGTTCAAGTTCAACTTGATCTTCTGCCACGTATAAATATAATAAGATAATAATGACAATTTTTACCTTTTATTTTTTTGTCAGTTCTTTTCTTGTTTTTTTTTCTGTTTTCTACATTTGTGATTTAAATTTTTGTCCTACTCTTACCCCAATTATTTCTATTTCCTTTATGTTATGACTATCTATTATAACTTATTCATTAATATAACCATTTTTTTCAAAGCTGACCAACTAATTTGCTAATCCCCTGGTTTCCTGCAAAATATATATATATATATATATATATATATATATATATATATATATATATACATACATATATATATATACATACATATATATATATATATATATATATATATATATATATATATATATATATATATATATACATTTATTTATTAGACTAGCATATTTAATGTTCAGAACATGCTATTAAACAAAAAAAAAATCTTTAAAACACCGACATGCCGAAATTAGCCGATGAAAGCCGAGCGGAAGCGGAAGAGTAGTGGGGGCAGCGTCCTTGTTGAGGGTTCAAAGACCTGGCCCAGATCCTCGAGGAAAGTCAAGGTAACGGTACGCTGACGTCACCACTGACGTACCAAACACTACTTCGTCACTACCCCCTCCTCTTCTACCCCCTTGGAGTACAGTTATCTTTCCTCTCAGGCAAGCGTTTTTAGTGAATATTTTCACCTTTCATAAGAAAGTAACATCACCTTCGAGGAAACGTCTTATCATTCCGCGGGCAAGAACATACAGAAAATTTATGTGACTCATTAGGAGCTGATCAGAAAAAAATAATAAAGGCAGTTCTTACAGAAACCTAACGGAAGTCGTTATTAATTCACTCCGCTACGTTTTATTTCCCTTTGAACTAAGTAAATATTAAAAGTTTGGTCATAATAGTTGGATAAAAGCGAAGCACTGTATAGATGGGTTTAGGTTAAATTAAACACCAGTTTGGATAAATAAATTTTTAAAAAATCTCGAAGAATCTATTTGAACGTTTTAAATATATTCGTCAAGAAATCTATGGTTTCGTCCATTCGAATCCCAAACCAAACATTGTCAGAATAATTAAAAAAATAAAATAAAAGGAAGTAACAATAACCTATTAATTATGATAAAGAGCACGAGAATATGTTATAAGTTAATGCACAAAAGAAACTGATTTTAACATAATTTCTTGCTGTTATTTTGTATTGCTAAGTTATTTGTGTTTTGAAGCACTGGTGAAGGCTTGAAAATCAAGCCCAATGTTGGCAAAAATATAAACTAATTTTTTAGTTGAAAATATAGTTTTATTCAAGTATTGTGGCCTAACGGAGACCGTCTCCATCTAGATAATCTCCACAACTATTCTAGGGGATTTTTGGAAAAGATGGTCCAAATCTTACCTTCCTAAGGTTTTAATTTAGGATTGAATCCTTAAAAATCTCCTTCATATTTCTTTGCTACTGAAAAGCATATAGCTTAGTGATCCAACTTTCTAGAAAAAATAGAAACGATTGGAGTGATAATATGGAGTCTAAATCGTGAAGAATTTATCACGGGTTCCTCGTGATTGGAATATTGATTGAGATAAATACAGGTTTTCATGGATGAGCTCTCTGAAAACATTTCCACTATTGATGTTTAGAAAGGGTGATAACCTTTAGAATTTCCTTTACTAATGGCTTTAGAAGGAGATGCATCTTAAAAAAAAAATATTTAAAATTAATTCTGATGAATAGGTGTTCTTTCAAATATTTTTAAGGGCTGAAGTTTAGTTCGATTTTAGGTAATTCAATTTTTATGACATATTTTTTGATTTTCTATTTTTAGCATTTAAAAAGAAGTAAGTGTAAACAAATAAATTTCAAGAATTTTGGTTTGATGTTCAATGAGTTAGTCAGTGCTGTATGTAATAAACAATCTGAGATATTGAATCGCGTTTTTGACCAAAACTCTTAGCAAATCAATAACGATCCATTTAAGAACTTGAACAGCCGTTCATTGGAGAAAACAAAACGACTTACTTCCTAAACTACCTTAGAGTTGTTGTACGCGTTTTTGGTGGCTTCTTCAAGTGGCCCTTAGCGGTTTCAATATTAAAAGTGTTTCTGACAACTCTCGCCCACACAGCTTCTTGGGGCTGGAAGGTTCCTGAAGAGGGGAGATGAAGTCCCGTTATACAGCTGATGCTAGGGTGAACGGCCGAGGCACGCTAACCTAGAGTTCGTCGAACCCCACTCCTTTCCCCGCAAAGCTAAGTACACTTTCAAACGGGACCGTTAGCCTGGTGGAATGGCTTCCAGGCTTACTCAGAAACCCGCTAAAATTAGGGTTACTTCTTATTAGAATACTCGGAGTACACTCACAGACAAGGGGATAGAAAGAAAACAAAGGCGTGACAAGATCAAGACATATGCTGGCGAACATTTATATTTTACATTTGAAAGTATAGGGCCTTATATATATATATCAGGTAACGCAAAAAGTCCTGTCGTTTTATTTTAAATCCCTTGTTTACAAATTTCTTACTTTAATACCATAATGATAAATAAAGAGCAACCTTGTAGGATTAGAAGATGCTTGTTTTGGTAGTAAACTGCACTACTTTAACATTAATCAAGTTGACGTTCTGAGCTGGAAAAAATTGTTTACAATGAACTCTCTTCAAACGCAAATTCGCTCGATTTTATTCTACCAGTTAAAATTAGGCCTAAAAGCCGCCGAGGCTGCTCGTAAACTGCGTCAGGTGTTTGGGGAGGATGTTCTCTCAGATCGGAAGGCACAATTCTGGTTTTCGAAAATTCGTAGAGGGGATGAATCGCTCATAGACGAACCTCGAAGTGGAAGGCCGGAAGTTGTAGATGACGACGCCCTAACAGAAATCTTTGAGCAAGATCCACGACAAACTTGCTCTGAAATCGCTGGACAACTTAAACTTCCCCAATCAACTATCAGAAATCACTTACATCTAATTGGTAAGACCAAAAAACTTGATAAGTGGGTTCCCCATAAACTGACCGACCGCAAGATCACACGGGACAACCTCTTAGCGACTTGCTGGTAAACTCTACCTCACCCACCATATTCCCCTGATATGTCACCATCTGATTACCATCTGTTCAGAGCTCTAGACAACCGTAAGCAGGGAAAAACGTTCGCGGATGTAACGGCCTTGAAAAACACCTTAGAAACTTTTCATTTCATCTAATCCAGCTATAAAAAAGAAGTTTGGGACATTGAGGCACGTTGGAAGAAGGTTTTGGAGAGTGAGGGTGACTATTTCGATGAATAAATCTTATTTGAAATATTTTTTTGTTTTATTTTTACGCTATTTCAAAAAAACGACAGAACTTTTTGCGTTACCTGGTATATATATATATATATATATATATATATATATATATATATATATATATATAATTAGTGTTCTAGGAACCTACAACCGTAAAACACGACCAGACCGAACTTCGACTATCTCCATATTTAGTCTGCACGGCCAACAAACTCTTCTATATACGCTGGAATCTTCATCAAGGTGAAAACCTTGTCTCTTTAAAAAAAAAAAAAAAAAAAAAAAAAAAAAAAAAAATTATTGAGTTGATAACTTCCACTAAGTTATAACAAGCATGGCTTGGGGGAGTCAAACTGGGCAATGGGAGGAGCTTTCAGGGGGTTATCAAATGAGTTACTGCCTGGGGACCGGTATGACTTGGTCATATTTACCTGTTTTTATAATAATGAATGACGAGCAAAGTCATGATGAGAATCATGTGAAATTGTGATATTTCTTTAAACTGTGATAAGTAAGTAAGACACAGTGGGTTATATGTTTGTTTGAAAAAAAATTTTGTTGATGTTCTAAGGTTTTGAAATTCTTTTTCCAGAGATTTCCTGATGATGGCAATAAGCCGAAATATTGTTTAAAATTATTAAAATATAAAAATTTTGAAACTGGGAGATTGGCCTTTTTTATTTGTTATGAAACCTGGATAAAAAAAATAAATAAATTTTATAATATGTATATATATATATATATATATATATATATATATATATATATATATATATATAATATAATATATGGGTCTTTTTGCGAAGACCACATCCAGTTACTTCCAAAGTAGCAGTAGTGATTTATAACAGTTACTCGTACTCGCTGATAAGCTTACTGATTAGCTTAGAGGTTCTTTGCTGGTTATCTATTACTACTTGACTCGTCATCTACGGTTATAATCCATATTAGATAATGGCAAGCAACATTTATTAATAAAAAGGTTAATATGATCAAAATCAAATCTCTCAACTACGAAAAAAGTTATTAAGCATTAAAGTTAACTGTTTAGCAGGTTATGAAGGATAACATAAACAATGATAATTGTAAACATATATCTTATTCTTTTACTCTCTCTTTTTGGATATTTTACATTAATTTAGCATTAAGGGCATACGTGCTATGCGTTTCCGCTCGCTCAAGAAGATATCAAAACACTCACTGTTGAAGGTTACTTTACTCCCAGCAAGAACCAACACAATTGGTCATCGGAATCCTCCAATAGGAAGGCAAAGGAGTTATGCGCATGCGCTGAATCACTGATACAATCACTACTGCGACTTCAAAAGTAACTGGATGTGGTCTTCGCAAAAAGACCCTAATATATTAATTTTATAATATATATATATATATATATATATATATATAATATAATATAATAATTTTATAATAATTAATAAATAGTATTATTAATTTTAATATAATTAATTATAGTATTATTAATTCTTCTGAACGTCTTATTAGAGGGCGATATACAATTGGCCATTAGCTCATCTTGTTCTTAAATATGTGTACATATATAGCCGAAATATTCTTAATACAGATTTCTAAAAATATCGTATTGATGTTTTCCTCGCAGAATCCCAACTAGTCCCTGACTGCTTATCACCTCGCCGGCTAACTACCTGCACCTCAGTATTATAATAATAGTTACTTAGTGAGCCCTTATTAGGGGATAAATAATTGAACAAAATTGGTTAACGATTTATTTCTATTCCGAACACAGTTTTATTCCTAACCTTTCAAAGCGATCTTTAAAAGCTGGTCTTGGATCATGACTCGTTTGGAAGTGTACTAACAGAAGCTGAGCCCGATATACTCACCTCTTATAGACCGTGAACCCAAAGAACCTCCTATAATAAATATATGTGTAATTAATATTGCAATTAACCCAAAAAATAATACGTATTAAACTTAATTGTTCTTTAATTAGTATAAAATCTAATAGTTTTAGCGTGGTTCCTCCCTCCCTCCATAGGGAGGAAATCCGCTTTTGAGGTTGACCTTCAGACGCAATGCGGAAGTACCTACTAAATAGGCCTCTTAACATAGGAAAACGAATAAAACCATTTGTTGTTTTTGAGAAAACTGGATAAAATGTTTTCGTAGCTTTTTTTTTTTATTTATTTTTTTTTGGGGGGGGGAGTTACTTAGAATAGTGGGATTCAATTGAAATATTTTTTTACATCTGTGAAATTCATCTCAACTAAGATGTTTAAATTTTGGTTACATTTGGAGTTAAGGAAATACTCGAAAAAAAAAAAAATGTTATTAGTGGACATGAAAAGTTTTCGGATCTTCGTATATTTTCGTAAATAACTCGAAAACGGTTGGGTAATCGTGGTAAGTGGAAGGTGACTATTCGAATGCTTACTAAACTCTCTACAAATAAGAGTCTGAAACAATTTTCGATGGGCCCATTTCAATGAGAGAAATAAATGTTTAATAATAATAAGTTTTCTTTTCAACCGATTTTTTTCTTTGTTAAACTCACTTTTTAATTTATTGTTTTTTTTTTGTTTTAAATTTCATTTATCAGTCAAATTAGTATTTTAGTAAAAGAAGGCAAGAAAATGTGAAACGTATTGACAATAAGTTTGGAGTGGCTGTGACTAATCATGATATGACATACGTTTGTTTTTAATTCTCCTATCTATATAAACTTTCTCATACTGCTACTACTGAAGTTATCATTATTTCTTATTTTATAGCAAAGAATTAACCCACGAGAAAATGAAACTTTTTCCACTTCTGTGTAAGATTGCTACTTACTTATACAACATTAATTATCGCAATGGGTGAACGACCACGTGCTGTTGGCATTATAAAAGGGTGGCTACCTGTAGATAGTCTGGCGTTAATAACCCAATATTTGATATGCTGTTAAACACGGCATAACCAAAAAATATTTTGGTCCAGTCTATTAAGGAGTAGGAGCTGGTATCCAGCCATGAAAATACCTTAATATTTAATAGCATATCAGAAAACGTTACAACAATACTTTGCTTAGTTTTCAATAAGATTGGCAACGTAAGGTAGGTATTGGTCGAGCTGAAAAAATTGTGTTTTTTGATAAAAATAAAAGTGTGTATTTTTGCCAATGTTTCGGCTTGATGTTCATTCTTTTATCATGACAATAATGAGGGTAAGAAATGATCAGGTTGGAAATTGATACCATAATGGATTGGAAGTTGATAATCCCCTCCATCAACGATATATCCCTTGTTTCTTACTTTTTAGTTTGGTTTGATTACTTGTTGATGGTTGATCAATTCATTTGGTTTGGTATTTTTGCTTAATTGTTCTATAGGATCCTATCCATCAATGAAGAAACGGTAACAAAAGGTTTGCTTTCCTTAATGAATTATTATTCTATCCACAGGCTGAACAAGATAAGAATCCTTTCTGTAGATATCTTTCATCTTCGTTCCCATATCCACGCACTCCTTGGGAACATTGCCAAATAAACTTGGATGTCAATCACACTTTCCAAGTTTCAATTCTGTCATTTCACTTCATTTAATAAAACTAGTAGAGAGAAAACGCCATACTTTCTTTTTGGTGAAGGAACTACCATATATTTACAGCGAGCATAAAATTTGTAAAAAATCATATTTATATTTTTCCTTGATAATTGTGTAGCCCTTAAAATGTTTTGGAATGGGTTAGTTAATGCACTTTCATAAAAAATGTGTTGTAGACTTAACAACTTGCGAATGTGAGTAGGCTAAAGGTATTCGGTAATTAACTTACAATGGCAAGAATAATCGCAACAGCAAATGTGGCTAGACTAGCCTGGCTAGAGAAACGTAGTTCCTCTAGATACCCCATCCAAACAGTGCTTAAAAAATATACGTTAAAAAAGAAATAATAATAATAAAATATCGCCAACGGCCATAGCCACGTTGAATACACCGGTTCCCGTAGATCACCGAAGTTAAGCAATGTCGGGCGTGGTCAGAACCTGAATGGGTGACCAACTACGTGCTGTTGGCATTATAAAAGGGTGGCAACCTGTAGATAGCCCGGCGCTAATAGCAAAATAGTTGATGCGCCGTTAAAAACGAAAAAAAAAATAAATAAATAAAATATCTACTACTGACAAACTATAGAACAGCAAGGCATCTTTCTTCTTATTCTGTATACGAAGGTTAGAATATACCAATGCTAAGAATCTGATTACGTGTTGATATTAAGCAAGAAACTAAACTTCCATAATAAATAAATAAATATCTGAAATTATATCTGATTTCCAAACATCCCGAATTTGGATGTCGAACCTCCAACTCTCGAGGAAACCTTTTTTGCCACACCATCCACTCCCACCATCTGAACATCATTTCTCCTCCCAACCCATCCTATTGGCCCACTTCCAGATCCAAATCTCCTGACATTGTGGAGTATTTCATTACAAATGGTGTCAGACACATTCCTTTCCATATTTCCAACCTATTTGATTTATCCTCTGATCACAGCCCTATACTGCTTTCCTTTAACATTGATCCTAACCTTTTCACTCGTCCTCACCGCCCATCCCTCATCAACGGCCCAGTTGATTGGTGCTCATTTCAATCCTCCCTGAATTCCTCTCTAAACCTAAACATCCCTCTTAAGACTAAACATGATATTGACTCAGCCATAAACAAACTGACTACAGAAATTCAGACTGGACTCCTTATTTTCACTAAGAAATGCCCTCACAGATCACCTCCAGTAACCTATTTCCCCGACCAGATACAATTCCTTCGAACCGAAAAAAACAGAGCCAGAAGAATATGGCAAACCACACGATATCCATCTGGCAAGACACGCCTCAACAAACTGACTAGACAACTACAATACGAACTACACAAACACTTTAACAACAAATTCGCTGAATACACTCAAAAACTTACTCCCGACGACAAATCCCTATGGACAGCCACTAAACGAATTCTATCCCACCCCAATCCATCACATCCTCTCCGTCGAGATGATAACAGCTGGGCTAAAACAGATACCGAAATTTCCGAAACTTTTGCTTCCCACCTTTCCCAATTATTCCGTCCCCACGAATCCATTCAAAACCCTATCCATTCTTCAAATGTAGAAGAATTCCTAGATTCAGCCTTACCGCTTTCTCCTCCTCCTTCTTCCTTTCATCCTCATGAAGTATCCTTAGCTGTCCACAAACTAAAAATCTGCAAGGCACCAGGACCCGATCTTATCACCCCCTTAATCCTTAAACGCCTACCTAAAGAAGCTATCCTATTCCTAACCTATATATATATAACGCAGTCCTCAGAACAACCTACTTTCCCAACTCCTGGAAATTATCAACCATTAAAATGATCCACGAACCCAAAAAACCTGCGAATTATCCTTCGTCCTATCGCCCGATCTCCCTCCTTCCCATTATGGGAAAAATCCTGGAAAAGCTTCTCCTTAAACGTCTAATCCCAATTCTTGAACCCTGCCTCCCTTCCCACCAATTTGGGTTTCGAATATCCCATTCCACGATTCACCAATGTCACAGAATAGTTGATTCAATATCCTCTTCCTTTGAGCAAAAGAAGTATTGCTCTGGTGTATTCCTTGATATCGCTCAAGCATTTGATCGGGTGTGGCACCAGGGCTTGCTTTTCAAACTCAAAAAAATCCTCCCCTCGACCTATTACCTAATAATAAATTCCTATCTTTCCGACTGATCATTCAACGTATCGTTCGGATCATCTCTGTCTTCCTTCTTTCCTCAGCTTGCTGGTGTTCCACAAGGTGGCATCCTAAGTCCTATCTTATTCCTTGTGTACTCTGCGGACATGCCAACCCATGATTCCACAAGACTCTTCACTTTTGCTGACGATACAGCCATCCTCTCGTCCAATTCTGATCCTATACTTGCGTCCAAACACCTTCAATCCCATCTCCAACTGCTTGAACCATGGTTCATAAAATTGCGGATTAAAGTCAACCCTGAAAAATCCTCCCACATAACATTCACTCTTCGACGATCCAAATGCCCTCCTGTCAATCTTTACCAAAGTGAAATCTGTGAAAAAACCCAAGTTACCTACCTAGGACTTACCCTTGACAAACGACTTACCTGGAGCCAACACATACAAAAGAAAAGACAGGAATCAAACAAACGTTTTCGACTACTAAAAAGACTACTAGACACTCACTCAAAATTATCTTTACAGAACAAGAGACGGATATACACTACAATACTCCAACCCACCTGGACGTATGGCTTGGAAGTCTGGGGGTGTGCCAAGCGATCCAATATCCTTAGAATCCAATCTCTCCAATCCAAAATACTCCGTAAAATAGTCAATGCTCCATTCTATGTCTCAAACCTCACTATCCATAACGACCTAGAAATCCCCTTTGTCCAGACCCTATCAAAAACCCGATACTTTAACTTCCACTCCCGTTTGCCTGGTCACGACAATCCCCTAATCAATAAGTTATCCTCATCCTCCATTCCCGGTAACCCTCACCGTCGCCTTAAGCGCAAATGGCCAAGAGACCTGTTGTAAACTAAGCCTGTAAAATGTAAACATTACAAATGTAAATATTGTAAATAGCCATACAAAAAATCAAATGTAAATATCTCTGTAAATTTCTAGCTAATAGGTTTTGGCCTCTGGGCTTTTTTTTTCCCTACCGATACATCATGACTCTATCATGAACAAAATAATTATAAAAAATATGTTATTGTATTGTATAATTTTCAAATAAAGATATATAAAAAAAAAAAAAATATCTGATTTTGTTATCAAATAATAATTGATGAATAGTTGAAACGGTTAAAATTAAAGAAATATCAGTAATTGAATTGTAATAAAATTGTGTTTGAAACTATTATTTTCATAGTCCAAATTCACTCTCAATAGTTGAATTAAAGCACTGAAAAAAGCATATTTTTTTAAAAACTGAGCTTTTTATTTGCCAATGTTGTGGCTTTAATTGTAAGCCTTCATCATAGCTGTAAAAACAAAATGATCAAGATAAGTATTACTATAGTTATAAATAATAAATATTAAGTTAACTATTGGATAACGTGTTAAGTGTAAACAGAGTAATAAAAATGAATGAGTTAAGTATAGTAAATACAGAAAAAATTACAAATTAAGACGTTTTCATATGGACTATTGTTTAAATAAGAATACAAAAAAATAAATAGTAGAGTGACAGATGTATATACATACATATATATATATATATATATATATATATATATATATATAAAATAAGACGGTACACACCTGGGAGGAAAGGAAAAACTGTTACTTATGGAAGTTTCTATATTCCTTTGTTATCATAAGAGGACAACGCTAAGGAACACAAGGGAGAGTGCAGGCAGGGGGATGCAGAGAGATATGATATTACAGAAAGCTAGGACAAGAGTTATGAGCATCGAAGAGGTTACTAGCTGGGTTAGCAATGTACGTTCGTAGTCAGCATGATAAGGGCAGGCTTCACTTAGTTCACTTAGTAAGACTAAGTAGTCTCATAAAGACTAAGTAGTCTTTATGAATATTTAGTATATAACCTTATGTTTGGATCTGAGTTTTTGGGGTGCTCTCCGCCTAGGCTTTGTATTTGTGTCGGCAGATACCTGGGGTATATTTACAGCTCTTGAGGATTAACTCATAGCAGGTAAATTTCCTGCGGCCCCCTTGTTTCTACGGGCATTGAACCGCCATATTCGCTCATAGCATCTAACCGTTGTGAAGTTTATTTTTTGGATTAAGGAGTTAATATACATATGTAGACTATATCATAGCAAGAAGTAATCCTCCGTCGTCGGTTCTTAACTATGTTGACTCGCTAATGTTAGATACATCGTATTTAAAATCCACGGCAAAAACACGACATTTCATCAGAATCCCCTGCTGAATAAAACTTATATAGAATAATATGAAAAATAAAGCCTATCTAGTGGATAAAAATAGAGGAAAAAAGACGTTCATGGTGGTAGAAAATCTTAAAAGTATTTCGCTCAGAAATCTCCGAAATATTGTCACTAATTTTACGTATCCTGTTTTATAGCCAAATAGATTTATATTCTATAATCAATAAGAAAAACCTACTAACAATAAAAAACTATGGGTAACAGATGAAAATAGGGAATACCAAGAATAATTCTAAAGAACGAAATCAACACCAATACTGTAATCTAGATATTCATACGGCATCTTCGAATTCTAACAAAATATTGATTCTAATTATACGTATCCTGTTTTATTGACAAATACATTTGACTACTATAAGCAATTAAAAACACTAGGGAATATGCCAAAGAACTCGGAGTAGGAGCCTCGACAGTTTCAAGACATTTGAAGGAAATCGACAAATCCAAAATTGACATTTCATACGGTACAGCCTGATATATTTTTAACAATGAATTGTTTTTCTTATTTTAATTAATCTGTTTTATTGTCAAATACATTATCCAACTTTAAGCAATTAAAAAATAACAAGGAATAAAAACAAACGAAATCAATCAATTTCGAATAAACGAAATCAATTACTTCAAAGTTTAAGCACTTATTTCTCCGATTGACATAGCCTAATCAAAAATTGTTTCAGAATCTTTTTTGTAGAACATTTAGTAAGCTTTCCGGAGCATGGTAACCCTCCGTTTACCAATATTCCTAACCGTCTTCGACATATTAGGGAATGTATACGAAGTTCCCAAAACATTTCATGTCTGTTAATAAAATATTTTATTCTAATCCTTCCTTAGCTCCAAACGTAACCAAAATTTTAACATATTAGTGTTGATGAAATTCAAACATGCAGAAAATGTTTCAACTGAATCCCATAATTTTAAGTATCAAAATCAAAGACAAAAAGAACAGTTCGAATAAGCGAAATCAATTACTTTAAAGTTTTAAGCACTTATTTCTCCGATTGACATCGCCTAATCAAAACTTTCATTAGAACCTTTTTAGTAGAGCATTTAGTAAGCTTTCTAATGGTATTCTTTCGTTTCCCAAATTCTCAACCTTTTTCGAGATATTAAGGAAAGTATACAAAGTTACCAAAACTTTTTTATGTCTGTTAATAAAATATTTTATTCTAACCCTTCCTTAACTCCAAACGCAACCAAAATTTCAAAATATTAGTTTTAATGAAACTAGAACATGCAGATAATGTTTCAACTGAATCCCGTGATTCTAAGTACCCAAACCAAAAACGGTATTCAAAAACTATTTTTCCAATTTTCTCAAAAACGGTTAAAGCTATCGCCTTGAAAATGGTTTCATTCGTTTTCCTAGCCCAAGAAGCCTATAAAAAGAGTACTTACAAGCTTATGAACTCAAAAACGTAAGCGTTACGATTTTATCTGCGCGAATTTCGCCCCAAACGCCATCTTCCAGTGGGCGGATTTTGCTGGTTAACGAACTTGACCTTTCAAATTGGACGACGGATTTTTGTACCAAATTTCATCAAAATCGGACCATCAGGGAAGCCAGAAATGAGCGAACAGACAAATATATATGTATATATATATATATATATATATATATATATATATATATATATATATAAATATATACATATATATATATATATATATATATATATATATATATAAATATATACATACATATATATATATATATATATATATATATATATATATATATATATATATATATATATATTATTGCAAGTGGTATGCTCATTGTTGCATGAGACTTGCAGACAATAATAAACTCCCTTCTTGCAGGGTTACTGTAAGGAGGAAACAAATAAAAAAAAAAAATATATATATATATATATATATATATATATACAAATTTGAACCACCGTTATTTTCGGTCTCTAGGGGTTCTGAAACGCGAAATTTTCTTGTCGGCACTTCCGGATTGTTTCATTGTATCAACCTTATAAGCGGGGTTCCTCCCTATGGGGGAGGGAGGAACCGCGCTAAAATAAATAAATCAGAATATCTATTTTAATGTTCAACATATGGAGAACATTTAATTATGTGAATGATTTCTTAAGCCATAGGAAAAAATTTAACTATCTTAAGGACACCACTGAACAAAATGTGGAAGAAATCAAATGAAATTTTATATAAACGGCCTCAAATCTCATTTATTTAGTCTCTGCTACACATGGCATGATTTTCTAACACGTTCAATGCTGGTGCAGCTTGGCTCACTTGGGACTGCTGCGATTGATTTTAATTTACTTCCCATCTGACTGATTAGTTTTTTGCAATGAGAAAATGAATGGGCCTGAGCTCCATATTGTGCTTGCTGTCTCTGGGATGAGGTGGGGAGAGCACTGAACAGAGCTCAGTCCAGCCATAAAGACTTGATAAGCACCATAGGGTGCTCGTATTGAACGTGCTAAGGGTACTGAATGAATACTTCTCTTTTCCTAGGAGCCTTATTGATTATGAATTATCTGTGACTACCTGATATCAAATATGACTTTTCATAAAATATTCAAGATCCTTCAGAATTTTTATTTCTTACTTGTTTTTTATTTATTGGCTTATAATTAACTTTCAAATATGTATAGATGATCTTATTTTTTTCTGGCAATGGAGAAAAACATAAAATAGTTTCGAATGTATTATTATTGTATAAAAAATACTGATTTATATGTATTGCTTCATTACAAACATCTGTTTGTTTATTTTTACTTTGACACTATTGCCTTTATGAAGTACTAATGCAGGGTTCAAAAACACATTCAAACTTATACATGTTTAATAATAGAACGGAGGCCTGTTGGATGTAAGTGCTTAGGCGTGTGCACTCTGTGCCTAAGACCATGGGTTCAATTCTTGCTAGGCTATTCTTTAAAATAAGAAAAGACATCAGCCCTATCCTGGCTAGAAGAGGGTGTAGCCTGTAGAAGACCTGTCCCAAAAATCGTTGTCTTGTATAAGTGGATGTTAAAATGTATTTAAATAAATAATAATAATAATCTTAATCAGGTAAAACTCATGCTTGAACAATGATTACTGTTGAGTTTTTTTTTGCTCTAACATACAACATAAACCATTATGTTGTCACAATCATATTTATAGTTCTTTTTCTGGTTGGATCAATGAAGGTTGTCAGCTGATCAAAAATAACAAATGTTGTCCCTCCACTGAATTTGTTATATATTTAAATAAGCAATAGGCCATTAGTGAAACATCTGACAACTACAGGGTACATGGAAATTATACATAATTTATTTAAATTTTAACGTCCATTATTATTAACTAAGAATTTTAGGATGGGTTATCTATAGGTTACCACCCTTTTTTAGCCAGGATAGGGCTGATGCCTTTTATTTTTTCTAAAGAAAAGCCACTACCCCATAGTGGGAATCGAACCCACGACCCTTAGCCTCCAAATATTGCTTATACATTAGAAGCAATTTTGATGAAATGACAAACACTTACCAACACTCTTGTTAATGAGACTCTCATTGCTTCCAGAGACTAGAATGGAATCAGTCATGTGTGTCGTCTTTTTCAACCTTTGCTCTAATTTTTTCTTCCAGAAGACAATGAATTATTTCCACCCGTAACCATATTTTCTATCTGTCTTCAGATTTTTTAGATCCAAAAAAGTTAGTCGGCAGAGATTTTTTTTTTTTTTTTTCAGAAGAATAAAATTCCTACCCCTCTAGCCTATCAGCTAATATTTAAAAATGTGGACACGTGCTTTTAATGTGTATTTTGATTCAAGTAACAGATGGAAGTAATTGACAATACAAATTACATATTTTATGTAATCAACTCATATAGCTTGTTCAATACAATCGTTTGAAGTATGATTGAACATCTATTTAGACAATGTACATAAAATATTCTATTCTATTGGTCAAATCTATTCAATATGGTCAGAATAACTGTCTCATTTCAGGATATGCCATATGGTCACTAAACATCAATGTAAGAGATTTTTATAAAATATTTTTGTTAATTTGGCTGTTAGTACTTTTTGTTAGTTTACCTTCCTATAATAAGTGTGTTTTATGATCACATTTTGCATCAAGGACAAAGCAATGATTTCATTGGAGTCTCAATTGCCTCTAAATAAACAGTTTTCATTTTGAATACAAAGTAGGTATTCCAGTTTAGACCCGTCCATCCTTTTATAGATAGGAAATAACTGCAGAGGGAAAATCACCATCGTATCACAATTGTATTTTCTCAGTGGAGTTATGGATCAGATTCATTTTTAGAAAATGCAAAATGGGCCTTTGTGGGCTGATATTTGTGTCTACTTAAATAATTTCAAAAAGAAACATCACTCATATTCCTCATCTGTCTGACTTATAAAGCTCTCAGTTTCCAGAATGGCCTATTGTTCATGAGGTAGAGCCCTTCCAGCTGATTACACTCCTTATTCCCACCTTTTTTTTGGACAAATTTATTATTTTAGAATTAGGTTTGTTGTGTAGCCAAAAAAGTTTTTTTAATAGATCAAAATCTTTGAATAACAAGGTTATTATAAAATAAACAAATGCTATTAAAATAGTGGACATAATCTGAGGAAGCAGGATGGGACTCCTTTGAAATATAATAGTAAAAGAAACTACTGGTGGAGTTGATAGGCATGCAAGTGACAACAATACTCTCCAGAGAATATATATATATGTATATATACACACACAGCAGCAAAAAAAAAAAAAAAAAAAAAAAAAAAAAACGGACACTGATTATTGTCTTTTCTGTCCAAAAATTCAACTAAATCTGTATGTTTTTTAAATTTAATTTAAAGAATAAATGTAATTTTAAATTTGAATAGGTAAAAATACTGTACAAGGGAAAAATTGATGAAAAAGAAAAAAATATAAAATAAATGCTTTAAAAAGCAGTGTAGTATTTCATAGTTTAATGGAAAAATATAGGGATGCACGGTATGGCATAAGAAAAATAAAGAGATAGATAGTGGAGAGAGGCAAAAACAAAAGCACTTTCTTATCGGTATTGCCCGATGCTCATGCACTGATTCTCTTTTGAACGAGACAAGCAATCTCCACCTGAGGACAAAGATGTTATGTGACAATAAGCAAAATGTGTGCTGTATGAGTGGTGATTTATCTGAGCCACAGTCCAGCCTAAAATGTAAATGTGTTTCAGTGGAGCGGAATTTTAGTTCTTGGACAACGAAACAAACTACATAGCATTCAAAATAAATAATTAAAAAAAGGTATTTACCAGAAAATAATACGTATTACATTTTTGAGTCAGCTGCCTGAATTTTCAATCTTCATCAGAGCATTGAGAAGAGAAAGAACTAACCCGTATGGAAGTTAGTTAATCATCCATAATCCTTGTATAGTCAGTGTTGTAGCGGCTTCCCATTGCATCAGCTCTTTATCTTCTCAAAGCCTTGATGAAGGCTTGAACTTCAAGCCAAAATGTGGGCAATAACAACTTATTTTTGTATAAAAATTTAGTTTTATTACTATAATTTAGTTTATAACTATAATGACCTAAGCTCAATAATATCAGCCTTGGCAATCTCAACCGTCAATAATCCCTTTTCAACAAAATTATTTAAAATACATCTTATTCTTGCTTAAAACTTCTTGATTGCTCTTCACTCTTTATGAAGTAATGGATAGGTCATTCTTGAAATTATATTTGCAAAAAACACAGCTCCAAGAAGTTCGTTCTTATTTCTATGGAATATTTATTAAATTTGACATGAAGCTTTTTAACAAAAATCTGAAATGCACCATAACAAATTCTTATTCCCTAACGACGGATTTCATCCAGCAAGCAGAGAGTCATGTGATTAGGCAAGCCATATTTGGACACATCCTTGGTCAAATTTTGGATCTAATTAGGGATGAGTATATCTGTAACAAGGAATAAATATGTAGCACAGTACGAATATGTGAATTTTCTGGCATATACTTATCTGACCTCTTTTGTATCTGGAGAAAGGGAATGCCTTGTTAAAAACTTTGATTTGGTCCAAGAAAAATGATTCAAAACAAACCAACATTTGATAAAATGTGAATTGACAAGAATTATTTTCCAAACATGGTGAAAAAAAAAATATTTGTGATTCCATAGAAACCAAACTGCAGGGAGGGAAAGAGATAAAGCTAACTCAAAGAATTATATTATATAAGTAAACTTGACCACATGTTATTTTAAGCATAGAAAAATACATTTTTTAAAATTTTTTTCAGTTCTTTTCAATTTTATGTTTGAATTAGTTATTCATCTCATTTTCCCCAATTTAGTATTCTTGCCATGTGAAATTAATCCTTAAATTATTGTGTTAATTAATTAAATTATTATATATTTTTTTTAAAGCACATCACATTGTTCAGTACCCTGTGTGAATCAGCAATCATATATTTTTCATTATTGGAAATAAACTGTTTCTGGAAATAAGTTATTAAAGTGTATTTGGGGTCTCCGTGGTCTAGTGGCTAGCGCCTTAGATTCATAAGTGGGAGATCCACCGGCGGCAGGAATTTTCTCATACCACGGCTCGTTGGGAAAATGTCTCGCTGCACCCTGGATGTCGGCGCTAATGGCCTAGTTGTGAATTTGTTTGACATATTTTTCTATAGAAATGAATATCCCTGCTTTTAATAATTGTATTTAAAATTATTTTATGTTTACTGAGTTCTGTACCATCCAGTTTATAAATTCTAATGAGGCTACAAAAAGCCTGTCATGCAGGAGTTGCAATACTAAGCAGATTGCTCAGAAAGGTGGCAGTGTACGCTATATTCGTGAATAATTGGTGAAAAAAATCTATAGAAATTCAAAATATACAGGAATAGTTTTGGGATTTTATTCTATTAGTAAATTTATTTAATATTTCCCAGAATAAACCTTTTAGGGGTCTCCCGTGGTCTAGTGGCTATCGTGCTAGATTCAAAAGCTCGAGATGGTGGGTTTGATCCCCGGAATCGGATCTGGCGGAAGGAATTTTCTCATCTCAGGGCTCGCTGAGAAAATTCCTGGCTGCACCCTGGACGTTGGCGCTAATGACCAAGATTTGTCGATGCGCCATAAAAAAAAAAAGAAAGAAAGAAAAAAGAAAAAAAAACTTTTAATGGACTAATTTTGATTCTTTTTTATAACACACGTTCCTCATTGGTGGGGGGAATTTTGTCTACTGAGTTTCGTTCCAAGGAAGTACTCATTGGTAAGGGAAAATTATTAATTTGGTTATGGTATAAATCCCCCTGCCTAATTTAGTTTATTTTTACAACACATCTTTCTCTGTAGATATTTACATAAAGAGTTTCATTGCAATAAGACAAAAATTGTGGCTGGTATGGGCAAATTAATAATTTGAGTCTGGAGTAGTTTTGCCATTTGCTATGGGAATGACATATGCCAAGTTCTGAAAAACAAAAGCTATGGCCACCATCAATTAAGGTTTGAAGAAACTCTTCAATAATGCTTTCATTAGTGGAACCTTAATAGATGCATTCCTTTGTAAGACAGGGGCAATCTGCATGTAAGACACGGCCCCTCTAACAAATGATTTGACAGAATGCATAGCTACAATTAAGACAGCAATATTTTATGTCAATCCTTAGGTTATTTCATTCCCTATGTACCTCAAGTGCTAATTTTAAATTGAAATCTCCAATTTAATAAGTTTTTGATATATTTCCACACTCTCCCTCTACTCAATTTAGAAGGGTTTTCTGGATCAAGTGCTTTCACCGTTGTTACCCATTTCAATGTTCATGAATGCAGCAACTAAATCTTCTTCATTAGAAGAGGGCACTTATATTTGCTTTCCCATAATATACAGTCTTGTAAAGTGGAATGTGGAGACCCAGATGTAAGCCTTGAGTGTTAAGGTATTTGCTCTCTGTGCCTAATATCGTGGGTTCGATTCCCACTAGGGTGATGGAGTTTCTTTTGAAAAAAGAATCGGTCATCAGCCCGATCCTAACTAAAAAATGGTGGTAACCTGTAGAAAATGTGTCCCGAAAATCTGAATTATGTATAAGTGTACCTTAAAATTTAAATCAAATAGTGGTGTGGAATGAATGCCACTATTTTCTAATTAAGCGCTCATGTTTTGCGGAGAAAAAAGATTAATTTCCCAGAAAGAGATGATTTATTATTATTATTTTTCATGGGCGTATATAGGAAATAATTTCGGGAGGGGCGTATATAGGGAAAATATTGGGGGGGGGGGCTGAGACCATTTCCGGAGTATAGAATAATAACAATTTAGAACTTGGAATAGTTTTAGGCAACTAAAACCCTATTACACCTAAAATAAACTATTTTTTATTAACTAAGTGATGTTATTTAATTTATTTTTAAGGGTTTTATGACACATTTTTACCATCAAATGAAAATTTCGGAGGGGGGGGGCTGAGGGGGCTGCAGCCCCCTCAGCCCCCCCCCTTATATACGCCCATGTTATTTTTCGTACTAATTTTTTTCTACAAACAAAAGTTTTGACGTAATTGTTGTTAAAAACAAATTTTAATTAGATCATCACCTCACACCAATATTCTTTATTTTTTCTCCTTCTTCACATGAAAAGTTTCGGCTATTAATTATAATTAATTGGCATGATAGCCATTTTTTTTAAAAAAAGCTTTTGAACAATAATTATTGGTTAAAAGCTTTTTTTACACCAGTAGACACCATACCACACTAAAATGAATATCTTAAGGTTTGGACTGGGCAGTCCAAACCTTAAGATATTCCTCACTGTGAATGAGACATCCTTGAGGCCAGAGTTGATTAGTACAGTCCATCGAAGTAGAATTAAAACCCCAATAGATTAACTGTACAGTCCAATGACTGTGTACAGTCTGGACAGTGCAATCTCAGCCTTGAGGATTATTAACTTATCTTGTGCATGCTAGACCGTACAATCCAAACCTTGAGGCCAAACTGTGCAGTTCCGGCCTTGAGACTTGAACTGAACGTGTATGGCCACTTTTACAGCTTTGCCCTTTTCTCAAACTACACCAAAAGTACTATACTGAAACAAATGCTATTAAATTTCCTAAATTAGACTATTATTCAGTTTTCTGATGAAGGAGACACTTTCTATACATCACATTAAGGCCTACTTTATGATGTATTCTAGACATGGGCGTATATAGACAATAATTTCGGAGGGGCTGAGGAAAATTTCAGGGGGCTGAGACCATTTCCGGTGTATGGAATACTAATAATTTAGATCTTGGAAGAGTTTTAGCCAACATAAACGCCGTTAAACCCAAAATAGAATATGTTTTATAAACTAAATGATCTTATTTAATTTATTTATAGGTTTTATTAAATTTTTACCGATAAAATCAAAATTTCGGGGGGGGGGGGGGGGGCAGCAGCCCCCCTTATATACGCCCATGATTCTAAAACGGTAGTTTACACTTCCAAGATGAAGTTTCTGTAAATAACGGATCTAAAGTCGTGACTCCTGAAGCATTATAATCAACTTGTAATGACTACATTCAAGCTCTGACCGTAGGTGTTATCATTGTTAGGAATAGAAACATGATAAGAACTCAGAATACTTTCAAGCCCATCAACTATATCGGATACAGTTGAAGCTTGGGCCATTCCATGATAAATTCTTTTCTTTTTTTAAAAATTATAGCAGGGCTTCCAAATCTTAAGGAAATTTCATTGAATGGAGATCGTTGACCGTTGATGATGCAAGGGATTGTCAGGGTTCGGTCATCTGCAAAGCAATGACCGAACCCCGACAATCCCTACCTTAAGAAAATTTCGTACCAGAAGAGTGATATCTCCTTTGGTTCTTACAAAATGAAACTCTCATGACTCGATAAAATGTATCATTCAAGAAATGTTTTGCCTTTTATCGCGTCCCCCCCCCCACCCATAAGAAACGCCTTTATAGCATGAATCTGATGATGCAATACAGAAAAGCTGACTAGAAATCTGGCCTTTTCAGAACCCAAAGATCATATATATATATATATATATATATATATATATATATATATATATATCAATTCCGGTTCGCTTATCGATTTTGATAAAAATTGATTTGAAAATACTTTCTCTAAAACAAAAGGTCGTGTTCGTTAACTAGTTAAAAAAACAATATATGTAGGTATATATAAATATATATATATATATATATATATATATATGTGTGTGTGTGTGTGTGTGTGTGTGTGTGTATGAAGTAAATAAATAGTGATAATAATAATAAAAAAAAAAAAAATTACCGTAGAGAAAATTCCCCATTGCAGGATAGATGTCGGTACTAATGGCCCAGACGTCGGTGCGCGTAAAAAATAAAAAAATAACAAAAAAATATAGATGATAAATATGACTAACAATAAGTGACTAAATAAAAAACGAATGTATAAGATTTTAATAAAGAAGTCTCTTTAATTGAAATGTATATTTTCAATTGTTTTCATTCAGAAAAAAATTCTAGGGTACTCCACTTCATATTAAAATTTCATAAATTTATTTTTTTTTGTTCTTATTAACTATACTACTAACTATTGTTATTTAAATAGTTTAAATTAATGTATTTGCTACAGTGGCGGCTAAAGAGGGGGCTCAGCCCCCCCAGGATGAAAATTCACAATCTTTTTCGATTTGGTTAGAAAAATAAATTGTTTAGGGAAATTAATATTATTAAGTTCTAATTAGTGTATGTTCTTAGTTTACTAATACTTCCTTAGAGATTTCCAGATGCCTGGTTATAAAAATTTGATTCTACACCCACAGGCACGGCGGTAAGCCCATACTAAATTAGTCCCCCCAGAAATGTTTGTCTAGAGCCGCCTATGAATTGCTACCAATCATCCTTGCCTGAAGGAGGAGTATTGTAAATTCTTCAGTCTGTATCGTCAGAGATCTAAAATGGGAACTGCCGTAACCTGGAGGTCTCCTTGAATGAATTTATGCAGAGGCACTAATTCCTTACAGCCTCCCATTATTAGGACCTTAAAGATGACCTCGTTATGAAGATTAGTGAGAAACAGTATGGCAAACTGACTCTTTATCTTAGCCGACATATTATCTCGAGTGGAAAACAAATTATTTTAACGTGATCAATCTACACATGAATCTAGACAATCATTGATAATTGTATATATATATGTGTATATATATATATATATATATATATATATATATATATATATATATATATCAGTCCAGGCAACGAATGCATGAAAACAGCTATAGGTGGAAATTTTTGGAACACAATTTTTGACTTCGTAACTTTGTTTAGGCTGGAAGAATTTTTGGAAGGGTTATCTAAAGGTCAACACCCTTTTCTAGCCAGGATAGGGATGATGCCTTCTCTTTTTTCCAAAAAAAAAACTCATCGCCCCTAGTGGGAATTGAACCCGCGACCCTTAAAACGGAGTGTTAAATACTCACGGCCATCGGGCCTCCATATTATGATTATTTTAATATAAAAGGCAGCTGTTAAAACACATGTAAAAGAGCAAAACGTTTATTGTTATCGGTGTCCTTCAGGGTAATTTGCTAAGTTGTCCAGCGTTATAGTGTTTCCAAGAGCGAATGTTGAGAAATTTATGATACTGTCAGTTTCCTGTTGTGGCGCCTTAAATATATTTTCTTTTCGAGATTTTATTTTATATTTTTCAGGAGAGATCAGGCCCCACCAATAACTTGAATTAATGAAATTAGACCTTTTGCCGCATAAAATACATAGTGAAATATAGGGTCAATATCCTAATAGTATAATATAGATCTATATCTATGTATAAATATGGAACTTCGATCGTCCGGTTTTTCGGGACCTTAACCAGTGTTATGACTAGGTGCACGGATGTTCATGTATTTACATATTTTTTTCTGATTCTCAAATCAATATTTTTGATGGAATTCTGCACGTTTTAAGAGATTTTAAAGCATTTAAACAGGTTTTTATTTTACATATTTTGTCAAAAATCCTTATTTTTACATATTTTGCTACAAATACATATTTTGGCAACATATTTTGATATTCTTTTTATTTTGTAATTAATAAAATAAAGGAGAAACCGAGAAAGAAAATAATGCTTTACCCATTAAATCTAGATCACTGAGTCTTTTCTAATTACAAGAAGCAAAGGTTGCTGGCCCTAATGGTCTATGAGCAAAGGCGTTTTAAAAATATATATATATATAACAAATTATTGTTTAACAATTATATTATTCCTTTAATTTACTCTCAAAAACAACTGAATTTGTGATAGAATCATATCAATATCATTTTCCTAATCAAGATATAAAATAATGAATTTTCAACTTATTTTATTTTATTTCTCAGCCCCGAGGGCGCATTGGAGAGAACGCTCGGACACGTGTCGACTATTTTTCTATGTAAAATCACCAGAAAAGAAAATGGGCCTGATCGGTGACTCCACCACTGTATACTCCCCTTATGAGATCAGACCGGCGTCATTTCACGTTGGACAATTTAAAAATGCATTTTGTTGCTTAGAATTTTCCAAAATAATGTTCATCTGTAGAAATTTTCAACTTCTTTTTCCCCCTTTTAAAATGAGCTCTTAATTCTTAATTATGCTTTTTTTCAATACGTTACAGAGTTTTAGCCATTTTGTTATATATATTTTCAATCTTTGTTCTTTCCATTTATAATAACAGAGTTCGTACTAGTTATCTATGCTTTTCTTTTCAATATTTTATAGTATGTTTTACTACATATTTTCAATTTTTTATTACATATTTCATTATAGATAGTTAAATATATAAGTACATATTTTGAATTTTATTTTACATGAACATCCGTTCCCTAGTGACACGTCGACATTTCTCATGGAAGCTTCCGTATTGCATCACCGGGTCCAATGTCATAAGCGGGTTTCCCCTCTGCAGGGTGGGGAATGCTTGCTCTTTCAATTCATGAGAAAATACTTTGGCGCAAAACTATAAAAATAAACTAAAACGTGTTTTCCTGAATAAATTGCCTGTTTGATATTCGAAATGAGCTTTGAATATTCTATTTTGTGAATGAGCATTGATGATACCCTGAGGTCATACTTAATTTCCTGATACAAGGTCCTCTGTGATTATACCTCCTCTATTACAGGGATCTTATCTTTCCTCCTGTATAGTCGTCGAACCGGATTTTGCAAGGCTCACCACCTACCCGTGCAAATTGCAGATTTAAACTACTTTTGGCGATGTTGGTTAATATATAAAAACGAAAAATTAATTCCGCTCCAATCCGTTTATTAGCTACAATAAACGCCCTATCTTGTCTCCATCAGGAGCTTAAACTTTAACTACTGCTTGTCACATAATTAAAAATTATCAATAGAGCTTTGCATGGTTATGTTTCCCCTGTTAAAGCATTTTTACAAGGAGAGGGGTGCAGCGGTGTCGCGGTGGCTCTGGGCTCGGACGGTGCCCTTTCCACAGTATGGGCTGGAGGCTTATAGATTTTTTTGTTTTAATTTTTTTTTTTTCTTCTTGAATTCAATTATTCATTTTCCATATAATAAAATTAAAACGATATATTTAAGATTGAATTAAGAGGTTCCTTCCTTTCTTTGGGTGCCCACGACCTCCCGCGGTTGAATACACCCTTTAAAACGATAAAAAAAAATATATTAACAGCTGATGGGGCTAAACTTTCAGCAAACCCAGCTGAGTGAAGGCTACTATTAGGTCACAATATACATTTGAGAAGAGGAAATCTTTTAAGATCAGAAATATTTCTTGGTGCACTACGCCCTAGAAAAAAATCGTCATTATCCAAGACAATAAAATAATATTAGTTATATTAAATAAAGAAATGTTGGACAAATGAGGGAATACATAGTCACCTATACTTGAACAAGTTCTTGGCGTTCTTGAGAAAATTATTTTTCATTTCGGATCCTCCAAAACGGCAGATTGAGTTGAATCTTTTTTTCAAGCTTGACATCTATCCATTTAAGGTAGGGGACACTGTATATATATATATATATATATATATATATATATATATATATATATATATATATATATAATGTAGATAGATAGATATGTGTGTGTATTACGTGCAGACAGGGACGCTTTTTGACTTGGCGTATGGTTCCTTAAATATTTCTAAAACATAGCAACCTTGTGCTCCCCAAAATTGTATAAACACTAAGTTATAATTGCGATGTTTCTGACCTGTTTAGTTTCATCTTAAGGCATCTCAAATTAAGTGATGTTAAGGTCTACTATACACTACGGGGAATCTGACGCCCCCTCAACCAGTTATAAGATTCTAACCCGGGTTTATCGTTTAATTCTCAAATTTTCAAAGTATGGGGTATGGAATACTAAAAATTTAGAACTTGGAATAGTTTTAGCCAACTTAAACGCTATTGCACCTAAAATAAAATATTTTTTATGAACTGCGTTTATTATATTTAATATTTTTAAGGGTTTTATGACTCACTTTTACCATCAAATCAAAATTCCGGGGGGGGGGCTGCAGCCCCCTAAGCCCTACCCCTTATATACGCCCATGCCTTCCATTGAAGCCAAATCATTAAGAATTTCTATTCTAAGCTTTTTAAATTACAGTATTGAATAAGCACATATGTATCCATGCTAAGATGACGCAGTTCCTGCTATTCGGCCTTTTTTTTTTTTAATTAGTTTGGATCTGACGCCTGCTATTTATCAAATGTAGTTTAATTATACGTGCTTCCAACCTCAGTTCTGTATAACAATTATTTTATCCTTATCGATCAGAAGAAATAGATGCTCAGATATAGTTTGCTATTCAAACAAATGTTTACATTGTAAACAGCTGTTGAAATCGTAGAATCTGCGAAACAATTGAGAAGTCGATACAGTCAAAACGTTTGAGATAGCGATTGCATATTGACATTTGAGATTGATTCGATGGCGTTTGTTTTCTAATGGTTTTTAAGGTCAAGAAACTTCAAGGCTATCTTTGCCCGAATTATATGACGTAGTTGGTGATCTGGATCTGCTCTGTAATTCCTAATCTTTTCATGTGTTGCTGCCACTTTTAGCATAAATATGCTTTAGCGGTGACTATACTTTAAAATAAAGTCGGACTCGCAGGAACTGCGTCATCTTAGCGCGGTTACGTACATCTCGAAGAAATGAAATAGATTAGCATCACAAATCATCAGCGCTTATATCTCTGATTGACGTTGCCCTATCGAATATTGCTTCAGAACCTTTTTTGTAGAGAATTTAGCAAGCATTCGAATGGTCACCTTCCACTTACCACGATTTTCCAGCCGAGATATTTACGAAAAATGTATGAATATCCGAAAACTTTTCATGTCTATTAATAAAATAATTTTTTGCGCTTACTTCCTTAACTCCAAATATAACCAAAATTTAAACATCTTAGTTTGGATTAATTTTCAAGATGTAGAAAATATTTCAATTAAATCCCGCGATTCTAAGTACCCACAAAAAAAATAATGACTTACAAAAACATTAATTCCACTTTTCTCAAAAACGGTTACAGATATCGCCTTGAAAATTGTTTCATTCGTTTTCCTATGTTAAGAAACCTACAAAACAAGTACCTGCAAGCATATAAACTCAAAAAAGTAAGCGTTACGATTTTTTTGCGCGAATTTCGCCCCAAACACTATCTTCCAGTGGGCGGATTCTGCTGGTTAACGAACTTGACCTTTCAAATTAGACGACAGATTTTTGTACCAAATTTCATCAAAAACGGACCATTTTTGAGTTTGCTAGAGCGCGAACAGACAAGCATATATATAAATATATACATATATATATATATATATATATATATATATATATATATATATATATATATATATATATATATATACACACACACAAATTTGAACCACCTATATTTTCGTGATCTATGGGGTCTGAAACGAGAAAGTTTCTAGTTGGCACATCTGGATTGCGTCATGAGGTCAACCTCATAAGCGGGTTCTCCCTATGGAGATAGGGAGTAACCGCGCTAAAAGTGTTACAAATGAGTGTCCGCTGGCGTTCGCGCATGCGCGGTAGCCATGTACGAAAAAGAAGATTGTACGTTTTACAGTACATTACATAGGCTTGTCGGGTCGACCTAAAGCATATTTATTAATAGCAATAATTGAATATAATCAATTATTTATTTATTTTTATTTCGTCTTTAATGTATTTAAAAATGTTAAACTTATTAATTAACTTGTTATGACAACTTATTGCTTATAGTAAAAAAAAACTACTTAACGTCATCTTGGTTAATCGTAATTGACAGATCTGTTACTCAATACTCATAAACATTTAGTTTGTGTAATCCTTTCGGGCCACTAAGGTACTGAAAGAATCTATAGTTTCGTAACATTCTGTAAGAATTCTTTTGTGAAATTGAAATTCCAGCTTTTTTTCAGATTACTGAAATCCACTATACGCGATAAAAGATTAAAAATAAAATAAATGCAAACCCTTGATGTTTTTCTGAAGTTGCATTACTATAATTGACCATAAGAAGATACTATCACCAAGAACAAGGTCAAAGGATGTGCGTTTCCGGGCTTATCTTGGTTCTGGTTTTCTGTGCGGTTGTTTTTTCTTCTTTGTTTTATCCATTAGGCACGAGATGGGTTATCACTACAATTAATTTCTTTTTCTCGACTTTTAAACATTATTGAGACCAATATCTTACAATATTTAGTTAAACTTTGTATTACAACAAAATAAAATAGTCCGACGCGCAGGAGCTGCGTCATCTCATCGCGTTTCCGTTCTTATTCCTATTTCCATTTGGAAAGCTTAGAATAAAAGCTTCTAAATGGAATGTTTTGTATTATTCTTTTGTGAATAATGTAAACACGTTAAAAAATGTAAAATTAAATCTCAAAGCGAAGCACAACATGATCTTGGGCACCACCACATGAAACTAACAGTATCTTAAGCGGTAATTACTCCTTTAATCCACCGGTTTTCCCGAATGAGATAGCTCTATCAAAATCGTATAAGAACCCTGTTTGTAGGGCATTTAATAAGCGTTCGAATACATAATTTACACTTACTACGATTTCCCAACCAGTTTCGAGACATATAAGAATATCTTCGAAAATACCACGAAAAATCTAGTTTTTTCCCACTTTCCTTGAGAACGGCTGTATACATGCTATTAGAAATAGTTTTGTTAGATTCCCCACGTACAATTACTTATAAAACGTGTATATGGAAGCCTAAAAAGCTGCAACCCCCCCCCTCCCGAAATCGGTAAAAATGTGGCATAAAAACCTAAAAACTAATTGCCTCAGTATTCCAAGTGCTTGATTTTTAGTATTCCATATCCCCCAAAAGCTCTCAGCCCCCCCTGAAATTATTTTCTATACACGCCCATGACTTATTAATATTTGTTCAACAGAATTTTTCGTTTCACGAGTGTTGGTTCCATCATGAGCGTATATAGGGGGGAGCTGAGGGGGCTGCAGCCCCCCCCCCCCCGAAATTTTGATTTGATCGTAAAAACTTGTCGTAAACCCCTTAAAAATAAATTAAATAAGATCACTTAGTTCATAAAAAATATTTTATTTTACGTGTAATAGCGTTTTAGTTTCCTAAAACATGGGCGTATATAGAAAATAATTTCGGAGGAGGCTGGGAAATATTTCGGGGGGGCTGAGACCATTTCCGGGGTATGAAATACTAACAATTTAGATCTTGGAAGACATTTAGCCAACTAAAACGCTATTACACCCAAAATGGAATATTTTTTTTTGGACCAAATGATCTTATTTAATTTATTTTTAAGGATTTTATGAAATTTTTACCGTTCAACTCAACATTTCGGGGGGGGGGAGGGGGCTGCAGCCCCCCTTATATACGCCCATGTCCTAAAACTATTCCAATCTCTAAATTTTTAGTATTCCATACCCCGGAAATAGTCTCAGCCCCCCCCCTCCCCCCGAAATGTTCCCAGCCCCTCCCGAAATTATTTTCTATACACGCCTATGGGTTCCATACTGGATGATGGAGGTTTTTTAAGATGTTAATGTTGGGGCTTTGTTTCCTATTCTTTTAACACACCTTCTTTTCTGATGAAGTTGAGTAGAACATTTTTCCAGATTTTGGTGTTATTTTAAAGCCTACATATCGCCTTTTCAAGAGAGCAATAAAACTGTAATGATCTGTAACTTGGAAAAATGCCATTCGCCAAATATGCGATGCATAAAACCAATAATAATAATAACAACTTGCAACTTATGAGGATTTCCGACTTGAGACATATTTTCGGTAACATTTAAACGAAAAACCTTGTTTGAATGGCCTAAAATAGATAAGAGACATCACACGGTTACGCGGAAGTAATAGTCAATTTTAGCGCGTTCTATTGCTTTTTTTAAAAAAAAAATCTATTACCATTATGTCCGGGAGATAAAAAGGATTCTAAAGATACCAATAACTCAATTTCGCTAAAAATCGACTTACGCGGTTGTGAAATGAACGACGATATGCATTATCCCCTTACCTTGTCGTGTCGTTATACAGTCAGCTGGTGTACCTGCTCACCAAAATGAATTTCTCAGTTTTGACACAGCCAAGGTGGTGGAGGTTTTAAATGTGTTAAATTATTCTATTTTTATTTAAAAGCTTCTGATAAGTCACTATTTAGAACGTGAAACGTGCAGATTTTCTTAAATATCATGGAATTGATGTAGTACACCTGTTTTATTGATTACTTAAATAAAAAAAAATCATGTCATTGGTCTACGAACTATCATATTTTCTCTAACTAACGCTTGTTGGTTTGGATGACGTGCCTCAAAGCTTTGTCTTTCAACCCTATGGCATGAGTTTAAATAGAACCAAGAGAAGAACAGTCTCTCATCTTTTGTGAATAATTTGTAACACTTGTTATGCTAATAAAAGATTTATGTTAGTAACCGAGTCTTTATTACTGTATCTCAACGACAATGTAAAAATTAATAAAAAAATGAGTTTCTTGTGAATCCAATGGGATTCGGAAATAATTATTCTTGGTAAATAAAAATCAATAGGAACTTACTTTACGTAAAATTATACAGGCATCAATGTTTTTTTGTAGGGAGATTTTGTGTATTAGAGTATTTAGCCTTGAGTGACTGTCACTGACATACCCCAGAGTTGGGTGCGCCACTGTAGCAGTTTTTGTAGGTTACACTAGTTGGGGGCGGTCCTTTATCATGGCTACCACGAATTCAGGTTCTCTCCTGGAATTGGTTACATTTTTGAAGTATTAGTACTTAGTGTCAACAGATTTTATTTTTCAATTTTTTTTCAGGGGTGAAATTGCCAAACAGACCAGCCCCAGGAATCCCCTTGAATAGAAGACCACCTCAAAAGAAGGCTGAAACAAATGACTGGTTAGTAATATAACCTGTCTTTCAAAGGTGTTAGCTTGTCATGTTGCTTGTTTTTTTTGTCCGTTACTTAAGTTGTGCTTTATTTTTGCTTAGAGCTTTTGTAATGCACGGCTTCCTTAGTTGTTACAATATACATCATTAAAAGCTCGAAATTCTACCTGACAATTAAAATCTACTGCCAAAGGGATAAATATATGTCTATATTAATGAATTATGCCTATATGTATTTTTACAGGCCGCCCGACCCTTTTAGTCCACCTAAATTGAGAAATGATTCTTCCAAAGGAACAAGAAAAGCTCCACCTAGGCCTCCTCCTCCTAGAATAAATAACAATAATGTAAGTTACAACACTATGGTTTTTCAATTATTTATTTTCTTTGTGTTCTAACTTAGGAATTTTAACTTGGTATTAACTTGCTTTTTTTCACCATAAAACTAATCATATATTATACCACAGAATTGAAAACCAGTGATAAATCATAGATAGAAATAAGTGCGGTTTCTGCTATATTCATTATCAATTTACATTTTATCAGCTAATTTAAAAAGTAAAGTTTGTCTGACAATAGTACAAAACGTCTTTCTCTGAGTACTAAATAGGGGTGAAAATATTTCTTCGCAGGGGTCCAATCATTTCAGAAGTATATTCGGTTCATCAAAGAGGAATCCTAAGAAAGGCGCAGCTACAGCAATTGTGAAGCCAATGCCACCCAGTTCTACATCTATAATACCAACAGGAACATTGATAGATCTTCAGACTCCTCCAAGTAGCCCAAAATCACAAAAATACAATACAGAAAGTATTTGGAGTTTTAGCGGTTCCCATAAAACAAGGTAAACTTTTACTTAAGTGTACACCACAACATAAGAGTATTGTTTTCAAGTGATAAATTGTTTATTGTAAGAGGATCTCTCATTCAATCCATATAAGCTTTTTAAATTTATAAAATCTCTGGTGTGTAAATATAGATTTATATAAACCAAACGAATCAACTCTTTTTTTCTGAACTAAAAATTCATTGCTGATCATAAAGTTTTCATTCAATATACGAGATATTTTAAAATAATGAAATAGTCTGTGTTAATTTGCTTGATTTCTTCTTCTTCTTTTTTGAGTTCTTCAGGTGGTTTAATCGTCTTTTTAACTGATAGACTTAGAAAAGTTGACCAAATTTAAAAAAAAAGGATTTTGGTGTTTAATGTTTCATATTTTCCAAAATTCTCATATTCATAAATATACACATAATTATTAAGCTATCGTAAAAATATTAAAAAAATAATAGTCTTAAGATTTTTTAGTTTATTTTTGCACTTTCGAGATTTGCTTTAATAATATTTAAAATAAAGTGATTCGAAATAACAAGATTATTCTTTTCTTGTCGCCCAAACTTTATTTATATTGTTTTGTTAAATGTATTTTTTTTATTTTAACTTCAGACACACCTTATCAGAGTTGTTAGAAGACAACATAGATAAGAAATGTTGTTTTCATTCTACAGTTCATGAGCAAGATTTTTATCTTCTGTTGTTGTAAGTAAGAAATTGATTGTTAAAATGAACATTTCTCTGTTGTTGTTAGTAAGAAATTGATTGTTAAAATGAACATTTCTTTGCTCAAGGTCTTAATGGATGTTACATGCCAGACATTGTTTAGTGTTGTATAAATAAGTATTGTAAACCCTTCTGACATTTTCAAAGCATAAGCTCTTCTACATTAAACTTTTACATATATAAATTTGTTGTTATTGCACAATAAATAGTCAACAAATATATTTATTTTATTTTTTGTATTAAAAATGATTGTCAAATGAATACTTGGATTTCGATTAAGGAAATTACCAATTTTTGGAAACAAAATTATGATTGGATGTTTCATTATGCTCTTAGGCTAAAATTAAGTATATAAAATTAACAAAGAGAATAACTAAACCCTAAGCAATATAGCAAAACATTTTAAATAATGTGAGAAAATATTATCTCTTCAGTATAAAAATTTACATACATATTACATTTTATTTCATTTCAGCTGTACTTATTATTTAATACACTTAAGCAGTTGATCTACTAAAAAATGAAGAAAAACATTAATTGTCTTATGGCGAACTAGCATTACCTGCATGAATTCTTTTTTATAATATTGAATGGAATTCTTAAAGGAGTTAAAGTATGGAAGGACATTTTTGAAATAATAATTTATTTATTGAGGATAAAACTTTAAATATATTTGAAAAAATCTAGAACTCCAAGCTTAAAAGCTACTCAGGGGAAATAATTATGATACGTCTCAATTAACAGAAAAAAAAACTAGGAGTGAACAGGGTGTAGGCGGGATGTTATAGATTCAACCCATTTCATGCAATTCAGTGATGAAAATTTCCCTAAATGAAATTTCTGTCTGTATGAAATTATGTCACCACCCTACCGCTTTGGTTAATCAGAGATCTTTGAAATTTTACACTGGTAATACTGAAGGAGAGCGTCCTCAGCACCGATTTTCTTCAAAGTTTGCACTATAACGCATTTTGATGCTCTAAACACGAATCCGTTAAAAAAATAAAAAGTTGCTCTCAACTAGGAAAGAAGTTATTAAGCACTTAAGTTCACTGTTATGAAGGTTACAAACGATCGCATAAACAACGTACTTGTAAACTCGCGCATGCGCAATAGTCCTTAATGAAGAAGTGTAATTGAAATTAACTATCAATTATTAAAATTTACCAACACTTATTTATTCAGAAACAATTTTTTAAATAATGAAACATTCTTCAAATTTCTTGTTTCGCTCCTGAAAAGTATTATATAACAGAAATCCCTTAATAATTAGCTAATGCCTTTATGATTTGTTCCTTCTAAGCTTCTCTAATTCCCTCTAATCTGTAACTAGCTTGTTATTGTTATCGTTATTACAGTTTTTTGTAGAAAGTGTTCAATAAAAATGAAGTGATAATGCGCATAAATGCTTTTTTCGGTGCGATTGGGGACTTATATCCACCGAACATCGCGTCTGAAGATGTCTAGGAGGATTAGAAGAATGCCTTGGACGACTTTTGGGCATAGAATTCTTTTAATTTCTGCGAGTTGGATTGACTAGGGGTTTTGATATCTTCTTGAGCGAGCGGAAAGGCATAGCACGTATGCCCAAAAGCGACAGTTTACGACCAAGTCAGCTACCACAGGTGAGTCTAAATTTCAATTACACTTCCTCATTAAGGACTATTGGGCATGCGCGTGTTTACATATAAGCTGTTTACCCCATCTTTTATAACCTCCATAACAGTGAACTTTAGTGCTTAATAACTTCTTTCCTAGTTGAGAGCAACTTTTTTTTTTCAACGGATTCGTGTTTAGTGCATCAAAATACGTTATATTGCAAACTTTGAAGAAAATCTGTGCTGAGGACGCTCTCCTTCAGTATTACCATTTCACTAATTCTAAGTATTATTGCCTTAAAACATACGTTTTAAACAAAAATAATAATTATGAGCAGAATCAAACTTATGAAAACCTTACTGTACCATAGAAGATAAAACTTTGCAAAGCATTGTTATATACTATGGCCCTTATATTCACTCTAGCTCAATAAATTCCTACTGTAAGCAATTCCGAAATCTTAAAATATTATTTTGGGTAGTAAACTTCATTGCCTGGAGCTAATTTCCCAAACTATCTAAACTCAGACATTCAAAATTCTACAGGACACCTTTTTTCTCTCTTAATTGTATTATTTTTATATCATGTTGGTTTAAAACCTTATTAAAATGGTAAAGATCTTTACTTCATGTAAAATAATGTTACTACAATATTCTTTTTTTTTTTTTTTTTTTAAATAGGCTGTCTAATATAAGGTGATTTGACAATTCTTAGTTGTTTAAAAATTATTAATGGGAAAGGCATTAATTTTATAAGTTGTATACACCTAAACTGCATTTTTAAACCAGAATGCCACAAAGCAAAGTTGAGATAAAAAACAAAAATGTTTGAACTGTTTCTTACATTGTTTAAGCCTGTTTACAATTTTGTAAACTTAACGATTTAATTTTTTTCTGAAATTTATAAGCAGCTTATACTTATATTTATATTTAACCGTAATTGAATCCAATTTCAGTTCGACGTTCGAAAGTGGGTTTGAGGATGATTTTGGGTCGCTGTTGTCGTCCAGTGCTACGACTCCAGGAACAGACCTTCTCTCAGACCTTTCTCCAGACAAATCAGAAACCTTTGAAGTTCAACCTTTGAAGAATGTTGTTGCAGTGTCAGCAGTAACCTCAAGACCTACAATAATTTGTGTCCCGAAGGTATTTTGTTAATTTTATTTTTCACCTTCTTGACTTTTCTTTCTTTTTTGGCTTATAATTTTTTCTTTTGGGAAATATTATAGACCTTGTAGAGAGGATTTGGGCTTAGCAAGAGCTTATTGGACCTGTGCTCATGAAACTTACTGTTTCACTCTGGAAACAGCTTGTTTTTTTGTTGTTCATGGTCTAAATTGATTTATTTTCTTGAGAGACAAATGAATTCATGTCTTCTTATAAATTTCCTTACTTTCCCAGTGACTTTTTTTGAAAATGCACAGTACTAAACAACTTCAAGGTAAGCATGCATTTAGGTTTAAAAATTTCCCTGGACGTTGGAGCTGTTGGAAGGTGGTGTCTTATACCCATAATGGTTCGAATTAATGAATAAAATCACCAAAAAAGGTCCAGAATTTATCTTTTCTAAATTAAAAGTATAGATACTAGTTTTTTGTCTACTATAACCAAGCAACTTGCCTGAGTGTTGAATATCTGTAGAGTGCTCAAGAAGATCTATTTAAAAAAATAATATTTAAACCAAGGACATTTCTTGGTGATTTTATTTATAATTTTTAAACATCATATAATTTCTTAAAAGTAAATCAATTCATGAAATCCCACAAAATAAATGTATTATTATTTAATTAATTACACTGTTCTGCAAAAAAAAACTTTTCTCCCCTCCCTTGAACAATTTTGCCTGTTTCTCATGTTTTCAGGTGTGCTGAGTCCGAATCTGAACTCAGAAAAATTCTATCACCCTCTGATTTTGAGGGAAAAGAGGAGAAACTTGGAAAAAATGAAAAATTGTAAATGTAATTCATAAGTAATAATTACTTATGTAGCCTGTTCAGGTAGATGGAAAAGTTCAATTCCGCTGGCGCGAACTTTTGAGGGAAATATTCCTAACATTTCCACCATTTGCAAACTCTCATTTGAAGGAACAACACGATATTTGAAAAATTATAAAAACTGATTACGTCTCGTTTAAGAATAGGTAAGGCTTTGACAGGTCAGTCAAAGGAAATAGTGTCTTAATATTTATCAATGCTTTGCCAAAGCTAAGACTAAAAACGTTTTAAATCTCCTAGTGATCAGGTTATAACAGAGAGACTTTTTACCGCCAATTTCTTGCACCGAGAATATAGGCCACGCTCTTTTCCCTCCAACTAAATTGTTTTAAGCCTTAGCTTTGGCTAAGCATTGTTAAATATTAAACACTATCTCCCTTGCCTGAGCTCTCAAAGCCTTCCCTGGTCCTAAACAATACATAATCAGTTTTTATTGAGTTTAAAGTAGCATGTTGTTCATTCTAATGGAAATGCAAATGGCGGAACCGTTGGGAATATTTCTATCAGAATTTCACGCATGCGGGATTAGAACTATTCCATCTAACTGAACGGACTATAAATGAGTTTTTTTCATGCTTAGAGCTATTATTTAAATTGTGTGCAGAGTATTTAAGTTAATACTGAAATTAACTGTCTTGCTGTGCCAGTTTACGTCTACAATATCATTTATCAGGGGGTTTTGTATAATGTATCAGCCAATTTTGTTGGCCCTGAGAAATTTCACTAAATATGAACAATATTGAAATGAAGAGTGGTTTCAGGCTTAACTAATCAGCACACCACAATTAGAAATATTCTGCATGATAATAATATGCTGTAATGTCATATCCTTTCATTTATATAATTTTAGCTTGCAATCAATATTTTAGCTACTGAAACTGATATAAACTTTATACAAGATAAGTGTGGTAAACTTTTTTTTCCAAAATCATTTTGAGGCATAGTGCACTTGTAACAGCATACCCCTTATTCAGTTTTCCAGTTCAAGATTTTAATTCTAAATGTTGTTGATGAGAAATAAAGATTTCAGACTGTGACTGGGCCCATCCAGCTAATGAAAGCTAAAAGACAGCTGCAGCCTGTAACTGACTATCATTTCCCTAGCATGACAAAGGCATTGAGATCAAGAATCAGTCGCATGTACAATGGTTGCCCCTATTGGCCCTTGGTGGCCTTATTTGTTTATTATATAGCAGAAGATAGTTGGGGATAATCTACTATATATTCGTCAAATACCACTCACTCACTCACTCACTCACTGACCTATCATCGCCCAGCCCAACCCGCTCGACAGAAAAATTTGAAATTTTGCATGGACACTCCCTATAAAACGTAGACACTCGCTAAGAAAGGATTTTTTTATATTCGAATTTTTAAGTATTTTTGGAGGGGTTTAAAGTTTTAGTTGGTTAGAGCATGCACGCTTAGGCAGCATGCGTTGCTAGGACGATAAAGAACAGCTGTTACCGTACATTATCTATTTCATAGTATTATTTTTAATTGAGGTTAATTTCAACCATGATGGCAGTCCTTGAATTACTAGAAATAAACTGTTCCTCATAGAGTTTAAGCTATGAGGGGAAAAATCACCATTTAAATTGCGGTTCATTTCAACTTGTACCCCATAGAGTTTTCGCTATACCTGGTGATGGTGCATCCGAGATAACAATATCCCAAACCCTTGCACAGCCTCCTCACCCATCAACATCCCCAGTCAGAACACCTCTTGGTCATGCTCACAAATATAATGGGTGTTTCCAAATGACATGTGAAAAACATAAATTATTAATTTTAACGTACATTTATTATTGGCAACAAAATTTAATCTATATCGGTTACAATGCTGTTACTGGTAACCATGGGTGTGTATAGGAAATAATTTCGGAGGGGGGGGCAGGTACCATTTCCGGTGAATGAAATACTAACATTTTAGAACTTGGAATAGTTTTAGGCTAATAAAATGCTATAAGAGGAGAAGGTAGTAATATGAGCCCCCAATTTGTTTTTCCCTTTTTTTCTAATTGCCTATGAAGTTTTTTTAGAATATTCGTTCATAGCTTTTACTACAATTATTTGTGAACATACTTATAAAATAAGAACTTTTTTCGGTAGTTTTAAGTATATGAAAAAAAAAGAAATTTGACAAATGTCAATTTATTATTAAATCTTTTCGTGCTGGTAATATCAGCCCCTAAGAGAAATAAAATGACTTATGTTTGACATTTTCATTTATTACAAAATCTTCAAAATGCATTACAAAGTAGAAAATAATTTATAAAGTAATTTGGAAAGCGTTATTAAGGAACCATTTAATTGCTTTATGACTTCTCTTCTATTTGCAAAAATCACAAACGTAATCATCCTTGTCAAATCCAGCACAGTCATTGTGTGCCCACACTTCGCAGATTATGCGTTGCACACACAGTTCTCCGAGTTTATCTGATAAAAAATGTTTTTCCGGGGGGAAATCAAGTACGGGGTTACAATGGTTCTTACCTCTCAATCCAATGATTCGCGGATTTTACTTTGAACTACTGATATTCCAGTCTCGTCCACATTAAACACCCTATCAGCTGGATAGTTGTGTTTGCCGTACTCGGCTTCCTGGATAGCGAATAAATTGTCGACTGCTTCATTGCTAAATCCATTAGGTTTGGAAAACGATGTTGCAGCTGGTTTCAAAACAGACAAAACATTCTTGTGGCGATTCATGAAGTGGTCGAACCAAGCTCTTCCAATGAAACCATCTCCTGTGAATGGGTGCTCAATTCAATTTCTTTCACACAGTTGGTAAGCCACTCTGTGAACATTAAGGAGCCCTTAAGTTAGGGGGCTCATATTACAACCCTTGCCATGTTGGAATTCGAACACACATAACAATACATTTTTACTTGAAAAATTACATTGTATCTATACAGAAATAATCTCTGAAATGTCCTCTACACTAGTCAATAAGGAACTAGATGGATTTTGAATGGACATATACTGTAATTATAAGCTAATTACTTACTTCTCAAAGGTTTTTAGATCAAGGAAACAAATAAACCATTTTTCCGCACAAACTATCAGCTGCAACTGAGTGAGAACACTCCAGTGGTGAGAGCCTTTAATGAACTATCATTTAAAAATATCACCGCCAAAGTGAGCCCGCTGTATGAGTAGATATTGAGGGGCTCATAATACAAGCAGGGCTCATATTACCACCTTTACCTCTACAACTAAAATGAAATATTTTTTATGAACTAAGTGATCTTCTTTAATTTATTTATTTATTTCATTTATTTTTAAGGGTTTTAAGACACACCAACAAATAAAAATATCAGGGGGACTGCAGACCTCTCAGCCCCCCCCCTTATATACACCCATGCTGGTAACCTATATCGTCGTTTGGACACATATTCAAGGTTTTCTTGTAATTTCAAAAGACAAGAATTTTTATAAAAATCTGTAAAGATTAATGTAAGAACCCTTAACCTTCCTCTATCAAATAGTGTATTTTGTTTTTTTAATATCTCAATATTTTTTTATTGCTAAATGGTGTCCGAACTCACCCCTACGTGTGGCGTGAGTTCGGACAGCCTATAATTTGTGTATAAATGTAAACTTAAACTATAATTGAGGTGAATTCGGAAAACAATATCAATACAAATATTTATAGAGTTGCCTAAAAAAATTCTTTTAATATTTTTATGAGGGATAGGTTTTACAAACAAACACTTTTAGTAAGAACGATTTTACTTAAACTTACAAACTGTACATAATAACATAATTTTTTTTTCTAATAAACATTTTAAAAAAACCTAAAATATACTATCCAAAAAATATGCATCATAATAACTGTAACATATTAGCGAAAAAAAAAATTGTAACAAACTCAGATTATTCTATTTTAATGTTATCGGGAAGGTTCTTAAAAAAGTGTCTACCTCTTCTTATTTCTTTTAGAACAATTTTTGTTAAAATATCTTTTTTAAATACAACTCCTTCATCGGAGATAACGGGAAATATAAAATAAACATGTTTTTTATTTTTTTTATTCTAAGATATTTGACTAAAAATAGATGTTGCTCTATATCAAGAATTTGGTCTACACGACCAACAAAATATCGAAAAATTTTTCTATCTTGACAAGGAACCGAAACTACAACAAAATCTTCTACCTCAATCTGATTTTGGTTAACTTCTAGACCTCTCACGTCACTACTAGTTGAAGGTTGCTGTAATATAGAGGTTCCGTTTTCGTCGTCATGGTCATTTTTTTCTTCGTTCTCGTGATGTTTCTCTTCTTCTGGGAAAATATTTTCCCATTCATAACTGTCATCGTCACTGGTGTTTACGTCTTGATAAAGATCTCCTTGCCTCACGCCTTTGCCAGGCGACACATTCAGCTTTCTTCCCCTCTTCGGGTTTTCTCTTCTTCTTGTTCATCTACATTCCTTCAAGTAATCGGAAAAACATTTGCTCCAGTGTTCACCAGCATTGTCTTTTATTGTCTCTTTGGGAAACTTGTTTAAAACCATATCGGCATTTAATGGAACAATACCACAGGCTTTAAAACCAGATTTGATATTTTTTTTCAATACTTGGACCTAATGATTCCAACGTTTTTTTTAAAAACTCGAGGAAATTCTGATTTAGGCAGAACACCTTTATTTTTCATCTTCCAATCAGTCAAAACGGAACGCCAGTGTCTCTTCATTGGGCCAAAAAACGCAATAATCGAGTGGTTGCAGCAAGTGTGTAGAATTGGGAGGTAATGAAATGAATGTCATTTTCTTCACATTGCTTAATCACGAAGATTGAAATGTGACTAGCAAGATTGTCGCCAATTAACACCTTTTGCCCAATTAGCTTACGAAAATATGGCAAAACTATTTTTACAAACCAGTCTTCGACTGGACCCCCTTCCACCCAAGTTGGGTAAATGTGAAGGGCACGGTATACGACATATGGAGGCAGCAAAACACCTGAAGCACTAGCAGCCATCATGATTGACGTGCTGCTTTTAGAAGAATCAATAATTCTATTAATATATTTGGTTCCTTTTTTACAGATTATTTTAACTCTCCCGGGATCGTCAGTTAAATTGGACTCTGGATGTTCTCTGGAGGAATATTTTCTATAATGTTCTTTAAATTAACAAAATATTCTTTGACTTGTTCTTTATCTACGTCTGCCCTATGCCTTTTGATGTTTTCTGCAAGGTGTTCTGTTAATGACTTATTCCTTTTGATAAAGCCGTAAAACCATTCTAGTCCGGGCGTGTTGTCTTTAAATCCTGCAATATTTAATCTTGATCTATCCAAATAAGTTTTAACAATATGGCGAATGTCTAACCTAGTTAAAGGAAAACCCCATTCAGCTGCGGTTAAAATTCCTTGTGCAATATCTTTTCTTCTTCTTCAGTTAATTTTGTTTGGCCGCCACTTTTTTTAATGTGCTTTCCTCTAACTCTGTCGTTAATAGTTGATTTAGGTATGTTATAGTATTCCGCTGCCTCTCTTAGAGTCTTATTATTGCTTTTGACGTCGTCAATCGCCTTTTCCAAAACCTCTTTTGAATAATTACTCCTTTCCTTCACGCCAAGGGGACGACGGTATGATCGAGGCATGTCCGAACTCACCCCACGGTATACAATGTTTTTGCTAAAACGAGTAAAAAACGTTTTATAGGGAAAAAATTAAATATATTTATTTATGTATCATTAGAAACCATATAAACCTACTATACAATATGAAAAATTAGGGTATAATTACTTCCACAGCCCCTACACAGATGTTTGTTTCTACAGGGTGTCTACTGCACGAAAATCATGAAAATGTCACAAAATGGAAAATAGGGCACGAAAATCACGAAAAAGTCACGAATTTGGAAACCACGTCACGAAATTTTTCTATTCCAAGATTTCCCATTAAAGAGCTATAATAAACTGCAAAAAATTATATAGTAGCGTTAATTTTGCTGATAATTATTTAACGCAATAAAATATCTACTTATCTGCCGAGGCGAAGCACGGGTATTCAGCTAGTAGTAAATACTTGTTTTATTCACTTCAATTTTTGTGTTTACTTGTTTTTTGAGACTACACGAGTATTTATTCCTCCTACATGTTGTTATTCACCCGGAATAGTATAATATTAGACCTGCCATTTCTTTTCCGCCTCTTCCTCCATGATGCTCGCTGGCTGCTGTGTGTTTACTCAGACATCATTTAATAAATATGCCCAACAGCATAAAATGTGCCCATGGTTCCAGTAGCAATCTGGAGTCCCAAATGTTTAACGGTCTCCAAACTTTAAAGTGCATGGAATTGGCCGGGGGAGGTATGGCACCTCTATGGAGGCAACCTCCATGGTGAGCCACTTAAGTCCTTGTGTCCTACTGGGGTATGGTGAGGTGAGACAGTTTACACCAAACAATGGACCTAAAACTTCAAAATTGTTTCGTTTTCTTCAACTGGCTTTTGTCTCTGTTTACCTTTTGTTTTAATTGGTTATTGTTTTTCTAATTGCATGGAATAGTAAAATTAGTATTTTAATAATATAAGGTAAGAAAATGAGAAATAAATTGGTAATAGTGTTTTTAGTGTGGCGAACGGTGAGAAGGTTCCTATCAGTTTCCTGTTGTGGCGCCCTAAATCTTCCTGCTCTTTGAGATGTCATTTTATATTTTTCACGAAAGATCAAAATGCTTCTACTCCTTTGCTAATGACACTATGGATATGAACGGAACTGCGCTAAGATGACGCAGTTCCTGCGAATAGGACTGTTTGTTAACACTTAGATGTTGATCAAGAAGCTTCTCGAAAAGAATGCTTTCACCCTTTTATGGCAATGCAGAAGCTTAAAGAGGATTAATAGATAATGCCTGGTAGAAAATTTACAAGAAAATTATTTGATGCCTTAACGTTGTGTATATTCCTCTGTGATGGAAGCTGGTGACAGAAGTAAATAACTAAAGGAATGATTTCTTCAGATGTCAAAGCATCAAAAAGGGGTAGCATCTTAAATATTTAAAGATATCTGAAGATCAGATGCAGACAAACGTTTTAAGCCATTAATTCAAAACATTAAAGTGCTAGAAGAGAAAAGTCCGACTCGCAGGAACGCTATTGTCATTTGGAAAGCTTAGAATAGAAATAAACATTTTTTGTTTATTTTTTTAAATTTCGTGAAAATTGTGAACACCCACTCGAACATTTGGAATAAAAGCGATATTAAGGTGTCAGGACACAGGAAGATGGCAGTAGCCAAGTTACTCAGAAACAGAAATTACACAAGTTTAATATGATTAAATGTCAGACCCGTCATTTTAGAAATGGTGGACCCCCCCCCAACATCTCCTGTCACATTGAAACGCTACCATAATGCTTATTATGGAGAATACACCTAAAGTAAATTTTGAAATCCCCTTTTTGCAGAAATCGTTAATATTATCAAAAAAAGGGTAGACAAATTTTGTAGATAATTGCAGGATCTAAAATTCGTGTCATAAATATTTGTGTCATAAAACTAACCGCTTCGCTGAAAAATCCGAATAAACTATTTTGCGAACTTTGACCTTGAATAAAATTGTTTGCACTCATGGAATCTTTGTATGGGTTTAACCAACCATTTTTAAGGCGATATCTTTAACCATTTCCGAGAAAAGTGGAAAAATAGTTGTTGAATAAAGTTTTAGGTTTGGGTACTTAGTAGGATTCAGTTAAAATATTTTCTGCGTGTTTGAAATTTATCCAAGCAAAGATTTTTAAGTTTTGGTTAGTGACATTTTTAGTTAAGGAAGGATTCAAATAATTTTTTTTATTAACAGACATGAAACGTTTTTGGAACTTCGTATATTTTCCTTAATATCTCAAAAACGGTTGGGAAATCGTGGTAAGTGGAAAGTAACTATTCGAAAGCCTACTAAATTATCTACAAAAAAGTTTCTAAAGCAATTTTCGATGGGACGGTCTCATTTGGAGAAATAAGTCCTTATAACTTTGAAGTAGCTGGTTTCGTTCATTTGAAAGGTTCTTTGGTCTGTTTTCATTTTTCATAGCTTATAGTAGGAAAATGTATTTGTCAACATTACAGGACAAGTAAAATTACAAAAAAAAGTTTTTGTTGTCATAAATAAAGCTTTCCTAGTGGGATTCGAAGACGCCGTGTGAATACATTTATCTCTGTTTACCTCAGTTCTTAATTGGTTGTTTTTTTTTCTTTCTCTGTTTTGCCTTCGTTTTTAATAGGTTGATATTACTTTGAAGACATTTTTAACTTAAAGCAAAGATGCGCGCATGTCCGATGCTCTCCGTGGCTTAACTGCCCCCGAGATTGGTGATTCAATAGACCCCTTATGACTTTATTGTAATTAAATTAATACAATATTATTTTATTATTAATGAAGTTGGGCATTATAAAGTATGAGTATATGAAAATATTACAATGTGAATTTTATAAAAAAATGTAAACGTTATTAAATAATTTGTTGCAAGTCGAAAAGAAAGTTTGCATACCTAAAAATAAAAAAATCTGAGTTTTCCAAAAAGGATTTTCCACAATGGTTCCAAATTTTGGGAATCAGGGTTTAATATATTAGGATCTAATTTTAAGAGGATGGTTCATTTGTTTAACTTTTTCAATTTTTTAAGTTGACTGATTCAATTGCCTCTTGGCTCAATGACACCCCTCTCCCCCAATCTCTGATGATGAGAAGAAAAAAATAAGACTTCTAAAAATGATTGCTTTGAAGACCTCCATTTGACGGTCTGACCAAGTGATGATTAGTTGGTGTTTTAACATCCATAGTGCCAATATTTAAAATAATTTAAAACTGAAGGCCTTTAATGGTCCCCTTAACAAAATTTAAAATACATTTTTTTTTTTTTTTGTAATATTCCCAAAATTTGAATTTAGGGGTTTTTGAATGTGCTAAAAACGAATCTGACATCCGTTTTCAAATCAAATTTTTTTTATAATGGATAACCTTTTAAATTTTGGTATATGGAATATTTTGGCAGACTAATGACTTCCATAAAGTAGAGTATGTGAAACAATTTTTGATTTGAAAACGGATGTCAGATTCGTTTTTAGCACGTTGAAAAACCCCTAAATTCAAATTTTGGGAATATTACAAAAATAAAAAAAATGTATTTTAAATTTTGGTAAGGGGGGACCCTTAAAATTTTGTTAATGATTCATCAATCTGGCCATATTTCAAAGAATATTTACCCGATTCAAACCAAACTTGGAGGGTCGATAAAGGCCCTAATGAGACACATTTCCTTCCAATCGGGGTGTTTCTACGAGTTCTGGGATTGACGTTATATGCAAATACGTTTACATTTTATTTTTATTTTGAGAACCATTTTTTGCGAGTACCTTTAGAGATAATACAACAGTCATTTATATGGTTAGAAAAAGGAGCCTTTCTTCTTTTGAAAGATTCCAATGACGTAAAAATCGGATAATCTCAAGGGGAGATTAAAAAACTTTTTCGCTTACAAATTTTTAGTCTCTTCTAGACTGGGAAAAATCATTATTTTTTGTTTTCAATGATATTTACCACATTAGGGTTTCTTGGGGGCTGAGTTTAAATCTGCTATTATTTTGTTTGTAAAAAAATGTATAACACTAGTTTACTTGAAAACGTAAGCATATTTTTGAATTTATTTGACGATATATAAATTATTGTTTAATGATTATATTTTTCCTTTAATCTACTCAGTAAAACGAATGAATTGGTGAAAGAATCATGTCGATATCATTTTCTAAACTCGATATAAAAAATAAAGCACTTTCAACCTATTTTATTTTATTTCTCGGCTTCTATTGTACATTAGACGGAACGCCCGGATACGTGTCGACTATTTTTCGTTGTAGAATCACCAGAAAAAAAAATGGTCCAAATCGGTGACCCCGTCACTGTATACTCCCCTTGATATTTGATAGTTTGACATGGCAGGGACGATATGATGTACATTTTACATAGTTTTATTAATCGTTTTAAACTTATGTAAAATTGTGAGTTTATAGATATCACGGTAATTCGTTTAAGTTACAAATAAGTTTAAGCTAAAACGGCTATCTCTTTTTAATGGGCACGAAATTTACACTTCAAGCCATGAAAATGTTACGAAAAAGTCACGAAATCGGCTTTCACGAAAGTAGTAGACACCCTGTTCTAGCATTTCGAAAATCATGGAAATTACAACTCATATTAAAATATTCGTTACTTACCTTAAAGTGCTTCTCCTCGCTATGTAGGCTTAACTATAGGATTAATATATTATATAGGTCGTATTTGTCTTGGTAATCCCGTCACAAATGAAAAATTAGCTCAGGGTCACGAGATTTCCGGAGTCATGTACTATTGTCCGAACTCATACTACAGGTCCGAACTCACCCCAAACGACGGTAGATAACAGGTTATCTCTAGGTTATCTGTTTCTTGACACTGGCCAGAGCGCCCCAGTGTCAAGAAACATTATACTTTGATTACTTATCAATTGATGTACATATAACATATAGTATGATGGGGACCAGGCTATAATAAACTGCAAAAAATTATGTAGTAGCGTTAATTTTGCTGATACATTATTTAACGCAATAAAATAACTATTTATCTGCCGTGAAGAAGCACGTGTATTCGGCTAGTAGTTGAATAGAATTAATAAAAAATGATTTTTTATTTTACAAATTATTAGGCTTGAATTCCAAACTCTTATCAAGGATATAAAACAAAAATAGACAGAACAAGCATAATAATGTATGTAAAAGAAGTAATAATAACTTATATAAATAAAAAGTAAAAGTTACTTTTATTTATAACATTTATTAAAATTTTATATTTTTTTACATTAAGGCTAAGCCGGCTCGGCCTCCTCCACCACAACTAGATGGGTCTCCACCGATGCCAAGTATGCCTCCCCCACCACCACCTCCTGACCTTTTACAAGTATTAACAAGTGGTCCTGAACTGCCTCCGAAACCATCTATCCCATACCAGGTAATTGCTGGTAATTCTCTTTCTCTTTTATCTATTTTTTAGTGCTCCTCTAAATGATATAATATTATGATATTTTGTTCCAGCCTAAGGATAACTTTTCATCTAGTTGTACGGCTCTGTACGACTACGACTCGACACATCCTGATGACTTGTCATTTCGGGTAATGAAATACTCATATAAAATTTCATATTGTTTGTCTTGGATTGCAGGATTATTTAATATTAATTTATTCATATTTTTTATTCTGATAGGCATTCATTTTGGCTTTTTAGGTTTATTTTTATTAATATTTCAGTTTTTGGCCATAGCCCTCTTAAGTGATTGATTAGAGGGTGTGTGTAGCTTTGGCCATTGGAACACAATTAGTCATTGGCTGTTGGGTGGGCCACTTACACACTGACACTTTTAAAGCACCCTAAACCATCTTACATTACCCATATAGTGCAAACTCTGATACTACTTTTCTTGTGTTATTAGAGGTAGGATGAAAATAGTTGTAGATAATGTTGTTGACCCTATTATAATTTATATGACTCCATTAATGCCCATAGAACCATTATTTCAGTACACAGAACAAAAAAAAAGGTTTTTCAGATATTTTTTTTTTTTTTTTTTTGAGAAATAAGAGCTGATGCTTATTTGAACTATCAGCAAGGTAGGATTTGTATTTCGTACGTAGTAAGGTCCATAAGTTTCTGGCCTGGGATAGAAGGAAAGGTGAAAAAAAACAAACAAACTGGTTTTACTGTTTTTCGATATATATATATATATATATATATATATATATATATATATATATATATTATATATTATATAAATCGCCTTCCATGAAGGTCAGATTTTAACTTTGAGAAAAGGTAGAAATCGCTAGGGGCCAAGTCTGGGCTGTAGGGTGGATAAGAGATTTCTTTGAATCCACAGTCCTTCACAGCGGCCTTGGAAATCAATGCTGTGTGGACAGAGGCATTGTCGTGAAGGAGGTGGACACCTCTGCTTAACTTCCCTCGCCTCTTCTCTTTAATGGCGTCTCGTAATCGGTGAAGTAGGGCTGCATAATATTCACCATTCATTGTGGTATTCCTTTCTTTAAAATCTATCAGTAGTATTCCTTTACAGTCCCAAAAAATTGTGGCCATTACCTTTTTTGTTGACTGTGTGACTTTTGCCTTTAAAGGAGGCGCTTCTCCTGGTCTTCTCAATTCCATGGACTCTCTTTTGCTGAGTGGGTCATAATATAGAACCATTGTCTCATCCCCAGTTACAATTGAGTCCAAAAAATTCCTTGGGTCGGCATTATACTCGCGTAAAAATTCATTGCAGCAGTGAACTCGTTCCTGTTTTTGAGCAGCTGAAAGAATTTTTGGAACCCATCTTGCCCTAACCTCGCTGCTATTTCCTTGGTTTTTAGTCGCCGGTCAGACAGCAATTCAGATTCCACAAGTTGGATTGTTTCAGAAGTGACAGCTTCCAATGGGCGACCGGGACGTGGGTCATCTTCTAGACTTTCTCTCCCTAACTTAAATAATTTTGCCCATTCTTTCAATGTGGAATACGAGGGGAAGGACTGCCCGTATACACAATCCAAGCGCTCTTTAATTTGCGCAGGAGTAAGACCCTCATTACAAAAGAATTTAATTAGCGCACGGTACTCGAGTTTGAACATTGTAAAAATGGGGAGTTTCCTTCAAGGCTGGACACTGACTGACAACACTGAGGAAGTGCGGGCGATGGGTATGGAGTGAGCAGGCATGGACCTGCATAGGCGTGCAGGTCCCGGCACGTTTGTAGGAGGGGAAGCAGGACAGGCCGGAAACTTATGGACCTTACCTCGTACATTAACGGCTTGATTAATTGTCCCTCAGGCAAACCATCTCATTGAACCCATTATTTATTTTTTTTAATTGTTTTTCCTTGTGTTTTTTCTATGGTGCTAATAGATATTATTTAGGCAGTATAATTCTCCTATAATTTATTAACACTGGTATTTTAAATTGAGTTTTTATTAATTAATACATTTTTAATTGCTAAATAGTTTTGTTCTTATATGAGCAGTTATTCTTTTACAATTATTATTTGAATTGCCTGCAGGCAGGAGACGTTATTCATCTGATCAAGAAAGAAGGCGAAGAATGGCTGAGAGGTAGCTTGAGAGGGAAGGAAGGAATATTTCCAGGTAATAATTCAATGACTTTGATTAAATAATTGTTTTTAATATAAAAACAACAATCCTAATTCTTATGTCAATGGCACTGCATCTACTCTCTAGAATAACGAGCAAAAAAGCATATATGCTGTACTTTAACATTTCAAGTTGGACAAAAATACATCAATGAAAATTTTACCTGCATGGATCAGTTTCCCATTCACTAATAATTCAACGTGTACAGCTGTTAACCTTTGAATATCATAGTTATTAAAAGTTATGTTTTTCAAATCAAAATTCTCCTTATGATCTTATTATCTTTCAGTCTAAAGTTATATTTTATCATTTGAACTATTTATGAAGAGGTAAAACCAAGTAAATTCATATTTAATATTTTCAAATGTTCTTATTTATTTTTTATTGATCAAGCCTAAATCTTAAATTTGATTTAAAAGGTCATGTTTAAATGTCAATTGCTATGCAGATTTTTTCTCCCACTGCCCCTGGCTATCTAAAGGTTGCCACTCTTTCTAAACATCCATGGTGTAGCAGGAAATCTTTTCAGCCAGTCCAGCTGAAAAAAGTCCGTCACGCATGAGCTGCATAACTAAGCACTTTCCTCAGAATTTGGGTATTGTAGACTGCTTTCCAGAACAATTTGCTTAAAATATCCTACATAAATAAAATAAAAACATGAATAGTTCTCTTTTAATTTTGTAATGAGTAACTGATAAATTATTAATTTGCTTCCAGAGTTATGTTTACACATGGTACCTACTACACTACGTAATAAATACAAAAAACCTCATATTATCGTATTTTGATCTAACGCAGGAACCGGATACAGTCCCTCTAGCGCTCCTTGCGGCGCCTTTGTGGACCTATGTCTGGTTGGCTTTTCTATTGAAATATATTACAAAGTAAACCCCCCTTTCCGATTGACCGATTCAGCTCATTTTTATAAAACTTCTTTCTCATGAGTTACCCACGACGTATACCGCGTTTCGTTACAATACAGCAGAAATTACGACCAGTATGAGTATATTAGTAATTTGGGTCCGGAGTAAACCCCCTCTCCTAATGAACCAATTTAGTTTATTTTTACATCACATATTTACCTGTAGATTACCACTACGAATACCGAGTATTGTCAAAATATACCAAAAATCACGGTTGGTAGTGGCGAATTGGTATTGTGGGTCTGGAGTAAACCCCCCTCCTAATGAACCGATTTAGTTTATTTTTACAACACATATTTACCTGTAGATTACCACTATGAATACCGAGTTTTGTCGAAATATACCTAAAGTCACGGCTGGTAGTGGCAAATTGGTATTGTCGGTCCGGAGTAAACCCCCCCCCCCCCCCCTCCTTATGAACCGATTTAGTTCATTTTTATATCTCACTTTTCTCTCTATATTACCACTACGAATACCAAGTTTCGTTGAAACATAACAAATATTACGGCTGAAATGGTCAAATTAGTGTTTTGGGTTCGGGGTAAACCCCCCCCCCCCCTTCCGGTGGACCGATTTTGGTGGTTAACGAACTCGTTCAATCGTTTGCTAATTGAATGCTATATACCAAGTTTCGTGACAAAAAAACAAAAACTCTGGCCGCTATCGTATTAACAGACATACACACACACACATATATATATATATATATATATATATATATATATATATATAAAAATTTTAACGGGGGTCATTTTCGGTGTCTACTAGGTAGAATCGATAAATATTTAAAGAAATTTTTCAAAAATTCCGTCATGAGTCCAACCTCAATAGCTACTTTCCTTCGGAGGAAAGTGCTAAAAGTCAAGCCACCACAGGCAGAACTTGAACCAACATCTCCCACATGAGAATCCAGTGGGCTAGTCTCAAGACTTTGTAGCCCGCTACAAAGATCTTTAATTGATATTCATGGATTTTTATATTATTTTGTTAGTTTTTCATGTTCGACATCTTAGCAACCTAACAATAAAAATATGTGCCTTTTTGTCAACATGTGTTTTTTTTTTAATTTATTGAGGAAAGATTCCCCAATTGTTTTTCCACAAAACATAAAAATAATTTGTAGGTAGCATAGTGGACCTAACTGGGTATGTTGAGCTCGACAATGAATATATATCTCTAATTAAAAGTAAATGAATACCACTATTTTCGATTAATTATAATATTATAATTTGCTTTCTATTTCAGACATCATTAAAATGTATTATACTTATTTTTCAAGTTACTCATTGTGTTATCTACTGATTTCAGCCAGTTACGTTTCTGTGGAAATGTCTAATCAACCATTGATGACAGTTATTGCACTTTTCCCCTTCCATGCAGATTCTTGGGACGACTTGGAACTTCAGGTTAAAAATTATGAAATAATTAATATTCTTTTGTCACATTTTATTGTTTTATAATTTAAGTGGACCAAGCCACTTGATCTACTCTTCCAGTACTAATTTTAAATACAAGAGCATTTGAATATCAAAAAATATAAGGCTGATCCTTTTCCTCGAACAATTTTGAAATTAGGACTAATTTAGGGTAAATGACCCAATAGTTGACACTTTAAGGAAGGGTTATTTTACTTAAAATAATTCTTCGCTTAGTTTTTGAAGATAATAAATTTTGAATGTATCAAATTATTCGTCAGCTCATTCTCTATGAAATTCACATAAACTAATGTTAGATACATTAAGTATTTCAAGTAAAATAAATCAATAAATGCTGCCTTACTTTGGTCCTAATGTTGACACGTCTGCAGTAGGTCGGTGCCTAAGTTTGACTTTTCTGTTCCTAAGGATGACAGTGAGGGAAAATGAAAATAATACACCTTTATTCTTTAAACAAACAACCAAATTGGATTGAAAACAGCAGGAACAATGAAAAATGAAATGAATTCGAAAGAGGTCCTTTTCGAAAAACAAACAATTAGGTACAACAATTATTTTAAACTGAAAATCATAACTAGGAATAATAACAATATGCCTCTGAATTTTTTCATGTAGAGTCAGTGGTTCTGGAAATTAATGTATTTTATCCAAATACTAGAGGATTGGTAAGTTTACAAGTAATTTGGCTAGTATATATTGGAAAATCATGCCATCAGCGGAAAAAACAGTTAAATAATCTAAGGGGTTAAGGGGGTCCTTTTTCGTTTGTTTGTTCGTTTAAGTAGTTTGAGTGGTCTGAATATTGTGTCAGAGCTAGTGTTAAGTTGTTCGTTTATAATGTTTCCATTAAAGTATCGTTGTTTGTATATCTCCATGTTTTCTAGTATGTCAAGTCTACGTCCTTTTTGTTGTCTGTGTATGAGTGTCATGCTGTTTTGTATGTTGCTAGGGTCATGTGCGTGTTCGTGTAAATGGTTGGCGTAGTTAGAGTCACGTTTGTTCTGTTTAAAAGATCGTATGTGTTCTGTATATCGTGTCTTTAGTTTTCGTCCTGTTTGTCCGATGTATGTGTGGTCACAAGTGCATGTTAGTTTGTACACTCCGTTTAGGTCGTATTTGTTAGGCCTGTCGATATCGTTTGTGAGGTTAGTCCGTAAATTGTTATCTGTTTTTAGTGCTGTCTTAAGTCCTTCTTTGTGAAACAAGTTAGTTAGTCGGTATGTTAATGGTCCTGTATATGTGAAAGTGCAGCGTCTTGTCGTGACTTCGTCCGCCTGTGTGAGTTTTTTAGTGCTGTTTTGTGTTATTAGTTTGTCGATGGTTGTTCGCCCGTAACCGTTCTTATGTGCTATGTCGTACTAGAGGATTGGTAAGTTTACAAGTAATTTGGCTAGTATATATTGGAAAATCATGCCATCAGCGGAAAAAACAGTTAAATAATCTAAGGGGTTAGGTCCGCCAGTAAATATACTGTTGTCATACCTGTCGGTGGAGACCGTCGTCACTGGCATCTGTGCGAGTACTGTGGGCGAGCGCTTTCGACGTAAATACGTCATTATCAAGCCACTGTTAAGTTAGTGCTGAACTGTGTTTGTAGTGTCAGAGTATTTATAAAGGGTGGAGTACGTTGTTTACTTCTGTTAAGGGTCGTCCAGGTAGTTTGTTTGTCTGTACTCTGTGCAGGTGTTTTGAACAATCGCTCTTCTTCATTAACCTTTTGTGTAAACTTTGATCTGCATTCTTCTCATATTCGTTATTTGTGGTTTTGACTTGCCTCAATTGTTGACATTGATGATGGTTTAGTTACACATGTTGATTCTACACAGCTCATGTTAGTGACGTACTTCCTTCTTCAGGCTGATTGGTGGATTCACCATCTTCCTCAGTCATGGAGTTTCTCACTTTATTTTTCAGACCAGATGTATTTAAAAGCTATTTCTTGTAAGGGATTTTTCTTCTTTTTTGTTCAATCTAGGCTTGGCGATTTCAGCTGTGTTTTTTTTTAATGCCGGACTTGCCATATGGTTGACGCTCCATTCATGAACTTTTAGCTTCCAACCTTCTTTAAATGTTCGGAAACCTGATACATCCATAGAGTGGATAATGTGAGAAGCATTTGGAGGTACCTCCACTAATAACCATTGTACCACAAATAGATTAAGAAGATGTGTGACCATTTCAAATTGCAGAAAACTATTATAAAAAGTTGTCTGTCAACATTAGGAACAAAATGTCAAAATTAGGAAAACATGTTGTCAACTTAAGGTTCCAGTCATAAGAAATTAATAAAATCAGGATACATGAATTTCTAATGAAAATCTGAACTAAATGTTTTAGTATGCATCACTGAAAACCGTTTTCCTAAAGTTGACATTAGTGTCAAGAAAAGGAGACCTGGTTGTTTATTGTGTTCCCAATGTTGACACTACTATAATCTCAAGATTTTTTTATTGAACTTGAGTCAAACCTTTTACAGCCCATAATTTAAGTATCATAGAGTTCATAGAAATCACAAAAATACAATTTAATGCACGCATTACAAAAAAAAATTCTTAAGAAATATTCTTAATCTCTTATCAAATTCACTAAGTGAAGAGAGCAGCAGGAGTTGACTCGAGGATTTTCATACTAAAATGGCTACAGATGTTATTAACGGAGTTGCATAGTTGATCGGGTCAGTCGACATTATTCTTCAGTAACTGTTCTTTCATTTGGATGCAAACTTATTGAATTCTCTTGAATCTAATTGTTATTTTTCAAATTTAAATTTGAAGTGTCAACTTAAGGAGCAGTGTCAACGATCGGGTCATTTACCCTAAATAATAGGTTTTTTTTTTTTTTTTTTTTTTTTTTTAAGGTTTAACGGCGTATCAACAATTGGGCTATTTACGCTGGGCTATCTATAGGTTGCCAACCTTTTATAATGCCAACAACACGTGGTCAATAGGTTATTGAATTGAATTCCATATATTCATTTACAAGAGAATATTTGCAAAACAGTAACCCCATTAGTTAAAAACCAATAACAATCCTGCTTTGTGTTTGTGAGAAGAGGGGTCAGGTGTCTTGTTGAGCTATACGTTTATTGTCCATTATTAAAGTTTATTTTACAAAAATACTGGGTACAACTTTCTACATAAGGCTCCTGTTAAAACTACCTCCATTCCATTGCGTCATCAATGAACTTCATTTAAAACAAGCAGAGCTCTATGAAATAAATTATTTTGTAGAACAAGTCTCAACTAAAAAAAAATATCTGCTTCCTGAAACTGATCCCACTCCCATTGTCTCTGGTGCCTGCCAACATATACCCATAGCTGAATATGGGAATAATGTTTTATCTGCATCAAATATTTTTGTCAATAATTAACAATTTTTTGTCTTTCAATTAAATAAAATGTTTTGGCTATTCTGTGGTTGTTGAATTTTAAATCTCCATATTTTAATGAATCTTGCTTTTATTCTCAAAATCAATATGCAGCTAAGAGCTGTGGTAAAGTTGATAAAATCTAATGCCGGTTATAAAAATCGTTTGATAGCCCTACAAAAACATTCCTATTGAAGCCATCAATGTCAGCTTGAGATCAACTTGAATTCTACTTAGTTGAAGTAAGATTTCTTGTCAAAATATTCTAATTGACCTTTCTCAAAAAGTATTGCTTATATGTGCTCACTTTTCTGCAAATGGAATGAATTGTAATAATAATTTCCCACTCTCGCTTACGGCCTATATATCTTCTATGATTCGAAGTCAAGGGATGGTGAGGATTTGGCTAGGAGAAAAAAACATCAGCTCGAATCTATCTTGGTATTCCTCTCTCCCCTAGGCATTTTTTAGTGCCGAAGAAGGCTGGCAAAGTGCAACAGAAACGTCCATTATGGAATTGTGCTTTGCATCACCTCTACGGTTAACTATCTCAATCTCACCTTCGATGATGGTTCTTATTGTTAAAGATGATAATTTGCTTTTGAGCATTTTTTTTAGTACTAGATGTTGGAGATCTAACATATTCATTTCAAATCTTACTAAAAGGGACCATGCAAAAAAAAAAAAAAAAAAAAAAAAAAAATGTTCACGACCGAAGTACTGATCTTCAAAACTATTGAATGATAGTCGAGAATGATGAGTCCATATTTTTGCACCCTCCACTGGTGGCCATCAATCCCCTCCATACCCACCAAGACCTTTTCTTTAATGAATAGTTATGCAACTAGGATTAAAATGAAGAAGTTTACTGAAATATGTCACCAGATAATACTATTATTTATTACTCATAACCCGAATTGAGGCAGTTAAGGTTCAGTCAATAGTTTAATAAAAACTATTTTTATTTACAAAAATTGATTATTTTATTTTATTTCACTCATACTGGAAGCAAGAAATATTCACCCTGGAATGAGCCAAATACCTCCAATTCATTGATGTACATTGTATCTTTGAAAACAATCAGGTTTTTTAAAGAAAAAAGTTAATACATGTAACATCTAGTTTCAATTGAATATTAACAAATTGGCTAAATATGGCGTAATTATTTTAGGAAGGGGATACAGTTACTGTTTTGGACCGTGTAAACAAAGATTGGCTGTATGGAGATTGTTGTGGAAGGAGAGGACTTTTTCCAGAGTGTCTTGTTCAAGACATTTCTTACTTGACTGATGAGGACTAATTAATCTTTATTCGCCATGTAAGTTATAAAATAAAAAATAAAAATAAAAAACTATCTTGTAAATATTTTTGTTAAATGTTGGATAATCATAATTAAAAACAACCAGTACCAGTAACTGGCCTTTATCAGATAAATCCTCTGTTCTTTTAGCTGCAGTTGTAGCCATGAAATTACATAACAAAAACACAATTTCATTAACTTTTAGTTATAAAGAAGGATGTAGATAGTCGGAGTACAGTCGTATGGTAAATAAAACTACATTTCATAACAAAATGAGTTGTATTTCCTCTGTTTTAGCTTGAATACAATTAATTATAAAGCAATTACATTTATACTTTTGTTGTGTAATTATTACAGTGAACAAAACAAAATACATTTTTCTATTGAAGGTAATTAAACTTTTTTTCTTTTTTTTTAACACATTATTTTAGATTCTTTAAACAAAAACCTTAGGCAAGTTTATTTTATTAGAACATTTTTAATGTAAAATAAAAAATTAGGTACAAAATATATAGAATACACATTCGTCCATTTTTATTAACAATTAGGACAAATTTGTTGAATGTGGTCTATTCATACAAATTTCTTAAATTTTTCACAAGTGTTTCTTGATATTTTCTTTCTTTTCTTTTTTTTTTTTTTTTTTTTTTTTTTTTTTTTTTTTTTTTTTTTTTTTTTTTGGCCAGTCTTTCACATAAATCGTGTCTTATTGTTTCTTTCGAGATGAGTTTTGGTTGGGTATGGTCTTATGGCAAATTCAAGAGTTCTTTCATTCGTTGTTTCATATTTGTTGGTATATTTGGAAACAAGCTTTATTGAAGAGCAACTGGCTCACTACATGTATTGCAGAAACCTCAGTTGCCCCTAGAGAAAGTCATTAATGTTAAATAATATGAAAACACAAAAAAAAAAACAACATAATGATAAACAGAAAATTTCAATCCAAGAAATTGTAAACTTCTCTGTAACAAAATTACAGAGAATTAAGTAAAATATGCGGGTTGAAGGTCACTTGTTTATTGGCTTATAGACCTACCCTCCCTAGGAAGCTACAAGCCCACCAAAAACTCTCTGCCCATACTTCAGCTTGTTACAGACCTATAAACAATGTTATGGTTCAACTGTAGCCATGCACCTAATGGCAAAGGCACGGGTAATCAGTAACCCTCAGTCAGTGAATATATCATATGCCTTCATTGTGGCTTTACAGAAAGCTCCTTTTCCCCTTTGTTGTACAAATAATTTAAAAGATAAATAATCTAAGGGGTTAGATCCGCCAGTAAACAAACCGTTGACATATCTATTGGTGGAGAGCGTTGTCACTGGCATCAATGAGAGTACTGTGGGCGAGCGCTTTCAATGTAAGTATGTCATTAACAAGCCACTGTTGAGTACTACCTCAACAGTGGCTTGATAACGATGCAATTACTCTCACCGATGGCAGTGACAGCACTCTCCACCAACAGGTATGACAATTTAAAAGATCATTGGCTTAGTCATTTATATAATTTAAATAATCAAATCATTTGTTTTATTGTATTAATATGAATTCTACCTATTTGCAAATAGTTCAAGTAAATATTTTCTTTCTAGGTTCAACAGGAATACTTTGAACTTTGGTTGCAATGAAAAATATTTGTCTGGGAGAAAGAAAAACTTCACATTGATTTTTCAATGTCTGTTTATTAAAAAAGTAATTTTCTTTTTAACTTGTCACTCATTTATATTCCAAATCGGTAAACATCTTTATCATAATTTTTAAATTACATTGATGTAAATTGATTTTATTAAGGTGTGTATATAAACTATTATCTAGGCCTTTTAATATATTTATTTTGAGTAATCTCTTATTTTAATGTTAATTAAAACTTGTATAGCAAAAAAAGATACTCACCAGGCTGTTATAATTATCCTATTAAATATAGAAAATAAATTTGTCTTAGTTAATAATTCTTTGTCTGCATATAAATATATTTTGTATATTCATAGTCTGTATATATTTTTTTTGTGTATATAATACATGTGAACCTAATTAAAATAATTTTTCATTTGAGGCACATTGAAATATACTCAGTTTTGGTTTGATGTTTCTCTTTTCAAGAAAAATTTTAGTTATTCAGATCCAAAACCGCACCAGACTGCCATGGTGCAAAAACTGGTTCAAATCCAGCTTGAAGCTGGTTGAAATTTATCAGGGATGGACTCACTACCAATGTTTCTTACTTTACTAACGATGTTTAGAAAAAAAACTCTGTCCCTAGCTAATGGTAATATAAGCTGATGCATTAACAATGCAAATAGTTGTAATCCATATTATCATTAAAAAAAACAAACTTGTAAATACAAAAGAAGGAATAACAGGGGGGGGGGATATATATTTTGAAATAATACTTTAATCATTATACTTACTTCTTAACTTCTTTTTTTATGTCCATCTTCCATAGAATAATATTCTTCTATCGAATAGCATTTTATAATGGGAAAAGTACTTCACCTTGTCCTTAAATGGTTTTTTTATTTGTGCATTATTGTCTTTTCATCAGAATGGTGCTTTGTGTTTTTAAAAAATACTTATTTATGTATGTTTATATATACATAATGAAACATGATTCAGCAGTGGTTTAACATATTTTGGTTTACATAAATAATTTTATTGAAAAAAAAAAAATCTATTTATTTTTGTGTAAATTCATTCATTTCTAAATTTCGATTTTAATTGGTAGGCATTCATTCCTTATCCATAACACATAAATGGCTCTTCCTAACTGCTTAATTTGGCCTTATTTAATTCAAGATATTTAAATTGAATAGAAAAAAATGTGTAATGATTTACCTGAAATAATAGATGTTAAAATAATAAATAGGAAGGGGAAAAATATTTGATAAAGCACAAAATAGTTTTTAAGGTGCTATAGTAATGCTGAACCCGTATTAAGTTTTCCAGTTATTAATAATAAGATCCTGTTCAAGATGTTTTTTACTTCTCTTTCATGTCCTTTGGTGTTATGGCTTTATCCTTAACTTTCAGTTTTTATTGTATTTTATGATGATGAAAATTCTGTTCTCGTGATTATGACTTTTTTTAATGGTGCAGTGGCTCTTTGATTAATATTTTAAAACTAAATTTTCCTTGATAGAATGAGTAAATTTTGTGGTCTTGTTATAGAACATTATAATCCATGGAGTCTTCCATAAACCTTGGCTTTGGTCTTATACATATCATCTGGTTATTTATTATATTATTATTTCCTATATTAATCATTCTAATTGTAGCTGTGTTTAGTCTTTAAAATGTTTTATATGTTATGTCTGAATGCTCTTGTTCTTTAATTATTAACTAACTTCTGTTCTTTGGTCTATTTTTAATTTATTCACACATTAATAAATAACTGTTAAGACTGAATGTTAGATTTTAATTATGGCAGAAATATTTTCAATCAGTATTTATTTTTGATATTTAATTTAACACATATTTCATCCATTTGAAATTTATACTTTTCATTTATATCACATAAATATCAGAGTAGTTTAATGATAAGACTATTTGTGGCCTTATTTTTTCTAGTAAAAATATACATTTTAAAACATTCGAAAAATCCATCAGTGATAGAAGAAGACTATGAATTTGTACCTAACAAATATATTTTTCAATTCAATAACGTTCCTGTTAAAAATAAAATCAAAACACTGAAAAAATGAGAAATATAAGTATTTTTTTAAATATTTTACATACGTTTTTCTTATACAAGTAAATAGTAATAATAATAAAATATTTATCCTACTAAACCCTAAATTCCTAAGGGACATGTGTTCTCAAAAAATTATAAATTTTTTTTACAGGCTTAAAACAAAATACAATGAAATTTATTAATTAATAATATTTATTTAAATATTAATTAATTTAAATAAATTTATTATTAATGATATAGACATTTTTGAATGATTCTATAAAAACAAAGAAAAATAATTAAAAAATATAATTGGAAACTTATCAGGTAAAATATTTGTTTTGCTTATATTAGTTAAACAAAATATATTGATCATTTAATTAAATTTCAGTTATCAAATATTGTATATTAATATCATTGTAGGAATAAGTATTTAATAATTACGGAAACTCTAGAATTACTTCTTCTGGTTTTTGAAATTTTAATTGAGTGCATGTAGGAATTTACCCAATATTTGGGTGGTTTCTCACATTATTGTGGACATTTCAGGGGAACGAGTGTGAGGAAGAAAATAAAAGCGAAAGTAGAGTTAGTCAGGGTTTGGTCTTGGTTTCTCAATAAAAATATATTTTTAATAAGAAAATGTAGGGGTCTCCCGTGGTCTAATGGTTAGCGCATTGGATTCATAAGCGGGAGATGGTGGGTTCGGTCCCCACCTCCGGCAGGAATTTTCTCATCTCATGGCTCGTTGGGAAAATTCCTCGCTGCACCCTGGATGTCGGCGTTAATGACCTGGAAGTAGATGCGCCGTAAAAAAAAACAAAAAAAAAAAAAATAAATAAAATAAGAAAATGTGTTTGCTTGTGTTCCAGCTTGAAATTTAAGCCGACATCCGGGCTATAAAACAGGAAGACCGAGTTAATACTAATTTATAATATAAATTAATATTAATTCAGTCTTCCTTTATATTATAAAAAAGAATTGAAAGGGAAAACATTATACATAGACGAGGAATGATACATATGGTAAATACGTGTAATTTTTTTAATTTTAACGTCCATTTATTATTGACAGCAAATAGCTAGAGCTTAAATCTAAGGTAGATTAATACAAATTTGAAACTTAAATGTGTAACATAATGTTTTAAATCTGTATTTAAGCTCTAGCTGTAACACTCATTCGCCATATGTATCATTAATCCTCGTCCATGAATAATGTTTTTCCTTTCATTTCATCTATATAAAAGTAGTATTAACTCTCTCATTCAGGTTTTACAGTTCTGGTGAAGGCTTGAATTTCAAGCCAAAATTATTCAAATTTTCTTATAAAAAAATTAGTTTTATTAAGAAATGAAGACCGAACTCTGACTAAATCTAGCTTCACGTTCCCAACGGTCAACAATCTTAAAGAAAACAAAATTTTTTTTTTTTTTTTTGCGTGTGTAAAATAGTAATGAATTATGTATAAAATGCCTCCCTGGATAACATAAAGAACTAATCAAAACTAAATAATTCTGTAAATATTCATAAATTAATGATATAATACTTATATAGCTTCTTAGTATTTACTTTGACTCCGTTTCATATTGACTGGGTTTCACAAACTTAAAATATGTATGTTTATGTTTTATTGCGAGAGCAATGTCATGTGATAATGTTAAATGTTCTTTGTTCTATGATATAAGGCAGTATTGTATTACATTTTTTTACAATCTCCATTTTATATTTTGTTTATGTGTTACCTGTTTCTTATGAAGAAACAAAAAAGTATAGTTTATAGTTGCAGAGCTTCTAAGTTTTTATTTTTATTACATTTTTCTTTGAGAATGAAAATTTATGTCAGTAATTGAATATTTCTACTCATTTTTTATTGTATGGTCCATAACCAATTATTATAATAAATAGTTACCAAAAATAATATACTAATTTGTTAAAAATATCTTTCCCCTCCCCCCTTCTCTCTCTCTCTCTATATATATATATATATATACATTCATACATATACACAGAAACACATATACAGGGTTACTGGTAAGTCCACCCACATTTAACACAAGTTGATAGTTTTGGTCAAATCAAACACTTTTTAGCCAATATTGTCTTATCCAAAAGTTACCCATTTTCAAGATAGTTAATATTTACCCTTTTTTTTAAAAAAAAAAAAAAAAAAAAAAAAAAAAAAAAAAAAAAAAAAAAAAAAAAAAAAAAAAAAAAGCGCTGATGCTTAGGTTTTGGGTATTTTTTTTTTAATTTCTATCATTTTAGTTGAAAGTTTTTATTATTTTATTTAAGACATTCAAAATTAAGTATTAATTACATAAAACTATCAAATTTTTACAAGTCAACGGATGGTTTGACCCAATTACTAAAATTTACTATATTGTTTTACTAAAACCTGTAACTTCAACTCTTCTCTATTTAAAAAAATATTAGTAACTATTCCTGAAAGTTATACTAAAAATATAAGTTTATTAAGCTATAAAAAAAGGCATTATAGTCAGGTAAAATGTTTATAATTATTAGACAAAACTTAAAACTTTTACTTATCTTTAAAATTTAAATTTTCTCATTTATTTATTTTGATTAAAATTTAAAGCCAAAATATGAATTCACAATTTAGGCCAAATTCTTATTACTGGGTTTCAGCATTTTCAAATCCTATTATAAATATACAAGGATAAGAAATTTATTAGAAAAAAAACTTATTATACTGTTTCCAATTATTTATCATTATCTATAATTTTAATGCATAATTTAATATTTTAAATGCTAACATAATAATAACAGGAAGAAAGTTTTTGGAAAATAGTTTTAAGCTAAATTCTTCATAAAATATTAGTGGATCAATCTGAAACATTAAAGACTGAGAATACTCTTAAGTTTAAAAAAATTAAAAGGATACTTGTAATATTAATCCACTGAATATATAGGCAGAATTGAGATGAATTAAAGTGAGCTTCTAGTTTCCAAAATATCACAAATGATTGAAAAAAATCAGATACAGTAATAGCGATTTTTCCTCCAAACAGGGTCTCGTTCTCGAAATCTTTTTGATAGAAAAGCCACATTGACTTGTGTAACGAAAAAATTAATCATAATGAAAACTTCAGGTTTTTTAAGCACATTAGTGAGCACAATAGTTGCAATTTTTTGTTAAAAATCATTCTTGGATTTGCAAATGAACTAAAAAACCAGGAAACTGTTTGCATCTAAAAAAAAAAAAAAAAAAAAATGTTTAAAATGTACTTTGTGGGATAGTTTTTAATTTAAAATTTGTCAGAATTTTGTGTAGATAAATTGGCTCTAGAATTACTCCATTTTTCTTTTTATAAGGCAGTTGACTTCAACAAAGTTTTAGAACTTAAAGCTGTTAGTTAAGAACATTGGTGTATTACACCCCAAAAAAATTATTTTGTCTGAACTAAATGATCTCATTTATTACTTTTAAGGTTTTTATGACACATTTTTACCGATCAAATCAAAATTTGGTGGGAGATGCCCATGGCTAGGGAAGTATAGATCTTAAATCAACAAGTGTCTACTCGCCCACACAGATTGACCCCTAATCTGGGGCTATTTGAAGCAGATGTGTTAATAGAGTTAGTTCTTCCTAAGCATTCATAGAGTTAAGGTCAAATATTTGTTTCATTCATTTTTAAATCCTCTAATAAATTACTTCAGGTTGGTTAATTATAAAAAATATTGCTAAATTTTAAATATATACTTTTCTGTAAAAAGCTGTAGTGGAATAATAATGGGAAGGGAAAATTCTAAAGGTGAAATACTTTTACAATAAATTATTGGTTGAATAGAGCCAATGCCTATTGAAAGAAATTTAAATATATTAGTGTGTCAAATTAAAATTTTTTCCTCTGGTGTGTCATTTAAAGTGCTCCAGCTGTCATGTAAAGAATTTGTTTAGACTGCTTGGAAAGTGTATTATTTATGTTTGCGGAAGAAATATAGAAAACTGGCATCTGGAAAGGTATTTTAAGGATTTTGATTCTATTTTCAGACATGAATGGTTTCTGTTTAGGCGGCCTCCTTTTCTAATATGGGAAAGGATATGCATAAATCATTTACACCCTTCATGAAATCTGTTGGGAGGCTCCCTCTTAAATATAATTTGTGGTATTTAAATCCCCTTTGTTAACTTGTGATTAATAACCTAATTAAAAAAAAAGAAGAAAAAACATTTGTTTTGACAAATCTATTTATTATGAGCAAGAGACACTTTTTTAGAAATGAAGCTTTGATGGATTCGAGTATTATTCGAGAAGGTAATCCTCATTATGGACATAGAATGAGGCTTTTTTGCCGAACAGGTTATCATTTGACAATTCTACCTGATAGGAAAATCATTGGGATCAATGATGACTCAAATGAAGATGCTAAATATCGTAAGTAAAGATCACTACATTCTCTTTGGCTTTTTCATGTTTATTTTTCAAATAACTAAAATAATTTACTTTAGAAATCTTGGAGTTTACTTCAGCTGATGTAGGTGAAGTTCGTATTCGAGGTGTTTATTCAAACCTTTACTTGTCAATTGATGAAGATGGTGTGCTATATGGTGAAGTGAGTGTATGTTTGACTTTTTTTCTTTTCTTTTTTTTTTTTTTTGCTATCATAGTTATTCATTTCATTAATATTATACCTTTAAACACATATTTCTTTTACCTTTTTTTTCGGTGCATTAATATATATTGTTTTTACACATGTATAAGTACTATTGAACACAGTTTGGAACTTATATAAATTTAAACACGCTGTTCAATAAATGTTTTTATAAACAAATAAATGTGTGTTTTATAACTTAAGTAGTCTTGAACATATCTCCCTTATTAAATTGCCTATTTATTTAAAATTTCATTCTACTTTAAATTCTAGAACACTTTCAATAACTGTAACCAGTTAGGATATTTATACGATTTGTTTCTCCATAGTAGTCTCTATATTAAATTTATAAAAAATACAGTGTAAAGATATTTTCAGCAATGTATATTTAGAACCTATAAAAGCAAATTATTTCTATCTTCAATATATATTTATTTTCTAACAATTTTAAATATTTATCTCATTGTTCTACGAACTTATGCTTCTAATTATTTATTTTAATTTTAACGCACATTATTATTAACTGAGAATTTTGGGACGGGTTCTCTATAGGTTCCCCCCCTTTTCTAGGCAGGATAGGGCTGATGCCTTTTCTTTTTTATAAAGAAAAGCCACCACCCCATAGCGGGAATCGAACCCACGACCTTAACACGTGCTCACACCGTAACACTCACGGCCATCGGGCCTCCAAAACTATGCACTAATTATTTCAAACTATGCTTATTCTCTGTTATAAATCGATACTAAAAATATTGCTTGTCAAAAAATAGACTGTTTGAATGAATATTAATAGAATCATGAGCTCTTAATCACTAGGACATTTTTTTTTTACGGCACATCAACATAATTCTTGGCCATAAGCGCCAAGACCCAGGGTGCAACCAGGAATTTTCTCAGCGAGCCCTGAGATGAGAAAATTTCTGGCGCCGGTGGGGATCGAAACCCACCATCTCCCGCTTATGAATCTTATGAATAGGAAATGTAATATCAATTAAATATATTCAATATAAGCTATAAATATTATCTGCAGAAATATTTATTGTATTCTTTCATCATTAAATAGTTCAAGTGTTGATCATTTAAATTGTTAAAAGATGTGTGTATTAATAAAACCTTTATATTTACAATAGGAGAACCCCAGGGAAGAAGCTACAGTCTTTGTTGAATCTTTCTACAGGCAGTATAATGTCTATTTGTCCAAAAAGTATGCTGAAAGACAATGGTATGTCGGAATCAAGAAAAGTGGTAGGCCGAAGCCAGCTCATCGTACAGGACTGGGCCAAAAAGCAATTCAGTTCCTTCCATTAAGAGTTGAATGAACAACCACTAATTTTAATAAGATTTTATTTTTGTTATTTTTTGTGTAATTTTATTTATACTAAAATGAATTCCTTGTTTATTTTTCTAAACAAATCTGCTAACTATAAATACTTTTTTTTTGTCCATTGATTTTCAGACACTTTAATTTGCTTTAGAACATTAGATGCATGCATTTATTAGCGATAATTTTTGTTCAAAGCTTTCAAGGTAGCAATATTCTATTTAACTTGAAAGGCTTACCCTGTTGTAATATTAGTGAAGCATCCAAATATATATCATTTAATTTAACTATAAAAAGTAATTATGGATTTTTAATATTATTACTTTAAGCTCAATAACAAAAGCTTTTAGTGTTAAGCTTGACGTTTATTGACTTCATGGTGGCAGTGTTCGGCAAACATTATTGAGAATAATCAAGTAAATTTATTATTGTACAGATCCTAAGTTGAAGACTAAGATGTTGTAGGTAGTTGGTAACAGCTTTATTTAGTCCTACGTTTCGGCTATAAGCCATTTTAAATCTTTCTATGTGCATGATTGTGCATTATTTCTTATATTATAATCTTCAGATATTGTTTATATAGATCATGTGTTTGTTTAAGTTGATTTAATTTAGTTTGAGTTAGGAGGAAATCTCATATTTGGATTGCATGGTTAATGTTATGTTTTGAGTCTGCTTCTTTAATGGAGGACTGGATGTGCAAGTCTTGCTTAATTAAGTAAATGATTTTTTATTCGCTAAAAATGTATTTGAATAATTATTCAAATAATAATTTATATGAATAATGCCCAACACTGCCTGGGGGAGCCAACCTCTGCTTTTGAAGGGCAGTACACACAAAATAATTGTTTTATCTCTACTTTTTATTTGACTTTACCTTTTTCTAGACTATTTGCACTGTTCTATCAATAGGATGCTACCCTGCCTGAATATGTAAAGTATAGGAAGGAATTGTTATCCTTAAATTTACCACATCATCATAAAAATTTTAAAAAATTGACTGGAATTTAGATAAATTCAAACGATGCTGAATTGACTACACTCCTCACAACATTCTCTCTGAGATGCCACACAATCAATCTCCCTAACCTCGGTTCGAAATGCTAAAGTGAGCACTTAAAAAAAAAATCAATTAAAATTTAAGAAAAAGATAATTTATAGCAAATTTCCCTGTGGTCCTTTTATTGTATATTTTAGTAACAAGAGAAAAGCTTTACTAGAGTTAGAAACAGTATATAGAGAATAGTATATTTTACAGTATTAAAATGATAATTCTTTTTATTAATATTTTAACACGTTTAGTGTAGGAATACTAATTATAAAAAATGATTTTATACATTACTAATAGCTGTACAATATTATACTATATAATATTTTCAGATTCGTAGTGTAGAAAGTAAACCAAAGAATTTATTGATACCTCAAGGTTTTATTATTACAATAGTATTTATACCTATAGAGAATGTAAGATTGTTATTCCAAATTACCAAAGAAACAGGTACTATATTATAAATAATACTTAATGTTGTTTAAATATAATAATGAAAGAGTAAGGATTTTATATATATTGTATGAAGAAATTAGTGACCAACATTTTTAAAGTTTTTTTTTTATAGGCAAAAAATGACCAAGGCGCTAATGACCAAGATGTAGATGCACCGTTAAAAAAAAAAAAAAAAAAAAAAAAAAATATAGGCAAAAGGTCAATGAATAAAATCAAATTAACATAAACGTCAGAAAGTTGGAAGAATTATGTTTGTTATCAGTTGTACATGTACTGCTAATGTATTCTTTCTTTTTAATGCGTTCTACATTATATTTGAGGCATTCATTAAACAGTTGCTTGCAGCAAAATCAAAATTAAATTCAATCTACTTCATGTCATGCTAAAAAACAGGTATCCAAAGTTTCATATAATTTGTATGTTATATGAAGCAGACTAATATTCTATTTTATAAATTTGAATTTCTTTACAACGTAGAATATGAAAAAAAAAAACAAAAAACATTTGGTTGATATATATACACACGCATGTCTTAGGATTTTAAGCAAATTCCATGAATGACTTTCTGAAAAGTTGATTTCTTCGTGCAATTATTGTGAAATTCCTTGTGAAATGAATTTAATTTAAATTAAAATTTTGTAAAAACAAAGAAAATTTCTATTTTTTTCATTTACCACACTCTTCTGCCTTAACTTAAGTCTACAAATGTCAATGTTTGTCCTCAAACATTGACACATTTTATTTTAGAGAGAGAAAAAACATTTTTCTAATGAAAACAATATTCTATCTATTTTTTAAAAAATAGGGTTGTGTAAAACAATGCCATAAAACAATTCTTGAATGTTTAATCTGCTAATAAGTGATGATACTGCTACAACAGTAAAAACCTCATTAATAAAATCACTTAAAAACAATAAAAATGTATCTTTTGATCATTTAAAATTTTTAAATCAGAATGCTTCTATAGAAAATTGTTAGAAACTGAAAACTATAAATGGAAGAGATTTCTAAAATTTCAATTGTCGATATTTAAATTTGTTTAGAGGCAAAATGTAAATTTTCAGCAAATTAAGCAAGAAGTTTGAAAACAAAATATAAAAAGTTTTTATTCCAAGCTATCCTCCACAAGACACTACAATGCTGCAGTTCCAGTGAGGCAGACTTTTTAACAATTGGAAGTTAGGTTACTGTATTTTTCACATATTCGATCATTTTTTTAGATCTATACTTCAAATAAACTAAAAACTTACAATAAAACAAAGTGGCAATGGATTGTTAATAATAAAATATATTAACAAAAAAACTTTATTTGATTTCGACAGGTAAGCTTAAGGTTTGAAAATACACAATCATACAATCACTTATACAATTATTTACAAAAATATAAATAAAATTTATTACACTTTTAATAAAGCTAAGAAAGTTAAAATAAACTATAAGTTGAATAAACCTACAAAAGAATAGCTCGTATTATATTAAAATATAAAACTCTAATTAAACAATACAACACATAATATATCTTTGGTTCTAACAATATGAAGTAAAGCTATATCCAAGGAAAAACTCCCAAAAAAGACATTTACAAAAAGGTATTTATTAGATATATATGGGTGATTAATACAATATTTATTGAGATTCAATTGTTATCTGGTATTTTTTTTAATAACAGTACTCTTGAAACCAAATTTTATTTTCCTAATTTTCATAGTAGATGATTGAAATTTCAAGTAAGTATTATGTAGTATCTAACTCAAGTGGAAAAATTCAAATCAAGTATGAGAGACCAAGCTGCTTCTTTTTGGATCTTCTCAACCATTAACCGCTATTTTCTATTGTATGCTCAAAACTAGGAATAGAAAGCTTATCTTATAGCCATAGCTCAAAAAAGTAAATATGTTAATAATTAGAAGCAAAAACTAACACTTCCATTTATGAGGTGCCTGGAATCAAAACAAGACAATCAGTATTTTTACGATTTACGATATGCTGCTATTTAATGCTGATGTGGTAAGTTAGTTTCAAAATAAAGCATACATCAGTGAATTTTAAAACAAAGACACGACAATAATAAAAATGCCTTTAAAATAGATAATATAACAGATAAACTTTTGACATTCCTCAACAACATTCTTCTGTGAAACTTAAAACTTTTCAGAAAATTATAACAATATATAAAATTAAACATAAGAATTGATCTGTTTTTTGTGTTTTCAGAAAAAAATTGGTTTCTGATAATGATGTGTCTTATTATGATACCAGACGACTCATATAGATAAAATAAAAACTAATTAAATAAAAATATAAAGAAGAATTATATATTTAAAAATTAAATGATGTGATTATTTTATTTTATAAAAAACATTACATGAAACATTATAGCAATATAAATCTTTTTGAACCTTATTTGTGCTTGTTGATTTGATGCAAATTCCTAATCTAATTAAGTTATAAAGAAAAAGTCCGCTAATTTCCTATTTCAAAATCCAGCAGTAGCGTCCAATTTTGGATCAATATTTTTAAGATTATCCTTAAACGTTGAAGATATTTCTTAAACTTTTTTTTGAGTTTTACAAAAATGAAAATATACACTTCTGAGGCATGTTCTATTGCAAATTTAACGAATACTCTCAAAACATTGCTATTTTCCCCAGAAAACATTTAAAACAAATCAATTTAATTGATTTAAATAGAATAATTTTCCAAAATGGATATTTAGCTGCAGAAACCAGTTTAAATTCTTGGAAATCCTACCTTTATTAAGAATAGTAATTAAAATTAGTACTTCATTAGGAATGACTTTAATATGCACAGACATTAATAAATGGGTTCTAGTCAACGTTAAAGTTACATATACAAAAAGAATTTTTAGTTGATAGGTAAAATATTTTATAGCTTTTGCCTAAGTGTAATTATAACATTTATCCAAAATCAAAAAAGATTTATTTACAGGATATGATGGGAGGGTTGTGATCTAAAGTCTAAAGATTTACTTAATTTAAGTTCATAAATCAATTTTATACTACAAGCAATTGTCTCATTTCGAAATGAAAGTGTGCTAATCTCAAGTTGTTTTGCTTAAAGAAATACTAACTTGATTTTTCAGTAATACATTTAGGAATGCTTAATTTTTAAAATAGCGAGCGTAACAACATATTCTTACATGATATTAAATAGCACCAAATAAACATAAATATACTCATATTTTTTTTAAATAATTAAATAAAAAGCGATCATTTATTGCACGAATATGCTCTGAAAAGCAACAACAGTTAAAAGATTTTTGCTCGTTGCTGAAAGGTAAATTCATTTTAGCCTTTGACAGTGAAATAACAATAATGTTCTAAGCAACAGAGCACATTCATTTAGTTGTTATAGCATTACTTGCTTTTTGTTTTTGGAGAAGTTGACTGAAAAACACTGGATGCTGACATCAAATTTTGGATGTACTGGCCAAGAACTTGATTTTCAGAGCGAAGCTTGAGGTTCTCTTCCTTAACACTGTCAACCCGCTGTGACAAATCTAAAACAATCAGAAACTTTTCAAGCATATACAATTACGGTGTTTTGAAACAATTGTTTTTGGATCTGATTTGTCCAAATTTATTAATAATATTGGAAAAATTTAAAAAGTATTGATAGAAACTTAAGTTCAAGAAGAATTATTCTCAGTTGCTTGGACACAAGGCATGCAAATGAAAATTGGGTTTATTTTCAGAGAAGATGAATGATGTTTAAAAGAGGTGAGAGAAGGATGATTGGAGGGGAATAATTGATATAATTTAAATGGAATGATAATTAGACAAATAGAAGGAGATAGTCCGAGCGAATGGTGAACACTTAATGGCCGTAAATATGACAGGATATTATGCCTAGTTATTTCACTTATATCGACTCAGCTTGTGTTGGCAGGGGGTCTGTCTCATGATATCCCAAGTTCCTGTAGATCCAAACCACAGTCACTTGACAATATATCTACTCCTCCCATGTTCTTCTCGGAACCTTTTCTGGAATTAAACTGTGCATATAGAATACATTAAACTGTGCATATAGAATACATTTGTTTCTTCTCAGTGTGTACATTTTGATTTATTCAGTATCATTTGTTACGAACCGTACCATGGGATCAAGGATATATGCCATTTCATCTTTCTTAGGGAATACTATATCAACACAATGTGCTGCACTTAGGTCATCAATCCCAGAACCACTCAGAAGCTTTTGAACCTCTTTTCTTAAAGTAGGCTTATTAGTCTATGCTTTACATTGTAGTTTCCCAGGGCGACGAAGAGCGTGCCTTTAGGACAACTAGCAACCACAAGGACTGGAGTTTCAGGTTCCCTGCCACATTTAGATCAGAGGGGTCTTAACCCTTACCTTACGGGGGGTGGTGGGGGCTGGCCGACTCTGCAATACGGCGATTTCTCTACCTCATTCATGCCTCCTTAATTCATCATCTCATTAATCCCTAGCTCCCTCGTCCAACTAGAGGTGAAAGAATTAGCTAAAGCTTCCATCAGTCCTTGCTTAACCCTTTCTGGACTGGACTACATATGGACTTGTCACTCCCTCAGACGGCCCAGCCTTTACCCCATCTCTCTCCGCAGTCGGGGCTATTGTCTTTAATTAACAAATGGCCCAGTTACTATTTTTTTTTTTTGTAATTAGAAATCATAACTATTACATTAGCAATAAGAAAAGATTAATGCCAAATAATTTAAACTAAAATTATTAATTACGTAAAATAAGTTGTTTTTTTTAAAGAATTTTGTGTTCATTTATTAGTAATATACATATATATATATATATATATATATATATATATATATATATATATATATATATATATATTATTTAATTAGTGCAAAAACCATTACATGTAATACCTTAGTAATACTGAAAGAAAACTCATTTCCCTTGAAACTAGGACGCTTCCACAGCAAATTACAATGTTTATGCTTCTACTTCCTACATGAGCATTCTACTTCCTGGAGCTGAGGAAGGACCCGGCTGCGATGTATCATCTTCCGAGAAGTCTCGTACACATCACTCGCTAATACGCTGGGCCTGAAATGCTAACGTCTGGCCCAAAGCCAGCCAACACCAATATATTGGCGCTTTGGCGTGAAAGGGTTAATAGCCCAAACGTCGAACTCCTGGAAAATTCAGCCTTAGGGAGTTGGTAAACAAGAGAGGAGGGTCAGACTGCTATACAAGTCCTTTGTTCTAGGGGCATGGCACGCCTTGCCTCCTCAGCAGTCTACAGCAGACATGCGCGCCGTGCCGGCGCCGTTACGCCATGCCGGGTTTTGAGTGGCGCGCCGCCGCCGAGCCTAGTCAGTCCGCGCGCCGATTTCCTTGTGCAAGCCGCACACTGCCGATTTTCGCGCAGCGAGTGTACTGCGTGGTGACCTGCCGCCATTTTTGGCTTTCCTTCTCTTCGAGTAAACACTTGTGTGTTATGCTATTTGATTGGAAAAAAGCCGAAAATAAAATAATTTTAGGTATATAAAAATGGTATTTAAATCAAAAAATAAATCCAGCTTTTGTGGGAGATATTTTGAAAACCTCGCAATTGAAGAGAAAAACAAAAGTCTGCGTCTTAACGCGGTTCCGTTCATATCCCTAGGGCCATTAGCTAAGTAGTAGAAGCAGTTGTTGGTAGGTTTTGATCTTTCGTGAAAAATTTAAAATGAATCTCAAAGAGAAAGAAGATTTAAGGCTCCAAAACCGGAAACTGATAGTATTCTAAGCGGAAATGACTCCCCCTACCTTCTCAAGGTTTGCCAAGGGAAACACTATTACCAATACGTTTCTCATTTTCATACCTTATTTTATTAAAATATTAATTTTACTATTAAATGCGATTAAAAAAACAATAACCAATTAAAACGTTTGGTAAGTGACAAAACCCTGTTGAAAAAAAACAGAACTAACAATTTTGAAGTTTGAAGCATCTATTTCTCGGATTGACATCGCTCCATCAAAAATTACATCTGAACCTTTTTTTTAATGAATTTAGTGAGCTTTCGAATTTCCACCTTCCACTTATCACGACTTCCCTCCGTTTTCGAGATATGCGGCTACCTACGGGTAGCCGCATGGTGAGGAGGTGGAGGTAGAGGTAGAGGGAAGAGGTAGAGGTAGAGGCATAGATAGAGGGAGGGTCGCATAGTGAAGAGGGTTACCGCGCTGCATTCCCAGTTTCACATGATTTGAGGGACAGTCTTCAAGTATGTTGCAAGAAGTGAGGTTGTTAGGATAGTTTATTTTTTTACAATATTAAGTGACAGTAGTGAAGATAGTGATAACATGTCGACAGCGCGTAAATGGTGGATAATTAATGCACCGCGATAGTTAAATCTTCTTTCATTTCACTACCGTTAATAGTTATTCTCAATCCTAAAACACTAATCTCAAATTTTCTAAAGTGAAAATACTACACTAACGACCACAAGTGCAGCAGAGGGTGGAATGGGATAGTAGAGGACTTGAAAGGACCAATCACGGTGAAGCCACGTCATAGACCGTGCTTTAGACCGCTCGAAAAGACAAACAATTTTGTCTTCAAAAGCGGGCGGGCGGGACCTCTAGGAGGCCCGCGCGGTTCACCTCTTCACTATGCGAGCCCCCATTACAAACAATGTGTTTGTGTTACATAGAGGTACCTCTACCTCTACCTCTACCTCTACCTCTTCACTATGCGACTACCCTAAGATATACCAAAATCCCGAAACCTTTCAAGTCTGTTAATGAAATATTTTATTTCTTGTACTTCCTTAACTCCAAACGGAACCAAAAATCTACCTTAGTTTAGATGAATATCAAACGTCTGGACCAAGTTTCAACTAAATTAATCGTTTATGAGTACCCAAACTGAAAATTACTTTGGAAAACAAGGTGTTTTAATGTTTCTCAAAACGGGGACAGATATCGCTTTAAAATGCTTTAATTCGTTGTTCTACGTTAAGAAATCTATAAAACGAGTACCTGCAAGCATGTGAACTCGAAAACGTGAACGTTACAATTTTTTCGCGCGAATTTCGCTCCAAAAACCATCTTCCAGTTAACAGATTCTGCTGGTTTACGAATTCGACCTTTCAAATTAAGAAAAATATTTTTGTACCAAATTTCATCAAAATCGGACCATTTTTGAGACATCAGGAGCGCGAACTGCATCATCTTAGCGCAGTTCCGCTCATATCTCTAGTGCCATAAGTAAAGGAATACATACAGTTATTGGTAGGTTTTGATGTACCGTTAAGAATATAAAAAAAAATCTCAAACAGAAGGTTGTTTACGGCGCAACAACGATCACCCTGCGAAAACACTAAGTTTCTCATTTTCTTGCTTCCTTTTACGAAAAGACTAATTTTACTGATAATGTCAATTTAAAACAATCAATTAAAAAGTGAGATAAAAAAACCGACCCCCCCCCCCCTACAAAAGAACAATACAAACGCTTTCGATGTTTTAAGCCCTTATTTCTCCGATTGACATCACCCCATCGAAAATTTCTTTAGAACCATTTTTGTAGAGATATTTTGTAGCGAACAGACATATATATATGCTTGCCATACGACCCGGTATTTGTCTTTTGTCTGTGGTCCACCCAGGTTTATCAATGTCCCGGAAACGGCTGTAAGATGTATAAAGTAATGGATTTAGTTTTTAAGAATCATTTATTTAGAATTGAATATATATATATATATATATATATATATATATATATATATATATAAATATATATATAAGGGGTAACGTCTCCCTTGGGGGTTAAAAAAAATAGCCCACGCCGCCCAGCGAGCCGCCACCGGAAAATTCAGCCTCGGCGCGCATGTCTAGTCTACAGTAAGGAAAGGGTTAAATCTGCAGCTCCTGGTCAGACCAGGAACACTCCTTCTAGTTGACATTGAGCAGTCAATATGTCCAATCATTCAGGAATGAAAAAGGATTTCTCCTTCCACTACTCAGCAAATTTTCTGTGCCTTTTTCTTGTAATAGAGTACACGATTACCATTACAAACAAGCACATTATTCTACATATAATTTGAAAAATATTAGGAAACACTATACGATGAATAAAATATAATTTATAAATTCATACCATCCAGAGTATTTTGAAGTTCCAGCACCTGGGAAATCAGTCGAGCCTTTTCTTCTTGTTCATCAGGACTTATGTCAGGATCAAGACCTTGAAAATCAAATGAGAATTTTATAAAAACTGGTTCTTTCGAATACAAATATTACATTATTCAAATTTTGATTTAAAATAAAAATATTTATACTTGACAATACATTTTTAGACCAATGATAATAATAAAATTCTGAGGGTCCCTTCGAAGCGCACAATTCCAACGGTTACCCCATTCCTAAATGACCGATTTAGTTTATTTTAACAATACATCTTTTTCTTTAGATTAGCTCGATGTATGCCAAGTTTCTATCCATTAAACAAACATTTGGACTGAGAAGGGCATATTAATAATGTTTACTTTTGAAATTATGTACTCTTAGTGGATTAATTACAATTTACTTAAGTGTCAAATACGCCAAGACAGTGGGCCTGCTGAAGGAATTGTACAGGCGGATTCAGTGTCATACGATTCTTGTGAGGCCCCAAACCAAATACGAAGGGTATAGGACAAGGCCCGGAGTAGTGGGGATAGAAAGAAAGGCAAACTATCTGGTGACACGCACACCACGATGCTGGGCCCGCAGAACAAGTTATTATTATTATTAAATGATTGTAAGTTTCTAAAAAGGGGTAAAAATTACCAAACTAAATGACCAAAAATAACAAAAACAGTAATTTAAAGTCTATTATTATTATCTACTAAAGCCACTCTTATTTTAAAAGGAAGAAAATACACCATCAAAACATTGTATAACACTTTGAAATAGATGAAAAGGTGATTCTCCTTTTTGGAAGCATGACCCAAATGAAATAAAGCAACTTACTGTTAGGACCAGGACTGCTACTACCGTTAGTGAATGTTGAAGGAATAGAGTCCATGCTCCTTCCATGTACCATTGGATCGGATGCTTGGGACATCTCCGTTACATCTCCTTCATCATTGATGATTACTGTAATAAAAATAATTACAATAATCAAAGATATTTATCAACAGCATGCATGGACAAGATGTATACAACTTTTTATTGTATGACTATTTAATTGAGTTTAATAAAACGGAAATGTATGTAGATCAGAATATCGTCGATACAAATGCAAAGTATCGAATGTGAAAATCACCACTTTCCAGAGTGAAAAAACTTTTATTCATTACTTTGCTTTTGGACAGTCAAATAGTCGGCAGATTCGACCTTTTGACAGTGGTTACTTTTCCCTTTCAATATGTGAACTTAGATTTAAGAGTTTGCTGTCCATCAGTCCAATAGCAATCAGTATAGATTGAAATTGAAAAATGCATTTTTTTACATTCGATACTCTGCTTTTGTATCGACGATATAATGAGCACTTTGTTTCAAAAATAAAATAAATAAAAAAGTGATTTTAATTGGTTTTTCACTTAACATTTGGGCGTGGTACACACTGGAGAAACTTTTTTCATGTTAATGGTTTCATGAAAAATGAAACTGAAGTTGCTTGAAACAGACAGATAAGATTAACACAGTTGGCGCACACAGAGTTTCATGAAACTTTAGTTTCATTTATTTCAAGAAACAGAGTTTCAATAAATTTGGTTAATTGGTTTTCTGTTGCTTCAGTTTTACATTTCATCAGGACATGTACACTTAACTCAGTGTAATTGTTAATTTTCCCCATCACTAGGAGCTAACCTCCAGTAGGTGTCCTTCTTAATTATTAGTGGATATACTAGTTCTAATAAGCAATCTGAAAGTGGCTTTGACATCCTAAAAAACCCTTAAATTTAGTTCATGAGCTACAACAAAACAGCTATGTTGGCGATCTCTAATCAAAGGGTGAACCCAGTACTTGCGTTTTTTTTTTTTTTTTTTTTTCTTATTTCTTAGACACCACCACAACACAAGCGCATCGTCATCAGAATCAATCACGAAACTGAAGCAAAACCATTGATTCTATGTGAACGTTTCAATGAAAAGGTTTTCTTGAAACCCATTACATGAAATCAGTTTCATGAATCAAGTTTCTCCAGTGTGCACCACACCTTAGGCAATTATTATTCACCTCTCTATATATACATTAAAGAGTGAATCAAGTGCATATTATCAATCAGCCATTAGATGCCTCACTGCTTTAGCAGCCCACCATATCCGGCATATTAGTTGGATCGAAATCATGATGTGACATTATTATATACTATACATGATATCAATCGAGTAATTATATCATCATTTCTTATCTGAGTCATTTTCTTTTACATGATTGAAAATGTCTTTTAGTTTAGTATAATATTACGAATGTAAAAGATATTTGAAATTAAGTTAATAATTCCAAATATATAAGAAGAAGATGCTGAGAGAGATGAAAGAGTCGAATGGTAGTGAGGTCGAGATAAGGAGAGATTGGCAAGCGTACGGGGGAAGCTAGATGGATAAGCATCGAGCATACGGGGCCCTGCGAGTCGCTTCATTTGTCAGCAAAGAAAGGGTTAAACTTGATAAATTAGCCAAGAAATAAAAAGTTGGACCTATAATTTCATGTTAAAAGTAGGTGTCTACCAATCTCTATCAATTGTGAAGGTACAGTATAGATTTAAAAGTTAAAAATAGAAGGCAAATTCTGTAATTTCAATGTATAGGACTGATTAGAAAAATAAACAACAATCTCAGAGGGGAATATTAATGCTCATAATGAAACCAAAAGAAGCAGTTCGTTAATTTTATGATTGTCAAATTAGTCTTAATAGGAGATGAAAAATGAAATCACTAAACTGTGGATCTTTTTCATAAATGAGTGGTGGAAAATAATTCTGTACATAGGATTTTTTGGTTTAAATTGCATCGCTGGGTATCAAATGTTTGGTTTGTGGAACGGCTTCTTTCTCCAGCGGAGAATGCCATTCCCTTGACAACCACCGAGGAGGACACAAGGAGCCTGACGAAGTCGGAGATGAACCCGACGAAATATTACAACAGAGAGAGGAGCGACACAGCTGGAGAAAGAAGCCGTTCCACAAACCAAACATGTACATAGGAAGTTAGGCAGCCTTACTTACACATCCTCATGTACAAAGAAATACCCCGAAGTAATCATTGATTACACAAAAAGGATCATAATTTTTTGTCATAGCAGCACCAGGAATTTGGAACTGGTTTGTGGCAATAGACAAGGGAAATATAGGAGGGACTCACTATCACTAACTCATTATGTTGTCATCTAATGTTCTTTGATGACAACATAATACAAGGGAGTTCGAGGGACACTTTCTGCAAGGGTACAACTTCTGCTAGCACTGAAACAAATAATAGATTTAAAAATCCACAAATTAAGAATTAATTTGTAACATAAATTAAGAAACTTGAAAACAAAATACAATTTTCAAAACAGATACAAAGCCCTGATCAATACGGATTATCTTAGGTTAACATGGAAAACCAAAGCAGATTGCAGATAATGATAGAGAGGAAGGATAATCGCTAGAGGGGTGAGAAGGACCAGAGACTGGTACATTTTCGATCAGCAATTTGCAAAAGAAGAGAATCTTCATTATTAGACTGAAAGCAGGTAATAGCGTTATTTGGACAAAGCATGTGAATCATATAAGAACAACATTTAAGGAGTAGGATTGATATAAATATTATTATAGATATATGATTCATGAGAGTGGAATAATAAAAACGTAGATAATTAATAAATATCAGAGAAACTACACTGTCATTTCAGTGTTACGGCTTGAGTGCATGTAATATAGGTCAGAGGCAATAGTTACTCCTACTTAATAGGTTAAATGAAGAAGGAGTATGTTTTAACAGGGAGTTAATTAAATGCAATCAAAAAAAGATAAAACAGTACAGACATCATAAAAATCAATAATAATATTAATGATAACAGACAACAAATAATATTAATCAATTTCTTAATTCATTCAAATTAACATTACGTTTTTATAAAAGTAAACTGTCATATTAACAGTATTGATAATATTAATGTCCCCTAAAAGACTGAATTTATTTTTTAATGCTAGATCTGACGTTTATGATATACTCTGATTAGGTGAAAGCTATTAAAATCAATCATAATTTCCTTTCAATGATATGCAAGAAAGCAGGAGGCACAAATAAGTAAATAAATATTTTACTAATTTTGAAAGGCTACAAATTACATACCTTGTGGATCATCATCAGCTAAAGGTATATTATTCATTTCTTCTTGCATCTTTATACCGTTCATGATGATAAGATCTGTTTGCGTTATCCCTAAACGTTACAAAATTGAATTAAGAAGAAAATGATTCACATCCCGGTAAATGTACAAAAGAATTACTAATCAATAAGATATAAACAATCCAAACGTCCTAGACAAGTCTAAGTTTGATAAGGCAATCATAACCTTAAAACAGGAATACAGCTGGTTACCTAAAGCAATGCCCATAAGATCTTGAAGTCGATTTTCTTTTCTTGAGTATATACAATTATAATTAACGTTATTTTTTGTCAACAATCCAGAAATAAAATGTTATTATTGCTAACGCTATTTTATTATAAACGATTCTGACCTACGTTAAGTCTCTGTAAACTGCAATCAACTTTGTTATGTATTCAGTGACTACTTTCACTGTTTTCTTCATCAACTAGCAAAGGAGGCCTGACCAATTGCTTTGTTTATTAACATAATACTAACATGTTTCTTTTTATTTAATTGTTTGATGTCACATTGAATGTCAACCTAACAAATGGCCGATTTTGACGCGATTTATGAAGAAGAAGAGGAGGCTGACGAAAACGTTGGCGATGACAATATTGTTTCTTTAGTAGCAGATCCTGTTGTCGTGAGGGGCATTGGTAACATGACAGTGTGAGTTAGCAACATTTTTTGATATTTGTTGTCAATCAATTCAACGTATACTATGCTTTTTTATACGCATAATAAGCTTATGGATATGAATTTTATGTTGTCAATTGTTATTCTTAACGTTATTTGTTTGTGAGGAGTCTGTCATCCCACAATTTTTTTACTTTAACAGTTCTTAACATTTTAAATTTTCAATTAATACTTCTCTAACGCGTTAATTTTCTAATGGTTCCCGTTAAAAAAAAAAAAAAAAACATTTACAAGAAAATGATTGAATTGGTGTCTGTTTTTTTTTTTTTTTAGGTTTGGTTTAAGCAATCGATTTGATACGGAATTTCCAAATGGACTTGTATCGAGAGTGGCTCCTGAAGAATATAAAGCTACAGTGTCTCGGGTGAACAATGTTCTTAAGAAAACAATACCTGTGAATGTTAAGTGGTTATTTTGTGGGTGTGTTTGTTGTTGCTGTACGTTAGGTTGCTCTCTTTGGCCTGTGATATGCCTCAGTAAAAGAGTAAGTGTTTATGAAACTTTAATTCCATTTTAGATCAAGCTGTATTAGTTTCATGCAGAGACAATTTAAAAGCTGCTATATTGTGCAAACTTTAATAATTTGCTTGTTTACAACAAAGATGTAATCTGTTTTCTTTTACATTGCTATTTTAGAGTAAAAAAGGATGTTCTAGTTATTTGCAATCACAATGAGTCACTCTGGGTTTCCTTATTGAGTCATTCGATAAAAAACTCACTCATTTAAATACCATACTATTTATCTGCTCATTACTACTACTTCAAAACTTACTAAAGGAAAAAAACTATAATGGCTTAATTATTTTGCAATTATTTTTAAATTAGCCTCTTTAATATCGATGTTTTTTTTGAACATTTAAATTTTCATACTCTTTCATTTGTTTTACTTCTAGATTTTTTTTTCTCTTTTTTAATTGGAATAAACATCTTTTTGGGGTGAATTTGCCTTTAATCGGAAGTAAATATAAACCTGAACTCTCAATTATTTAAATATTAATGAAATAGCACATAAAATAATCAATTGATAATGCATGCTGCAGAAAGCTATGAACTTCCAAATAATTTAATTGGGTAAATTTGAATCATTTATAACTTTAAAGAGCAGACCTTGAGTCTATTTCTGGCTCCACATTTTTTTATCTTATGCGCTTCCTGAATTTAAGATGATAAAAGATTTTCTGGTTGAAAAACATTCTCCTTCCTTTTACCCAGAAAAAATAAAAGAGAATGGATCTGTTGGTTTACAATACAATTCAATGTAATAGAGTATTAAAATGAGAGGTTTAATTTTTTTTTACTTTGCTTATATCATTTTTATTTGCCTTTGGTTCATTATAAAGAAGTATCTTAAATGAAATTCCATTATATTGTTAATCTAATTTTCACTGATCCTATACATCACTAAATGTAGGAAAGCCTTAATTTATTTATTTATTTTTTTGCACTTACACTCCTTTTTTTTTCAATGCCTTCATTTCATTTCAATGTTTTTATTAGATCTAATTCTTGTGACAAGTTATGATAATATTATCTAGGTGTTAAATTTGTCACATACAGCATTCTATATTCTATTATGAAGTAACATATACATTCTATGATTTTTATAATTTTGTTTTATAGAATTATATTTTAAACAATGTTTTGGGATCAATTAATGTGAAATTTTTAAATATACAATTGCTCTTTTGAAACATTTTATAAAATGGCTGATTTTTAGACTTCAAAATTATTAGGCCTGGTGCACACCGAAGAAACTGGTTTTGTGAAACTCAAGTTGCTTGCAACCGATAGATAGAAAACCAATAGGTTGGTGCACACAGAGTTTCATGAAACTCGTTCAATCGGTTTCATGAAATTTGTTAAATCGGTTTTTTCTTAGTAACCTGTAGAACAGCATATGTCTGGCACAAAAGCAGAGGGAAATGTTTGGTTGGCAGCATAAAACTACATTTTTTGCCCTTGCTTCACCCCCTTGAGAATTTGCATCTACTTGTGATACATCCTGTATACTTCCTTTCGTCGAATTGCTCATGGAACGTTTCAGAAAAAAAATGACACATCATAGATCGATTTTGTTTTACCCCATTTCTTTTCCTTGCTCGCTATTTTTTGACTCATTTCTCACTGTGGTGGCATTGATTTAAGCGCGTTCGGTGTCCGTTTTAATAGTGACTATTTTGGCAAATTTTGAGGAACCTTCATTGTCGATGCAGGGAACAAAGCAACAATAATTCTTTTTCTCTAGGAGTTCCTGTATTTTATGTTATGAGAAGCGTATTATTGGAACATTTTCCTATTACATGCCAGTGTTTCTATCTCTTTGCTACATTTATTTGGGGTCTTATATCTGGTATCGCTCCACTCACCTTTCCAACTCCTTGAAAGGCCTAATAATCTGTATGCATACAGACAAATAGATTAAAATTCAAAAACACTCATCAAGTTTTGGTAATTATATATTTGACATGTTCCCAGAGCAAAAATGTTTTAGGTCTATTCAGTATTCTTAACACCACTTCTATCTTATATGAAACAAATGAATAAACAGATCCTTATTTAATAAAATATTTAATATCCTCATGAAAATTTTCTGACTGATATTTTTTTTATTCTTCTAGACACAGCACTCTATTGACAAACTCCTTGAATGGGAAAACAGTCATTTATACCATAAACTTGGCCTTCATTGGAGGCTAGCTAAGCAACGTTGTGATTCCTCATCAATGATGGAATATGTAAGTGTTTAACTCACACACACAAACATATAAAATATGTGGTTAGTTTATTTTTTTTTTATTTTTTTCACCATTTGGTGATAAAACTACGGCTTTTTTCTTAGATTCTTAGGAATAAAATTCAATATTGATGCAAAAGTATCTGTCTGTAGATTATTTTGTGTATTGTTAAATGTTCTGTCTTTTTTGATGTGGTTATTTGTCAAAAGTTGATTGTCAAATTTGATATGGTTATAAGCTAAAGATTAATTTCAAACCAATTAATTATTAATTAGCCTATTTTAACATTATTAATATCAAATTATAATGTTTCAGGTACTGCTCATAGAATTTATCCCAAAGATCCCAATTTATAGGCCTGATTAGTTTGACTGTAAGCAAGCTGGACTGTAACGGAAACAGGGCTTTTCATCTTGATTTTTTTCCAATGAAGTAGAATTAAATCAAGATTGCTGGCTGACACAAAGCGACCTCCCAAATTGGGTTGAGTTTATTAGACGGGTTTTTAATAATTTTTGTAAAATAATTAGTTTAGTAATTGATTCCTAGATTAGTTTTAAGAATTAATTTCCCCACTTAGGCAATTAAAGAGGTATACATTTGAATTATACAATTTAATTGTAATGCAAACAGGTGCACATTTTTACTACCAGGCTATTTGCTTTGCTTGTATATCTTTGCATGTTCTCATTGTACTGGCTGTTTATAGCACAAGATCCTCTTTTCATTTGTATCAAATTTTCTTAGTTTTTGTCCCAACAAAGAAATTAAAAAAACGATCTCTTAAAAAGATAGAATTTGATGTTGTTACTCTCCCATTTCTCCATAAATCAGAAGTATATATTGCACGTTAGAGAGGATTGTTTTGCTTCAGACTAGTCAGGAGAACTTAAGTTGATAACCATAGTAATATGATACAAAGTTGATTTGGGCCATGATTTCAGTAAACAATTATCGTTTTATGTATTTCATCTTGCATATCATGAATACCGATATAAAAAAAATCTAGAAATATAACAAGAAATGGAATAATAAGGCAGATTATTCATCATTATTGATTTGCGATTATATATGTGTGAGGTCTAAAGATTTAATAATATACAACCAACTCTGTCAAATTAAAGTCTTTTAGCTTGTTCCCTCCCTTCCTCCAAAAAGTGGAAACCCACTTATGACGACCTAATGATGAAATCCGGCAGTGTCGTCTAGAAAAGTCCATGTTTCAGAACTCATAAATCACGAAAAAAGTAATGGTGGGTCAAATTTATTTATATACTAGGCCAAGTTCTGGCCTACGCACACTGTATATAGAACACAAAGTATTAGGCCGATTTTTACCCTCTCATAACTTTAAACCAATTAAAGATAAGCCAATGGAATTTTACCCGGGTATTATACTAATTGATATGAGTAAAATTGGAAGGTTTCATATTTCTACGTTGAAGTTTTTCTGAGATATAGGCAATGGAAAATCAGAATTTATACCACTCACTCATCAAAATTACAAGCACTTCCTGAAAAGCTAGAGACTTGAAATTTTGCAGGATGATAGACGTTAGGATGTTATTAAATATGTTACCACTGGAAATCATGAACACCTGAAACGTATACTTGAAATACATAAGATGACAGTGTTTTAACGAAATCTACACTTAAAATGGCTAAGTATAGCCATTAATTATATAATTTTTAAATTGTGAAATTTTAAAATTAATTGTTATGTTACAGTATTAGAATACATTTTTTTTTTATGTGTGCTGTGCATAATTTCAAAAGATTTGTATTGGTAAGTTCTTTTAAAAAAAAAAATCGATTTTTTTTTTTTCTTTTTTTTTTTTTTATAAGAATAAGAAAGAGTAATTAAAAACGTTCTAAGCTAATTTTCAGCCCATTTTACTCGCATTACACCTAGATACATTTCTGTGTACATAGGCCAGCAGTTATTTTTTTTTTTTTTTTTTTTATTTTTTTTTTTTTTTTTTTTTTTACGGCGCATCTACATCTAGGTCATTAGCGCCGACCAGCAGTTATTAAACACGAGTTTAAAGTCAAATAATCTAGTTAAAGAACATATTTACATAACAACAAGAAATACAAATCTAAAAGAGTATACTATGATTTCTTCAAATGAATACACTATTAGTGTATTATTTATTTATTTTTTGTAATTTTGATTCTTCATTTTATAAACAATGTTATTGCCCCAATTTACGTTTCCTCTCCCTTTATTCGAACGCCGGATCTTTCATATGAAAAATACTTTAATTTTTTCCATGGATTGTTCGTAACTAAAATTTCAACTCCTTAGTATAATAATAATAGTTTAAAATTAGTGTCTGCATATATTTTTTTTAAATTCCATTTCATCGAGTTAAACATTTATTTTGTTGTTTAAAAGTTGTTATTCACCAATTAAGAGTTTCAAAATTTAAGAGTTTTATCATTATTATTGAGAATATTTTCGTTGTCCTCCTCTTTTAGTCATGCTACATTTCCTATGACAAATTAATCTAGTTTTATTATGTTTCGAATCAACACTTAAGGGTTTTTTGAGTCCACAAAAAACCAACTAGAGAATCGTTGTGTAGAAAATAAAACAAGTATCATATCTGTTATAAGATCTGAATTTAATTTTTTAATATTGTTTTTACAAGATGTGTCAGCAGTGCGTAATACAGAAATGTATATAATGTTACCTTTGCATTTGAGGATATGTGGTTATTAATTACTAGCCGAATTCCCGTGCTTTGTCACGGCAGATAAGTAGTTATTTAATTGCGTTAAATAATGTATCAGCAAAATTAACGCTACTACATATTTTTTTGCAGTTTATTATAGCACGGTTTTCTCCATACTATATTTTATACATCAATTGTTAAATAATCAAAGTATAATGTTTCTTGACACTGGGGCGCTCCGGCCAGTGCCAAGAAACAGATGACCTAGAGATAACCCGTTATCTGTAGGTCACCAGCATGGGCATGTATAAGGGGGAGGGAGCTTAGGTTCTGCAGCCCGACATTTTGATTTGTTGGTAAGAATGTGTCTTAAAGCCCTTAAAAATAAATTAAATAGTTCATAAAAAATATTAAATTTAAGTTGTAATAGCATTTTATTTGCCTAAAACTATTCGAAGTTCTAAACTGTTAGTATTCCATACCCCGGAAATGGCCCCCCCCCCCCCGAAATTATTTCCGATATACGCCCATGGTTACCACTAACAGCAGTGTAACCAATATAGGTTAAATATCGTTGTCGATAATAAATGTATGTTAAAATTTATGTTTCTCACATGTCATTTGGAAACACCCATTATATTTGTGAGCATGACCAAGAGGTGTTCTGACTGGGGATGTTGATAGGTGAGGAGGCTGTGCAAGGGTTCGGGATATTATTACCTCGGATGGACTATCACCAAGTATAGCGAAAACACTATGGGGGACAAATTGAAGTGAACCGCAATTAAAATGGTGATTTTGTCCCTCATAGCGTAAACTCTATGAGGGACAGTTTATTTCTAGTAATTCAAGGACTGCCATCATAGTGGAAATTAACCTCAATTAAAAATAATACTATGAAATAGATAATGTACGGTAACAGCTGCCCTTTATCGTCCTAGCAACGCATGCTGCCTATAGACTTGCCTGCCCTAACCAACTAAAACTTTAATCCCCTCTAAAAATACTTAAAAATTCGAATATCAAAAAATCCTTTCTTAGCGAGTGCCTATAGGGAGTGTCCATGCAAAATTTCAAAATTTTCTGTCGAGTGGTTTGGGCTGGGCGTTGATAGGTCAGTGAGTGAGTGGTATTTGACAAATATATAGTAGATTAAAGAGAATGAAATAAGCAAAAGAGAAAATTGTTGTGATCTCATCTCTCTCTCAAAAAAAATTAAATTAAAATCTTTTCTTCAAATCTGTCTTTTTCTATCACTTCCAAAAATATTAAATTAAGATTCATTGCTAAAAGTTACTTTTCCCCAAAATCCAGTAGGCTTGTGGGCATAATTTTTTGCAAAATCTATTATTTATCTTCTCTTTTGGCCACATTAATAAATGGCTTTCTCAATGGTACTTGTCCCTTAAGGCCTACTTTTTGAGGTGACTCAGTCATAACAGAAGATGTTGCAAGGTCTCCGGCCAATGAAATGTTGTTAAAGATTGGGTTCTTTTAGATTTCTCTACATTCCCTCATTTGCCAGGAGAAGTATTGGTCGCCTAGAACATGACTTATATCAATCCTTTTCTCTTTTTTTGATAACACAAAATACTGTAGACGGAATTTTCTTGCAATTTCTTCACATGCTGATTTGCTTTCTTGTTTCAAAAAACAACATGATGCCTGGGTTCAGAAGGCAGTTCCTTATTTTTAGGTGCCATCACTAGCCTAATTGTTAATAAGTCGTTAAACACTCACAAAAAAAAAATATACTTTTATAAATATTTGATTTTTTTTATTATTATTTCTATTTGTAATATCCCTGTCAATTCAGTTCCCCCCCCCCCCATCGGAGGTGTGTTGATTATAGGTTATTTTTTTGTTATTTGTTTTTATCTTTTATCTTCTATGATTATAATTCAATACCTTCCGCCATAAATCTACTAAAGAAAATTATAATACAAATTTAAAATGCCTTTAAGCTTAAATATAATTCTAGTTATTTTCTTTATGTTTAAAATTTATGTCAGTTTATATCATGGATAACTAACCATTCTTGACAGCAACAAAAAATAAGGCAGTAATGAATGCAACAAATTAAATTTATTAAGAATTTGGAAATTTCCTGCACTCGAGTCGGGGATAAGGAATAAATAACAAATAGTCTATTTTGTAGTACCCTGGAGGAAACCATTTAAATAAATGATACCACGTAAAATTCATTAATTTGATATGTATTTAAATATTGCTTTGATCTCAAGTTTCTACAAGCACTGTTGTTATAGTTTCAAAATCTTTATTTGTGAAATGTATTCTTAACAGTGGGATATACTTTCAGTAAAAAAGAAAATAGGAAATTGTGGCTCCTTTAAGTATAATATCTCTCCTTAAAACAGTTTAAATAGTTTTCCAGGATGAGAAAAAATGAATAAACCTTATATCCTCAAATGATTATTTCTTTAAAAAAGACTTAAGACAGGCACAGCAAAACTGTGATGTGGACTGAATATTTATGGTTAATGAAAAGAAAAAATTAATTAATGAGGGGAAATGATGCTCCTAAGGTGCTTTCTAGTGAGAAAGGTAATGTTTTTTAAAGTATTCAGAGACAATAATATGATAAATAACTAATTTAGGAGAGACGATGGCATTTTTTTTATTATGACATATCAAATGCCAACATCTTAGTTTTGAAAAGTTGTTTCTACGAATTACTTCTGACATACATACGTATATATATATATATATATATATATATATATATATATATATATATATATATATATACACACACACACACACACATATACCACATACATACATATATAAACCAATTAGAGAAAATAATCTAATTTTCAAATTCATTCAAACTTTTTAAAATTTGGATATTATTGTTTTGAAATATTCATAAAGTTCTTTTATAATTAGTGCTGATTAATTCTGAGACTGGGTTTTTTATGAATACTTATTCATATTGGGAGCAATCCATGAGGACTTTTTCCGCCATCTCAATTTGACCACACGCACAGTCTGGTAGATGATTTATTTTGAAGGCATATAGGTCAGTCGAGAAGACTCCATGACCAGTCAGCATTGAAGTCTGTTGAAGCCAAGTGCAATTTTTCCTGTCCCCTGTCAGTTTGGGAAGTCCATTCTTGGCACTGACGCTTTTTAAGATTGCTGCTGCTATTTTCTCCCATTCCTATTTACAATTTCTTTTAACGATTTTCCATGTTAATTAGAGACATGTTATAAGCAGCATCATTTTCTCATAACAAACTCGTAACCTTTGGCAAGTGATAAGCTTCTTCGTTCCCACTTATTCCACTATGTACTGTTTACTCAATCCACATCCGATTCCTTCAGCTGTATAACCAGACCTCTTATAAGAGGATTGTTGCTCTTCGAGGCAGTTATTCTGTAGCCATTTGAGTGTCTGTATAAACAACTATTGTAGATCCATGAGAATACCTTGTATATTCTTTAAGCTACTTCAAGATCTGAAGTTCAGCAAAACGTTCAGCTTGATTATTACAACACAAGGGAACTCACCTGAGCATTCTCATTCCTTTTCTCTCACCTCTTTTGTGTGTGACGGATGCACTCTCAACATTTTCTCCCTTCTTGATGATGTTTGTGAATACTTGTAAGGCAGGAAACTTTTCTGTGGAAGGTCGGCTGTGTGAGAATGATATTCGAGGAGTTTCCATATAATAGGATATTACTATCCTATTATGTTTGACCTGTGATGTTAGTGGTCAGAGTTCAGCCATAGTGGATCAGAAATACACATTTAAAAAAGATTTTTCATTGGCAATGTTTCTAATCCTTTCCAAAGTTTCATTTTCGAGACTTCATTTGGACTACAAACAGAATTAAAATACCTGTACAAATGGGATTAAGTAATAAATATTACAATAAAAATTTAATACATTTAGGTTCTCGAGGGTCATTTAACTTAACTTGTACCCCTTTTGTTATTTTAATATTTATAATTTAACCTCATTGTTTTTAGCTTGTGTTTATAACCCTGATGAACGCTTAAAAATCAAACTGGAACAGCAATAAAAAACTTATTCTTTAAAATGATTTTTACTGATTCTTTGTTACCAAAATCTAGCTGGTGATCTTTCAGCCAAGGAGTCCTCCCCCTTCCTTATTCTCATTATAAGGTAAAGAACTGTTTTTTTTTTTTTTTTTAATACAATGCATAGTTAATACAATGTTTTAAACTACAAAAATATATCAGTCCTTAAATCCTCTCAATCTGCTTCAAATTTTACAAAATATTTCCTTTAACTTTAGAGAGCATTCCTTTAGGTAGGCAATAAAAATGTATTTCTATTATAGAAATCATAAGGCCATGTACATGTAAGTACTTGGCATTAATAAGCTTTTTAATTAAAATTAATTATAAGGGAATTCTTAAATAAAGCATATCTGTAAAAGCTGTGTGTAAAAATTCACTGGAGGAATATTATAAATAGAGATTTTTCCATTTCCATCCGCCCCCAATAAATAAAAAATATTTTCTGCTGACCTCACTCAGTCTTTCATTTTAAAAATATTATTTGTTAATAAATTTTTATTATTTAACATTTTAATTTGGGGATGGCCACTTTGTTGCCTGCCTTAACATAAAATGTTTTTACATCACAATGAAAGTGTCATCGAGGTTATGTAATTGTGCTCAAATGTTAAGGCCTAATGCTATGTTATTAGTTGTTCTGTTATGTTTGAATTACTGGTATGAAACGTATGTCTCAGACAAATATATTGTTGTTAAAGTCTTGTATTGAGTAAATTCATAAAATATCGTGTCCATATAATGTAATGATGGATTGTGCTACACATATCTTTTACATGACCAATAAAAATGGTTTTGGTTTTAATTTCTTCAGAGTTTTTCTAAATGATTTTATATTCTTGTTATATTCTATTATTGATAGATTTGTTAATAAAATAACTCAAAATAAGGAGCTATTCAATATTGACATATTGTACTCGATTAATCCTTTTTTATTTTTTTTCATTTGACTTAAGAATATTATGTATGTATTTTATTGCAAGGAATACTTGGTCTTACAAGACTAAGAATATAATTTACCTATTCAATTCTTAATGTATTAATGTTAACCTATCACCAGAATTTTAGTTACCTGAAAATTAGTATAAATTATAGCTCTACACAATTCATTATTTATATATTTTTAACTGATTGCATTCATTTGCTTTATTATATTATTTTTTTCTGAGTGTACATGTATATAAATAGAAATAAATAATATATATATATATATATATATATATATATATATATATAATATATATATATATATATAATATATATATATATATAAATATATATATATATATAAATATATATATACTTATATATATATATATATATATATATATATATATATATATATATATATATATATATATATATATAAAGTAACATATATATTTGTGAGATCTAAATAAGTGCTAACCATTTTATGAAAACTTTTGTATAAATCTTTTTCTTTTAGTAATAAATTGTTTGTACAGAATATTGTCTAAAAATAAGCACGACTCGAGACATATTTCTGTAGAGTATAAATAATTGTAAATATATTGTTATTCGAGATGATGAATGTTCTTACTTAGTTGAATAAATATTTTATAAATATTGTGTTTATTCATTTTTTTTCTGAAGGAATGTAGCTAGTAAGCTTGCACTAAAAGAAGAATTTTTTAAACTTCAAATTTTCATCGGCCCTACCTATTAGATACTAAAAATGACCCCCGTTAAAATTTATATTGGCTCGTACCCCTATGTAAACCTGATGTTTCACACTATATTAAAAGGATATTTATTACATTTTGGAGCTTCCACTTTATAAATTCGATTGATTCTTGAGAAAAATAGAAAACAAAGTCATCGGCAAAAAGGGCACCTTGAACTGAAGCAGGCAGGCAGCTTAGAATATCATTAATGGCCACTATGAATAGAGTTACACTCAGTGGAGAGCCCTTTGGAGTCCCATTCTCCTGTTGGAATATTCCAGAAATTGACTGGAATATTCTTACTTGAAACAGTCGCTCTATAAGAAAGGTTTCCAAATACTTCATTACTCTTCCATTGAAACCCCAAGATTGCCTTGCCACATCAGGTCACAGGCCTTCTACATATCAACAAAGATGGATATTACATGTTGATTACTGGAGAATGGGATTTTCGGAAACCGCATTGCCGAGGGTCTATCAGGCATCGCATATACTTGGTAAGGAGCCCCAGGAGAAGGTGTGCAAGGCATTGGCATCATTGGTGGTTGGGTAGGGTATGGAAGTGTGTGAGAAGATCCAGGACCGATCTGCGGTGGTGGAGCAGTCTTCTTGCTCGCTTCGTTATTATTTCAAGAAGAAGCAGAGGCAGCTGCAGCAGTGTGATGAGCCGGTGCAGCTGGAGTAATGCCAGGTGGGCCTCAGCTAAGGTTCTGTGTTTGATCTCTCATCAATTCATAATTTCCGGTCTTTCGAGCGAAACAAAAATCAGAAATAGGGATTGACACTGTAAATAATAATTTTCAATGTCGTTTTATAATGTTAAACTTCTTTATCCTTGAGAATTGACTCCGAGTTAAACAAATGTGTTGCTCTGTAAACAAAGAAGTTCAGCATTGTATATATTTGAGTGTATGTCTTTGAACTTGGGCAGTGGCCAGAGATTTTGTTTTTTCCGCCCAAAACTTTGTATGTTGTATTATCATAATGATTGAACGAGTTCTTAAACCATCAGTCCATTTGAAGGCAGGGTGGCTCTGGGGCGAATTTGCTAATTCTGGCTTGTAATGTATTGTTACAATGCAATGAAACTCTGTAAACTACGTGGTTGTCTAAGAAAAATATCTTATTTAAAAAATAAACTAAATTGGTCCATCAGGACTGGGAGTTTACTCCTGAACCAAACTTCAGAAGAAATTATTAATGAACCAGCAGTTTATTACAAATGTAAAAGAGAAAAACTGTTTATGTTTATTTTGTATTTATACAGGCTAAAACTTTCAGGACCGATGGCTTTGAAAAAAAAATTCATCGGGCCCAAGTCTTACTTTTGTATAGTTACTTCGGGAAACAAAAAAAAAATTATATGTGAAAAATCGTTTGAAATTATCTACTTTTAGTGGATTAATTACAATTTAGTTAAGTGTCAAATATGCCACAAAAGCGGGCCCGCTTAAGGAATTGTTCTGATGGATTTAGTATCCTAAGATACCAGATCCGCAAACCTAACCGGGAATAACGTAATGATGTCCCAAACCAAATATGAAGGGTATAGGACAAGGCCCCGAGTAGTGAGGATAGAAAGAAAGCCAAGCTATCTGCTGACGCACACACCACGACACCGGGCCCGAACGTGTTTACTAACCATCTTGGTGAGTAATGAGTTCAAGCTGAGACTCTATTGGCAGAAAGAAATATTATTTAAAATCCAGCCTGTTAGAAACGAAGGTTAATGAGACTAATAAAGTATTTAAGAAAGTTTAATTATAAATAAATTACAATTCTCCACATAAATAATTTACAACTTTTTACAAATGTACAATGAAACTTTATACAGAAGGTAAGAGTCCAAGAGCTCGAAGACACATAATAGCAGCTTCACTTTTGGCCAACTTTTTATTCGGGCTAGGGGTAGGAGGCTGATAGTCCACACCATTAACATGGACCTGCAAAAAGAAGATTATATGTAGTATGTATTTTAATGAATCTAATAAAAAAAAGAAAAATCTTTATAGGAAAAAATTAGTTTTACCATGGCAAAAATCAAGAAAAAAATAAAGTTTACAGGATATTAATAAATGGACATAGTGCACTTAACTCTGGAAATGTTTTAACCATTTTGAAAGCCTAAGCTTGGACTCTTCATCTCATTACTTATAAGTCATCAGCAAAAATAACAATAATATAACAGTCAACAAAAGCTTTTCATTTGACATGAATAAATGGAAAAAGAACTTTCATACACGTAAATAAGCAACTTACTTTAAAAACAAAATTCTTTTTATGGGCAGGTCCTTCTTCAGAGAGTACTGTAAATATAGGTGGATTAAGATGTCTTCTTGTACAGTATTCCACAAGTAGGGAAACAGGATGTTTGCCTGTAATGGAAAAAACATTTGTTACAATGCTTATAATGAATTCAGAAAAAAAAACTTTTAATAAGAACAAAGAGTTATTCTTCGAGAGAATAATTTGATTGAACCAATGCTTAAGGCATCATTTTTATTTTATTTCTTAGTTTTTTTTCTCCAGCGGATGATATTTCACGGGGATTCTCTGAAGGTGGAATCCCTCCAAAATACACTGGAGAAATAAGCTGGATAGCAGAAAAAATATATCTGAGGAGGACAAATCCAACATCATATTTGAGAAAACGATTTATTTGAATGAAATATTAAATAAGTTGATGTAATAGTTCTCAAAAGATTTTTCAAAGCCAATTTCAAAAGATTACAGTTTATCAGATATTCCATTATGGCTGTTAAGGGTAAGTTCTCATGTTTATGTATAAATACATGTATATTATATTGTGTTTTGGAAACCAGGACATTCTCCTCCTCTTCCTTTTGAAACTTAGCTATCAAAAAATATTTTAGATGATTTGAAGTGGGCCATACAAAGAAAAGCCTAGTCGCAAAGAAATTGTATGCCCTGTCACTAACCTTAACCCTTAATCTGGGAAGAAGTTTTGCAAGTTGTTGTGGTTTACCAAACATAATCACTGATACAACCTCTTGATAGTCATCCAACTGCCACAAAATGCTACCTACTCTTTAGCCGTATTCCCCTGCACGATGGGAAAAGAGAAAAAGGTACCCCACCCCATTTATGAAAAAATTGCTAAAGTAAAGTTGCCATGTGTGACACTTTGCCAGGATAAGGGTTAACACTTTCGCTGCAGGTGTCACTACGGAAGGACACTAGCGATCCTACCCACTTACAAGTGTACCTTTGGAAGGACAGTCCTCCATTACTTTTTCCTTTAGATACAAAAGGCTTGTAAATGGAGGGAATTCACTTTAACAGCTCCAGGTAAAGACAGTTGCCTTCAGTATTGTTTGGGCTTTCCAACAGTGTTTTCCGTTTTCAAATCGGCTGACTGGAAGATTTATTATGGTAAAAAATTCAAACGAAAAATGCACCCTATATTGACGTATTCCCAAACAATGACAGCCGCAGCGAAAGTGTTAAATAACTCCTGGAATGGAAAAAGTAAAATAGACCAATATACTCCTCACTAGTTTCTCTGAAAAATAATACAAGAAAAAAGTGGATTTTGTAAAATTGTTGTCATCTAAATTGCTGATGAAATTGTATATTTACCTTCCAAAGACTTAACAGGCTGGGTCTTATGAAGTTGATGAGGTCTGAATCTTGGCTGAGGCATTTCCTCTGCACAAAGCAAGCCTACAGAAAAAAAAATTAATTATTATAAAAATCAACATAATTATGGACTAGGGTTCATCTGGAGAACCAGTATTTCTTTAGGAATCAAACCAGATATTATCTGTTATTTAATTTGAATTACCTCGCTTGTCCATTTTTACTTGTAGTTTAAGGGGCTCGAGAGTTCCTTCATTCCTCTTGCCAAGCCCCTCGCCTGGTTTCCAGCCCATTTTTTGGAGCAAAGACATTCCCATTCCTCCACTTACTGGTTGAGCACTGATCAACTGGTCCTATCAATTAAAAATTAATGCTTTGTCAATGGAGAATATTATTGGATTAACATGCAAGATTAAATCATATAAGAGAGAAGTATTTATCAATATCATTTTTAAAAAACACGAATGTTATATCCACTTAAATTTTTTTTTCCACTATGAGGATGTAAATGACAAAAACCTGAAAAAATTATCAAAAGGACTGTCTACAAATGCTTAACTTGAAATATTGATTTATTAAGGATTTTTTTTGAAAGACTAAATGTATATTAATGATCTACCATATAACTTTTTATATGGTGCATAACTTATCTGAACCCACAAAATCTTGGGAGAAAGGAAGTGAAAGCAGAATTGTGCTGACAAATTACTTTATGCTCAAAGCTCTAAGCAATTTCATAGATCTTGCATTTTGGATTCATGGGCTTTGGTGCGTTTCAATAATTCTGGTTTACTTGTGAAAGATTCAAACGATTTTTTTTACCCACCAATTCAGCAATATCCGTTGGCCTTGACAATAGTCCCACTTCCATCTGTCAGAAAACAATATACTCTTAATTAATCAAATTATGTTGCCAAAGTGATTAATTAATTACTTAGAGCATAGGTCCCCCCCCCCCTAAATGGGCGATAGAGTTTTTCATGGGGAGGGTAGAGAGTCCAAAGGCAAATGGGGTGTTATGACAGTCAAGGGGCGGTCGGGACAAACCTACCTAATTCGAATTCATGCAATAAAATACTTTGGAATTATTTCTTGGAAAGGGGAGCAATAGTCTATAAAAGGTTGGGAATCTATGACTTATAGGGATATGTCAAGTCTTGTCACTGTTGAACTTCAAAAGAAAATATCTGTAAGATATAATCCCAAGCACAATAAAATTATTTAGCTAGTTTTTAATTGACTATTATAGTTTATTAGTCATTATTTAGAATTTATCTTAACTTAAATTGTCATTAATTTATACATCTTTATTAGTTTTAGTTTTCTATTTAACAAACCCTGAGACTCCTTGGAAAATGTGATGAAGATTGGCTTATTTTCACTGTGAAATAAATATAAAAAAAGGAAGAAAGTGAACGCTAGGAAAAAAGTTTCTTTTTATGGTTTAATGATTGAGTTAAGAGTTTGAGTCAGAGTAGGTTCAAAACATTTCAGATGATTTATCAACGTTGATTTATTAATGATAAAGATCATATTAAAGACAGGCAATCCATACATCTATTGCATTTATGTACTTCACACAGAACATTTTCATCGCATTGAAGTTTGGTTTTACTATAGTTAAATTGTTCTAATGTTTATTTTATTCTTCAAGAGACTATAAAGGCATAATTGAAGATCAGATAAAAAAAAAAGATTGTTTTATTTTCTAGATGAACACTGAATCAAAATAATTACATTTCCTTGTGAATAAATTCATTTCGTTTATTAATTTCCTGAGCTCAAAATCTTGTTATAAACATTCATTCCATTAGCTACTTCGACTTTTTATATTCTCAAGTTCTTTTACGTTTCAGCTATAGCTATTATCATGAAGAAGAAAAAGAATAAGCATTTATTATAATATAAAATCATTTCTTTTCTTATACACATTTCCTAAAAACTCGTTTATCCAAATTAAAATTACCTAAATGTTTAGCTGCCCAATTTATTATTAACTAAGATGTGCATAGTCTTCATTTACCTGTCATCTACTTATCACTTACCCCATTTTTCTGTTTTGAGTACATTACTTCTTTGGTGCTAATGACCCTAACAATCGAAGCACATTAATAAAAAAAAAACAACAAAAAACATTACTTCTATTATATTATTGTTATTTCTCACATTTTTAAAACTTTCAAATTATCTTTAAATACAATGACACACTTACAGCCCATTTTCTGCAAGTATTAATAAAATGCCTTATTGTACAAATATTCTAAAACATATTGATATTAAAAACAATAAAACAATGTTAATATGTTTTAGAATGTATGCTTAGTAAGATGTGATAATAGTAGACATAAAACAAATTTAGAACATGATGCATCAAATCCAAAATATAAAAATAAATAAAATAGAGGGAAGAGCCAACGGCTATAGTCACATTGACTGCACCGGTCACGTAGATTACCTATGTTAAGCAACATCGAGCATGGCCAGTACCTGAATGGGTGACCGACCATGTGCTGTTGGTATTATAAAAGGGTAGCTTTGGTATTGTAAAATCTGTAGATAGCCCGGCGCTAATAGCCCAATAACTAATACACTGTTGAACATGAAAAAAAAAAAATAGAGGGAAGAAAATGGATCGGTGTGGTCGTTTTTACAAATAATATTAAAGTCTTAACAAAGAAAATAATAATAGAATATATATATATATATATATATATATATATATATATATATATAGAGAGAGAGAGAGAAAGAGTAAATGCCAGACAAATTATTAAAATAGAGGTAAAAAAAAAAAAAAATTGGGCCAATTACATAAGCAGGGAGCTTATGGCAATATTCCATAGGTTGTACAATGTACTGCTCGGCTCTAAACATGTTAAGGAAAAAAATTTAATTTAAATGACTTGTTATTCTTCTTCTAAGATGATAATGGCTATAGCCGAAATGTGAATGAAGTGGAGAAAATGAAAAGTTCAGGAAGCTGATTAAAAAAATGTTGAAATAAAATTAAGATAAAACATTACTTAGATAGATATTTTAAATAAATAATATAAAATAACAATTTGTTTTTTCCATTTCATCAGAATTATTTAAAGTGAAGTTAAATGGTTAATATTACATGTCAATAATCTTTACCTGTAAATGATTTACTTATCTAAAGTAAGGTATGTGGACCAAATCGTTATATTCATAACTGATAAAATGCCTTGATGATTACTACACGAGCATTACCTTTGGAGAAAATCTTCCAGCGCGAACCGGGTAGTAGCTTGAATCGTCAACAGTATTTAGGAACTGATTGGGGTTGGTATGTCAGCGGTGACCTGTTCTAGAGCCTGCAACAAACCCTCAGGTCCTCTCACTGGCTGTTACATCTACCTACCTTCCCAACTTATCCATATCTCCACCTATCTCGATTTAATTATTAACACAGAATAGAAATAAAACCAAATATTATCATTTGATAGGTAGAAAAATTATCAAAGGTGAAAAATAAATTAAAGATAACTTTGAAAATTAGTTTTTATTCAGTCTCGATAAAATGGTTAACAGAGATTGGTGGAGACAAGATAAATCTCAATGATTCTATTAGGGCAAAATTATATTAATTTAGAGCCAATGGGAATAATAAAAATTACTATAATAATGATAAATGAAAAAAAAAGAAAAAAGAAACTTAAAACATTAATTTAGGATTTCTCAGAAATGTTTTGTATGAATGAATATAATTCTTGTTTTTAATCTTAGTTGCTAAATTTAACAAAAAAAAATATGATAGTACTGTATCAAACAATATTCCCATTCCATCAATTCGGAAGACTAAATTATTTGCCAAAAATGCCCAAACAGAAACATTTCACACAGAATTATCTGCAATGTCCAGAACGATAAGTGAACATGTAACACCCAGAAGCAAATTAAGTAAAATTACTTTTTTCCTTAAGTTTAGCCTTGATATGTACAAATTGAACAGTTCAATGGCTAATGTTTATTCCTTTTGATTACAGACAATTATATAATTTTAAGAAAAAATATATAATTGTCTCTAATCATTTTTAGAACCTGAAAATTTGTTGCGTTCGAAAATAACAATACACATTATATATCATTATTACTACAAATCTTAATGAAATATCTGTTTTAAGATTAAATAGTAACTACAAATTTTTCGTCGTTTGTAATAATAAGGTTATACGGTTATACCATTAGGCAATATCAATTTGCTTTGAAAACAGTAATCAAACAACTAAAGCAAATTGACACAGAGAATGTCAATACACAATAAAAATAAAATAATGCTAAACCACCAATTATGGCTCTAATGATAAGCATATTTTTAAATACATTTTCGAAAAATATGAAATTATTAATAAAAATCTATTTGTCAAGCAAACACTACTACTAATAAGAATTCTTTATTACTAATGTTATAATATTTCATAAAAATGTTTTGTTTTGTTTACGACATATAAAACCAATAAATAAATAATGATTTTTAAATCCTAGAAAATGAATTAAAGATGATATAAAAATAAAAAACTTAAGAAATTCTTGTATATAGATATGTGCCATTTATTAAGTGGACGATGAGACTTTGTAATAATTAATATGAATGGTGGAAAAATAGCTAGTTAGAAATCAAGGGAAATTCATAACTTTAACATTTTTGAAAAGGACAAGAATCCAAGACTAAAAAATGTTCAATATAAAAGACAGTGAGAAGTTAATGAGTAATTATCGTCTCCTGTATTTTTTTGTTCCAATTTGCGATACAAATAATAATTATGATACCTATGATTGGTGATTTTAAAACTGGTAGAAATTCAATATTAAAGGTTTTATAATTAAAAAAAAGGGAAACAATTGTTAATAAGTTTAATTATAGTTCAATTGATATGAGCCAGAGCAATTTATTCGCAGTTCACAGCAACGATGATCTACGTGGTGTTTTTCGCAACCTTCCTCTTGCGGCGTCCCTGGCTCAAGTCAGCTACCAGCTTTTGCTCTGACTTATATCAATCGAATCTATAATTTCACTGGAAATCAACTATAAAACAAAAAAAAAAATGATATTAATATTAGAGATAATTTTATAAAACTGATTAAATCCCTACTAGCAATACAAAATAGAATAAGTAGAAAAGTAATTAAACTCAAAGTACATTGAATACATTCTATTAAATAAAAAAATTGCAATAAATTATAACATAAAATAAATCATATTTATCATAACATTATATAGTTGCACAAGACTAAAATTGCACTTCTTAAAAATTAGGAAGAACTTTTTTGTTAAAAAAAAATTATGTATTAATAGAAACAAAACAATAACATTGTTTCACAATATAATTACTAGAATATCACCCTAGAATAAGAAATCTATATGTACACATATGTACACATTTTGTCTATACATAATATACAGAAAGTTCACTCCATAAATTACAATTTTGTAAACTATGCTATTAATTAACACATCCAATTTGGGTTAACCTACTTTTTTTGCCCAGGCTTGCTGGCCTGAAGCAAGCTCAGCTTGAGACAAAACTCTTGCCCCAGTTGTTCCAGTGAACAAGCCAGATTCACGGCTCTGTCCCCAAGTGTTAGAGACCTGTAAATAAAGTTCTGAATATAAATAGTGCAGTGCTAATGAGCTTGACATTGGTAATGTACTCAACAGATAAAAATAAATAAATAGTGTATATTGTGTGGTCCACCTCTAATGGCAATTATGTTTTCAACTTCCAAAGCAAAGAAAAAAAACAAGTGCATATTTTTTTCATGTGCAATGAGACTAAATTGGAGAGTTCAGAGCACAACTAGACAAGTCCATGTTATACAGTTTTCAGAAAATGAGTAGTAAGCGTTTTAATTGCAGATGCGTTGTATAAATCCTACTGATCAGTATAAGGCTTAAAAAGATTTGCACTTAAACACTGATCTAAAATTTAAATATCATTGACATTATTTATGTATAGGCTTCCTCAAAAAATAGCTACAAATTGGGACTTGGCTTCTTGTGCCCTGAAAACAAATAACAATGACTTCCAGATGTGTAGCAAAAGCTCTCTGCAGAATTCTTTGGCAGGAAAACATTTTTCAACCATGGATGTCATCAAACGACGCCTCAATTTTTTTTTTGATTTTTAGACAACCTGAAGTCTTTCTGGGATAAGGGCATCTCCAATCCCTCAATTTGTTGGCAGAAATTGATTGAAAAAAGGGTGCATACATAATTTAAAATTATTCTCCTTTAGGCTTTCTTGCTGGCGCTTCATTCTTCTGGTCCTTCGGCTTCTTTCTCCAGCGGTGTCGGTGATTCTTGGCCGTTATATTTCACCCACACCCCATCAGACGTTGATCGCACTTTCTTGAGGTAGGCAGGAGCTATAGCTACCAGCCAGCAGAGGTTAGCTCCTGGCTACCTCAAGAAAGTGCGATCAACGTCTGATGAAGCCCATTGGGATGTGGCTGAAATATATAACGGCCAAGAATCCGACACCGCTGGAGAAAGAAGCCGAGGGACCAGAAAAATTTAAAATTAATTTAGTTTTGTACATAAAAAATTGATATTTAATTGGATCAAAACACCGCAGACTTTCTGACTGACCCTATATATTGATATTATACCCTATATATATATATTGAACCACCGTTATTTTTGTGACCTGAAACATGGACATTTCTCATCAGCTGCTCTCCAATGTGTTAACCCTAGCGCCGTGCTTTACCATATGGTAACGCCAATATCTAAGCGATGCTAGAAAAATTACATTATATACTAAGTTCGTAAAATTGATTTATTTGTATTAAGAATTTTTGAAAAAAAAAAAAAAAAAAGAAACTCCGGCGCTAATGGGTTAAGGTCAACCTCATAAGCCGCTTTTCTTCCTATGGAAACACACTAAAAAGCTAAGTAAACTGAGTAATTCCTCTGCAAGGTAACAACTATAATGACAGGTTTTGTTGTTTTAAAATTGTTAGCAAGGGGAATTAGTCGAAGCAGCAAGGGGAAAATCAGGCGGCCGGAGCATAGTACTGACCACACTATAATCCCTAGTGTGCCGTATGGTCTTGAATCAGATACCTCTACAGTATCTGCCCCTCAGGGCCTGTTACGGGACTGATTTTTTTTTTAAATTGTTAGCTGAATTGATTAATTAAAAAAAAAGGTAAATCCCTTTTGATGGTTTTCAGTATACAACTTTCCCCGAATTTTCTAGAAAGAATTATTTTTATTGTCCGTAATAATTTTGAAATAATTAGCAATAGGCTCTCTCTGTATCTAAGAATGGAATTGCATCTAATTATAATGGAAGATAGGGGTAACCCGAATAAACTCTGAGTAAAGACAAATAAGATAGGTGTGTTACAGGCCAAGGGAATAAGGTCTTGCTCATTTTAACCCAAACTTAAACTTTTAGCATTACAAAGACTCACTTGAGCCAAGGGAAGTGGTGGCAGTGCTGGTAAGGGTTGCTGTGAAGGTAGAGGTATGTTGGAGAAGTTGACAGTTTCTTGAACTACTGGCAGAATTGCAGTATCTTCTTCGGGTGGTTTTACAGGTGGTGGTGGCATGATAGCTTTGATTTCATCTGATTTTTTGGGTGAGACAGGAATCCATTCATTTTCTGTATAACAAGAAGTAAAGAGTTTAATAATACACAATAATAATAAATACTTAGGTTTACAGCCATGTGAAGTATCTTAACGGCAAATATAAAGTATGCAAGAAATCTACATATAATTATTTAAATTGAGAGGTAATTATAAAATTATTCAAATTTTAAACACAAATTAAAAAAAAAAAAGGAGAAAATGATCTCCACCAGAGACAAGTAATAAAGACACACTAGCTATGAAACTCTGGATTTAAAATATTCGGGAATATCAAGATTGCCCAACTTATGCCTCACTTGATTTATAGCTATCATTATTACAAATGTTGTGATAAATTATGGGATTAAATAAAGATTTTTACATTTAATGGACTTTAGAAATCAGGGAAATATTTCAGAAATAAACTTTCAACTTTAAAGTATTTGCAACATTTCAGTCTTCAGTGTTCAAGCTAGTGTTAGTTAACCTTTATAAAAATTCTCTTGAAGTTTTTTAAGAATTTTCAAAGCATTTTGGAACAAAAATATCACAGAGTAGTAGGTTTGACTTCCGAGATGTGAGGACATATCCACATTGAGGTGTGAGGGTCCAATTCCCGAAGAATTGCCTAAGACTGGCTCTACCTGCTTACCTTACCAGGGAGTACAAACTAATTTAAGCCTTATTTGTTATAATTTAATTTAATTTACTCCTATACTGGGTATTTTCCCTAGTATTTTTTATTTTAACTTGTATTTTAACCTTTTGCCTGAATTTCAAGCGGCATCATGGAGGTTTCAAATTCTCCAGATCCCAAACCGCCTGATCCAGGATTTAATTTTGAATTGCCACGAGGAAAGTGGTGTAAAAAATTTATTGTCATGAGCATAGCCCCAAACAGTGAAAATAAAAACTTTAAAAGCTTTAGCCCATTTAAATTATCCCGATTTATAAAAAGTTATGCCCCCCAGACAAAAATAAAATTCTTGAGATCTGGTATAATTCTTTTGGAGGTTTCTCTCGAGAAGGACTATATTAATCTTAAAAATATCCGAAGTTATGAAAACTATCCTATTAATTTTTCTTTACACCGGTCTTTGAACTATTCTAAAGGTATAATAACTGCAGAGGAGCTCCTTAGCTGCTCTGAGGAGGAATTATTAGAAGAATTAGCACCACATAATGTAGTCCATCTAAGAAGGATTTATAAGAGGGTGAACGGTGAGAAGAAGGCAACCCCTTCTCTGATAATCACTTTCGATAGGACCGAGCTACCCCGGAGAATACAAAATGATTTTCTAAGTATCCGTGTTATACCTTATATTAGACCTTTGATGTGTTATAAGTGTTTTGAATATCGCCATGGTGTAAAAAGCTGTCGTAGTCCTACCGAGATATGCGGTAAATGCGGCCTTCATCACCCTTCCGTTGACGAGAAGAACAATTGTGCAACTTTTAAATGTAAGCACTGTACCGGTCCTCATCCGGCGTGGGCCACTTCTTGCTCAGTATTTAAAAAAGAGACAAAAATAGAAGAAATAAGAGTGACACAAAAGGTGACCTATGGTCAAGCCGAGCGACTCCTGGGTCCTGGGTTTTCTCCCGTCCTTGCACCTCCTACTCAGCAACCTACCGAGCCTTGTACATCATATGCCCAAATAGCTAATACCTTTCCGTCCCCATCTACCTCGAACGAGATAGTAATGGAACAATTTCAGCGTATGGCTTCCCTTATGGAAACCTTAACTAACAAAATCAATTATTTAGAAGAAAAAATTAATCAAATCTCAACCAATAACGAATATCAAACGGAAAATAGTGAAATTAAAATCTCATCGGCTCACCTGCCACCCCAAAATTCATATGAAAATCCAAAAATGTCCAAACAATCTTTAGCACCTAATAAGCAGACAGACGGAAGCACTGCTACAGGTAGGGGTAAATCCTCTACTACTGCCAAAAGGGAGAGACCTTCATCCCAGGGCTCGAACAATTCCACACTAGGATCTAACTCATCTTTTGGGTCTGAGGCGGATTCCAAACCATTACCACCCAAAATTAAAAACATTAATAAAATATGATAATTCGTTATACACTTATTTCTCACATGCCATTCTCTTATTGCCATTTAAATATGTTTCTACCGACTTTAGATCTTTCATTACATAATACAAAATTAAACATTATAAATTTCTTTCAATTTTCAGGCGACTGTTGTAAAATTTTAGTTAACAAAATTACAGGAACTATTTTTCTTTGTTTTGATCATGATGGATAATAATATAATACAGTGGAATGTGAATGGTGTTATTTTCCATAAGGTTGATATAGTTGCCCTTTTACAAGAGACATGTCCTCTGGCTGTCTGCATTCAAGAAAGTCGCCTTAAGGAGTCTGATACATTTAACATAAATGGCTACAGAACGTTCCGATATGATCACCTAGGTGGCCTCATTGCCAGCGGTGGGGTCTGTATTCTGACTAGGAATGATATTCCGGCAGTTCCTATAGATATAGACAGTGATCTCCAAGCTATAGCTGTCCGTATCTATAAGCCTATACAAGTCACTATCTGTTCTCTGTACTTGCCTCCTAATGTAGCCTTTACTGAGGCCCAGTTACTACATCTTCTCCATCAGTTACCTCCACCTCTCCTCTTACTTGGCGACTATAATAGTCACAATCCGCTTTGGTTCTCTTCCTCTCTCGATTCTCGTGGCAGGGTTGTTGAATCATTTCTCGATTCCTCACAATTAGTTATCCTTAATAATGATTCTCCAACTCATTATTCGACTCAAAATCATAGTTTCTCTCACATCGATCTTTCTTTGGCAACCCCCTCCCTCAAAGGAAAACTTGCATGGAGTACAGCCGAGGAACTATATTCGTCAGATCATTTCCCAATTATTATTAATATTCTAGAAAGAATCCCTTCACAACCAAGCTTCCCAAGATGGATACTTAAGGATGCTGACTGGGATAAATACCAAAGATTGGCTGACCTGTCGGATATAGACCTCGATAATCCTGATGTTGATAATATCAATTCACAGATTACAGATAGGCTGTTATCAGCAGCGGCTAGCTCCATACCTGTAACTAAAGCTGTAAGAACTAGGGTTGTCGTGCCGTGGTGGAGTGACGAATGCCGGGATGCTGTGAGAGCTTGTAAGAGAGCACTACGTAGGTTTATACGACACCCTTGCTCTCAACATGAGGATGAGTTCTTCGTTGCAAGGCGCAATAAGAGAAAGATTTTAAATGGTGCTAAAAGAAAGTCGTGGCAAGATTTTGTATCCAACATAAACTCCCTCACTCCACCAGCTCAAGTGTGGGACACTGTAAGGAAAATTACGGGTCGCTACCGGCGAAATAATAGTATAAACTTCATCAAAGTCAATAACACTCCCATTACCGAACCTTTAGAAATCGCAAACTATTTTGGTGAATATTTTCAAAGAGTTTATTCCGATCTAAATTACTCACATGAATTCCAGACCTTAAAAAGAAACAAAGATTCCGAACCTTTACTCAATGAAATTGACCCCTTAAATCCTTTGAACTTTCCTTTCAATTTCCCTGAATTTCAAGAGGCACTTGACTCAAGGAAAGATACCAGCCCTGGACCAGACAATATATGTATTAGCTTTATAAAACATCTGTCTTGCAATAACAAATTCAAAATTTTATGTTTCTTGAATAAAATATTCGTGTCAGGATATATTCCGAGTTTTTGGAAGGAATCAATTGGTGTTCCAATACCTAAGAAAAACAGGCCCCAGGATGATGTCTCTAGTTATCGAATAATATTTCTCACATGCTCCCTATGTAAACTGCTAGAAAAGCTTATTTCTAACCGGATGTATTGGTATATAGAAAGTAAAGGCTTTCTTGAGGAATGGCAGAGTGGTTTTAGAAGAGGTAGGAGTACTCGAGACAACCTAATTTTACTTGAATCTAAAGTGTATGAGGCCTTCGCTCGGAAAGAAAAATTATTAGCAGTTTTTGTCGATATTCAAAACGCATTCGACTGTCTTTGGAGGCGGGAAATAATGGAATCACTGCTCGGAATCGGAATATCTGGTCATGTTTTTAATTTTATTCAAGCATTTCTCAACAATCGAAAATTTAAAATTAGAATAGGAAGGCAGTTTTCAGTCACATACAATCAGGCAAATGGTGTCCCCCAGGGCTCTGTATTAAGCCCTTTGCTATTTATTCTTTCCTTCAGTAGAGTCATAAGAGTATTACCTCCAGGCATTTCGGCGAGTATGTTTGCAGATGATTTAAAACTCTTTGCAACTGATAAAAACGTTGACACCCTTAGATGCACTATTCAGGGGGCCATAGACACTTTATGCAACTGGTTAAGAGATCGAGGCTTTACCATCTCTCCCACAAAAACAGAATGTATTATGTTTGCCACTAGGCGAGTAAATGAACCCCCGCCTTTATATCTTAACGGTAATCCTATCACATACACGGATTGTGTAAAGTATCTTGGGCTTCTTTTTGATAGAAATCTAAATTGGCGTCAACATATTAAGCAGCTGAAAAGTTCTTGTCAACAAACTATAAATATACTTAAAATGTTAACTAACACTGCTTGGGGTGGAGATCGGCTGAGTATGTTGAGGTTATATCGAAGCTTAGTCCGTTCTAAACTTGATTATGGTTGTATGATCTATGGCTCGGCATCGGAGAGAACCCTGAAAATGCTAGATAGCGTACACCATCAAAGCTTAAGGATAGCCACAGGGGCCTTTAGATCTAGCCCAGTGGATAGTATCTGCGCTGAATGCGGAGAACCACCTCTCAGATATCGCAGGGATTTGTTGACGCTCAATTATTATAGTTCCGTCCTTTCATTGCCAAATCATCCTTTACATATTTATTTCAATGCTCCGCTAACTACTCTGTTTAGAAATGTTAAAAAGAAACCTTTCAAATATAGAACTAACGAACTCATACTTTCTTATAACTTAACGGTTCCCTCCATCCTCAAAGTTCAAATTCTTGCAAAGGAACCTTGGTTAATGATTCCACCTAAAATAAACATAACTCTTTCAAAATTTAAAAAAAATCAAACAATCCCTAATCTATTTTGCTCAGGATACAGAACAATAGCTGAAATACATGGTTCAGCAACAAAGGTCTACACTGACGGATCCAAACTCCAGGGAGGGGTTGGTGCGGCATTTGTTGTCAATGGACAATCATATAAGTTCAAACTAAATTCTATATGTTCGGTTTTCTCAGCGGAATTACTTGCGATTTACAAGGCCTTGTGCATAGTTACGCCATCTGAGGATGGTATCACAATATTTTCGGATTCCCTTTCCTCCCTAGTTGCAATTTCAAAAACCTTCTTCAGACATCCTCTTGTAACTAAAATAAGAGGGATTATAGATGTACATAACACAAATAATGCTATTAACTTTGTTTGGATACCAAGCCATTGTGCTATTGCTGGAAACGATCAGGCAGACAAAGCCCCGAAAGAAGCAACCACTGATGGTACTGAATTTGCAATGGTGCCACAAAATGATTTCAAGTCTTGGATCAAAGAACATATCAGAGGTCACTGGGAGGTAACTTGGCGGCAGACCATTTCAAATAAGTTAAGCGAAGTTAAAGGTGACACTAGACCTTGGAAGACCTCCTATAGAACGATCAGACGAGAAGAGGTAATCCTCACTAGACTCCGGATAGGACATACTCGCCTCACTCATGGTTATTATATGTCTCGAGATGAGCCACCGATATGTAGAACCTGTGGTGTTCTTATAACTGTCAAACATATATTAACAGAGTGTAGGATGAGTGAGGAACCGAGAAGACAATCCGGGGTAACCGGAACACTTGACGAAATACTGACTGACAGACTCGACAACATTGAAAAATTAATAACTTTCTTAAAACAAGCCAACATTTACGAATCAATTTAAGTTAATTTAAGACGGTAGTGGTTGTTGGGAGGCAGGGGTGAGGGGAATGGAGTGGTTCCCTGCGTGATGGGGGTGATGTTGGTTAGGCACTGGAAGGCTCTCGGGTCATCGATGAGACCCCGGGATTCGGGAGAGCATGGACGGAGCAAGCACGTCCACTTTCTCACAGGCGAACCCGATGTACAAACACAGAAATACAGCTGCCAAGCAATAGAAAGAGAAGGCTTCTAGTGTCTGCCTGCTTTGCCTCCCCGCGTTGGTTGCCTCTCCGGGCCCCTCACTCTCCCCTTCCTTCATCACATTACCGATTATATCTACTGACTTACTTCAAAGTAATTACAACATGGACAATTACAGCTAACATCATTATGTATACACCATTAAACTCTACTGGCGTTAATGACCCCAACGGTTGACACGCCTTAAACTCAACCAAAAAAAAAATAAATAAATAAATGATGTATACCTGATTTTCTATGTAATTGACCGCTTGAAACAGGGAACTGGAGGCGTAATTGTTGAGCATTTTCAGTTGTCTTTTCTTGATGAGTTTTGACTGGCAAGGAGGCACAATTCTGAAAATACAAATAATAAACCAATGACTTTGCCATAGAAAACAAGGCGAATTTATTTATTTTGAAAGAAGGCTCAAATGTTTATGTAAAACTCGCGTCACATATAAATTATCTTTACTTTAATTAATATTTTTTTATTATTGTAAATGTAATTCTTCAAAATACTCTTAACAATTCTACATATTATTTTAATCTTCAAAATCTGTCAATGCACTAAGCTAATTTAATAAATTCATACAAATTATTTCTATTTTTTTATTAAAATACTTAAAATGATTGATAACTACATTAGGTTTTTTTTTTGTTTTTTTTTTCCACAGCGCATCAACATCTAGGCCACTAGCGCCGGACTGCATTAGTTTTCTTTCTTTTGGATTGTTTTTACAGATGACTAAAGAATCAATAATTTCAGAGATCCGTCAATGCAATACATTATGTTTTAATAAAAAGTAACGAGCAGTGATATACTTGTTCTTTTTTTAAATGAACTGAAATTTCCTTTGCGTTAAAAAACTAAATTGCTGAATTCTTCTTCTTTATTTATTTTTGGATTCTTTAAAGGCTAAAGCATTCTATTAAATTGAAAATAAAAATTATAATACTAACATAACTGTCCCTACTACTCTTCTTTCAAAATAAATAATTTATTTAGTAAAACCAATATAATTTTAACATGAAGTTCAATTTTATTAGAAATAAAACAACACTCATTAGTACAAAAAAATAATAATAAAAAGTCAGAAGAACTGAATATAAACAGATAACTCCAGAGAGGCCATTGTTAAAAAATTTTAATTTTAACTAACAACAAGGCAACAAAAATAGGGCAAAACAGTATCTGTTTCGTTTTACTTCAATATTAAATTTTAAAGCTCAAGTCAAGATCCTTTCAGCACAAAATCCTGATACTGAACACACAGAAACAATACATAGGAATTTTCTTTATAGAAGGCTACACGATATGTTCATACCCTTATGTTCATAATAATATTGTTCGACCTCTCTTTAAGTTGGAATGGATGATGAAAAGGTTTCTCACTTTCATTTTCACTGGAGGATTCTGAACTAACTGATTCTTGCCCAGTAGCGTCCTTCTGAGATAACAATTTGCAAAAATCTGAAAACAAAAACAAATTTTGGTATTAGACTTCAATGAAGTTAATAAGTCATATTATTTATTTCAACATAAATCAATGAAACAAAGTGTAATAAAAAGAAGAAGTCAAAATGAAATACTAAATTTAAATATTCAGCTCTGTCATCGAAGACCACAGCATTCTGTAAATCCCAAAATATTATGTAACTAAAACAATTTAAAAAACAAAAATTATAAAGTGTGTGCTTCTACATTAACTGTTCTTGTAGATGCCAATTAATAATGATACCACAGCATAAAGAGCACAAATGACAGATTATTAAAATCCTCAAGAAAAAGAGGTTTATAAAATGGAACACAATATAATAAAACAACTTAGTAACAATGCTGGAGAATCTTACACACCCTACTAAACAATGGACACGTCCCATATTAACGAAGCAATGTCACATCTAATTTTTTTTTTTTTTTTTTTTTTTTACATCGCATCGACAAATCTTGGCCATTAGCGCCGGTCACATCTAAATGTGTCAATTTTGAATAAAACCCACAGGAATATAAAATAAATAATCTCCTTTTAATGAATAATACTCTTCCAAGGTTGGGTCCTTATAATCCTGCCAGCAACTTAACTATTTTAATTTAAAAAGCTATTTTTAAATAGAATACATTAGATACAATAAGGTTATTTTTAGGGAAATCTTTACAAACTATAGGATTTTATTAAAAGGGATGAATATTACTCAAAACTCAGGTCATTATTTCATATTTTAAAATAACTGTTCTTGCGGATTAAGCGAGTAAACAAAAACAGGTCCTTTATAGTTTTTAATAAGAGCCTATTAAAAAAAAAAAGAAGTTTCTTCTACATTCTTAGTTATTATACTTTTAGTTAAAGAGAATAGTTCTTAATAAATTATCTGAAATGTTTGATCTGAACCAATAAAGATTTCAAGACATTTTTCAAAATTCTTTCATGAGTGCAACAAGTACATGGATTCTGCTAGTTAATAAACCAGTCATTTGAGACAAAGGATTTTTGTATAAATTTCATCAAAATCGGGCCATTGTTGAGCCTGATAGAGAGCTAGCAGACAGATATAATATACATTTAAACAAATTTGAAAATCCGTTATTTTCAAAATCCATGAGTTTTAAAACATGACATTTTCTAGTCGACACTTCATGTTTGAGGGTTCGGGTTGTTTCCATATGTAGAGAGGGACAAAACGCGCTAAAAATCATATTATAACCAGCCGAGCTATGAGCAATTGAAAATTAATAATGCACCTGCCAACGGCCATGGCCACGTTGAATGAACCGGTTCCTGTTAACCGAAGTTAAGCAACATCGAGCATGGCCAGTAACTGAATGGGTGACCGACCACGTGCCATTGGCACAATAAAATGGTGGCAGCACCAGAGTTAAAAGCCCAATTGTTGATACACCGTTAAAAAAAAATAATGGCAGGTCCAATGGCTCTGAGTGTTAGAGAACTCAGCCTGGTAGCCTGGTCTTGTGGGTTCTTTCAAATGGGGGGTGGCTTTCCCTTTGAAATAACAAAAGGAATCAACTCCATTCTGGCTAGAAACGGGTGATAACCTGTCCCAAAAATGTCTTACTAACAAAGAGACATTAAAATAAAAATAAAGCTGTAAGGGAACCACTGTAGATAAGCAAGAAGTTGCCAAATACTTTTCAACTCAACTATAATTTAAAAACATAGATGGTAATGCAAATAAAATGACTATACTACTAACTCTGAAATCTAACTGGCCTGAAATTTGATGGACTAATCATTGGATTTACACAACAGGAATCCCTTAATTGATTTCAACTAAACTACAACTGATTCCACTTTACAAAAAGAATACAGATCACAAACTATTACAAAATTATATATATATATATATATATATATAATTAATAATGAACATAACTGTTTCGGGAGTTACAATTGTGATAAATATAATAAATTGAAAGAATAAATACACATTAGAAGATAAGCAGGAAGTTTTAAAAATTAGTTCACTTAACTGTAATTTAAAGAAGTCACTGGACTGGTAAAGTGAATGATTATCTTACTAATAGTAAAATAGAACTAAATGTCACTTGTGACAGTTCCAATCTAATTAAAAACTGCGGGGTGCTCATAAATAAATTATTAAAAAAATAAATAACACATCCTAAACTTATGTATCAGTAACTACATTCCTTTTTAAGTTTCTCAACGATTAAAGTACTTAATATTATATGAGATAACAAGAATTAGGTATATATTACTTGCAGGTCATGTTTATATCGTTCAAAAAATGATGAAAAGGATGGAGTGAACAAGGGATTCCAAAATAACCAAGATGCTGGTACCAATTTAGGTGAATAAATTACTCTAAATAGACGCAATTTCCGTAGAGTAGTCTCATTATAGACTGATGTGTATTTTTTTAAAGTTTATTCTTCAACGATTGTGCTAATACCTTGGATTTTCGACAAGGATAGGGCACCGGCCGGGAATACATTTTCACAGATCGATAACACGGCCTCAGGCCAGCTGGTCTTTATCACTGACCTGACACAATGGGATTCTCCGGTTATCTGCACTGCCGTCTAGAGTCTATGTCAAACTCATTCTATGTTGCATACAGTTTCAAGGCACCAATTAATTGTATATGCAAATGGAAAGGTATGAATTAAAAATGGCAATATAACCTTAAAAGGAAAGACATTCATTGGTTAATTACAATTAACTCGTTTTAATTTAAAAATAAATAAAAAACGAAGTATTTGTCGAATAGGAAGAGATACGTCTATGCGATATCGCCGCCTTTCAGTACAAACACCAATAAAACACGCGAAAGTAAAACATTTCGTCTGCACGAGATAGTCTGACCCTAAGGATTACTTTAACATTTTAATTCCTCAATGACTTATGAAGAATATTGGAAAAAAACATAAAAATATATCTAATTTGTAGATAAACCTGATTATTATTTTTCCTAAAGACCAAAACCATATAAAACAAATGTAATTTGGATAAACATTACCAATTCAGAAATTGTAAGGAGGCTATATATTGTATACAATGAAACTATTAGGACATCTGTACGGATTCCTTGGACTGAAGTTACCGAGTGTAAATTATTATGTCGCAAAAAGCACACTAACCTGTCTCTGAGAATCAACAATTAAACATGCTCATACATATGTCTAAAAAGGATGTTTTTTTTTCCTTTCTCCTTACGAAGAGGCGCAAGATCATGGACGTATATAGAAAATAATTTCGAGAGGGGCTGGGAAAATTTCGGGGGAGGGGGGGGGCTGAGACCATTTCCGGGGTATGGAATACTAAAAATTTAGAGCTTGGAATAGTTTTAGGCAACTAAAACGCTATTACACGTAAAATAAAATATGTTTTATGAACTAAGTGATCTTATTTAATTTATTTTTAAGGGTTTTACGACAAGTTTTTACCATCAAATCATAATTTCGAGAGGGGCTGCAGCCCCCTCAGCCCCCCTTATATACGCCTATGCGCAATATCACTTTATTTCGGATGCTAGACTACTTGAAAAAGATTGACTCAAATTCATGTCGTCCATTTTTTCAAAAGCAGGATGTCCACCAGTTTTTTTCAAGAAAAATCCTAATAAAATATCTTGAAGACTTTTATACATTTCTAGTTCTTTTTATTTTATGCAATGCTGTAGCAAATTTATTTTCTTAATTAATATTGCACTAAATTCACTCAAAACATTTGTGTTTATATGAAATAAGTTAATCAATTAATTATTATTTTATATTTATGGACCTTTATTACAAATAATTTATGGACAATATAAAAAACTTCATGAAGTGTTAATTCTTTAATGTTAGGGTTGTGTTCGATTCCCACTGGAGATGGTGGCTTTTCAATGGAAAGAAAAGAAAGTCAACACCACTACCCTGGCTAGAAAATTATGGTAACCTTTATATAACCCACCCTAAAAATAGATTTATGTGTAAAGTGGACATAAATAAATTATTAATTTTAGTTTTATTACTTCTTCAATTTACAGTTCACTATGCTAATGTAATGTAAAACAAATTGTCAATATTCAAGTAATTTTTAAAATACTAAAAAAAGTTATGTTTGACAAACAACAAACTGGGTGATTGGTGTTAATGACCCCAAAGGTTGGCACACCTTAAGCCCCCCCAAAAAAATTTGGTGAATTTTGGCATGAAGAGTAATTCCCCTTCATTTATTGCTTCTGAGTGAATCAGAATTATTCTTATGGTATAAAATCACTCAGTTTAATCAGAAAACAGATTTCACTCCACTCTTATTAATAATAATAGTAATATGTTGGAATAGGTTCTCCCCGTGGTCCAGTGGCTAATGCCTTGGATTTTCATACGGGAGTTTGAATCCTACTGGCAGCAACGATTTTTCTCATTTTAGGGCCCGCTGAGAAAATTCCCAGCAGCGCCATGGCCCAGATGCTGGTGAGCCATAAAAAAAGAAAAAGAAAATTTGAGAATTCAATCTAATAGAAGCACTCCTGCTTAGCCATGAATGCTGCAAATAACTACATATTAAACACGCCATTAGGAAATACCTGCGAGCAGGCATCCGACCCTAGTAAGTTCACTCTTGTAATATTAAAATACAAGGGTCCACAAATTCTTGTAACATTTTCAACATGATTCCAGTAAGAAAAGAGAATTCATAAGTGGCTCCTAAATTGTGAATAACTACTGGTCAACTGATTTTCAATTACAGCTTTCTTAAATGGTATTTAGTGCATAACAACTACTCACAGCAATATGAGTGAAAACAAAATGCCCGTTATGCAGGAACAGCGGCCCAATATTGGGATGTTTTCAGATAATGCTCAGCCCCATTTCTCTTTTGTTTCTACCTGCACTTGTCTGTAATTATTTTATTTTCTCCCTCTCTCTTTTTTCATATTGAAGGTTTTACTACACTTTAAATGTTTATCTCATACACTGTATTTTGTAGTTTCATTACTTCTTCTTCCTCTCCCTTGCTCCTATAACTGCACAATTCCTTCACCCCTTTTTTTGTACGATAGAGACATTTTATTATTTACTTTTTATGTAATAAGCATTCAATTTCTTTGTTTTATTTAAAGTTAAATTTGTGTTTTATTCCATTATTTAAATTGTATTGTTATTCTTAGAGGAAGAATGCACCAGAATTACGAGATTTTTGCATTCATTCATATTTGAGAAAATATATGAAAAGTCCAATACTGCTCATGTCTGTTAATAATATTTTTTTGTAATACTTCCTCTCTGCTAAAGAAAAAAAAAATTATAAATCTTAGTTCGCATAAATCTAGAACAAGAGAAATGTTCAGGTCAATCTGTTGTTTTGGAGTACCTGAAACAACAGAGTTTTTCTAAAAAAAAATTTAAATATATCATCTTGAAAGTGGTTTAATTCGATTTTCATAACAATACTTTTAAAAAGTGTACTGCAAAGCCCACCGACACAAAACTATTGGCATAACAATTTTGTTCACAAGAAGTTTGAAGACAAAACAGAGTTCCAGTTGGCGGATTCTGCTGGCTAAATCATATTAAGTACATTTGTAGGAAATTTAATCAAAATCGAAGCATTTTTGATGTAAAGCGTAAAGAGACACAAATATATCAAATCCAACAACCGGTTGTTTTTGTGGCATCTGGTTTATGAAATGTAGACATATCTCGTTGGCACTTCTAGATTGTGGCACTGGATTGATCTCATAAACATGTTTCTCTCTAGGGGGGAAATAAAAAACACCCTAATATAAAACCTAAGTTTTATGTTGTTTTGGATTATCTACAAAATAAAGTAAGCATATTTCAGAAAAGCTTCTACATAAATCACAAAGCAAGACAAACACCCTCATTATTGTTTCAATCAAACCCTTACAGGTTTTAAACTCATGCCACTCAAGACTCACTCTCAGCAGAGAAAATGTCCTACTCTTTTTATTTCAAAAGCTTAGCAGACCTCTGATTAGTTATTCCAATCAATGCATATTTCTTCATTTAAAAGTTCAAATACAAGTAAAAGTTTGGGGCTGCTATCTATCCAAGAATACCCGCAAAGGTTATTTAACCAGTCTTACTTGTATATTTTGTTACTTGGAAAAGTAGTGTCAATTTTAATACGTTTTCAATAAAAAATCTGACTCGCAGGAACTGTGTCATCTTAGCGCGGTTCTGTTTTTATACCTAGTGTCATTTGGAAAGCTTGAAATGGAAACAGTTATTATTATGGTTAAACCTTTCGTGAAATATGGCCCCAAATACGTGACAGGTGGCAAAGGTGCCCTTACCTGGAAAAATGACCCTCCAGCCTTTTCGAAGTTCGCTCGAGGAAAACACTATTACTAAAAAGTTTCTCATTTTCTTGCCTTCTTTACTATAATACTAATTTTACAGATAAATACAATTCAAATCAAATTTCATCAAAATCGGGTCATTTTTGAGCCTGTGAGAGAGCGAACAGACAAATATATATACAAATTTGAACAGCCATTATTCTTGAGATCTATAGGTTCTGAAACGTAAAATTTTCTAGTCGGCACTCCTGGATTGTGTCACGAGGTCAACCTCATAAGCGGGGTTCCTCCCTATGGAAAAAAATAAGATGCGCTAAAAAATAAGACAACCAACTCCTGGATTCAGGTTAAATTTTCTCTCGACAGCATCAAGAGAAGTGCAAGTAATATCACCTATTTCTAAAACGCTAAAATGGTTCCGAAGTTCATATTTACAATATGATGCCAAGAAAAAATAACGATAACCTTTAACATAAAAATGCATACAGAATAGAAATTGTTTGTCCTACTTAATCTTTGTTTAAGAAAACAATCTCTTTCCTCATTAATGCCTCAACAAGAATATTTCATTTTCTTTATTATATCACCAGATAATATTCAAGATGATATATTCCACTAACGACTTAATTTTCAAATCTTTTTTTTTTAGAAGAATGAACTCGCCAGGCTAGGATTTGGACAACAAATCTCACATTTTAGGCTCAGGTGTGTTGTGAATTACGCTAGCAACCTTCATATCACAGCATCGCACCAAGCTGATTCATATAATGGAGCAAATGAAGCCAATATTATCGTCGTATATATACGCACCTACTAGGATTGTAATCTATAACCACTGAACACATACACAGGACAATATGACACAATCAATGACTTAATTTTCAAATCTTTATCTTTATAGAAAATTCAACTCAGCAGGATTTGAACCCAGCCGTTAAGCTTTATCTCCAATAGACGAATTAATTTATCATGCTGTCACAGTAGCATAATTGGCTACACACCTGAGCATAAACCGGGAGATTTTGGGTTCAAATCGAAGCCTGGTGAGTTGTTTTCTAAAAAAAAAAAAAAATAAATTGAAAATTAAACATTGTTGTTGCGAATATATTTTTGAACTACCTATATAGCAAGCCCTAAGAATTCCTTCAACACAGTAGTATCTCGATAATACGAACTAATAACGCACCAGGAGGGGGTTGAAAACATTCTGATTACAGAGATGGTAAAATAAACAACCAAATGTCAATTAAAAATATTTATTTGATATATGTGTCTACATGTTGGGTAATATTGAAAAAGACAAATCTTGAAATTTAAAATAAGTAATTGTATTGGAAATTTCTTAATTTTGTTTATCTAAAAGTTGTTTAAGGAGAATTTATTGCAACAGTATTTGTTTCTCAATGGTTCATTCAGTTTTTCTTTTCCTTCCAGTGATATTGAACACCGTGCACAATCTTGTTATCTGTTTTTATCGCTTTAATTGGCCAAACAGAAAATAAGTTACAGACAATTTATTTTCAATATTTCCATTATCTCTTTCTTTCTAATATAGAATTATAATTAACATATTGTCTAATATAGAACCTTTTTCCTTTTTAATTAGTATTTTAAGACCAAAAACTTGTTCCGGAGAAATCAAAATAGGCTAGAAAATGTAATTAATTAAAATCCTAAGTACAAGGGAAAAAAAAGGAGGGTGAAAATTTAGGGAAAAATGTTGAGTTTCCAGTTAGGGGATTACACTGAAAAAAGTGGAGGTTGGAGAGTGCTGGGAAGCCATAAATGGTTGTGTAGTGTTTGAAAGTAAAAAAAAAATATATTAATTTATGGAATGAAAACATTTTATAACTACAGAAGATAATGATTAGATTTAAAACTTTAATCATTTTTCATGCTGGCTTATATATTTTTGCATGTTGACAATTTTTAGAAAACAAATTGTTCACTTTTAAGAACTTTTTACCATAATCTTTTTTTTTTTTTTTTTTTTTTTTTAAAGAAATCTAGTGACATGAAGAGTTAGTGGGGTCTCCCGTGGTGGCCTTAGATTCATAAGCGGGAGACGATGGGTTCGATTCCCACCGGCGGCAGGAATTTTCTCATCAGACGGCTCGTTGGGAAAATTCCTCGCTGCACCCTGGATGTCAGCGCTAATGGCCTAGATGTCGAAACGCCGTAAAAAAAGAGAAAAAAAAATCAAGAGTTAGTAATAATCTCGCTATTTTAAAAGGGACCTCTCTCTGCGGTAGAGTGGATAACTTATCCAATCCCTAACTAAAGCAGCAGGTTGAATTTTTTCATAAAGCCTACATATAGCCCGGCAATAATGGCCTAGATGTGCATGCACCTTAAAAAATACATATGTTAAAAATATCCACTTAATTCTTTTATTTATGTGCATCAACTGTCCAAGATTCAGAGAGCTTAAGGCCAACAGCTGTTTCTAAATATTCACAGTGAAAAAGGGACATGTTTCAACAAACCCATTTCCAAAAAGCCAAATCAGTCCAGGAATACTTCAAACCAATGCCTTAAAGGATACCCATTGCTTAATTCAGTTAGACACAGGAGTCATATTTGTTCTTAAATATTTGAATTTTAAAAATTTATCTTGGCAACAGATTTTCAACTTAAAGAAGAAATCGTTAATTTTTTTTTCTACTTTAATTTTATTATTATTTTTGACTTGCATGTTTCAGGGGCTCTGCACAACACAAAATGATTTAACTTTTTTTACATCCCTAAATTAGTAATATGAATAACATTAAAAATAAAGTTGAGAAAACAAAATTTAAAAATACATTTAAGGTCTAGTCACACACGTCAGTCAGGCCACGGTTCAGTCACCAATCCGAATCAGAACCATCGCCGGCCAGTCTTTGGCGAAACGAACCTGGCTGTCATAATATTAACTTTGGATTAAAACGAAAAAAAGTCTGACTCGCAGGAACTGCGTCATCTTAGCGTGATTCCGTACTTATTCTTAGAGACATTTGGCAAACTTAGAATAAAAATAACTATTTTTAAAAAAAATATTTTGTCAATAATGTCAAACCCTACTTGAAAAAAATTTTGAGGAAAAGGGATAAATTTGGCACCACAAAGCACAGTAGCCAACTAACACAGAAACGGAAATTACTCAATCCCCCTTCTCCCTCATTTTTAAGGAAGGCTCTGTTGCTGTTTATAAAAATGTATAATACAAAAATGATTCCTATTTGATGGGTTTTACTGATTTATATCCGATCAAATGAGATATAACCGTTAAATGATGACCGTTTTAACTTACAGAGAGTATATGCAACCCGATCGTTTTAAGTCGGAGAGTTTATAATAACCCTGAATCGTTACCCTAAGGGCCTGAATCTTTAAATGCCAGAAATTTTATAATAAATCCAATTGTTATTGTAGACATAATTTAACGAAAAGTGGCCAAGTTGGAAATGCACAAATAAGTGAAATGGGGTATTATTAGGATCTTGACAAGGTATTAAGGGCCAAAAACTTGGCGACTTTTCTTCAATGTTAGTTTTCTTGAGGGGATATCAATACTTTTAGTAAGTGAATTTACATTTGCCACCATCAACGTTTGGCTTGTGGAGGATGTGACTGTCCCCTTGGTTAGCTTGACGCACTAGCTATTTGTCGAGGAGGTAAAGTAGGAGGTTGATTTTCAATTAGGGTCAAGGTGCAGCTTTGACCTAATATATATACAGTGTGTCCCGTAAATGTCTAGTCATATTGTGAGGGGTGATAGAGGACCCTTAGGGAAACAAAAAATGTTGTATGACGATTTCCCGAATTCTCGCCCATAAGGGAGAAAACGTCGTTTTTTCGATTTTTTTAGACAAACGTGGTTTTTAAGAGTATAATCTTTGTAGCTCTGTCCCAGGTGGTACTACTAGAAAGGGAGTGAAGCCAATCGAAAGCTGAGTAAATTTACTATGAGACTAGTTGGAAGTAAACGTAAAAATGAATGAATTTATGTATGTATATCTAACCAAAAGAAAGCTATTCTAAATTTCCTGATATTTTATTGATATTTCTTTCCATCGTTACTCCTCAATGGGCAGGATCTGAGATTTCCGGGTTTTAGAAAAACTTCTTCATTTAACCAGCTTTCCATTCATGTATCACAACCCTGTGTTATTGAAGTATTTGAACGGTTTAAGAACAAAAGTTTTAAAAAAAAACATGGATCTGTGAAAATAAAATTATATTTTTTTCTTCAGTTTATTCAAAAAGCTGAAGAGAAATATTTATTTTTATAAATGTTTACATAAATATTAAGTAAATATTTACTTAAAACAATAAAAAAAAATACTTCCACGAATATAAAAAAAAATTCCTAAAACAGTAAATGAATAAAATACACATTTATTTTGAATTTATTAATTCAGGTAACTAATACTGGGTCCAGGAGGCGGCCATTAAGGAACCCCAACCATACATTAACCTCAACAATTATTATTTTTACCTATATCACGCATTTGAACCCATTTTTACAGGACTATGTACATGTATGGGTAAAGCATTTGTTTTCTAAATAAATACCTGTAAAAATATGTTCAAATGCTTGATCTAGGTAAAAATAGTAATTTTTGAGGTTAATGTATGGTTGGGGTTGATTAATGGCCACCTCCTGGACCCATTATTAGTTACTGTAATTAACAAATTGTGTATTTTATTTATTTACTGTTTTAGGAATTTTTTTTAAATTCGTGGAATTAATTTTTTTTATTGTTTTAAGTAAATATATACTTAATATTTATGTAAACATTTATAAAAATAAATATTCCTCTTCAGCTTTTTGAATAAACTGAAGAAAAAAATATAATTTTCTTTTCACAGATCCATGTTTTTTTTTAAACTTTTGTTCTTAAATCGTACAAATACTTCAATAACACAGGGTTGTGATACATGAATGGAAAGCTGGTTAAATGAAGAAGTTTTTCTGAAACACGGAAATCTCAGATCCTGCCCATTGAGGAGTAACGCTGGAAAGAAATATCAATAAAATATCAGGAAATTTAGAATAGCTTTCTTTTGGTAAGATATACATACGTACATTCATTTATTTTTACGTTTACTCCCAACTAGTCTTATAGTAAATTTATTCAGCTTTCGATTGGTTTCACTCCCTTTCTAGTAGTACCACCTGGGACGGAGCTAGAAAGATTATTCTCTTAAATACCACGTTTGTCTCGAAAAAACGACAAAACTACGTTTTCTCCCTTATGGGCGAGAATTTGGGAAATCGTCATAGAACATTTTTTGTTCCCCTAAGGGTCCTCTATAATCCCTTACAATATGACTAGACATTTACGGGACACCCTGTATATACCCATTATTAAATTAATTAAAGGCTGGGTTGGCCTAGGGACGGTCAGGGAGGCCGAATCCAACCCTTGAACGGAGACACTAAAGGATAAAAATCTTTAGTGCTTCCTCGGGATTTAAACTCAGGTCCACCAGCTTATTAGCAGTGCTCTACCACTAAGCTAACCTCGCCCCCTATGATGCATCGTAAAAACAAAAAAAAACCTATATTTTTTGGGTGGCTTAAAACCATAGGCCGCAGCCTGCTCTATTCTGTAATGATAAGAGAATGTGTACACCAAAGTACCTACATTCCTATTTAAAAAGGTTGTGTGTTCATTCTCGCATTGTTCATTGTCAGATTATTGGAAAGCGCGAATTATCGAGATTCTACTGTTTCAGGTAAGCTAAGAAACAAAACAAACAGATCTAATAGGTTTATGAGGGCTAAACATACAATTATATTATTCTTGTAAAAAAATTCGACCATATAATTCAGCACAAAATAATAATAACATTAATAATTATAACCAACTGAAAGAAACCATCATTTAAACAAATACCCATAACTACATAAAAGTACTTAAATCACATAGATAGAGTACTTTGTCTAAAATTCTGTGCAATTCTGAGGTCTAGCCTTAGTATTTTTAAGGTAAAAAAAAATAACTTGAAAAACATTTCTTATCAATACTAATCGACTCCTCAAAAATAAAGAAACTTGCTCTTTATTTTTCTTCACAATCAATACAATAATGAAATACATACTTATATTTTTTGGTTTCCCTAGAACATAATAATGACTTACAATTTCTGAGGGGCACTCACCTATTCATTATATTCAGAATATCATTCTGAACTTATTGAAATTCAACAAGCTGCAAATCATTCCCTTTATCTAAAAGCTTTGATATAATGTTTTTTTGACACATCCTGAAAATCATTGATGATCATTCAAAACAATCAATACATGAATTGCTTTTTCAATCCTGGTAACATCATTTTACAAATTTGTGCAAGAATAAAGTAAATTCTGGGAAATTAAATGCTTATTTGAAGGTAAAATAACCTGTAAGTTCATCAACTGTTTTTCCTCCAGCAGTGATGGCTGTAACTTTGTTCAAGTCTGTTCCAACTGCTCCTTGTTTCATCATACTTAAAGCATTTTTTCGAGCTATTTCGAGTAGCTTTGATTTATCAATAAAAAATTCATCTTTTGCTCGACTTCTGAAAGAAAGAAAAAATATTATAAGGATAATTTAACAGCAGCATTTTATATTTTTTTTTACACAAACATGTATAATGTATACGTACATCACCGGATTGCAACTTGGAATTTATGCAAGTTGCTGTTTGATTAAACAGGCATGTTTCGTCTCTTCCTTTATGGAGGAAGAGACGAAACATACTAACAACATATACTTTAGTTAAATGCTTAATGTCCATCTATAAATAGCATGGACCCTTCACATAATTCATGAAAATTTTAATATTCTAAATGCATGTCCAAATAGCATTTTTTTCAGAATTCAGCTTCAAATTCCATGCAATGTTTCAGGATGTCAGTTCCAATGAAATAGAACTCTTGAGAAAAACGTTCCAATTAGTACTGATTGTTTTAATTATGATTTATACACATTAATTCTTTTTTGGGAGGAGGGAGTTACATACTTAATCTATTAGGGATAAATAAGTAACCAGTGCTGCTCAATCCAAAAAGGTCTAATCTGTACAGACCGAAAGTTACTATGTTCTATCAGAATAACTTTTAATGAATTTAATTTAATTTTTTTTTTTCTTTAAAAAGAAAATAAAAAGTCTGAGGCTACAAGAGATGTTTGTTTTTGTTAAAAGACACTAGAGGGGGGAAAAGTATGCGAAAGCAATTCGTCAAACAGAAATTACTGTGACATAAAAATGTACAATTTCATGGATCCCATGCTCAAGGCGACAATTTTTGCGTGGAACCAATACAGTAGTTTTTATGTAAAGGCTTATTTTAAATTCCAAAAGCCGAGTCTTCATGTGATAGTAAACTCTGATAATTAATATATTAATTTTCAAGTCTCTTAATTAATAAGCAAACACCAGTTGCTAGCCAAGTCTGTTTAAAGAAAAGCCAATACCTCACTAATAATAATTGGACTTAAATAACTAGCTAGTCATTACATTAATTTAAATTAAGCTAAGAAAATAATGTAAATATCAACTAACCTGGATCTTGATTTTTTAGAATGTTTATGTGATCTTGATTTTGATCGTGATCGTGACCTGCGTGATCTATCTTTCTTGTCAGTTTTTCTTCTACGTGATCTCGATCTTGACCTTCTATTCTTCTTATCTCTGGATTTTGATCTCCTTTCCCGTGATTTTGATCTCTTGTCCTTGGACTTATTTCTGTCTTTAGACCTAGATCTCTTTTCTCTTGATTTTGATCTCTTTTCTTTAGATTTGGATCTCTTTTCTTTAGATTTGGACCTCTTTTCTTTAGATTTAGATCTCTTTTCCTCAGATTTTTTTCTTTTATCTTTAGATCTTGATCTCTTATCTTTAGACCTTGATCTCTTATCTTTAGACCTTGATCTCTTATCTTTAGACCTTGATCTTTTATCTTTAGACCTTGATCTCTTATCTTTGGATCCTGAGCTCTTTTCTTTAGACCTCGATCTTTTGTCACGAGATTTAGGATGCTTACTTGAAGATTTAGAATGTTTTGAGTTGGAACTAGGTTTTCTATCTTGAGAATGACACTTATCCTTTGACTTATTCCTACTTTCATGAGAACTAGTTTTTTTGTCAACTGACTGAGTTCTAGATCGTTCCCTTTTATGTTTAGAATCTGACTGTTTCTTATCAGCAGACTCAGATCTTTCTTTACTGCTCTTTTGTTTAACTTCAGATTTTGAAGAAGATTCGGGTTTCTGGTCAGGTGAATTAGACCTAGACTTAGACCTATTTACTGAAATTTTTCTGGATAATTTATCATTTGTTGGTGACATTGACTTTCCTTTATTGGATGGACTACAAGATTTATCTGATGATGAAGACCTACGAATTACTTTCTTTTCAATGGATGGAGAATAGCCTCTATCCTTGGAATTTGACCTAGATTGACTCCTTTTGAGGGCAGATTTTTCTTTAGTAATAGGATTTGATTCCTTATCACTAAGAAGAACTACCTCTCTCGATTCTTGTTCTTTCTTTTTTGGAACTGTTTCTTTATCAATCCCAGTTTTTGTATTCAAATGAGTATCACTTGTTTCAATAGTATGATCAGTTTCTTGTTTTTCTTGGCTATTACAAGAGGGAGATACAGATATCAATTTTTTTTCTTTAGATGGGGATCTGGATCTTGAAGATTTCTTTCCTTTAGATCTTGATTTAGATCTAGATAACTTCTTTCTTTTAGAGTGAGATCTAGACCTCGATAATCTTTTACCTTTGGACTTGGACCTAGAAGATTCAGAACGAGGTCTCTTATCACGAGAAGCGGATCCTTTTTCTTTAGATCTCGATCTTCTACCTTTAGACCGTGAACGATCTTTTTTTGTTCTTGATCTTGAACGTTTGTCTCTAGATCGAGATCTTAACCTTCTTCTTCTAGACCTAGACCGAGATCTTTGCCTGTGAGCACGGGATCGAGACCTTCTATCTCTAGTTCTAGATCTCCGCCTATTTTTCGATCGTGACCTCCTGTCTTTAGACCTCGAGCCATATCTTCTTTTGGACCTCGACCTCATGTCTCTAGAGAGTCTCCTAGAACGCGACAGTGCATTTCTTCGTGATTGAGATCTCCTTTCCCTTGATCTTCTTTCGCGAGACCTTCTCAATTTACTACTTTTTTCTTTAGATCTAGATTTGCAAGAATTAGATCTACTTCTTTTGTCTCTGGACCTTCTCTTTTCTTTGGACCTGCTGCGTCTGGTTTTCGATCTGGATCTTTTATCCCTCGATCGTGATCTCCTGAAACTTCTTGAATTTTTATCTTTTGATCTAGATTTCCTGGACTTAGATCGATCGTTTGATTTAGACCTTTTGGAAGATGATCTACCCCTTCTTGATCTAGATTTAGATCTTTTATCAGTATATTTTTTATCTTTAGATACAGACCTTTTGCTTAGGGACCTCGATCTGCTTCTGGAAGATGATCGGGATGATAGCCTCCCCTTTTTTACGTCATTCTCTTTCTTAAGTGTATTCGAAGTATCACTTAATTTAGACTCATTCTTTATAATTCTTTCACTTTTCGAAATTTCAATTTTGACATCATCACTAGTTCCTGTATTATCTTTAGATGAAACAGGGTTTTTTTCAGGTGATTGCAATGACGTATTTCCTTCCATGTGATAAGACTGAGAAATTGCACTTTCCAGAGGACTTGGAATTGAAGATAACTCGTGAGAAATTGATGACTCCATATTTTTGGTTTTTAAACCTGAACTAATAGTGCCAACATTTATGGTTCGCTTTTCCTTGTCTGGAGAAATAATAGAAGTAACAACTTCTTGTTTTTTCTCAACAAATTTTGTAAGTGAAGACACTGCCTTATTATTTACCACTGGAGCAATGCTGTAGTCTTTCTTTGTTGACCCTATATGTTTAAGAGAATCAGAGCCAGGTGTAATAGATGATTTATTACCCATATTAGGGACTTGAGCTGATTTTGAGCCTTCTGCCTTAGCTTTATTTATTACTACGTCCTCTTCTGAAGATTTGTCTTCTTCAAAATCCAACTTTTCATCTTCTGTTTCTAATTTTTCATAATCATCATAAAGGTCATGTTTCTGTGGTTCCTTCCTGGGGGATATACTCGGCACATCTGTTTTACTCAAAGGTTCTCCAGGTAATTGGCTTGAATCGGAATTAAATTTTCCTTTAATAGATTTTAGTGAAGGCGATTCCTCACTTTTGTGACTGCACACATTAGCTTCATGTGGGGTCGAGCTTGAGTTTGAAATCTCAGTATTTTCTTTTCTTAACGAACATGAACCTCCTTTTTTACCTTTCGAAGAACCATGATTTTCGTCAGAATCTGAATCATATTTTTCCAATAAAAGTTTTGCTTTGGGAACTTCATTTTCAGAATCTGTAATATTGTCCTCAACGATTTTATGGTCTGTTGTCGACTCACTATCTGATGCATATGACAACCTTTTAACTTTAGAAATTGAACTCAGTTTTGGTGAACTCTCTTCATTGCTCTGAGTTTCCTCCTTTATATTAAAAAATCCTTTGGATTTTGACAATCTTTCTTTAATTCTTTTCTTTAACTCTGAAGCATTTTTTTCACTTTCTGATTTATCAGAATCATACTTTTTATTATGTGAATCAAATTTCAAATTACTTTCAGTTTTAGAAGCAGCAGAATATCTGTTAACATTTTTAATACTTTCTGAGCCAGAAGAATCACTGCTTGACTTATCTTGAGAAAATATTTGTTTCCTTAGAGCAGTATCAGATCGCTCTCCTTCGGATCCAGAAATGTGACCGACTTGCAATCCCCCATCAGATTCTGAATCATCAGTTTCTATTGACAATTTACCCAGAGATTTTTTCTCCCTAGGATTTTTAATAATTTCTGTAACACGTTCTTTAACAGAAAACTTGGATTTAGAAGGAGAATCAAAAGAAACAGGAGACTTAGCAGAATGTTTATTTTCTTTTTGTTTCATGATCTTTTCATCTTTGCTATTCAAAATTGTGTTCGCAATGGAAACATTTTTATTATCAGATGAAGAACTTTTTTCCTTATTCCTATTCAAATTATTAGATTTTGTTTCACTTTTTTCACCCTTTATATTCTTCTTAGATTCTTTCTCATCAGAATCAGTGGTAGAATCTGAAGAATCACTTATTTTCTTTTTCTTCTCACTTTTACCTTTTAAACTAGATTGAGATTTACTTATAATTCTCTTATTCAAAGAATCACTTTTTTCCTTAGGTAACTTCTTGCTTTTGTCTTCTTTATTATCAGAGGGCTTTCTGGAACTATCATGTTTGACTTTTTTATCTTTGTCAGACTTTTCAGAATCAGAATCGCTGGTGTCAGATCCAGAACTTTGATCATCCGAACTTGAATCTACTTTTGTACGACTAAGAGCCAATAATCGTGAATTAATGTCTTTAGGCTTAGACTTCTTTTTTTTATACTTTTTCTCCATCGCTTTTTTAGCCTTTTTAAGTTTCTGCTTAGAGTCATTATCTTCTGAATGTGACTTCCTTTTAGAAGGTGAAGATGATTTTGAAGCAGATCTCCTGTTTATATCTTTTGTATCGTGTGACCTAGACCTTCTTGACTTTCTGTCTTTTGATCTGGACCTCCTTCCACGTGATGAAGAGCGCCTGCCTTTCGAATGAGATCTCAGGTTTCTAGATTTCGATCTTTTTCTTGGAGTCTTCGACCTCGGCTTCCTCGAAGAAGATCTTTTTGTGGCTGGAGAGCGTGATTTCCTAAACGATCTGGAGCGCCTTCTAGCTAATCTTGAAACCTCACGCCTTGACACAGAAGCCCTGCTTCTTGATTTTGATCTTAAAATTTTAGGCCTGGTGACCGGCCTGTTTTGTGACAAAGATCTTCTATTCCTGGACCTTGATCTCCGAGAACGTGAATTTCTTTCTCCTGATATAGATTTCTTTGTTCTTGATCTTCCTCTCTTTGATGAAAATCTTTCATCAGATTTTGATCTTCTTCTTACTGACCTCGATCTCCTTTTGGACAATGATCTAACTCTAGAACGGGAGCCCTTTGAGCTAGATCTTTTTCTTCTTTTTCGGGAAAGAGATCTCTCAGATCTTGACTTCAAAGAGCCCTTTCTAGTAGGTGATGAGTTTGAGCTAGAGCTACTAGATAAACTGGAATCAAGAGTTTTAGCAGTTTTATTCAAAGAACCCAATTTAATTTTTGCAGTTTTTTCTGAACCTTTGTTGTTATCTCGAGATTTCAAATGGACCTTTTTAGATTCCACTGGAGAATCATCTTCTGAACTACTAACAGATATCCTTCGCTCCCTCAGTTGACGCCTCTTTTTCTTCTTTCTTTTTTTCTTTCCTTCAGATTGATCTTCTGAACTATCACTATCAGAATTACTTTTCTTTGTTTTTGACTTTTCTAATGATTCATTTGACAGGGGCTCTTCTTTTATTCGAACTCCATTAGTTTCTGATACATTTTCTTTATTTTCAGAATTGTCTCGTGATTTTGTAGGAGAAGAATCATGTTTGTGGTGCTTCCGAACCTTCTCTGCAGACTTTGCCCTGTAATAGATGAATTATAATTATTTTAACAAATGTATTCAAAAAAATTAATGTGCTAAGTTGTACATTAAAGATTTAAATGTTGGCGTCTAATTATAAATAACAAAGATTTCTGGGAAGGGTTATCTATAGGTTAACATGCCCAGGATAGGGCTGACGCCTTTTCTTTTTTTGAAAGAAAAGCCACCACCCCTAGTGAAAATCGAACTCACAACCCAAGGCAACAACACACAATAGATGGTATTGCGACTCTCCTAACAGTCACAAATACTTTTTTACTGACTCAAATGAAATCAATAAAACAAACAATTAATGATTTTATCATTTATAAAATATGCAACAAGTATTAATATTTAAAAAAAAAAAGAAAAAAAAAAAAAGAGTACTTACCTTTTACTACATTTCTTATGGTGGTGATGATGGTGGTGTTTATGTTTTTTCTTTTCATCGTTAGCAGACAGTTGTACCTCACTTTCTAAAAAAAATAAGAAATATGTTATCAGACAATTTTTACATTGGATTTTGGTATATAGGAAGCTTTAAAATTTATAGGAACATTTTGTTATATTGAGGCAAAATTTATTTGTACATTATAACCCATTTTCCCACCAAAATGATCTGAACTTCCTTAACACTACACTGCTGCAAACTGACAAAGACGCTCTCCCCAGGGTGCTCCCACACTGGTGTGGTCTGTTGAAGATGCTCTCCCTACATTTTTCCTGCACTGGTTTGAGCAGACAAAGACGCTCACCCATAAAGCTTAATGGGCTAAAAGGTTGTATGTTCTTTCTTAACCTTTTCTCTACTGTTGACTGCTCCGGAAGTCGAGAGCGGCTGGGCCCTGGTGTATTGTTGACTTGTCTAGCAGTCGAGAGCTCCTCATATTGCTTGCCGTCTTTCTCTTCTCATTTCTCGACATTAGAGCTATCTAGCATACTTCTAGTATTACTGTCAGTCACTAGAGGGTATTTGAATTATGTTTTTGGCCGTGTGAGCTATTCTGGCTTATTGTAACCCTCTCAGCCTTGTCAAATTATCATAAGTTCTTATACTTCTGTCCATCCCCAAAAGCATATTTAATGAAATATTGAGTGTAAATTTCACTTTTTTATTATTCATAACATACAGTATAAATGATAAACAGAAATACTTTTTTTTTTTTTTTTTTTTTTTACACACACAAAATATAACTTTTTTATAATTTTCTTTTAAGTAAAGTTATTCAACTTAAAAATCATTCAAACTCTGAAAAATTAAGGACAAATAAAAAATAATAATGATAGTAAACAAAACAAAAAACAGAATTATAAAAGACGAGTTTTAATTTGTCGAAGAGATCACTCAAAGACTAGGCACTATGAGAGTGAGTGGCATCTTTCTTGATAAGGTGTGGTAAAAAGTAAATAAAAAATCAAATAAAGTTTTCTTACAATTTGAAATGTTAAGAGAGGAAATTATATGAAAGTGTTAAGGCACGTAGAGAGGAGGGCAAGAAAACTTTGTAACTGAGGCCCGGCCAGGTAGAGATTACCATTCTGTAGGTTTCCCCGATTCAAATTTAATTTTATTCTTTTTTTAAATGTATCTGTTAAACATTAAATGTTTGCTGTTAATTGATACAGGGATGAGGTTCGCTCAGTGGTAGAGCACTGGTCTCAAGCACTAAAGATTTTTATCTTCGAGTGTCTTCGTTCGAGGGTTAAATTTGGCCTCCCTGGCCGTCCCTAAAAAAAAATCAGTCCCGTAACAGGCCACAAGGGCCCAGAGGGGCAGATACTGTAGAGGTATCTGATTCTTGACCGTACGGCTAGGGAGATAGTGTGGTCAACACTATGCTCCGGCCGCCTGATTTTCCCCTTGGCTGTTTCGACTGCTAGAGTCATTAGCACCCAAGGTACCCATTATTAATTAAATTAATTAAAGGCTGGGTGAGCCTAGGGACGATCTGGGACCCCAAAACCAACCCTCGAACGGCAGCACTAGAAGAAAAAATCTTTAGTGAGCGCTCGGGTTTTGAACCTGGTCCTCCAGTTCATTAGTCGAGTGCTCTACCACTGAGCTAACCTCGCCCCCTTGGCCGTCCCTAAGCCAACCCTTAAATAATTTATCAACGGGGTACCTCCACTGTACTGACCACATTCTCTCCCTAGTGTACGGTATGGTCATGAATCAGATACCTCTATAGTATCTGCCCCTCAGGGCCCTCGTGGCCTGTTACGAGACAGATTTTTTTTGCTTATTGATACAAATGTTTATGTGACAAGGGTGATTCCAAACATAAATTTTTAGAATAACAAAGCATACTATCGGTGTGTTAGCTTCGTGAACCTGGCCGATTATTAATTATTCCTCTTCATCTTCGTACTTCTTAGCCAAGTAGACAAATTTTGTGTATATTTTTAAGTTAATTAACTTAATTGTATTTTATGCACTCACGTTTGCTGTTTCCGTGTTCTAATTATTCAGTTCTAGTAAATTTTAAATCAGTATGAAGTGCTTTGTATGCTTCAATGGCTATACATAAACAATGCCTGTGCTCATTGTCATTCTTAAATATTTTCTGTGAAACAGCATTTTGTTATCAATAGAATATTGTGTTAATGTGCTGGATATTGTTGCAATATTGTGTTATATTTAAGTTATGCTGCCTTTGGATGAGTACATATTGTCAATATATGCACTCACTTAAAGTAATACGGTTTCCTATTCAAACACACTGTTTGTTTCTTCGTGTAAGAATAGGAAACAGTGTATGAGATGTCAATAGCCAATCGTTTGGTGGTTGTTTCTCTTCAATGAAGTCTGTGGTTAGTTGGTGAGAATGGTGAGAGCCATTTACAAAATAAGTATTAGTCAATGGCTGTAGGTCATAATGGTTGCTTGAGTGGTTTGAATGTGAGTTGTTTAGTTTAAAAGATTACCGTCATTTGGGGTGAGTTCGGACACATTTTCGAGGTTTTCTCATAATTAAAAAAGACAGAATTTTTGTAAAAATCTGGAAAAATTAATTTATGAACCCTTAACATTCCTCTATCGAATAGTGTATTTTGTTTTTTGAATATCTCAAAAATTTTCAATTTTTCTTATAGCTAAAATGTGTCCGAACTCACCCCTACGTGTGGGGTGAGTTCGGACAGCCTTTAATTTCTGTAAAAATCTTAACTTAACCTATAGTTGGAGTGAGCTCGGTCATAATTGACGATATTCTAAAGAGAAATATTTTCTATAATATTTTTTAGATTTAAATATTCTTTAACTTTTTCCTTGTCAACTTCTGCTCTACCCCTTTTGATGCTTTGTGCAAGAAGTTCCGTTAATGGCTGATTCCTTTACATAAAGCCGTCAAACCATTCCAGTCTGGCTTGTTGACTTAAAATCTTGCGATTTTTTTCCTGACCATCCAAATATGTTTTTACGATTTGGCGAATATCTCAATCGAGTTAATGGAAAGTCCCATTCAGCTGCAGCTTAAATTCCCTTAGATATTTTTTTTTCTTCTTGACTCAATTTTGTTTGGCCGCCACTTTTTTTTGGTGTGCATTCCTCTAACTTTATCATTTAAAGTCGATGTAGGTATTTCGTTGTACATCGAAATACCTAAATCGATTCGCTGCCTCTTTCAGAGTCTTCTTCTTTGTTTTGACATCGTCAACCAAATTTTTCAAAGCCTCTTTGGAATAAATACTGTTTTCCTTTAAGCCAAAAGGACGTGGGTATAATTGATACATGTCCGAACTCACCCCATGGTATGCGAGTTTTTTACTTAACGAAGAAAAATAAAGCTTTTGAACCAAAAAAATTAATACATTTATTTATGTATCATTAGCCGCCAACATGTAAACCTACTATAAAATATGAAAAATTAGGGTTTAATTACTTCTAGAGCCTCTACACAGACGTTTGTTTCTAGCATTTCGAAAATCATGGAAATTACAACTAACATTAAAATATTCGTTACTCACTTCAAAGTGTTCTCAGGGCGATTTCGCCTTACCTACATGGGAAACATACAATATCGATAGTATTTGTCATGCCAATTATGACCCTAATGAAAAAGTTTGCTCCAGGTCACGTGATTTCTGCGCCATGCACTATTGTCCGAACTCGTACTACCTGTCCGAACTCACCCCAAAATACGGTACTTCTATGACGAAGGTGTAAGTGACAACAAATTAAAATGACGTTACAAAGACAATTCAATTTATTTCTTCATGTTTTAGAGCAAATGCAGGGCCATTAAATTTTAGAGAACCAGCCTTTTAAAATAACACATGTCAGATAACTTGCACTTTCCAGCAGTGCAAAAGGTATACTACATCCCTATTTAAAATGTTAAGAACAGGCAAACATAATATAGTTTTACAAAAAAAAAAGTATTAAAAGACTGAATATCCACCCTCGAAAAAGCTCTTTTTGGCCGTATAACTTTTCAACGATAAACCCAAAAATTAAATACAGATTAGAGGTTTGTAAAGCATTACATTACCTTCAATTATATATGTTACTTTACTATTTTATGTATTTTCCTTCAAACGCTAAAACAATTTTAGTGTTCATCGTGAAATCTGGCAAAAGCTGTCGACCAATGAATCTTTCAATTTCTCACCATTTCCAGTCAACGTATTGTCCGAAATATGCTTCATTATGTAAACATAATGAGTACTGGACGTATAAATAGCAGAGAATATAAAATTTTGAGCCCGCTGACCACACTTAATTAAAGATCTTGACCATTACATTGGCAATGGTTTTCCTAAGATCATGTGTGTACGTATATAACGTTTGAAAGAAAATACATAAAATAGTAAAGTAATATATATATATATATATATATATATATATATATATATATATATATATATATATTATTGAAGGGAATGTAATGCTGTAAAACCCTATAATCGGCATTTATTTTTTTTATTTATATAGACTAGTTAGGGTATTAATTGCCTAAAGAGTATGCCCCCGAATTAACTGAGGCCGGTTCAACGTCCTTCACAGGCTACAAAGCCCTGACTATGAAATAAAAACATTTAGCTACCGTCAAGGCTTGACAATTCATGGACGTGCCACGGCGTAAGCAGTTTTCAACTTATATCGGACCCCTCCTCTAGGCCAGGCCAGCTTTCAATGGGTACCTGCAAACGATAAAATCATCCTGCCTGTTACAGATCATTTCACGAAGGCCATCGATTTAGAATTGACAAAACTCAATCAGTTTCATTTTATTTATCCTTCTACCGTACACCTGCAGCTAGAAAAGTTATGGCCGTGCTATCTAGATTGCCAACCTTTCTGAACATCGACAGGGTGTCTACTACTATTGTGAAAGCCAATTTCGGGACTTTTTCGTGACATTTTAACGATTTGAAAAGCAAATTAAAAAGAAAATAATTTCAGTCAAAATGAAAAAGCCTTAACTATTGGCTTGAAATTGGCCCTGGGTACAGAATTGCAATATTTATAACTGCATATATTTAAAAAATGAATAATTGATTTGTGAATGCATACAAAAACGCGACAATTACGAATGTGCCGAAGTGCCGGGATTACGTTACACTCCAGTAAGAACTGAAATTTCGTGACTTAGTTTCAAAATTCATGACTTTTTAGTGATTTTCGTGCCCTACTTTCAATTTTGTGGCATTTTCATGACTTTTGTGACTTTTTCGTGTAGTAGACACCCTGATTTATGGAGTAGCGGGGATGAAGAAGAACATTTTTTTCAAAATAATTAAAGTGAGGCCGTCTAAAATAATGGAGTAAAACAATGCTGAACCATCAGTCCAGAAATAAAAATCTTGTTTAGTCTTCTTAGACTGAACAAGATATTTATTTCTGGACTGATTTATTTCTCATAATAATTTTCATTATGATGAGATGTAATGGATAATACATGGTGTCCTGAAAAACTGTAAATATATATATATATATATATATATATATATATATATATATATATATATATATATATATATATATATATATATATATATCTGTTATTAATCTCTACCATTCCAAAAACAATATTAACTCTACGAAGACAAGGTATAGTTGGGATTCGGCTAGGAGAAAAACGTCAGACTTTCAGAAAGAAATCTGTATTTGGACGTTTCGGCTGCACATTGGCAGCCTTCTTCAGCACTAGAGAATGCCTAGGGGGGAGGGAGGAAGACCTCGAGGACAACTTAGGTAACCATGGTTGAATGTATGCAACCATGGTTACCTAAGTTGCATTACATTCAACCATGGTTACCTAAGTTGTCCTCGAGGTCTTCCTCCCTCCCCCCTAGGCATTCTCTAGTGCTGAAGAAGGCTGCCAATGTGCAGCCGAAATGTCCAAATACAGATTTCTTCGTGAAAGTCTGACATTTTTCTCCTAGCCGAATCCCAACTATACCTTGTCTTCGTATCTCTACACAGCTAACTATTTCCATCTTCAATATTAAATCTATATAGGGCAGAAAATGATCAATAAAAAAAATCCACATCACATTAATTAAAAAAAATGATCTTACAATAAAGGTAGAAAACAACAAAATTTAAGAATTATTTATTAATTTAAAAATAAAAAATTACCATGACTAGAATCAGCTTTAGATTTAATAGCAGACTTTGAAGATTCCACACTACTTTCGTCAGTTATTTCACCTTCTTCATATTTTTCTGCTTTTAACTTTGCTTGCTCCTCAGCTACTTCCAAAACCTGACTGTTCTTCAAGTTCCCTATCTTAATAGGCATTTTTGGTTTATCTAAAAATCACATTTAAGTATAGTTTAAGATTAAAATATTGAGCTGTTATAAAAAATATGAAATGGCTTTAATTTAAAATTCAGCCACAAAGCATAACTTTAACCTAACTTATCAGATAAAAAAAAGTTTAACATATGATATATAACAAAAATGTGCATTGTTATAAACAAAAGCTGAGGTAATTTTAATGAAAAAAAAATAAATAACATTGCAAAACGACAAAAATAATAATATAATCATACCTAGAGGTTTTAAAAGCGGTTTCTTGATACTTTTATCATTTTCTTTCTCAAATACTTCTGCAATTTTCGTACTGGTAGTTTTTTTCAATTCAATATGTTGTTGAGCAATTGTTTCTATTTGAGATTTTTCACCATTCACAGGAGGAAGTGGTATATTCGAGGTATCACAGACATCAAAATTATGTAAATCATTGCTTAAAGGTACTTCAACTTTATTTTCTGCTTTCAATTCTGGCTTACTAGTATTATTTTCTATATTTGGCTTCTTTAGAGCATGCTTATCTTCCAGGTCACTAGTGGAAGAATCACTAGCTAGCTTTCTTTTCTTCTTTTTCTTGGACTTACTTTTATCATTCTGGCTGGATAAGTCACTTCCCTTCTTTTTATGTCTTTTGCATTTTTTCTTCTTCCTATGCTTATCTTTCTCCTCACTTTTGTGTTTCTTGTCTTTCTTGTGTTTTTTCTTACTTTTAATGTCTCTTGGACTCTTAGGTGATGCAGAAACATCAGTGTTTGTAGCAGGTTTATCACTTTTAAAGGAGTCAAATAACTCCGTTAAAATTTCATCAGAAGATTTGGTTACCTCAGTCATTTCTACCTTTTTTATATATATATATCACAAATTTCACTATCACATAATATATACAAATGCAAAACTAGAAACTTTTCGTTAATTATTTACACTATTCACACTTCACAGCTTCTAAATTGTTGATTATAACATTTTTCACGTTATGTCCATCGCTAAAAACACCAACTAAATCCCACAAAAATACGTAATTTCTTATTAGAGGATCCCAAATAATTGTTGGCATCTTAATTGTGTTAAAATTTAAAGGAAAATCTGTGCTCAAATACACAGGAATATTAAGACTCTCCGCACTCCAAAATAAAGCTCGTCCTGAGACACAAGCAAACAACCTAACCTAAACTAAATAATAAAACTTTAAAAAATTGACTACAAAAAAATTCTCTCTTTGGTATTTGACCTAAATATTTTATCTCTATTCATTGAATAAAAAAGGTAAACATTTGTAAAAAAAATGAACAGACCAAAATCCATAATTGCGAACACATAAATGTACAATTGATCTGCTTCCAATCGATTAAGTATATTTATCAGTAAAATTTGTAATAAGGCTCTTATAAAAGTAAAGTTTAAAATACTGGAATTTCTTTCGGAAATTCTTGTTATTTCTGGCGTTGAAAAAAAAATATAGAAACTAAATGAGATTATTGACAATTTATTCTGTAGCAAACCGCTTGAAGTCAACTACCAACATAAATCCCCAAGCTGCTCCAAGCCATGAATCAATATTACGGAATTATTTTAATCAATAGCGAATATGATATTTTTTTTTAGGTGCTCCTTAAGTAAATATACCTTTTTGTTTATCACTGTAAAAAAAAGAATCCTAAGAAAGTTGTATCATACAAAGTTTTCCTATAAGACATCGTTTTCAGGAAAATTACACTAAAGAATTTTTAAAAGTGTACATATCTATAAATATACATGGACGGTAATTGTTCAGTTTCTTCTTGAATTTGTTAGAAAAAAATCGTTAAATTAAGCAATTAAGGTTATCAATAATGTAAACAAAACATTGAGTAAAAAGTGCGGCTCTTTTCATTTTACAAATTTATTTAGACAAGTAACATTGTCATTTCAGCGTTTTTTTTCGGCGATCATGAAGTTGCTGAAGGAAGCCGTAATTGTATTCCAAATTCTAGTTATAATAATAGATAACTACAAAATCACATCGAGAATTATCTATTTATTTAAATGTTAACGTCCATTTATAATTAACTCTGAATTTTAGGACGGGTTATCTATAGGTTACCACCCTTATCTAGCCAAGGTAGGGCTGATGCCTTTTATTTTTTCCAAAGAAAATCCATTACCCCTAGTGGAAATAGAACTCAGAACGTTTGGCACGAAGCACATACGGCTTAGCACTCACGGCCACCGGGCCTCCATGGAGAATTAATTTTATTGTTTAAAAAGAAAAGTTACTATATGGCTTCTTCAGCATGTCAGTTTAAATAATTGTGCTAGTAAATTAGCGATATTTATCCCTAGGGCGTATACAAAGGGGGGCTGCCGCCCCCCCCCGTAATTGGTAAAAATGTGTCTTGAAAATAAATTAAATAGGATCATTTAGTTCAGAAAAAAAAATTTTGTTTGGGTGAATAGCGTTTTAACTGGCTAACTATTCCAAGTTATAGATTTTTAGTATTCCATACCCGCAAATGCTCTCAGCCCCCACCCCCCACGAAATTCTTCCAGCCCCCCCCCCCCTGAATTATTTTCTATATACGCTCATGATTACTCCAAGTTTACACTGCGGTGTAAGTGATCTTCCAAGTAGTCGTGGTCAGGATTCAGACGAAATCGAGCAGCAGCTTCAGCTCTCTCAAGGCTTTTCGAAACTGGCCACATCGAGGCAGGATTTAAAGGCTTAAGGGGTCAAGTTTTATTTTTGTTAAAGTTATTGATCATGGCATCAATTTGGTTTTTGGCTCTGTTCAGAGTGAGTGGCACGTCAGGTTGATCCAGCTCTGCCCCTGGCTTGGCTTTGGCATCGGCCTTTTTGTTCCCATGGATTCCTACATGGCACCCTGCAAGAATATGACCCAACCTGTCGAAAAGAATTCCACTAGTTTTTCCCGGCTTTGACGGCATTCGTGCAGTCAGTAGGTGCAATGCTGCCCAGCGCTGTTATCTCTGCCTGAGAGTCAACAAGGAAGACTACACTTCCTGGGACTAGGTTGTTGACTAGGAGTTGATCAGAAGCTTCGTATACAGCTATCAGATATTGTTTCCTCCGACTGCTGTTGAGCCCTCGAATAAATGACAGAACCATCCAGCTCCGGCTGCTCTGATCTCAGGGAGGTATGAGCCATCTGTGTAAAAGTGGATCCATCCATTCGGAGTATGTCGCAAGTGGATGGAATCTAGAGCGTATGACATCAGTTCAAGAGGAGTAGCATCGGTTTTGGATTTAAGATTTATTAAGTCAAACCGTCTGTTAGGCAGAAGAAAGCTGGTACTTAACGATCAGCACCTCTGCATGCTTTAGTGGCGAGGTTTAAATTTTGAGTCTCTGCGAAGTGTTCACGAATCCATTCCAGTAGTTTTGGTCCACTCTCTTAGCTGTTTCCTTGAATTTGTGTGTATATTTATGTCTGTGGCTGTCTAACGGCTCTATATCAGTTTGCAATTGCAAGGCAACTATAGGAGTCGACTTTGCTCCAGCAGTAATTAATTACAGGAGGGCATTGGTTTGAACTACATCATATTTGGCAAGGCTGGTTTTGCTTTCTAAGGTGACGATTTCGCTCCAATAATCAAGTACCGGGCGAACATATGTCTTGTAAGCCGTGGCCAATACGCAGCTCCCCACTTTGTAGAGATTAGCCCCTTTAAGAGGTTAACGCTTTTACGCCCCTTTTCAGCTGTTCTCAATGTGGGAGTTCCAGGACAGCTTGTTATCAAGGTTAATTCCAGGATACTTGGATAGAGATTCCTCCATATTTCAAGTCCACTACTAGAGGTCTGGTAGCCACAGAGAATAGCTCACACACTATTTTTTCAAAACTTACTTCCAAGTTCGCCCACCCTTCAAGGTTTAAGATTGCTTGATTTAATAATTCAACAAGGGCGGGTATTATACTGCCAGTGGCCCAAATAATGACATCATCGGCAAAGAAGAGGCATGTCACTCTTGGTTTCTTGGTTTTTCCACAGCTGACAGCTCCTGGTAGATCATCCACCATTACGTTAAACAGCAAGTAACTTAGCACAGCTCCTTATGGCATACCTTGGCGAAGCAACTTGTAGGGAGAGGTATCGTTGAAGAATTTGCAGCGGATGTTGCATTGTGAGAGAAAACTTTTTATCGAGTTTAATATGTTCCCGTTTACTCCCTGCCTCTCAAGCTTACGTTAAAGCATGCTTCTCTAGACCTTGTCGGAGGCAGCCTTGAAGTCAAGGCTATTGTGGGTTGTTTCCTGTGGAAACTATCTTTGACTGCTTGCGCAAATTTTACGACTTGGTCCATTGTAGATCTATGCTTGCGAAACCCAACCTAGCAGTCACTAATGGCTCCTTTAGATTCTAAAAATTCGCGTAATCTGCATTCTATCATCTTTTCGGCAACCTTACTGCACACACTTGTGAGTGAGATGGGACGGTAGCTACAGAAAATCAACATGAATACTTTTCCTCTCATATATTTTTAATAAACAGCTGGCTCAATAATTAATTTTAAGCCGTGTATGCACCAGGAGTGTTCTAACAACCAACCTAGCTAGTACAAACTTCTTTTTTTTTTTTTGACGTTTGTGAGTATTAATACGTAATGCCCAATCATTTGTTATGGGAGCGCTTTGTTTTCTTTTATTTTTTTTTTCGGCGCATCGACGTCCTGGTGCAGCGAGGAATTTTCTACAACGAGGCTATAGAGGAGAAAAGTCCTGCTGCCGATGGGAATCGCACCCACCAACCACGCATGAGAAACCAATGCGTTAGTTACTAGACCACGGGGAGACCCCATGGGTGCGCTTATGCAAAGTTCACGAATTGTTTCATTCGGTTTATTCTTGGGATCCCCAGAGACTCCCACATATCACATTTCTAGCAGGAGCTAAATTGGCTATTCTCTCTTTATCGTCGACAGTACTTCCTCAGTCCTTTACCAAGTAATTCAACCCCAAAGACCTTCTTATATTTTCCAACTCCTTAAATTTAAATCCTCTGTTCACTCCCATAACATGTGACCTCGTCCTTCCGATCTTTATATTCCTTCCCACCGTACTGCATTACTCGAAAAATCATTTGTAACCCGTGCCACCTCGCTATGGAATTACTTACCTCTATCTGTCCGCCATTCTGCCAACCTAGAAACCTTTAAATCCCGACTCTTCGAACACTTCTTATCCCTGCAAGTTTTACCCAATCCCTAATTTGTATACCAGCTATAGTACTTATAATTTTATAGAATAATTTTTTTTTTCACTAGTCTGTAAATTCAAAATTATTCCTATGGGACATTTGTCGCGGAATAAGAATAACAAATTTTTCATTTCATTACATATTTGAGAATTATTAAATAAAAATGTTAACATGAGTGGAGTGCTATTTGGTCTTCAAATTATGGAAATTCCCAAGAAAGGGAATGAATTTAGCTGGACTTTGTTTCCTTGCAAGTCATGTTTAGCTTCTACCCTCTTCTCTATCTATCCTCTTTGGTGTGCTCTATTGTTGATAACCTTACTCAGAGTAAGTTTCTTTGGTAACAGCTTCCCTCTGCATTTTATTATTTTGAATTGTTGTATTTCTGATGGATGCTGGATGAATATTCAGCCTACTTCAATGGTTGTTCTCCAAGTAAAGGAGTTTCATTCTTAAAAACACGAAAACAATTAGGTCAGATTGTTCATGCCACTATTTGAGAGAATAAAATGGAAGTGAAAAAAGAAAATATTAATAAATATTTCACTTGCATAGAATATCCTGGTGTTGTTAAAAATATTGATAGAATGATCAACACTCTCGGAGGAATTACTGAAATATCAAAAGTAAGGAAATTCATATTTTTAATAAGTCGTAGTTATTATTTTGACTGAGAAGAACATATTTTTAGAACTACATTTTGATTAATCTGCCAATATCAAAGGTTTTAAATATTTGCTCAAATACATTGTTTGTTTAATGATTCTATCGTTTTAAAAAAAAATATTTTTTTTTAACACATTTCTAAGGGTTGACAGATGCTGTCATCCTTAGCTTATGGGACTATTATTTATAACTAGATTGGGGGATTAGGTTTTTGTGATCCTATGAAATACAAAGCCTTCTTTATATTACATTAGTTTACATACATTCTCATTAGAAGTGATCACTTTTAATTTGTTGGAATCTATTATTATTCTAGGATTGAACAAACAATTGCTCTGCATAAGATATTTTTTTTAAGGCTTTTATTACGACTGATTTTTTAACATCATACGGAGACCCGGTAGCCGTGAGGGTTAAGGCGTGAGCTCTTTAACACTCCGTGCCAAAGGTTGTGGGTTCGATTCCCACTAAGGGCGGTGGCTTTTCTTTCGAAAAAAGAAAAGGCATCACCCCTATCCTGGCTAGAAAAGGGTGGTAACCTATAGATAACCCGTCCTAAAATTCGTAGTTAATAATAAATGGACGTTAAAATTTAAATAAATAACATAATACTAGACCCTGCTGTCTTAAGTATGTAAATTTTTTAATTTCACATCCTTTTTAAGTAAGTTCTCATAAGGGAAATTGAAACATCTTCCCAAGAGGAAAAAAAAATCTTTACTGATCGTCCTTAAGAGAATGGTTTGGTAAATAATATAGATATTTCTGAATGAAGGAATTTGACGATCAAGGTCAGAATTCTCAATTAAAGCAAATACTTATGATTGAGAAATTTATTTAATTACCACTGTTTTAGCCGTAATTTTATGCCATAATCAGAGCTGAGAAAAACATGAAACTGCAGAGGTGCTTGTTTTACTGTTTAATGGACTCCATCATAAAGATATCCACAACCTCCCTGATCCTTCCACAGAAACCAAACCCTCCCAGCCAGTAATCACTCTACAGTTCAGTTTGTTCCCTTACTAAATATCCGTTGTATTTTTTTTTTTTTTTTTTTTTTGGTCTCCTCTTAGGTATATCACGATAGCATCCAATAATAATCCGGACAAGAGAATCCGGGAAGTAAATTTTGTAGATCTTCCTCTTTGAAAAACTCGTTAACAGTATCTGTGAACATTAATGATTAGTAACTAAATTTAGAAACCATATTTGACACCGTATTTTGTTAGTAATAAATTCATCAAAATATTGAAAGACTCAATTAGTTTAGGGACTCTTTTGACACTAGTAATTTTTTTTTCAACTATAACTTCTATTTTTTTATAAACTATTTTGAAAACTAAATTATCCTTTTATTAGAAGAATTGATGTACCTGGAAATACTCATATGTTTTGTTGAATCAAATATTTCTTTTATGTCTACTCTTTCCTTCAGGTTTGTGGAAAGAAAAACAGACGACTGGAGCTAAGATTTCGTCCTGATGATGTTTTCTGCAAACCAGCTTGTGGTGATCGATATGAAACTAATGGCATTCTTCTGAAAGTGAAAACTGTTAAAAATAAAAATAAAAACGGTGATAGTAAACCTATTATTAAAAGTTGTCATATTCTTGGACGTGTCATAACTTCGTTTAAATTTAAAAGTAAGTAATACATCATTACTTATAGAATTAAAATTATATATTATATTTTACACATATAAATAGAAATATGTTTTATTTTAGTCCCCATCACTGGGGGTTTTTCCAATATTCAGGTTATTTTTCCCATGATGTCTATTTGAATGTACAGTATTTCTCGCTGAGATTCAACCTCAAGTGTCCAATCTTTGTTCGGTTACTTCTAAATAGGTTGCTCTTCACTGTGTTCGTTCCAAAACTGGGTGCCCATTGGCTTGTCTATTGCCCTGTCTTAACCAAACATTTGATTATTTTGAACATAGACTATTGAAAACTTAGATCAAATATAATAAATCAGATAAAATAATTGCTTCTTTTTAAATTAATAGTGGCTTATTATCGATATAAATATTATTTTTATAATTGGTGGTGAGTTTGGCTCAGTGGTAGAGCACTCAACTCATGCTCTGAAGGACCTGAGTTCTCGCATTGACAAATTGTATTTTCTAATGTTGTCGAGTCCCTGGCTGACCCAGCCTTTAATGGGTGCCTGCAAAGGGAGAAATGAGGTGGCGGGAGCATAGTACTATTTACAATATTTTCTTATGGTCAAGAATCAGATATCTCTACATTATATGCCAGTCTGAGATAGTACTGACTTATATTATTAATTCTAGTAATTATTAATTGTATTTATTGCCTTGAATTATTATTATGTGACTCTTGTACTACACAAGAAGAAATAAGTTGTATTTAATGCTGCTCAGTTTGAAAGCATAAACTTAATCTTGTTTTGAGGATCTGACGTTACAGGATATTTTTTCTTATGTATATATCCAGAGTATAAATATTGACTTTGAGCTGCCTTTGGTCTTGATCCTGGATCTATTGTGATTTGTCCACCTCCCTTCTTGTTCATTCCCTCCTCACATAAAGCAGCTTGAGCTAGGTGGGAGTAGCCTCAGCTATTTTGTTGTGGGGGGGGATACCAAAAAGCATCATCCCTCATCATCATGCCTCAAATTCTCAAAGTACATCTGCTGTAACGTTATCTCCTCTTCAGCGCCACCTACAAATAGAGTCCTCTATTAGTCCCATTGATGTTTCCCTAAGCAGGCTATACACGCCATTCTACCAACCTAGAAACCTTTCATTTCTACCAACCCCATTTCATTTCACACGGTCAGGCAACCTGTCAGTTTGGCCTGAACAGTTCGCCGGAAATCCGGTCGCCTGAATGTGTACATATTCTGGTCGGCCTGTCAGTTAAGAGTGTTCAGGCGGCCGGAGGAAAATCCATCATCCGTCCGGCCTGACGAATTCAAAGGCAAGCCTGAATATGTGTATGTTTTGGCTGCCAGCTATCACATTCAGGTGACCAGCTTTCCGGCGAACTGACAGGCCTGCCTGACCGTGTATAGCCTGCTTTAGTGGGCCAAATCGTGTAAGGAATCCCACTGTCTTAGATATATCCTTGCCAGTTAGAGGTATTATTTTGCCTTTTTCTTTGGCAAACTGACAAGGAGCTTTACCTGTCTTATGTTCAGCCTAGCATTCCTCTGCTTGCATGTTAATCATCACAGGATCATAAATGTAAAAAATGTTATACTTCATGAAATTAAGTGTTTAAATTTGTTTTCTTGATTAATCTGTGCTTAAATTTAGAAATCTTTTTCACTTACAAAGTAAATAAAATTATTATATTGAGCACTAGTAAAACTATTGGAATTCTATGTTTTTGACAGTGATATTTAATAATTTAACCTTGTCTGTCACATTGTTTTAGGTATTTGCGATTTTCAATATTTGCCTATGCTGAAAAATGAAAGTGGAAAGATGGAGAATATATGTGACACAGTGCTTCCGTCAGAAATTGATGGGTCTAAACTTAAAACATGGCTTGAAACTCCGGCTAGCTACTTTCTTCCACCTGCTGCTTTCTCTCGAATAGATACTCAATCATTAAATGTGATTTTACTTTTGTTTTCTATTAGTTATTTGAGAAATAAGATATGACTACAAATATTTATTTTGATTACCCATTGATTATGATTTTTTAGAGTTACATGTTCCGTCGAGATGCAAAGGAGGGATCAGATAATGCTCCTGGACCGCTCATAGGACGTACCAGGAAGCGTCGTTCAGGGCATGCAATATTTGTTTCTTTTAATATTCCCAAAATACCTACTAAACCTCGTGAAAAGGCTATAAAATTCCTAGAGGTAAAGTTTTTAAGTGGACAACCATTGGAAAAAGTTAAAAAGGTATGGAATACAATATTAATGTTCAGGGCGTCTAGATGCTAGTTTTTTTGTCAAAAGAGGAATTTGTATTGGGTCAGCCAGAAAATTGTGCGTTATTGTTATCTTTGTTTTGCACATTGTTATTATTATTTTACAGAGTGCATTGATTGTATTGCTGATCCTCTGCATAATCCTTTGCTTAACATGCTTTCAAATAATTAAAAGGGTCTTCAAAAATAATTCAGTACATTTTTATTCTGTGCATGTTTCTCTTTTTTGCTTTAAAAAATTGAGTCTACAGCTCAGCATTATGTCAAACTATCGAATATGAAAATTGGAGCAAACTAGCAAAAAAACATTCTTGATACATTGACGAAGTAATATATTGAAAAACGGTGTTATTAGTTACTTTACTTAAGGCATTAAAGGCTATTCTAAAAGGGGTTAGAGTTCTGACAATTTGCGACAGACTGTATCATCCACAATCCAAGAGCAAAGTCTCGAATCTGAAAAACGAGATTTTTCATATTCGATAGTTTAAAAGGACAAAAGGTAGTTGAACAGGATAAAGTCCCCCTAGTGGGAGATAGCGCTCCTCGCGGCGGCTTTGGGAATCTACGTCTGGCGGGCTAATTCTAATGAAACGGAGTTTAAAGTAAACCCTCCTTTCCAATAGAATGATTTACTTCATTTTTAAAACACTTCTTTCTCATAAGTTACCCACGTCTTATACCGTGTTTCGTTACAATACAGCAGAAATTACGACCGGTATGAGTATACTTTAGGTCCGGAGTGAACCCCCCTTCCAAATAATCCGATTTAGTTTATTTTTCTCTGTTGATTACCACCACCAATACCGAGTTTCTTTGAAATGTAACAAAAATTACGGCTGGTAGTGGCAAATTGGTAATGTGGGTCCGGAGTAAACCCCCCCCTCCTAAAGAACCGATTTAGTTTATTTTTTCAACTTATTTCTCTCTTTAGATCAACATAACAATTACCGAGTTTCGTTGAAATACAACAAAAACTACGGCTGGCATGGTCAAATTAGTGTTTTGGGTTCAGGGTAACCCCCCCCCCCCCTCCCGGTGGACCGATTTTGGTGGTTAACAAACTCGTTCAATCGTTTGCTAATTAAACGCTATATACCACATTTCCTGAAGAAAAAACAAAAACTCTGGCCACTATCGTGTTAACAGACACACACACACATATATATATATATATATATATATATATATATATATATATATATATATATATTGTAGTGATATCCCAACTATCATAAAACAATATCTTACTACTTCGTAGTAATATGAAATGATAACATAACATTTCCTTCCTCCTAAAATCAAGAAGGCATCTGCATGCCGGGAGATCGTCAGTTGTTTTTCCAGTGAGAAGAGTTTTGCTCAGAATTTGGTGGCTAACAGTGACCAGATTGTTGGAATTTCATTGGGATCTGTTGTGACCTGTGGATGTAAGTTAATTCTTGTTACATCGTATACATTTATTATTAATTCGTTGTAGTAAGGTGCGTATAGCTGTTTGATAATTGGAGATAACTCTAATTTGTATATATGAAACCCAGAACGACCCGTTTTAAATAAATAAATTCAATTTCATTTTATTATAATTCCATCAAATAAAATATCACAACTACCTAATTGACGCACCAACGTGTGGCTACATTAATGAATTTTCATAACAAATTGGCGTCCAACTCGTGGCTATGCAAATTAGAGAATTTGTTTTAAAAAAATAAATTAAAAATATAGGGTTTGTTATTAATTTAAATTGGGGAAATATGAACAGAGAAGAATCGCCAGTATTTCGAGGGTTTCAAGATTCCAATGAAACAGAAGGGCGAAATAAATGACGCCAACTTTTCCCAGGAAAACGAGAATTAGTTTATTTTTTTAAGAAAACGAGAATTAGTTTATTCTAGAAGCGTAATTCTACCCGTTACCGTTAGCAACGAGGCGAAAAGGAAAATGGCGGACAATCCGAAGTTATGGAAGGGATACTGAAATTATTAAACAGATTCGACGAATTCAAATTAGAATATACCAAAAGATTCAACGAATTCCAATTAGAAAATATCAAAAAACTCGACTAATTAAATGATTCAATCCTTAATATAGAATATAAAATAAATGGTAATAATGAGTGAGAGCTGCCCAGAGCCCGATCTACATGAAACTTCGTATAATTACTCATTTTGACCTAATTAAGAAGATAAAATTAAAAGTAACTCGCGGTCAGGCCTAGAACAGTATTTATTAAGCACTAAAGTTGACTGATATATAGGCTATAAACGAGTTTTATCATAACATTACGAGCTGTATCATAACAATGGGGAAAACAATTAGTCGTTTGTGATATTTTTTTTCACGTTTTTATTCATAATTGGGTTGAATTGAATAAGTATACGAAGTTTTAGGAAAATCGGAGTTAGGTCAATTCTGGCTCTCCTAATTTGACATTACCGCGCATGCGCGTGTTTACAAATACGTCGTTTACACCAGCTTTTAACCTGTATAACACTCAACTTTAGTGCTTAATAAGTACTGTTCTAGGCCTGACCGCGAGTGATTTTTAATTTTTTTCTTCTTAATTATGTCAAAATGAATAAGTATACGAAGTTTCATGAAGATCGGGCTCTGGGCAGCTCTCACTCATTATTACCCATAACAAAAATTTCCTTCCTCCTAAAATCAAGAAGGCATCTGCATGCCTGGAGATCGGGAGATCGTCAGTTGTTTTTTCAGTGAGGAGAGTTTTGCTCAGAATTTGGTGGCTAACAGTGACTAGATTGTTGGAATTTCATTGGGATCTATTGTGACCTGTGGATGTAAGTTAATTCTTGTTATATTGTATAAATTTAATATTAATTCGTTGTAGTAAGGTGCGTATAGCTGTTTGATAATTGGAGATAACTCTAATTTGTATATATGAAACCCAACATGACTCGTTTTAAATAAATAAATTCAATTTCATTTTATTATAATTCCATCAAATAAAAGTAACAAATTAAAATGTCATAACAAATTGACGCAACCAATGTGTGGCTACATTAATAAATTTTCATAACAATATATATAGATATGTATAAATTTTAATGGAGGTCATTTTCGGTGTCTACTAGGTAGGATCGATAAAGATTTAAAGAAATTTTTCAAAAATTCTGTCATGAGTGCAACTTCAATAGCTACTTTCCTTCGGAGGAGAGTGCTAAAAACAGTGTTGTAAAAAAAAACAAAGAACACAAAAAAAAATGGTTCCATTTTTAGAGTTTGGAGTTTACTCCACTACAATATTATATATAAAATTGATAATTGAGTGAGCACATCATTTCAAAGATATAAGAGTGAAGCTATTTATGTTTATTTTGTATTTATATTGGTAATTTTAAGTACATTCTTCAGAAAGCGGTGCAGATTAACTGCATCACTGAGGATTGTACTTAGTTATTCAGCTCCTGTGTGGTGGACTTCTTATTTACAACGGCAAAAAAGTCATTTATATTATATGGCAGGGAGAACCATATAAGTCTACGTTGTGAACCAAGACAAAACAGTTTTTTTTAAGCAAAAAGAAAAGTGTGTAAAGAAGTTAGAAATACTTTGGGGATATTCCAAGTCAAATCACCCAGGGGTGGACACCCAAGGTTGCCAGATTTTGATGAAAATTGGTGAGCATATACTAGTAATGGACATGAGTACAAATACCAAATTTTATGTAGTTATGTTCATTAGTTTCTGAAATGCAGCACTATAAAAATTCTTAAAAATGTGTAAAATACCATTGATCATACATCAGGCAACAATCTATACTTTTACAACTTTTGCTCTAAAACTCTTAATTTTAATGATAGGGAGTTAATTTTTTTTTTTTTTTTAATTTGTTCAACATTAAATTTTCAATGGAAATATATTGCTAGATATAAGATTTAGGGCCATAGGAATAGTTAAAAAAATTCTTAAATAACAAAATTGAGATTGATTCGAACGTTGATCTGCTTCCATAAATTGCTGAATAACATGAGTCTACCTCGAAGAACACCTAAACCCATTATATCACCAAAAACTAGATTAAAAATGCAACAAATTGGTGTAATAAAATTAGTGGGCTTTTGAGTTTTTAATAAGTTAAGAGTTGATCAAAGTTATACTATTAAAAAGTACATAAATCCACTATTAGACTGCCTCTATTAACTCTAAAAATACCCCAATAATACATAGAAAAGTACCATTATAATTTTTCTGGCTATTTGTATGATATTACTAACTAAAGTAAAACAAAAATATTAGTCTTGTTAATGTAGGGCCAAAATTAGAGTTTTATAATAAATTAAAAAAAAAGTCCGTCTCGCAGGACTGCATCATCTTAGCGCGGTTCCGTTCATATCCCTAGTCTAATTTGGAAAGATTAAAATAGAAGCAGTTATTATTTTGGTTCCACCAGTCTTTTTCTTAAAATTAATTATTATAATGGCGTGTCAACCCTTAAGGTCTCTAACGCCATTCCTGTGAGTAGTAAAGTCTTGAAAGGTCATGATTTACAATCTTACCTGGAAGGGTCTGCTACACTAGAAACGGACCCGCTAGTGACAAGGTCTTGGAATCTTGGAAATCTATATTTCTAACAATAAATTGTTTTTGTTATTTTACTTAACCAGTTTTATTGTCAAATACATTATCCAACTATAAGCAATTAAAAAATAACAAGAAATAAAACAGACAAAAAGAACCATTGGAATAAACGAAATCAATTAATTTAAAGCTTTTAGCACTTTTTTTGCCGATTGACATCGCCTAATTAAAACTTTCTTCAGAACCTTTTTTGGAGACCATTTAGTAAGCTTCCGAATGGTAATCTTCCGCTTCACAAGATTGTCAACGGTTTTCGAGATACTAATGAAATTATACAAAGTTACCAAAACTTTTTTTGTCTGTTTATAAAATATTTTATTCTAACCCTTCCTTTACTCTAAACATAACAAAAATTTCAACATATTAGTGTTGATGAAACTCGAACATGCAGAAAATGTTTCAACTGTATCCCATAATTCTAAGTACCAAAATCAAAGACAAAGAACCCTTCCTAGGAAGGACGCTAGGCAGTTGAAAAGCTATATATCTTGGAAATCCATATCTCTAACATTAAATTGTTTTTCATATTTTTCTTAACCTGTTTTATTTTCAAATACATTATCCAACAATAAGCAATTAAAAAATAACAAGGAATAAAAAACAGACAAACAGAACAGTTCGAATAAGCGAAATCAATTACTTTAAAGTTTTAAGCTCTTATTTCTCCGATTGACATCGCCTAATCAAAACTTTCATTAGAACCTTTTTTTTAGAGCATTTAATAAGCTTTCTAATGGTATTCTTCCGTTTACCAAGATTCTCAACCTTTTTCGGGATATTAAGGAAAGTATACAAAGTTACCAAAACTTTTTATGTCTGTTAATAAAATATTTTATTCTAACCCTTCCTAAACTCCAAACGTAACAAAAATTTCTACATATTAGTTTTAATGAAAGTAGAACATGCAGAAAATGTTTCAACTGAATCCCATGATTCTAAGTACCCAAACCAAAAACGGTATTCAAAAACTATTTTTCCAATTTTCTCGAAAACGGTTAAAGCTATCGCCTTGAAAATGGTTTCATTCTCAAGTCATGGCGTTAGGGTGCGTTTACATCTGACACTTCTCGCAGGAAATATATGTCAGGTGTCGGATAGATATTCTCTTTGAAGGTTTACATACTGACAGAAATAGCTAGACATTTATGTCATGGATATGTATAGGACAGTTCTGGATTTGTTCTAATTTGCGATAAATTCACCAAAAGCACAAATAATCAGTGTATACATCTGTTGGTATAGAAGTGTCGACACTTATAGTTTGTGATAGAAATATATATCTCAGACATAAATTGCTCATGGTTTCCACTAGTCGCAATTTCTATCTGATATAAATTTCCTGCAATAACTAGCAAGTGTAAACCCACCCTTACATTTGTATATTGCGTTCAGCAAAAGACTATGGATTTTATTAAAACCCAATTTCCCCACATCAACAAAGTAGAGTATTTTATAGATGGAGGTAGTGCCCAATAAAAACATTTTAAGAGCGTGATGAATTTGTGTCGTCACAAAACAGACTTCCAGTTGGATGCTTGTTGGTACGTCCATGCTACAAGACGTGGAAAAACAGTTTGTGATGGAACTGTAAAAAGAACAGTTACTAAGAAAAATCTTCAGAGTATTTACCAATCAACAGAAATTACAAATGCCACCAAATGTATTTGTATTTTAGTGGTCTCCTTTCCAAGATATCCTTCTTTTTTTAAAAGTGAAGTAGAAATTCCAAACATTAGAATTAAACTTGAAAGAAGATTTTCAAGTGGGAAAACCATTACAGGGACAAGACATTTCCATTTTTTCAGTCCACTATCAACTGATGAAATAATTGCAAAACGCACGAGTCTGGGTCCTGACATACGTATTCGACTGAATTTTATTAAGGTCATAGAAAGTTAAACAATTTTGTAGTGCTTAAAACCATGTCTTCATAATTATGCTGCCTGTGTTCAAGAAGAAAACTGGTGGATTGGACTGCTCAGCCAACTGAACAAGTTATAGTAGGATGTAATTAACAGTCAGTCTTATGTGTGGAAGGATACTTGCCGGGCTCTATCTCTTATGTTGCCCCCCCCCCCTCTGTTGTGTGATTTTGTCCTCTCTGTTAAATATGACTATCCAAATCTGACTTTTCTTAATTAATCCTGCAGACATTATTTCTCACATAAAGTGATTTTCTTTTCAATCTCCTTTTTTTTTTTTTTTTTTTTATTTATTTATTAAACTGTAATTTAGGCCCTACATTAACAAGACAAATATTTTTGTTTTACTTTAGTTAGTAATATCATACAAATAGCCAGAAAAATTATAATGGTACTTTTCTATGTATTATTGGGGTATTTTTAGAGTTAATAGAGGCAGTCTAATAGTGGATTTATGTACTTTTTAATAGTATAACTTTGATCAACTCTTAACTTATTAAAAACTCAAAAGCCCACTAATTTTAGTATACCAATTTGTTGCATTTTTAATCTAGTTTTTGGTGATATAATGGGTTTAGGTGTTCTTGGAGGTAGACTAATGTTATTCAGCAATTTATGGGAGCATATCAACGTTCGAATCAATCTCAATTTTGCTATTTAAGAATTTTTTTTAACTATTTCTATGGCTCTAAATCTTATATCTAGCAATATATTTCCATTGAAAATTTAATGCTGAACAAATTAAAAAAAAAAATTAACTCCCTATCATTAAATTTATCAGTTTTAGAGCAAAAGTTGTAAAAGTATAGATTTTTGCCTCATGTATGATCAATGATATTTTGCACATTTATAAAGAATTTTTATAGTGCTGCATTTCAGAAACCAATTAACATAACTACATAAAATTTGGTATTTGTACTCGTGTCCATTACTAGAATATACTCACCATGTTTCATCAAAATCTGGCAACCTTGGGTGTCGAAATGTATTTTGGCTGGATGATTTGGCTTGGAATGTCCCTTCGGTGTTCCAAAATGTGCTACATATTTTCTTAAGTATGAAAATTATTTTATAAGGGTTTGATGGATTTAGTTCTCTAAGTTGGGGGAAAAAAGAAACCCAAATCAAGCTTGAAAGTCAGTGAGTCAAAATAAAACCTGTGTTCATTAGTAATTATATTTTATTAATTCAATTTTATAATTATTATTTTAATGAAATTGGTTCTGTGTTTTTCAACGCACAATGTATATGTATATATATAATTTAATTTACTTCTTGTTAGTGTTTTGCAGAAAGACCAATTTGGTCCAAGTTGTCACTAATGTGTGTTACTTCATTCCAACATGACCAGTTGAAGTATCTCCTTCCCGCAGTGGCTTACTATTTTGTAACAGGACCATTTAGAGTTATGTGGGTTAAATTTGGTTACGATCCTAGGGAAGATCCTAATTCAAGAATATATCAAACATTGGACTACAGAATACGTGCTCCAGGTACTATTCTTTACTTTACGCCTTACAATATTGCTGTCTTCATATTCTCAAAAGACCCCCTCCATCATTATTCCTAAATCAAGTTTAGGTTAGTCAGTTAATGTAATGAAGATCAACATTCATCTAGAATGTGAAACATTTGGGAACGATTGGAAACTAAACTGGAATGGACACTTGCATGTGAAACTACCAAAATAGTGCTCTGTACTTAGCTGTAATGATGATCAGACCCATATTTAACTATGTAGCACTCTTGTAGCAACATTGGTGTAAACTGTTTTGTATCAGGGAAAATTTGACTGGCTTAAAAGATTGAGCTGTCTCCTGATAATTAGGGCCATGTTGTCTACTCCTACTAGGATGACACTGATCTGTTACCACCGATCAGGAAGTTTCATGTAATCATGGCAGGGCCATTCCAAGCCAAATCATCCAGGGGTCGACACCCAAGGTTGGCAGATTTTAATGAAACTTGGTGAGTATATTCTAGTAATGGACATGAGTACAAATATAAAATTTTATGTTGTTCTGTTCATTAGTTTCTGAAATGCAGCACTTTAAAAATTCTTTAAAATGTGCAAAATATCATTGATCATACATCTGGCAACAATCTATACTTTTACAACTTTTGCTCTAAAACTGTTCATTTTAATGATAGAGAGTTAATTTTTTTTTTTTTAATTTGTTCGGCATTAAATTGTCAATGGAAATATATTGCTAGATACAAGATTTAGAGCCATAGAAATAGTTTAAAAAATTCTTGAATAGCAAAATTGAGATTGATCTGAACATTGATATGCATCCATAAATTGCTTAATAACATGAGTCTACCTCCAAGAACACCTAAATCAATTATATCACCAAAAACTAGATTAAAAATGCAAAAAAATGGTGTAATAAAATTAGTGGGCTTTTGAGTTTTTAATAAGTTAAGAGTTGATCAAAGTTATACTATGAAAAAGTACATATATCCGCTATTAGACTGCCTCTATTAACTCTAAAAATACCCCAATAATACATAGAAAAGTACCATTATAATTTTGCTGGCTATTTGTATGATATTAATAACTAAAGTAAAACAAAAATATTGGTCTTGATAATGTAGGGCCTAAATTAGGGTTTTATAATAATAAAAAAAAAAATACGAGATTGAAATTAAAATCACTTTATGTCAGACAAATAATGTCTGAACCAGGATTAATTAAGAAAATTCAGATTTGGATAGTGATATTTATTTAACAGACAGGACATATTCACTTAACCGGATGGGGGGGGGGGCAACATAGTAGACAGAGGCCGCCAAGTATCCTTCCATACATAATACTGGCTGTTCAATACAGTCTCTGAAATTTTTAGTAGAACCTCTAATTTCTGTTTTATATCTCACCAACTAAGACAATGGATTTTATTAAAACCCAATTTCCACACATAAACAGAATAGAGTTTGTTACAGGGGGGTGTAGTGCCCAATACAAACATTTTAAGAGCATTATTAATTTGTATCATCACAAAACAGACTTCTAGATGGATGCTTGTGAGTTTTGCCATACTAAAAGTCATGGAAAAACAGTTTGTGATGAATTGGATTTTTAGTAGAGCCTCTAATTTACTTAAAGAGACTCATTAATAATTTCAATCAGTCATAAAATATGTTCAGAAGGAACAGGACAATCATCTTGTTGTTTAGGCCAGTAAAATGTTTTAGAAGGCCCATGTGGATGCATAAAAACAATTTTGTAGTTACCTTTTTCTTCGGTCAGTTGGCTGACCAGTCCAATCCACCAGTTGTCTTCATGAACACAGGCAGTAAAATGATGAATATACGGTTTTAAGCGCTGAAAAATTGTTTAACTTTCTATGCCTTTAATATAATTCCATCGAATACGTATGTCAGGATCCAGACTCGAGCATTTTGCTATTATTTCATCAGTTGATTGTGGACTGAAAAAATGAAAAAGTCATATCCCTGTAATGGTTTTCCCACTTGAAGATCTTTCTTTAACTTTAATTCAAATGTTTTGAATTTCTACTTCACTTAACCCTCCCTCGACCAGGTGGGGTCTAGGCGGACCCGTTGTACACTATTACCCTCTCCCTTAGTGGCACCGTATCTCTAGCTTCCTGCTCTTTGAGTAGTTTCCTAATCAGTAGTGGTCCAAAGAACAGCAATGTCAAATTTTTCATACATGATAGTCCACGCCTCAAATTGATTATGTTTTGTTGAAAAGCGGCTTTGGGGTCTGAGTGGACCTCACGTGGGCTTCCGTGATAAGTTTTTTTTTTATAAATATTTACATGTATTTTTTTTTCTTATTTCAGTAGTTTGCATCATGGTAGTATCTGGTATCAAGATAAAACTTAATTTGTTATAGCACATTACGACTATAAATGTAAGTGGGGCCCTGGTGGACCCCACGTGGGCGACAGTGTAACTCTCTCCCACATGGTCGACGGAGGATTAAAAAAAAAAAAAGGATATCTTAGAAAGGAGACCAATAAAATACAAATGCATTTGGTAGCATTTGTGATTTCTGTTGATTTGTAAATACTCTGAAGATATTTCTTAGTAACTGTTTTTTTTACAGTTTCACCAATTCCATCACAAACTGTTTTTCCATGACTTTTAGTATGGCAAGACCCACAAGCATCCATCTAGAAGTCTGTTTTGTGATTGCACAAATTCATAATGCTCTTAAAATGTTTGTATTGGGCACTACACCCCCCTGTAACAAACTCTATTCTGTTTATGTGTGGAAATTGGGTTATAATAAAATCCATTGTCTTAGATGGTGAGATATAAAACAGAAATTAGAGGTTCTACTAAAAATTTCAGAGACTGTATTGAACAGCCAGTATTATGTATGGAAGGATACTTGGCGGCCTCTGTCTACTATGTTGCCCCCCCCATCTGGTTAAGTGAATATGTCCTGTCTGTTAAATAAATATCACTATCCAAATCTGAATTTTCTTAATTAATCCTGGTTCAGACATTATTTGTCTGACATAAAGTGATTTTAATTTCAATCTCGTATTTTTTTTTATTATTATTATAAAACCCTAATTTAGGCCCTACATTATCAAGATGAATATTTTTGTTTTACTTTAGTTATTAATATCATACAAATAGCCAGCAAAATTATAATGGTACTTTTCTATGTATTATTGGGGTATTTTTAGAGTTAATAGAGGCAGTCTAATAGCGGATATATGTACTTTTTCATAGTATAACTTTGATCAACTCTTAACTTATTAAAAACTCAAAAGCCCACTAATTTTATTACACCATTTTTTTGCATTTTTAATCTAGTTTTTGGTGATATAATTGATTTAGGTGTTCTTGGAGGTAGGCTCATGTTATTAAGCAATTTATGGATGCATATCAATGTTCAGATCAATCTCAATTTTGCTATTCAAGAATTTTTTAAACTATTTCTATGGCTCTAAATCTTGTATCTAGCAATATATTTCCATTGACAATTTAATGCCGAACAAATTAAAAAAAAAAAAAATTAACTCTCTATCATTAAAATGAACAGTTTTAGAGCAAAAGTTGTAAAAGTATAGATTGTTGCCAGATGTATGATCAATGATATTTTGCACATTTTAAAGAATTTTTAAAGTGCTGCATTTCAGAAACTAATGAACAGAACAACATAAAATTTTGTATTTGTACTCATGTCCATTACTAGAATATACTCACCAAGTTTCATTAAAATCTGTCAACCTTGGGTGTCAAAATGCCTTTTGGCTGGATGATTTGGCCTGGAATGGCCCGGCAGATAGGGATGCACACATGCCTGCATAAGTCTTCAAGATGTTGAAGCCAGAATATGATGGTCGTGTGGTATCTTAATAAAACTATGTATTTTATAAGCAAATGTGTTTTATTTTTGCCGAAGTTTCATTCTAATGCAAGCCTTCATATGATCTGTTAAACCAAGAAGGACAGAGTTAATATTAATTTATATACAGATGAACTGAAAGGAAAACATTAAACATAGACAAAGATGAACGGTATCTGTGTTAAAATATGGTAAATCTGTATTAATCTAAGCTCTAGCTATAGCACACATTTATTATATGTACCATTCATCATCGTCTATGTATATGTTCCTTTCATTTCATCTGTTTATAAATTAGTGTTTGTTTGGAGGCCTGATGGCCATGAGTGTTAAGGCGTGAGCAATTAACACTCCATGGCAAGGGTCATGGGTTCGATTCCCACTAGGGGTGGTGGATTTTCTTTGGAAAAAAGAAAAGGCATCAGCCCAATCCTGGCTAGAAAAAGTCCGTCACGCAGGAGCTGCATAACTAAGCACTTTCCTCAGAATTTGGGTAGTGTAGACTGCTTTCCAGAACAATTTGCTTAAAATATCCTACATAAATAAAATAAAAACGTGAATAGTTCTCATTTTGTAATGAGTAACTGATCAATTATTAATTTGCATCCAGAATTATGTTTACACATGGTACCTACTACACTACGTAATAAATACAAAAATCCTCATATTATCGTATTTTGATCTAACGCAGGAACAGGATACAGTCACTCTAGTGGTAGAAAGCGCTCCTTGCGGCGGCTTTGTGAACCTACGACTGCCGGCTTTTCTATTCAAATATATTACAAATTAAACCCCCGCTTTCCGATTGACCGATTCAGCTCATTTTTACAACACTTCTTTCTCATGAGTTACCCACGACGTATACCGCGTTTCGTTTCAATACAGCAGAAATTACGACCGGTATGAGTATATTAGGAATTTGGGTCCGGAGTAAACCCCCCCTTCTAATGAACCGATTTAGTTTATTTTTACAACACATATTTACCTGTAGATTACCACTACGAATACCGAGTTTCGTCGAAATATACCAAAAATCACGGCTGGTAGTGGCGAATTGGTATTGTGGGTCCGGAGTAAACCCCCCCTTCTAATGAACCGATTTAGTTCATTTTTATATCTCACTTTTCTCTCTATATTACCACTAAGAATACCAAGTTTCGTTGAAATATAACAAATATTACGGCTGACATAGTCAAATAAGTGTTTTGGGTTCGGGGTAAACCCCCCCTTCCGGTGGACCGACTTTGGTGGTTAACGAACTCGTTCAATCGTTTGCTAATTGAATGCTATATACCAAGTTTCGTGACGAAAAAACAAAAACTCTGGCCGCTATCGTGTTAACAGACACATATATATATATATGCATATATATATATATATATATATATATATATATATATATATATATATATATATATATATATATAGATATATATAAATTTTAACGGGGGTCATTTTCGGTGTCTACTAGGTAGGATCGATAAAGATTTGAAGAAATTTTTCAAAAATTCCGTCATGAGTCCAACCTCAATAGCTAATTTCCTTCGGAGGAAAGTGCTAAAAGGTGGTAACCTATAGGTAACCCGTCCTAAAATTCTTTGTTAATAATAAATGGACGTTAACATTTAAATAAATAAATTAGTGTTAAGTATTTCCTCCTTGTTTTATAGTCCTGATGAAGGCTTGCATTTCAAATTGAAATGTTGGCAAAAATAAAACACCATTTTGTTAAAAAATGTATTTTTATACGATACCACACCACCGAACCCTGACTAAATCTATCTTTGCAACCCCAATGGCCAGCAATGTCCTCTCGGTGTTTTTTTTCTTTTTAAGATACATGGAATGCTAAGGTTATTAGCACGACACTATCGTTTTAAAAACCACTGAGTGCCTGTTTACTCAGACATCTTTGGTTACAAACAGGCAGACTTTTTGGCTAGATAGGGACCCCAAAGACTTTTTTTGTGGTCCTAAGCCTTAATGAAAAATATTGTTGGCCGTGACCAAAAGGCCATAATTTACTGGGCCCAGTTGAATTTGTCTGGAAATCTAAACTCAGAGATATTCCAAGTGTTTTCTCGACAAACTAGAAGAAAAGTAAACAAAGGTAGCACTTTCCCTTCACTAATAGGTAATGAAAGAATTGATTGCCTTTTACACAGAGCTTGACAGAATGAATGGACGTATGCGAATCTTTGGTATCTGATAAATTTATTAGGAAAATACAGAGTGGAGGATATTAAAGAGTGTTAGTTGCCACTGAGTGGCAAAAGAAAGAAGATTCCAGCACTTTGAATGTTTGGAAATTACACAGCCTTAAGCTCTCCCTATTTTGTCACCCAAAAAGATCAGAGGGTTCTCCAAAGACATTGGGCTTTAATAAATACCCCATTTTGGTAAATGTATTTTGAATTATTAAATTTAGGTTAGGTCTGATTCTTCTATTAGAAAAATCAATGCTGATAATATTGTTTTCACTCTCAAATCTCTTTTTCCTTCAAGCCAATTTCAGCCTGCCTTATCCATTCCAATGTAATGTTAATTTTAAGGTACCCAAAATAATTTTGTATTATTCTTTTTAAAAATGCATAAAAGATGTAGAAAATTAATCAATAAAAACTTGTTTATATATACATTTTTTTCTTTTTTTAGCTGGATTACTCAATTTAGTTAAAGCAAAAAGAAGTTATGCAAATTACTTATTGCCTTCTAAATCAAATCATTCGATTGCGAAATCAGTTGTGATTACAAAAGATTTGAACAAAATTGAGGAAGCAGGAATGCCTACAGGACCAATAAAAAAGGATTCATACACTTACAATCCTAACTCTTTACCGCCAGCCAGACAAATGTTTTATCAAGTAAGTTAAAAATACTTTCTCGATAATAAAATAAATGGCTTATTTATGTATGAAACCAATAATAATTAGCTCTAAGTTTATTCACCATTGATATTTCTTTCTCCTTGTCTCATTGTTCGTGATTGTAACTAAAAATTAACTGTACATTTATTCTACCAAAACATCATAAATTGATTTAATATTTATAATATAGCAAATATATGCCAGGCAGAGTGGTCAATGAAAATATAATTAACAATGTTAATTAATTTATTTAAATCAGCTCTAGATGTTTCACACTACTTTAGGTGCCTCTTCAAAAGCCAAAAAACTTATAGCACTAATACAGCCTTTAGCACAAAGGTGATGCTTCATCTACATTGGCAATGTCAAGAGTGAGCTTACAAGTCAGCTGCATGCATGTAGAGTTAGTTTAAGTAAATTCATTAAGAATACAAGCAGTTGTTAAGATTTGGCTAAGGCCTATAATGAACTAGCGGTTGGCCGCCCAGACGATTTCTTTCGAGCAGTCAGCCGCCTGAGGCGGTTGACCACTACGGTGGCCAATCGCGATAAAACTGTGTTTAGCAGTTAAGCTTGAGTTATCTATTTCTGCTATCGAAAACAACAGAAGAAAAATAAAAAAAAAGCACTGGATTCATCCTTTATTAGGAACATGGAACGATATGGCCAACCGCAAGGCAGGCCTCAGCTCTTCATTCAACCACCACAGTTGAAATTTTGTGGCGGTTAAGTACAATTACAAGCGGTTACATAGGATTCCCAATTGAAACTGAAGAAACTGCGAACCGTGTGGTTAGCCACCCCTGTAGTTAACCCATGGTACGTTATAGGCCTAAAAGAAAATTTCCAGAAAAACCTATATTTCGAGCGTTTCGGTATGTTCTTCAGCAATAAAATCCTAGAAGATGGAGGAACACCATGATAACTTTTAGGTGACCGTGGATAAGTCCTTATCATCTCGATGGCTAACTATCTGCATCTCATTAGAAATTAGATTGAAGTAATTGTATTTATACTGACCTTCTACGAGACATATACATGAAGGCCCGATATTTGAGTCTCAGTAAGATGTGTATATTCAGTATTATTTATTTATTTAGGGCTTCAAAATTGATCATTCAGCCCAGCCTCCACCTTGGTTGTTTTCTAGTCTTCACCTGTAATCAGATATTATATTCAGTATTGTAATCTAATATTGTAAGTAATCATGTGCTGATATTATAATTGCCCTGGTCAACTTGATAGAAGTTTCGATATTAGAACTAAGTAAGATGACTCCTTGCTCTCATTTCTCTCCTACTCTTTTCATACCTTCCAATGCATTTACTCCTGTCGACTTGTTCTTTACTGACATCTCTCCAAGTGACTTTCTTCGAGTTGTGAAAAAATCTTGTGGTTCCAATGACAAGCTTGTAAATGTGCCTTATCAATCTTATCCACCTAATTATGCCTCCCATCCCTCTATACATTTTCCATTTCTTGTTGCATTATTAATAATCTCATTGTTGACTTAGATCACTTTATTCTTATGTGTGGGAAATTAATTGGACTTTTTATTTCTTATTTACACATATATTTTTGAGATGGGTTATCAGCAGGTTACCACCATTTTCTAGCCAGGCTAGAGCTGGCGCCTAATATTTTTTTTAAAAAGCCATGGTTCTTAGTGTGAATCAATCCCATGACTTTATGTATGGAGTGCTCACACCTTAACACTTACGGCTGCCAGACCTCCAAGTGTAATATGATGTACATCACCGTTAATCCACGCATCGGCATAAAGAGGCGCAACAATGTTGCAAGCTGTCCCGATACATTGTTGCAATTCAGTCCCGCAACAGTGCATCCTGCCCACATTCAGGAACTTGTATGACGACACAAAAGACACTCCTAATACACAAGAAATGTTGCGGGACTGTATCCCCACTAAGTATCAGGACAGCCTAAAACATTGTTGTTGTTCTTGGAGGACAGTGTAACTTTGAGTCCAAGTGTGGACTAGGCTTAGAGATTTCTTTATTTACTTATCTGTTATATAATTAGGAAGTTACACTAACTTACTTCATTCTGATGATAATTCGAATTAATTTATTAATAATTTATCTTTTTTTTATAGTACTGTGATATAAAAATTCCTGAAATAGAAGGAATGCTTGGTAGATTACCAAAAGTACCCCCTTATGCTGCCTGTGATGCCAAATACGGATGGCTTCCTTCGGGTTTTGATAATCAATGCCGAGATATAATAAATGAGTATGTTATGAAAACTCTGCGAAAAGAAGCTGCTCTTGGTAATTATTATTTTATTCTTAAAATTTCATTTTATTTTTACTTAATTTTCAATTAATAATTCAATCATTTTGTTTTGCTTCACTAGTGATATTTTCAACAGTTAAAAATATCACTACTGAAGCAAAACAAAATAGTTAATATGTAGTTTGTGTGATGTATTTATATGTTTTATATATCTATATATATTGTAATGATATATTACATTCTTGAAAATATTTTTAAAAATTCAAATAACCATCGATATTTTGAAAAGCCCGCGCAAATCACAAACCATATGTACAAATAACATTGTATTATATACGATCAAAATTAATAATATTTTTGGACAATACTGATGTACAATATATCCATATTAAATGTACATTCAGATAACAATAAATTAATTATTTTGTATGGCAAAAAACAATTGTTATCTGTATATATAATCCGGCAAACTGCGGAAGTTGAGAAGCAAGGACGCTAAACTTTCCCGCTTGCTCGAATGGCGTCAGTGCAGTCTAGTCTCAACATTCAGAGAGAGAAGGCGTCCGTCGATTCCCCGCATTTGTGGAAGGAGGAGTTGGGGTCTGTCCTCATTTAAATACAGCAGCCTTGTATAGAAGAAGAAGTCTTTTGGTTCTCAGCGTTGGCCGAAGTAAGAGCTCTCCTCCAAGGAATACCGAATGTATTGAGATTCCGTTGGAAGCGGATTGATTAAGAGGTAAGAATTGTTTTTGTTGTAGTTTTCAATTATTTTATTATTGTTTGCATGTAATTTAATATTGTTTGTATCTCAGAATTGTCTGGAGATAAATGTTATATAATTTCATTCACTCGGAACTTTACCCCTGAGGTTAAGTCAAACTCATAATAAATCTTAATAGTAAGTCAAACTCATAATATGTTAATTTTTTTTTAAAATTAATCATAACAATATATATATATATATATATATATATATATAAACACACACACACACACACATTGTCTGATAAAGAATAGTATTTTGTGCAAAAATGTTTTAGTAATAAGCATATTGACTGGCATTTTTTTTACTGGATTGTTTAAAAACTTTTTCATTTTATTTTCAGTTGGTTCTGGTTCTTTTAAAGAAGATGATACGGGAGCAGATGATTCAAGTGATAATGAGGGGCATTGGGAAGAAGATTACGATGATGAAGAAATTGACAATGAAAGTGATGAGGGATAGAGTACTTTGCACATATTGTAATATAATTGTATTATAAATTTATATATTTTTTAAAATGAAAAATATTTTATTCATTTTACCCTGGCATTTAAAGCATAAAATTGACAAGGCCATCATGAACTTTAAATTATAGAAGTATCGAAACTAGGTTTTAAGGCCAAATATATTTTGTGCTGGTGGAAATTTTTAATCAATTAATAGTTATTCTTATCTGATAAAACAAATGTATTTGACAAAAACATTTTCTGTTTCCTTAGGTATTAACTTTAGGATTTTGAAATTATAAAGAAAATACAAAACTTATGGTTTTAGTCTTATTCTGCGATGTTATAACATCCACTACATAGGCAAGTTAGTGTTCTCGAGTTCAAACCAGAATCATTGGCTGAGATTGCCAATTTGTATTTTATTTTATCTTAATCACGTAATTGATTTCTATTACCTGTAAGTAATATTTGTCAGGCACTTCAATGCTATAAACAATTTTACTAGTTGCAAATAAAAGGAGACAGACATAAAGGCAGACCAGCAGTCAGTGACAGACTGACAAACAGTAAGCGAGCGAGCTGCTTTGGTGTCCTATTAGCGCTGTTACTCCCTATCTCCATAGGGAGAACCCGCTTATGAGGTTGACCTCACGACGCAATCCGGAAGTGCCGACCAGAAACTTTCGCGTTTCAGACCCCATAGATCACGAAAATATAGGTGGTTCAAATTTATATATATATATTGTAATGATATATTACATTCACGAAAATATTTTTAAATTCAAATAGCCATCGATAGTTTGAAAAGCCCGCGCAAATCGCAAACCATATATACAAATAACATCGTATTATATACGCTTTAAATTAATATTTTTGGACAATACTGATGTACAATATATACATATTAAATGTACATTCAGATGATGGTAAATTAATTATTTGGTATTATAAAAACATAATTATTATCTTTATATATGAACCAACATACTGCGGAAGTTAGAAAAAAAGGATGCTAACTTTCCCGATAGCATGGTGTCACTTGATTCCCAGCAGTCGTGGAGTGAGGAGCTGGAGTCTGTCCTCTGGAAATTAGTAGTCCGTCTATAGCTATCCTCCGAGGAGTACGGAGTCAAGTCAGTCTATTCCCAGCAGTTGTCGAGTGCGGAGCTAGAGTCTATCGCTAGCCACAGAGAATACAGAGTGCAGTCTATTGTTATTTATCATAGAAGACGGAGTGAGAAGACAACAGAATCCAGAATTTCAAGATATCCATTCTATGCACGAGACCTGGCAAGAAAGCGTATCACCTTGAAGAAGGAATTACTGAAGCGCAGTATATTGAAGTTTTATTGGAAGTAAATTAATTCAGAGGTAAAATTATTTTTTTGTAATTGTTAATTCTTTTATTGTCATTTGTATTTATTTTAATATTGGTGTTTGTATCTCAAGATTGTCTAAAAATAAATATTATATTCTTCATTCACTCGGAACTTTTATCCCTGAGATTAAATCAAATTAATATAATAAAACTTATTAAAGTAATTAAAATCTTTTTATAAAAAATAATCTTTACGCCCAAAATAAATAAAAATATAAAAAATAATCTTTACGCCATAAATCTTTTTATAAAAAATAATCTTTTCGCCCAACGTGGCGAATCAATTTATAAAAATTAATCATAACATTTAATGACGCACAACGTGGTGCAATTCTTTTTTAAAAAAAATAAAATCTTAACAATATATATATATATATATATATATATATATATATATATATATATATATATATATATACAAAGGACCCCGCCCTTTCCTAATGGAAAATGGCTTTCGGTCAAATTGAACGTAACTGTGCTCGTTGGATAGAGAAAGTATTTCTGAACAAAAGTCTCCATGAGCACAAAACCAAAAAGTTGGAACTTTTGGGTATCCGAAGTTTTCCATTTTTGATTTTTTCATAATCTCGAGATCCCTGGTTGAAAGGTTTCCCAAGCCTTTTGGCCAGTAAAAAGAAATACGTATCAATTATTTTTAGAAGACCTTTCGAACGATTCCACATTTGACACTCCTACCCCCCCCCCCCACCCATGGGAAGCTTTTTTTTGTAATTATCGTCTATCCATTATCATTTGAAGATCTAGATGTTAAAGTGTGCTAACAGAACACTTTCTTTTGCGAAAAAAGGCTTTTTTTTTAAACATACGAGCTGGAGGAGGGGTGGGGTGGGGTTGCGGTTTGGGGTGGGGGTGGGGTAAGGGTGTGAGACAAGGTTTCAGTGTATTGCCTTCGAAAAGATCTTCAAATGATAATGGATAGACGACAATTACAAAAAAAAAAGCTTCCCGTGGGTGGGGGTAGGAGTGTCAAATGTCGTATCGTTCGAAAGGTCTTCGAAAAATAATTGATATGTATTTCTTTTTACTGGCCAAAAGGCTTGGGAAACCTTTCAACCAGAGATCTCGAGATTTTGTAAAAATCATAAATGGAAAACTTCGGATACCCAAAAGTAATAAAAGTTCCAACTTTTTGGTTTTGTGCTCATGGAGACTTTTGTTCAGAAATACTTTCTCTATCCAACGAGCATAGTTTCGTTCAATTTTACCGAAAGCCATTTTCCACTAGGAAAGGGCGGGGTCCTTTGAACCACCGTTATTTTCGGTCTCTAGGGGTTCTGAAACGCGAAATTTTCTAGTCGGCACTTCCGGATTGTTTCATTGTATCAACCTTATAAGCGGGGTTCCTCCCTATGGGGGAGGGAGGAACCGCGCTAAAACCTTCTTGTCAATGTATATATATATATAAATATATGCTTTTCTGTTCGCGCTCCTGTCGGCTCAAAAATGGTCTGATTTTGATGAAATTTGGTACAAAAATCAGTCTTCTAATTTGAAAGGTCAAGTTGGTTAACCAGCAGAATCCGCCCAATGCAAGATGGCGTTTGGGGCAAAAATCGCGCAAAAAAAATCATAACGCTTACGTTTTTGAGTTCATATGCTTGCAGGTACTTTTTTTATAGGTTTCTTACTATAGGAAAACGAATGAAACCATTTTTAAGGAGATATCTGTAACCGTTTCTAAGAAAAGTGGAATCAATGTTTTCACATGTCATTATTTTATTGTGGGTACTTTGAATCGCGGGATTCAATTGAAATTTTTTCTACATCTTGGAAATTAATCCCAACTAAGATGTTTAAATTTTGGTTATATTTGGAGTTAAGGAAGTATGCGAAAAAAAATATTTTATTAATAGACATGAAAAGTTTTCGGATCTTCATACATATCTCGATAACGGTTGGGAAATCGTGGTAAGTGGAAGGCAGCCATTCGAATGCTTACTAAATTCTCTACATAAAAGGTTCTGAAGCAATATTCGATGGGACAACGTCAATCAGAGATATAAGCGCTTAAAACTTAAAAAGTGTTTTTTTTTTGTTGTTTTGGAAGGGTTTATCTCACTTTTTAATTGGTTGTTTTTTGTTTTAAATTGCATTTATCAGTAAAATTAGTATTGTAGTAAAATAAGCTAAGAAATGGTGAAAGGTATAGGTAATACGTTTGGAATAACTGTGGAAATCAAGATGGCTGTGGCTAACCATGATGAGTATACATAGGTTTGTTTTGAATTCTCCTTTCTATATAACCTTCCTCTTGCTACAACTGAAGTTATCATTATTTCTTATTTTATAGAAAGATTTAACCCACGAGAGAATGAACTTTTATTTGCCATGAAGCACATATTTACAGTTTATTATTACAGGGAAACGAATTTGCTAGTAAAACAAGGAACTTAAAATGACAACGAATTTTTGGTTGTTTGGAATAGAGCCTGCTGAGCAGTATTCGTAGAGTGAGTACGTTTTTAGTACCTAATTGTATTGGCTTATTCAGCCTTCCTCAAGAATGAGGATTAAGAACTATCTGCTTCTGTGTAAGTTGGCTACTGCCAGTTTCCTGTTATTTGTGATGCCTTATCTACTCCACTTCTTCGAGATATACGGAACCGCGCTAAGATGACGCAGTTCCTGCGAGTCAGACTTTATATATATATATATATATATGTATATATATATATATATATATATATATATATATTTTTTTTTTTGTTCTACTTTTGAGCAATTAGGTAATGGCTGAAGCATGTTCCGTGCTAAAACAAACTTCAATGCAACATCTTTTTAGTTACGGTTCTAGGATCCAAAAAGCCCCTTTTAATTGACATTTTATCCTTAACTTAGATGTTTAGTTTGGCAGTCATATTTGAAATAAAAAAATAAACAAGTGTACCTCCAAAAGAAAAGTGGGAAATAAAAGAAATGAAAAGTAAAATATTTTAATTTTTAATTAAGTATGTATACATACATTTACACCAAATTAAACCATAAAATTAACAGAATGCCTGATATTTCAAAAAATAGTACAACCATATATTTTTTTTTTTTTTTTTTTTTTTGTAAACGATCAATGCTAGCATGTGCATCACAGTTTTGAATTAGAAATTATATTTTTAATTTTTCAAAAGATTTTCATGCCAAAATACAGCTTGTCTTTTTCATTTTGCTTCACCCAAAATGCTAATTGCTACCACAAGGAACGATAACTATATTTTTATGATATAAAAGTATAATACTATTCCCTTTTAATATCTATGATAAGATAATTATGATGAAATTTACTCACATCTTTAGAAACTACCTTGAATGATACAAATTTAGAGCCTTCTAAAGATACAAAGTTAAAAAGTTTGTAACCAACAAAAATAATAGTAAGTTTCATTACATTAACTAAGAGTTATTATTTTCCCATTAGTTTTGTTAAAACATTCCTTCGAAAAGCTTACCTAGCAGCGCACTCATAACACAATGGTTGTTCTCTTTTAGTTAACAAAATTAGGGGAGATATTCACAAGTTTTTTACACAACTTTTTTATAGGGCCTCAATGTAAGGTGTCTTAACAATGTTTATAACTATTTATTATTGCTGAACTTTAGAAATACTGCCTAAATTAGATTTAATTTTGTACTAAAGGCTGAGCAAGAAATTCAGCAAAATACAAAAAAAAAAAAAATTATAATACATAAAATTTAAGTAGTGCACAACAACAACAACATTAAATGAAAATGATATGTTATTTGTTTGAATATTTATTGTCTCTGAATATGATAAGCTCTTCATTATTTAAACAACCTGACAATATAAAAAACATAGAATTATTTTTTGTAGAATATATTAAGGCATTTGCATCCTATGAGAGAGTAAACATTAACTGAGGCGATGGCTTTCAAAATGGGTTAAGTCCATTTTGTCATCAATTTCTTTTCTAAAAACTTCTTTTCCCCACAGCAACACTTTTTGGGGGAAATTCATTAAATCTCATAAAAAATAAGGAAATAAATGTTAGTGTGGCCTCGTAAATATTAATTTCCTAAAGGAATTATACTAGCTTAGACGTATTTTGTGTCCCCTGAATAGTTTTACAATTCGGACTTGCCTTTTTTGAAAGTCGATGCCTCAACTGCACACTTTCTGACTTTAATTTACTTAGATATATCTTTTGTTGTTTAGGTTTGCTTGATGATAGGTTTTATAACAAAAACGGGAAACAAACGATATAACAATTTTAATGAAAACTAAAAATAATTAATTTTTTTTTTCATTTGAACGAGGAACTTTTTTTCAATAATTTTTTATAAAAATCGATTATCAGATATGCAAGCTGAACACTTTTCTTTTAAACTTATGTACTCCTGTGTTTTATTTTATAGATTTGATTTCAGTTATTCGACTAAAATATGTCCTAAATCCTTTTCTGCTAAGAAAGAACTATGGAAAAGGTAGACATGGACCTCAGAGAATAGAAATTTAAAAGCAAAAAATAAATGTGTTTGGAATTTTTTTATGATCAACCAAGTGAACTTAGCTATAAAAATCTTAATATTGAAGAAAAAAAAAATGAATGTAAAGTAAAGTATTCATAAGAAATTGTTTTGTAATAAAAGAGCATCTTACAAATTTATTAAGATAAATTCTTCATATTTAAAAAAAAATAAAATAAAACTTCTAATTCAACAAACCTTCCATTTAAACTGAAAGGTTAATGCTAATAAAATATTTAATGCTATTTAAAATGTTCAAAATCCATATTAACTTCCAACTTTTCCCGAGATACTTTCATTTCCATAAAAACTCTTGATTTTTCTAAGCAACTTGTAAAAAATAAAAAAAATAAAAAAAACTGAAATATTTTATATTTTGAGGCGAAGTTCATGATTAGAAGAATATTAAAAATATAATACAAAATTTGGCATTGTATTACTTATTCAAGTCATGATTACTACTAGATGACCAAATGATACAGAAACATGGTGTGGCCGACTTTGGCTTTTTCCTTCATTGTAAATTTAATTCTTCTCAGAATTAAATTAAATTAAATCAGAAAACCTTTGAAATTACTCTCCAGTTGTAAATTAGTATTAGAATTGAGTTCTATTCCTTGAAGATACATCAAAAGAGACATGAAATGTGTCGGGTAGTTAAATGACATTTTTTTTAAAGAACCTAAAAAGTGATTTGACCTTTTGCTTACACCTATTGTAATAAATTGAGTAAGTAACAGAACTCTATAAAATTATACGATAAAATAGTGATAAATAAATTATATTAACTATAAAAAAATTGAAAGTAAATCTACATTTTGCATATAGAACCTAATTTTTTTTCTTAAGTACATTATCTTACAATTAAGTGTTAAAAGATATCTATTTACAAACAATACTTTATCAATTACAAGCTCAAGCTAAAAAAAAAAGTCTGGTTTATGAACTCATTCAGAGAGACCATTCTATATTCCCAAAAATGACATCTAAAAAAATACAACAGAAATGTCAAAATTAACAGAATCATCTACAGTAATTTATAAGATAATGGCATCCATGTGAAGTTTAAAAATGAATGTGGCGAAAAATAATTCATTTTGCCTGTATGCCATGACAAGTAGTTCAGGATTTCTAATCAAACATAATTAAAAACAAGAATGACAATTAAAAACTAACTCATATTATAATGTATTTTTCATTAATGAATACATTATAATTCCAATTTACATGACAGGAAGTTGGTCTATTGGTGTCGTAAAAACAAACACATCAGGAAACAATTTGGCAGCATGGGGGTACATAAGTTTATATGAATGTCTAATAGTAACATCAGCAACTCCAGCAATATCTCCAATTTCCTTCTGACTCCTCTTGTCTTCTGAGGCCTGTGAATGGAAAAAAATGCAATAAGGAAACTGTGTATAGAACTGCATAAAATAATATCGACTTTTAATCAAAATATTAAAAACTAATTTATATAGCATTGTTTATAATATATTCTACAAGTTTATTTCAAAAAGCAATTAGGCAAATCATAATTCCTAATAATATATGCATCATAACCTATTATATAAAAATGAATCGCTAAATGTGTTGGTAAGCGCAAATCTCGAGAACAACTGATCCGATTTCGCTAATTCTTTTTTTATAATATTCCTTGAACTACGAGGATGGTTCTTACGGAGAGAAAAATTTAAAAAGTTGCCTGAAAAAGTCTAAAAACAACACTTTTGGGGTATTTTTTACTTCCTTAACGCAAATTCATTTTTAAATAAAAACATATGTTCTCAATTATAATATTTTTAACAGTTAACGTGTTTGTATATCTATTATATAAAAATGAATCGTTAAATGTGTTGGTAAGTGCAAATCTCGAGAACAACTGAACCGATTTAGCTAATTCTTTTTTTATAATATTCCTTGAACTACGAGGATGGTTCTTACGGAGAGAAAAATTTAAAAAGTCGCCTGAAAAAGTCTAAAAACAACACTTTTGGGGTATTTTTTACTTCCTTAACGCAAATTCATTTTTAAATACAAACATATGTTCTCAATTATAATATTTTTAACACTTAACATATTTGGTTATTTGTGTATAAGCAACATAATTAAATAAATAAGAACATGTAATCACTAGGTGACATTAGAATCAGATGTTAATAATGCAATTTAAATTAATTTATATTTGCATTAACAAAGTAAAAAATACTCCACTTTTCTATATTCCCATACAAAAGATTTGTACTAATACTTAAAGGTCAATTTGAACTCTAATACCATACCATAAAGTGTTAGTGGAGGGGTTCTGGGAAGGCAAAACAATTGAGTGACATTAGTATCGTATAAATATTAATGTCAATATTTGCCAATATTTATTCGATGGTAACATTACTCAAAAACAAATTGACGATAGTAAAATGTAAATTGTCTGTGGTAAAATGTCACTTGAAATGTATACATCTCTTTGCTGTGCATCTATAATATTACTAAATCTAAAAGCCATAAATTTCTATAAAATTACAAAAGTGTTGTGTGTTTGTGACTTACTAAATATGCCTCCTATAAGGCGGCGGACAAATTTAGGCAGAAGAACCCAAAATGCAACGCATCAAATTAATTATCAATCTAATCGTACTCCCCAGGAATGTGAAGATCGCAATGAACGTGAAAGAATTTGGTTAAGACAGACCCGCGAAGCGCGACATTCGACTAATAATGGTGCAAGTTTGAATCGAGCTGCTGTGAATTCATTACAGTGCCTGCAGCTGTGTTGCTATTGGACCTATGAACTCAGTTTGACTATAAACAAATCCCAGGGCAGTCATTAAGTGTTTGTAGTATTAATCTAGAAAACCCATGTTTCTCGCATGGTCAATTGTATGTTGCCTGTACCCGTGTTGGAAAACCATCTGCTCTGTTTATTTACGCGTCAGGTAATGAAACAAAAAATATTGTGTACCATTAAGTACTACAATAAAAATTGAACTTAATTTAGAATAAGTAAAAATAAAATGAAATATAATAAGTAGGTATCATAATAAGAAATCTGATATTGTAATTTTGATTGTGATTTTTTAGTGACTATTAAAAGAATTTTAAGTGTTTTATAATTTTTATTTTTTGACATAATGTAATTGTCGACTAAGTTTTTCTTCTTCTTTTCTATCTTACTAGCTGTCCGGGTGTCCCAAATAGCAGAATAAGTATTAAAAAAAAAATTAAAGAATTGACTGTTAGGCGGTACGAAGTTTGCCGGGTCAGCTAGTTTCTAAATATTTATGTTATATTAGGATCGGAGTATAAATATAGTAGAAGAAGGCCTTCATCTTCATCCAACTTGGTTTACAGTGAGCATCATGGTGGACTTTATGCAGGCCATTTACGTTCTGATTTGCAGTACGACTTAGTAGGACTACTAGTTGGATAGTCAACTCCAATCCATGCTCTGACTTGCTATCCAACTTTAGTCCTAGACTGGTTACACGACTGTGTATGTTGCACACAAGGCAAAAAATGTATCGAGTGCGGACCGAAGATGCTTGAAGGACAAGCACTGCCTGAGAAAAGTTGAACGACTTTGATCCGACTCACCCTCCAACTCCGTTGCCAGTCAGGTGTCAGACCTTCGAGTCGTCCCTCTAAATGTTCCGACTTGTCCAACTAGCCTTCCAACAAGCCCATTCACGATACGACTTGAGGTCCAACTTTGGAAGTTGGACCACACGTGTACTGCAAATCTGAATGTGAATAGCCTGCTTTATCCACCATCAAACGACCCCTTTTTTCTCCAACTAAACCTACTCGAAGAAAATGATATAGTTTAAATTGTTCTCAGCCTTAGCTTTGGCTAAGTACTGATAAACATTAAACACTATCTCCCTTATCTAACCTCTCAAAGCCTTCCCTAGTCTTAAACATAGTTTTCATAGTGTTTCAAGTATCGTGTTATTCCTTGAAATGGGAATCTGAGTATGCTGGAACCATGGGGAATATTTCCCTAAGAATTTCATGCATGAGGAAATGAACTTTTCCATCTAACTGAACGGTCTATAGTAGACCACACTGCTTCTTCAAATTTTAAACTTACAGAGTAGTAGTAACTTACATATGTATGTTATATTTGAATTGGTTCAAATCTACATACAATATCACTTATTTAAATCAAGTCTAATCACAATAATAATTCAAAATTAAATTTTTCTTTTACTTTTATTAGTTGCTTGCAAAAGTTTATTATATGCCTGTATAAATATAATATACCTGTGATGCCATATATATTGCTGCCGCTGCAACAGATATAGGAGATCTTCCAGCAACAATATCCATTTCTACCGCTTTCCTGGCAATGTGAGTAGCAGCTCTTTGTACCATAATAGGCAAACCTGAAAAAGAAATAACAATGTTTAAAGGACATAGTTAGATTGTTCTCTAAGTTATTATATCTATATATATATTGTTTTATTTACTGCTTACAAAGATTTCTTTAAAGCAAGTTGCTTATACAAAAAAAAGTTAATCATTAAATTATTATTATTAGTTAGGTGAATAAATTTATTTGCTGGCTAAGAATCTAAATGAACACAGCATTCTCAGAAATAGGCCATAAACAAACAAGGTATATGCTAGAAAGCTAAGGTAATTTAATGTAGAGCAATTTCTTGGATTATGCAAGTAAATGGCGTTAATATTTATTTTATTCGTCCACCGCAACTTTGGCTATTTGTTCAATGTACACACTGTATGAAAACACCAGCTTTTAAAATAAATAACACTAAAAAATAAAATAAAAACAAACTAATTATAGATAAAAAAGTATAAGAAGTTACAAACAAAAATAATTACAATTAAAATAAATAAACAGACTGGAAAATAAGACTAAAATATATTGCGTAAGCAAAATAAACATTACAGTACATGTTAATGTTTATAAGGTGTTTAAATATGATAGCTATCATCAGTTAGAAATTCAGTGAAGTCAAAAGGTATGTCTGAATGTCCTCGTCTTCTGCAGTTTGGCAGTGAGTGTTTCATTGCACTGTTCACAAACAAGTCTGTTTTGTTTTTTTATAAAGTGTCTGAGTAAGCAGGGTCTTTTCAAGATAGAATAAAACAAATTTTCAATCCTCTACTATCCGCTGACTCGTGCAATGACGAATTATATAATGCCTTATATTATATAAGGTTTTTACCACAGGAACTTGTTCAGGTGCTATCCCCCAGCAAAGGACCTGACCACATACCATATGAACTCTTTGAAACAAGCAAAAGAGTTTTCAGACACAATTAATTTTTTTAAACTCTGACGTTTAACATGATTGTTGGAGAAACGGAAAGTATTGAGTCATTTTAGAATGTTATTGTCATATTAAAAGTCTATTACTGGACATAGGACACTTTTGTGAATTTCTTCTCCAGATAAATAGTAGAATGAGATTGAGTTACAAGAGGTAAGATTAAGTATTTGAATATTTGAAATAAAGTAAGCACTTTATTTGACAGTATGAAAAACATTAGTGACAAGAAAGTACACAAAACTTTCATAGAAAAGAAAAAATAAATATTTGTTTGTATGAAATTATTAATTTTATATAGTTTTTAGTTAGTTGGTGAGCTGCTTGTCATAAGTGACAAGAGAAACTGCCGATATGAATGATAGAAAAATCATTTATAAATTTTAGTTGTTTTATTCTATGACTTGGTAAAAATGTACCAATGTGTAAAAGATAGATTGATTCTTTAACCCTTTAGAGACCGATTACGGCTGAGTTTACGGGCTCGCTGAACTTTCTGACTGCAATTGCCTTTTTTTTTTCTTTAATCGGAATTTCTTTTTTTTCACATTTTTAAATTTTTTTTAATGACTCATAAATTAACTTTTTACATCTTTTTTAAATAAATATTTTTTTAAAGAAATTAAAAATTCTTTTGCGTGTGATAAATGACGAAACAGCACGACACACAAGCATGTATTGCATTCCTTACAGTATTTAGTTTGCAACCTTTTTGGGTTTTTTCCTACACACATTTTGACATTTTAATAAAGCAATACATTATTGTTTAATTAGACTGAGGGGACCTAGTGTGTGGAATGGATGCAGCAGATGGAAAAGGGTTTAGAAAAAAAGATAGCAATACTTCAGCTTGTCATAAGAATCACTAGAAGATGGCTCTAGGAACAGAGCTACTAAAGTATCGCACGGTCTAGAAAGGCTGGAGAAGCCGAGCTACTATAGTAACTCAAGGTCAGGGGAGCCACCTGTTACCAAGCTACTATAGTAGCTCATGGTCAGGGGAGCCACCTAGCACTGAGCTACTATAGTAGCTCATGGTCAGGGGAGCCCACCTGTCCCCGGGCTACTATAGTAGCTCATGGTCAGGGGAGCACCTGTCACCGAGCTACTATAGTAGCTCACGGTCTCTAAAGGGTTAAAAGAAAAGATCAGCCCTTGGAAATTGATTCATTGAAAGATTGGTCCTTGGAGATTGATTCTTTAAAAAGATCGGCGCTTGGAGATCGATTAAAAAAATCGATATATCGTGTTTAAAGATCGATCTTTTATATCGATCTTTTTTATTTTGGTCAACTGGATCCATTCAGATCACCCATTTCTACTTTCCACATGTTCTCAATGCAACAATGGTTAGTTCTTAGTGGAACACATTCTAACTCAATGCCACAATTTAATGAGAAGAGGAAAATATGGATGCTATAGTGAGAGATATATAACTTGTCTCTTGACTCTCGACGGGGAGGGGAAGATGAGGGCGCCTCTAGCCAAAGACAGCCTTCATGGGTAGCTACCCCTCTCTCTCTTAAGGTCAGTACTAGGCAGAGCGGGGGCTGGGAGGGTAGTAAAATAGGCCAAGTCAAGCCCTCTCTAAGCAGGGCATTTGTCTGACTATTGGGAGAAGAACCAAACCACATTGTAAAATTTTTTAAAGAAGTAAAATTGTACAGTTATATATAATTATAATGACATTGGTAGAAGCGTTATAAACCAATAAAATAAATAAAAAGAACAAACTAATTTTAAACATACCAAGATTTGAACAAAATCTTGACATAAAATCTCCAGTGGTGATGAGCTCAACACTTGTTTCCAAAGCTTTAAGAATAAGTTTGAAGCACCTTCCAATTTCTTTTTTGCTTATTTTGCTAACAGCACAAATTTCCTGAAAAGAAGATAACAATAAATCTACTTTATATGTGATGATATAATCTATTTTATGTATCTGACTATTTTTCATGGTCTTTATTATCTTTCTGATTGTGTATATACTAACAAAAAACGGCATAAACTAGAGTATGTACAATACTTTTCAGAAGACAGGCTCCTTGAATATGTATTAAGGAGTTGAAGGACTTTTTAAAATGCAAGGAGGAGTAGGGGCAGATTATTTTAATTTTACATATATAAGTGACAGCCAATACAAATTGAAACCATTAAAAAAAAAACAAAAAAAAAACAAAAAAACATTTTAACATGACTACACCAATGAAACATGAGAAAATTAAGTCATATTTTTTCCTTATACCGTCAATTAGGTGAAGCTTGTTCAAATGAACAACAACACAGGAAATGTCTTCTATAGAAGACTAGTTGAATTTGAATGTATAATTGTTCCTGGAGAAATATTTCTTTTCCGGAGTTTAAATGGATGTAATGAATTTTATAGATTTCTGGACTTGAAGAAAATGTTTTATGACCTCTTCAAGCATTAAAAAACTGAGGAAAACAAACACAAAGAAGAAGTGTTAACAGGGTGTCTACTACTTTTGTAAAAGTTGATTTCATGAATTGAAATGCAAATTTCATGCCCATTAAAAAGAAAATAACTTCACTTAAAAAGAAAAAGCTTTAAGTTATACCTTAAAATGATTTGTAACATGGATTACAGAATTGCTGTGATATCTATAAACTAACAATTTTACATACATTTAAAGCAATTAATAAATCTGTATAAAATGCACATTGTTTGTTAAAGAGCATAGTTACATTAATTTTAAAAGTGAAGAAACAATGATACTATACATTTTAGAATTACTTATTTATTTTTTCTATGGTGAACTGACTTCTAGACTATTAGTGCCGGAGGAGAACGGGTCATTCCATGTCAAATCAACAAGGGTCACAACCCGACCTTCTTGGATTTTAATAAAATTTGTTAGGTTGGTTACTCTAACAAAAAATAACCAAAAACAATTTTTATCTGTTTCCGTTTTTTTAGTATTAATTTTCAAAGTATTGAAAACCCGCCTTTTTTTGGTCAACTGGAAAATGTTTATTGCTAAGTAGATTAAGTTCTATTCTGGCTAGAACAGTCAGCATAGTCTCATTGTTTAGCTTATTAAATGGACTTTAATTTGATATACAACAAGACCCACTTATTACAAATTTTATGTTTCAAAAAAAATTTCGAACTCTTGTAAGTAACGGTTTTCGAAAAACTGTACTTTTCAAATTCTGAAAAAAAAATATTTGAATCTTCAGTTCATTGACTACATATGCTGTAAGTTTCATTATGGGATGGGAACGGGATCATTTTATAACATAATTTTGACTTTATAATTGCCACTGCGTAGTTGGTAAAAATATGGTGAGTGGTGGATATTTATATTGAAAATTCAGAAGCATCCCTGATCGAAATTTGATTTTTTTTCAGACAGAACAAAAATTAAAAAGGAGATTTCGTACAAGATTTCGAAATTTTTTTTGAAACATAAAATTTGTAATAAGTTGGTCTTGTTGTATATCAAATTAAAGTCCATTTAATTAGCTAAGCAATGAGACTAGTCTGACTGTTCTAGCTAGAATAGAACTTAATCTACCTAGCAATAAACATTTTCCAGTTGACCAAAAAAAGGCGGTTTTTCAATACTTTGAAAATTAACACTATAAAAACAAAAACAGATAATTTTTTTTTAAAAAAATTGTACCATTCAAGGAGTTGTTAGAGCTATTAAGATTCAAAATTTCAAAAAAATCTAAGAGGGTCAGATTGTAAACAGTACTTTCTTTGGTTGAATTGACATGGAATGGCCCGAACCGTTATTAAAAAGAATTTAGTAAACTTTTGAATGTACGCAGAGTTTTGTTCCAATGTAATGAAAATATCAACCATTAGAGCATATCAATAATTTTTGCCCCCATGGACTGATTTTGCTGATTAACAAACTCATCCAATCATTTATGACAGGAAAACAAAACAAAAATCTGGCCACTATCGTGTTGATATATAAAAATGTTTCCGGCCACCCCTTTGAGTGTCTTTTAGGTAGGATTGATAAAGATTTGAAAACATTTCCAAAAACATCCTTCCATATAAATCCACTAAGAAATTCTTTAGTGAGTGCTGGAAGAAGCTAAATTCCTTCGGAAAGAGTTAAAAATGATAAATATCCGGTGAAAATGGTTGCAGAAGTTGTTAAAAAAAATGTTCAATTAGAACTTGAGAATAAAATTTAAAGTTTAATTTACCTTAAATGTTCGAGGTACGCCTTCTTGTCTGCAGGCAATATAGAGACAAGCTGAAGCTATAGCATCATTTGCTCTGCCTTTCAAGTTCTTCCCGTCATGGACTTGCTTGAACAGGTTGTTGGCTCTGTCGACGATTGTCTTAGGTAAGTTGATACGATCAGCCATACTGTTGATTTCTTTGAAAGCATTTATCAAGGCTCGGTCAGAACTGCTCATCTGAAAAAAAAATCATGATTTATTTTTAACATAATTTAAAATAAGCAAATTAATAGAATAACAGATTGAAAATTATTTAAAAAAAAGTTTAAATATTAGGTTAACCGACCCAATATTTAAGGATTGTTCATTAATTATTTTCTCTAGAAAATAATAATTATTAATTTTGTGTTTATGATGCTAAACATATTTGATAAAGTAATAAAACATTTTGAACTTGTTCTAACTAAATAAATTATATAAAGTAGTGTAAAAACAAATTAAAAAAAAAAAGAAACAACTAAAATTACTTTAGAAGAACTGTCATATTATTTAAATATATTTAAGTAAATTATTGTTTTCTTTTTAAGAAAAATGAAAAAGTTTGTACAGAGCAGCATAAATTTTTGAATAGACAGAATAAAGAATATGAGCGTAATTTCAAAAACGGCAGAGAACATTGCAAAGAAACCCTGGAGGCCCGGTGGCACCTAGTGCTAAGGGATAAGCAGTCTGTGCCTAGGGTCCTAGGATGACTTCCCATCAGAGGTGGTGGCTGTTCTTTCAAAAAAAAAGAAAAAAGCATCAGTATTGGCTAGAGAAGGTTTGTAACCTGTAGATAACCCGTACCAAAAATCTGTGTTATTATCTGTGACGTTAAAATTTAAATAACACAGCAAAAGTTGGTTTGTGCTTATCAAAAACGGGAAATAATGGGAAAACATTACATCAACTATAAATCATACTAACTAATTTTTTATATATTCAAATTTAACATCTACTATACTCACAACACCCACCTAAGCTCCAGAGTTATTCCTAGAGTTTATCTTTACATCTCTTTAAAATTCTTACGCGCACTAAACATAAGAGAGCACCTAATTATGAGGCTATCAAGAACTAAATACAGCCAGATAAAATTATATTGAGGTCACTGTTTAAAAACTTTTACAAATTGAAGACATTGCCAACGGCCATAGCCACGTTGAATACACCGGTTCCCATAGATCACCGAAGTTAAGCAAGGTCGGGCGTGGTCAGTACCTGAATGGGTGACCGACCACGTGCTGTTGGCATTATAAAAGGGCGGCAACCTATAGACAGCCCGGCGCTAATGGCCAAGATGTAGATGCGCCGTAAAAACAAAAAAAAAAAAAAAAAACAAAAAAAAATTGAAGACATTATTGTTGTTTTAATAACTAGCTGACTACCCGTGCTTCACCACGGCCGATAAGTAGTTTTTATATTGCGTTAAATAAGGTATGACCAAAATTAATGCTACTACATAATTTTGTACAGCTTATTATTGCACAGACTTTAGAGTTACCCATGTGGAGGTAACTGTGCTTGTTTCCGTTGGGGAGTAAAAAATAAAATAAAATACAACAACCACTTAAAAAGTTAGGTAAACAGAGGCAAATACACGTTGAAAAGAATAAAACTAACAACTTTGAAGTTTTAAGCACTTATCTCTTGGATTGACATCACCCCACCGAACATTACAACAGAATCTCTTTTGTAGAGATTTTAGTAACCTTTCGAATAGCCACCTTCCTTTTACTACGATTTCCCAACCGTTTTCGAGATATTTTAGAAAATATACTGAGATCTGAAAACTTTGTACCACCATTAATACAATTTTTTTTCCATATACTTCTTACCTCCAAACGATACCAAAGTTTAAATATCTTAGATTAGATGAATGTCAAATACCTGGTAAAAGTTTCAAGTGAACCAATCATTGTTTCTGAATACCCAAACAGAAAATTAGTTTGGAAAAGTATTTCTATCAATTTTTCTCGTAAACGGTTACAGAAATCGCTTTAAAAATGGTTTCATTCGTTTTCCTAGGTTAAGGATCCTATATAACGAGTACCTGCAAGCATACAGACTCGAAAATGTAAGAGTTCTGATTTTTTCTCGCAAATTTTGCTCCAAAAAACATGTTCCAGTAAACGGATTCAGCTGGTTAATGAACTTGTCCTTTCAAATGAGAAGAAAGATTTTTGTACCAAATGTCATCAAAATCGGACCATTTTTGAGCCAATGAGGAACTTGTTAATAATTCAAACCCCCCTAAAAGTACTTAAACATTTGAATATCAAAAAATCCTTTCTTAGCGAGTGTTTACATTCTAAACAGATTGTCCGGGCAACATTTCAAATTTTTGTGTTAAGTGGTTCAGGATTATTATTACCTCGGAAGGACCATCACCAGGGCTTAAACTCTATGAGGGACAAATCACAGTTTATTTCTAGTAATTCAAGGACTGCCATCATAGTTGAAATTAACCTCAATTAATAATCATACTATGAAATAGATAATGTATGGTAACAGCTGTTCTTTATCGTCCTAGCAACGTATGCTGCCTAGGCGTGCATGCTCTAACAAACTAAAACTTTAAACCCCTCTAAAAATACTTAAAAATTCTAATATCAAAAAATCCTTTCTTAGCACTCGCTAACGTAGACACTCGTCTACGTTCTATAGGGAGTGTCCATGCAAAACTTCTAATTTTTCTGTCGAGTGGTTTGGCTGGGCAATGAAAGGTTAGTGAATGAGTCAGTGAAGTGGTATTTGACAAATATATAGTAGATAGTCAAAATAAGAATAACAACAACACAACCAGCACAATGTACTAGTTAACATGACTAGGTATGACAGTCCACTCAACTGACTCAGAACACAGTATAGCCAACAATAATTTACCTGAACCGTTCTCTTATCAAATAGAATTTTCCGAAACACAAATCTAAACATGACAAAATATCTTGAATTGTAGGAGAATCAAATTAAGGTAGAATCTTTTGAAAACATTAGAAAAAATAATAAAATCCATAAATTGTTAGTATAATAATGACATACTGTTCTTCTATTCTGGTATTTAGAAATTCCGAAGTCATCGAATGAAGCATCACCACGGCCAGGACCAATCATAGTTGAAAGATCTGATCCATTGAGCAGAGGGTTTTCAGGTCCACCAACTCGAGAAGGATCCACACCATTCTTTTCATTGCTAAATGTACGCCATTCTGAGCCAACGTCTATTACCCTATAAAAAAAACGTTGAATTCAGATACAACATTCATTCATGTGTGGAAAAATACAATTGTAAACCAAAAAATAAAAATAACATGGAAGTCAACTTTTATAAAAATGTCTCTATGATCATATAAAAGATTTTTGAAATAATTTTATTTTTAATACCTGTCTCCTACAACAAGACCGCATTCTGAACAGATTTGGTCTCCTGCTCGATAATCCTCTATTAATACAGCATCAGGATGAGCATTGCAGCATACTTTATTTGCTTCATATCTAAAAATAAATATTAAAATATTTATTCACTGTGAACAATACGGAATTTGTTTTGAATACTCGAAGGGATTAGCAAGCCACACACCATGTATATAAAGACCAAGGATTTTTGCCAAGACAAGAGAATACACTTATTACTCTCCCAAATCTTAGCGGACGCCCAGCCATAGGACTATTAGTCTACACCATCCTACTAATAGGAATATATCCTTCATTATGATTAGAAAGAGGAGTATCATAAACATGGCCATTAAAATTCTATGTATTATAAAAGGTACTCAACCTGTTACAATAAAACACATATCCTTTAAAATATAGCAATATTATTCTTTATTATTCAAAGTTCTGTTTTCCCTCCTTACAAAGCAGCTATTGGAGAAACTCACTTTTGAAAAACTAATTATTTTGAATAGTAGTTTTGAATAGTTTGAGTAATCCAAGTTCTTTGTGTGATTTAAAATGAACTTTCTTTGTTTTTTAAGAAAAGTATGCCATTGAATCTATTAAAATATTAATTTAAAAAATGTGCTATTCTTTATATTAAACTATTATGTTGCCCTCTACCGAAACGTATTGAAGAAAATGCACATCGCTACCAAAGCGATGCATAAAATAATCAATAAATAAATATATTAAACTAATAAATAAGGTAAAAATATTTTAAATTCAATTACATGGACAAAAAATATTTGTATCCATCATTAGATACCTGCTGGGTACAACTTTGCAAAGTATTATTAGACCTACCCATTAGAGGCAATGCAATAACATAAATAAGTTTAATTGAATAAACTAGGAATTCGAAAAACACACAATCACTATTAGGGCTCTTTATTATCCAAACCCATTTGAGATTTATTTTTAAATTATATATAAAAAGCCAAAAGACAAAAGTTTGAGATGAATAAAATCTGATTTTTTTACATTTTGAGTACATAATATTCAATGTAACATATTGCAAAGAAAACAATTGGAAGAATAAACAAACACATCAAATCTTACCCTGAGGAACTCGCCATAATTGTAATATTACGTTTTATAGGCAAAGAAAATAATTTAACAAAGTCTCATAGCCGAAAATTTATTTCTACTCGTTCCATCAACAAATTATTTCACTAAAAATAAAATAAAGCACTGGAAGTCACAAGTAAACGTACAAAACAGATTGCACAAGAATCAGTGAGGTTATAACAGTGTTGACAACAAATTTTGTAATCAATCTTGTGCCCAAAGAGATTAAAAATTGTATTTCTGATATTTATTTTTAGATTTAATAGATTTTATTAAAATATCTCACAAAATGAATAAACTTAATATCAGGTATTGCAAGTTTAACTGTGCATCTGAAGGTAATTACCTTGCATATCTTAAGGTCAAATGAAAGTTTGCAAATATCGTAATTATGTGGAACGGAAGGAAAAGTTAGAAATAAGTGTTTCTAAAATTTTAGGATATTATTTGTAAATTCATACATGCAATTATAAAAATAGGCGATGAGAAACAAGTACTTGGCAACATTTAAAACAATTTAATAAATTTATTGAAAGTAAATATTTTAAATTGGCATTAAGATTTTCGTTCAGGATTCCATTTTTCATGATTCAAACTAAAGTCAAGATGGACCATTAACCTTCTTATAATGATAAAATGTACAATAGAAATTCAAACTTGAATGTGCATTGCCATTTATTAAAAATAATACGAAAAAAGATAGTCTTGGCCACTTTCTGTGGAAGATGGAGATAATGAATTGATGAAGACTTCGACACACGTACACGTATTCCGCACTTGGTCATCGTGGTTAATAAAATTTCATTTTAAAATTGAGTTTTTATTAATGCCAAAGTTAAAAAACAATAATAATGTGTTACGTTATAGTTTGCCAAGACACGGTTGAGGGTCTGTCATCCTCTTCATGGCGATTTGCCTATGGGACGTCCCCTTACAATTGACATCATGTGAAGCTGAGACCCAAAAAGAAATGTAGAGCAATAATTGTGGCCAGGTCAGATGCACTAAATGATTTGTTAAAGTTGTATTGGAGAGTTACCTTGCCCAGATTGCGTGAGAATGTGAACAGCAGTTCATATCATAGTAGTAGGGAGTTGAGAGCACCCATGACATAGTATACATATTTTCATCAGCAGATCGAATGTCAAATCATCGAATCAAATACAGAATGAAGTAACAGACGCATGAAATCGAAAGCGGTTTCATTTCGATATATCTCATATTCTCGATAGAGGATCGATAGGTCGATGGCGAGGTGTCAAGAACCCGTTCCTTTTTTCAATTGTAATCCCTCGAAAAAAAACAAACTAAAATGTGAGCAATTTGTATATTTTTCCGGCGTAGCGTTCAAGAAAAGCTTTAAAATGATGCCTCATTTATGAAAATTAAGGAATTATTAAGGAAGTTACGGTGTCCCGACAAAAAATTTTTTACATATTATATACACTCCATTTGATACCAAATAGAAAACAAAAGAAAATAAAAAATTCTATATTAATGTTTTTCCCATTTTTTATTTTTTCATAAAATAAAACAAATTGCAGGCTGTTTCTGATACCAAATTTTAATTTTGTAATTATTATTTAATATTAGTTGCTTCATCAGCACTATTTCACAAGATAGGAAAATAGATTAAAATAAAAAAGTATGCATAAATGCGAGAGATTAGAGTAAAATAATATAATTTGTTTGCATATGGTTTATTTTACGGCTCAAAAATCACAAATACACTCATCAGTGGCTTCATCCTTACAATAAACCTCTCCAGGTTTCGTTATTGAACTGATAATAATTCGTTTTCCTACTTCTTGTAACTCCCTGACATTGCTTCTTATAAGCTCATTATCTTGTCCTTTCAATGCTCTCATATTATCTACCTGTAAATAAAAAATATAATTGCAATTTTGATATATTTAGAAACAAATATTATCCAATCCTAGCTTGTGTTATAATAATTAACCATCAATTGATATATTTTTGTTAAAAAAATATTGTGATATCCATGCAATGGTGTTCCATGAATAACAAATACTAAATGTCCAGTTCATTTTAGCACGGTTTTCCCTCCTTCGGTAGTGGGAAACCCTCGTATGAAGTTGACCTTATGACGCAATCCGGAAGTGCCGACTAGAGAATTTTACGTTTTAGAACCTGTTCCCTCCTCTAGTGGGGGAACATTAAAAGAGATAAAAAATAGAGTGGGCTGTATAATCAAAATTATAAGGAGAGGGTAAAGCATGTGCGAATAGGTGAGATAATTCTGAGTCTCACCTGTTCGCTGGCTCGTCCTCGGAAAGGGTGGCACGTCTTGGCTTTGACACAACTGCTGCAGTTAGCATGAGTTTGGCCGTATTGGGGTGAGAAAAGATGCCGAGAAATGTGTGTCTCTATGGGCTGAGACCTCGGCTGTTGTAGGTTTATCTGTGCGCACGGGCCATTGGTTATGTTGCCAAGCGGGAGGGTGAGAGGGGCATCTTTCCCAACAACATCAGTGTTCTCAGGCAAATATTTAGGGTCCCGGACCGGGTGGACAAGAGCAAACAATGCCTTTTCAACCAAGGGATGTCCCCAGGGTTCAACTTGTGGTCCAGGATTTTGGAATATTCTTTATAACAGAGTTTTGAATACTGAATTACTCGAAGATTCCAGGCTCATTGGGTTTGCAGATGAACTTCTGCTTATATGTCATGGAATTGATAGCTCTGATACAGAAATGTGTGCAAATGAATCAATTAGAAGGATTGTTCACTCAGCAGACCAAATAAAACTTCAGTTTAATGTCGAGAAGTCAAGTGCAATCCACTTTACAAGACGAAGACGTCCACGTAAGCCGCACATTTTGCTTTATGGTAAGTTGCTGCAATGTGTCCCTGAAATTAAATACTTAGGGTTCACTATAGATGAAAATCTAAATTTCTCGACTCACATAGATAACTTATGTAATAGGAGTCTGCAATTACTAAATTTGATTACAATATTAGCTAAAAAGAATTGGGGTATTGGGCATAGTCAGTTAACGGATATCTACAAAGCAGTTGTGATACCAGTCCTGGCTTATGGATTTCCTGTTTGGGCGGAAGGATTAAAAAGAAAATACAATAGGAAAAAACTGATTCGAGCTCAAAGACAAATGGCAATTCGAATTGCAAGGAGCTACAGAACAGTTTCCTATCAGGCAGCACTTATTCTAGCCGACTTAATATCCATAGAAAATTACTTGGATCAAGTAAGATCTCTTTATTATTTCAAAAGGGGAATAGGAGATACCAAGATGCTTGACCAGCTACATTCCTGGGGCTTGAGTCTAAATGACTTTGAAAAGCCACTTGATTCTAAGCATGATTTCCACCCAGCAGATGACCATGCATTGCTTCGTCCTCCCTTAGAAAAGTTCCCAGCCTGGCAAGTATTCACGGACGGCAGCAAGGAGGGAGAAAATATCGGTAGTGCGTTCGTCGTTGACAAAGATGGAGTACTAAAAGGCATGAGAATGTTCAGGTTGGGTACCTTATGCAGCAATAATTGCTGTTGTGCAGAGCTTGATGTGGCTCAAGGAAGAAACAGAGTATTCTCCTAGAACAACTCTAGTAGTCTACACGGACAGACAGGTGGTAACCCAGTTACTACTTCGGAAACAGAATAGTAGTCGTATTATTTATGAGATCCGTAGTTTGGTGAAAGAGCTGAAGGAGTCTGGTCTAGATCTCTCCATGGAGTGGATACTAGGACATAGCGGCATAGGTGGAAATGAAGAAGCTGATCGTTTGGCCAAAGCTGCAAGTATGTTACCAGTCAACGATGCTGCTTACAAGAAGTACCCTTTCTCATTAGCGAAGAAAATCTTTAAAAGAAACTGCAAATGGGAAAAAATGTGGCAGCAATCGGAGAAAGGTGCAGTTACAAGAAGGTACTTCCGAACAGTCAGGGAAAGGAAAAATTGCAGATGACTTGAACTGAGCAAGTATTTAACAGGCCATGGAGACTTTGCTTGCTACCTACATGCGTTCGGCATACAAGATCTCCCAGACTGCGGCTGTGGTCAGATTGAGACGGCGGAACATGTCCTAATGGATTGCCCGCAATATGAAGAATTAAGAAAAAGATGTATAAAAAGCACGGTCACGGCATTACACGGATTAGTTTTAAAAGAACACTATAAATCTTTTTAAACATTGGTAATTGAAATTGAAAAAAAAAAAACGAAAACATCATTAATTTCGGCTTAACTTATTACATATTATTTATCATTTTTTAATAATTAATTTACTAAAACAATTAAGATCTTTCAAATATTTCACATTTATTTTTATTAATTTTATTTCTATGCATTTGTTACTTTGTTAAATGTTCAATAATTTATTTGATAACTTTGTTATTTAACTTACTATCCGTAATTTCTTTCTATACCTTTATAATACTATTTGTCTAATTTTAAAGAATTATTTATACCTTGTAATGCTGTGAGCGGAGCAAGGTTGTTGTTAAAATGTACATAAATAAATAAATAAATAAACAATGCCTTTAGTCTGCCCACCCTCAGGGTTTTAAGAGAATAGTAGCGAAGGGTTCGCTCACAGATAAACGGCCGAGCTATATCAAGAGAGACCGTTCTCTAATTGACCGGCCGGGCCACTAATCATGAGTGAAGTGGACAAAGTTCAAGCCAACAATCGCGGGAGTACTCAGCTATATAAATTCGCACTGAACAGAGCCAATAGATTTAGAAAATAACGGTTCAAATTTACCAATTGCCAAAGAAATTTGGCAAAAAATCATTCGTCTAATTTGAAAGGTCGAGTTCGTTAACCAGCAGAATCCGTCCACAAGAACATGTATTTTGAGCGAAATTCGCACAAACGAAATCGTAACGCTTACGTTTTCGAGTTCATATGCTTCCAAGCACTCGTTTTATACATTCCTTGGCGCAGGAAAACGAATGAAACTGATTTCATGGCGATATCTGTAACCATTTTTGAGAAAAGTGGAAAAAATGTTTTTGTACCTCATTTTAGATATGGGAACTTAGAATCGTGGGTTTCAATTGAAACATCTTCTACTTGTTTGAAATGCATCTATACTAAGATGCGCACCGTTTAAGTTTTACATGATCAAAACGTATCAATAATTGCTCCTATTCCTTTACTAGTGTCATTAGGAATATGAACGGAGATGGGCGTATATAGAAAATAATTTCGGAAGGGGGCTGGGAAAATTTCGGGGGGGGGGGGGGGCTGAGATCATTTCCAGTGTATGGAATACAGATCTTGGAAGAGTTTTAGCCAACTAAAACGCTATTACACCCAAAATAGAATGTTCTTTATGAACTAAATGATCATATTTAATTTATTTTTAAGGGTTTTATGAAATGTTTACCGATCAAATCAAAATTTCGGGGGGGGGGGGGGGGCGCAGCCCCCAGAGCCCACCTCATATACGCCCATGTGAACGGAACCGCTCTTTGATGACGCTGCGCATACAAGTCGAAGTCTTTTGTTATTGCTTTTTCTAAGTTTTTAAAGGAATATCAGCTTATATACATATATACTTTTTATCTTTCACAAGGGCATTCAACACTTATGTGCCATCATCAGGCACTAGGTGCTGCTGTAGAAGTCACCTTTGCGAAGTTCGGGCCAGAACATAGAGCAGGTCACTTCTATTGTATCAACGAGCATCCGATGATAACATATGTACCTTGTATGGCCTTTGCAGAATAAATTGTTGTGGCTAAACGAAATTATTTACCTACTGAAATTGGAATATCCCACTACCGACAATTCTTCGTCATTTATATTTGTGTGTGTACGTGTATTTATAAATTATAACGATCCTCCGATATTTATATGTATATATATATATATATATATATATATATATATATATATATACATATACTAGCTGTTACCCAGTGTGCCATGCTACACCTACTTTCTGTCTATGACTCTCCCCGTATCAAGATCTACTTGATACCTAGTTGTCTATACCCAGTTACGACAAGCGGTCAAACGATATGAATTTGTTTTAGTTCATAATGATACCAGCAGGGGCCAGCACAACAGCACTTCATCTAACAGCCGACAGAGGCCAGTAGTAGTCGATTCAAAATGGCCGTCACAATCTGAATGGTTCAGTGTAGCCAATTTTTCTTGAACAAATTTTGACCTTTTGACCAAATTTTGAAATATGATTATTTTGACCTAGCCTAGGAGATTTCTCTACCTGTGCCAAGTTTGGTCAAAATCGGTCAAACGGTGTAGATTTGTTTAAGGAACAAACAAACAGAAGAACGGACAGACACGTGATTTATATATATATATATATATATATATATATATATATATATATATATATATATATATATATATATACACATCGAGCACTGAATGAATGAAATAATGAATCTTTAGTAACTAGCTGTAGAGGAGAAATTATATGTACACGGTAATTGCATTTAATTAATCTATTAAATCAGCGGTTTCCAAACTTTTTGCATCTGCGCCCCCTTTTTTATATAAAACTTTTTGCGCCCCCCTCATTTTTCATGACTATCTAATTTCAGATTTGGATCTTACAAAGTCAAAACAAAAAAAAGGATAAAACTGTACATCAACAATTTCATTTGCCTGAAGAGAAGGAAAAGTTAAAAAAAAAATTGGATACATTCTTAAGGCATTTACGTGATAAGTGGCAAACAGCAAACCGTACAAGAAGTGTTATTGAGGAACGTTTTGGTGTGCGGATTGATACAATTTTGGATTACGATAAACAATCAGACGTAGAAGAAGATTTAAGTGCATCTGCCTGTAGTTGGGGGGGGGCCATCGACTATTAAAGGCGTATTTCATTGTTTACTGTTCTCGAGCGATCCGTATATTTCTAGTTTGAGTGCGGAAATTCGTCGACATAATGAATAGTTCCATTCCTTTACAGGTGAAATAATTAATTTGTTGAATGAAACATTACTTGACCAAGAATGATTTACTAGTTTTGATAACTTAATTTTGATTATATTTTTTGTTGTATTGTTGTGTTTTCAATTATTATTTTCGATATATTTTTTTTCCAATTATTATTATTATTTGTAATACCTAGTCTAGAAGCTTTTTGCTGTTGTTTACTTTAAAAAAATTATAAAAAAAGTATAATAAAAAAAATTAAAAATTTTAATTTTGGTTAACACTTAAAACGTAATAAAAACGGCCTTTTCTGCTGAAAGGTTCGAAAAGAACGGTAAGTCTACATTTGCGACCCCTAAAATGGGGTATATTCGTGATCAGTAGAGCCCGGAAGATAGGCATTTATTTTTGGTTGAAATAGGGAGGCAAAAAGGAACTTGAAATACTGAAAATAGGCAGTATTGTAATTAAAATAGGCATTTATTAGGAGTGAAGGCAAAGAGGAATCTCACTCATTATTAATGAAAATATGTATTTTAAATACTCATTCATTTCTTTATTATCAATTTATCATAGAATTAGTGTACTTACTCTTACTTTCCCTTCTTACAAGCAACAACAAGATGCTTTTTCAAAGCATCAACTCTCATAGACCTTCTAAGAAAAAATGTTTTTCATTATGGAAAAACTTCCTCTGCATTATCTTATCATTTCTAAATCCGGAATACCAGGTAACTACACCATTGTCACAGCAAAAGGGGTGTGAGGAAGGAGACGTACTTCTCTCATCCTCTCTCTTTCCTCCTATTCATTATGCTTGTGCATTCCTTCTACTAAGGAAGGTTCTGTTATTTACAGAGGGTCAATCCACGGGTTGGAAAAATAAGCTTTCGAATTGACATTTGTGACGGCAAAATGTAATTTAATTTGTGAAACCTTTTTTTGTTTTCGACGAACTGAAATTCGAAATTCGTTATGTGCCTTTTAAAATGTTTAAATCGCAGAAAAAAATTGCATAACGAGCAAAAAAGGCAAAAAAAAACTTTAAATCTGAAAATAGCCAAAATAGGCAAAAAAGGCAAAATAAAAATTGTCTCTACACTTCCTAAATGCACGGAAACATATTTATTTCTATCTGATTCTTCAATATATCCATTCAGATAAAAAAGGAATTTTGCCTAACTTCCGGGCTCTAGTGATCAGCAAGTCATTTCCATTAAGAATCCGTGATACAATAATTTTGTCCAGCTAGATCAGGTGAAAATACCGATGCGCGACGGCTGTTCTCTTGAACTTCCTTGAATCATTATATGTAGGTATCAAGAAACTGGCACCTACCATACCTTTCCCGTTTCCGTGTCCTCTCCTCGCCGGCGCTTGTCTCCTCACAACAACGCAGCTGTCTGTGAAAACTCCTGTGCCCCCCTTGCAAAAGTCTCGCCCCCCCAGGGGGGTGCGCCCCACAGTTTGGAAACCGCTGTATTACTAGCGTATGTAAATAACCTGTTTCTTTTGAATAGGCATTATCTGCTTTATTACAATCCACTCAACAGTTTCTGGATAGGGCGGTACTGTCAGCGATCCACAATAGTTGTAGAATTCAGAGGTTGCAAATGCTGCTTTAAAATCTTGGATGCAGTTCCCACTGACCAAAATTTCTTTTGAAGGTTGTATTACTTGGTTAACATATGAAAACAAATGGTAGAAAGGAGCATCTTTCACTTCCTGTAAACATATAAAGTAAGAAAACAGTTTTAAATAGTCTAAAAAAAAATTATAATTAGTTAACTTTTGGTTAAGAGGAAGAAGGAGTTAATTTAAACAGGAATTTCACCCTTAACCTTTTAAATTTAACGGTTCTCAAGTGGGCATTTAAACTGTTACCTGAAGAACAGGAATTACATGGAATGTTAGCGTGGTTCCTCCTTCCCTCCTTAGGGAGGAACCACGCTAATGAGGTTGAACTCATGACACAATACAGAAGTGCTGACTAGAAAATTTACATTTCGGAACCTACATATCCTCAAATTTGTATAGATAAATATATATCTGTCTGTTCGCTCTCTCACAGGCTGAAAATGGTCCGATTTTAATGAAATTTGGTGCAAAAATCGTTCGCCTAATTTAAAAGGTCAAGTTCGGTAACCAGTAGAATTTGACCACTGGGACAGGGCGAAATTCACGGGAAATAAATCGTAACGTCAACTTTTTCGGGTTAATAAGCTTGCAGGTAGTCTTTGTATAGGTTCTCTAACCTACAAAAGCGAATGAAACCATTTTCAAGGTGATATCTGAAACAGTTTTCGAGAAAAGTGGATAAAGTAATTTTTCAAACTAATTTTCGGTGTGGGTGCTTAGAATTATTTGATTCAATTGAAATACTTTCTACATGTTTTAAATTCATCTAAACTAAGATATTTAAATTTTGGTTACATTTGGAGTTAAGCAAGTATTCGAAAACAAAAATGTTCTAATTGGTATGAAAAGTATTGAGAACTTCGTATATTTTTGTTAATATCTCGAAAACGGATAGGAATTTGCGGTAAATAGACGTTGATTACTCTAAAGCTTACTAAATTATCTACAAAAAAGGCTCTGAAGTAGTTTTCGATGGGGTGATGTCAATCGGAGAAATAAGTGCTTAAAACTTTGAATGTGTTAGTTTTGTTCTATTGAGCGGGGCTCTGTCTCTGTTTCATTTACTTTTTAATTGGTTGTTTTTGTTTTAAATTGCATTTAACAGTAAAATGAGTATTTTAGTGTAACAAGATAAGAAAACAAGAATCATATCTACTATATATTTGTCAAATACCACTCACTCACTCACTCACTCACTCACTCACTCACTCACTCACTCATCTATCAACGCCCAGCCCAAACCGCTCGACAGAAAATTTTGAAATTTTGCATGGACACTCCCTATATAACGTAGGCACTCGCTAAGAAAGGATTTTTTGATATTCGAATTTTTAAGCATTTTTAGGGGGCTTTAAACTTTTAGTTGGTTAGAGAAGGCAAGCCTAGGTAGCATGTGTTGCTAGGACGATAAAGAACAGCTGTTACCGTACATTATCTATTTCATAGTTTTATTTCTAATTGAGGTAGAGATATAGAGACCCGGTAGACAAGACTCGTGTAAACAGATTGGGCCGTAAAATTAGATTCCTCCTAGAGTCAGAGAAAATTATGTCCTACAAAGCCTACGTTTCTGATCTGGACCCAGGTGACAATAGTCTTTGGAGAGAAACAAGGAGAATCCTTGGTAAAATTCCTGCACTCCCTACCCTGAAAACAGACCAACGGACAGCGACTACTGACGAAGAGAAATGCGATATTTTTGGCACTCACTTACAGACGATTGCAAGACCGCTAGACAGACACGACCCTGAGACCGATACTACAGTGGACGATTTTTTAAGAGAGCCTTTGACCGCAGACGGTGCACTTACTGACTACATAACTCCACAGGAGCTCAAGGGGTATATCAGGAAACTGAAGAACCGAAAAGCGCCAGGGGAGGATCAGATTCCGAATTTTATTCTGAAAAAGCTGCCCAGGAAGACGATCGCCTATTTGGTCGGACTCTTTAACGCCTGCTTGAGGTTGGGGTACTTTCCCAAGACATGGAAGAATGCGATCGTACTAATGTTCTATAAGGAGGGGAAGCCCAAGCATAGTCCTGCCAGTTATCGCCCCATAAGTCTATTATGTACTCTCGGCAAACTGCTGGAAAAATGCATAGAGAAAAGACTACGGCAACATCTTGAAGAAATATCAATCATTCCATCTCATCAGTTTGGCTTCCGACACCATCACTCTGCCACGCACCAAGCACAGAGAGTTGCAGAGGCAATAGTTAAAGGGTTCGAAGCCAAGGAATACACAGCTGGCTTATTCTTGGACTTGAAGGGGGCCTTCGATTCAGTTTGGCACCAGGGTTTATTATATAAACTGAAGAAAACATCACCACCAGCCAATCTTCTCTCTTCCATAAAGTCCTTTCTGGAAGATCGAACGTGCCAAATCCGTGTCGGGACCACCCTAAGCCGCAAGATCACCTTGGAAGCTGGAGTACCACAAGGAGCCATATTGAGCCCCCTTCTCTATCTTCTCTACGTCTCCGACATGCCCGAGGAAGATTCATACGCTCAGCTCGCAACATTCGCCGACGACACACTCGTCTTATCCAGTCACAGGAGTCTGAATACGATGGTTCACAATCTACAAACATCGGCGAACTCGTTGACCCACTGGTTCAGGAAATGGCGTCTGGCCCTTAATTCAACCAAGACTGAGGCAAAAGTATTTTCACTTCGGAGGTTCTCAAACGAAGAAATTCCAGAAATTCGATTGGATGGACTCCCAGTTCCTTGGTGTCCGAAGGACCAAGGTGTGTGTTACCTAGGACTACACTTCGATACACGACTTACATGGAAGCTCCACACTAATATAAAATTACGACATGCACACACCAGACTTTCAAAACTATACCCACTGATGAACAGAAAAACATCACTCCGACCTTCTCTAGTCACACTCCTTTACAAGACCATGATCCTCCCAATACTGACTTACGCCTGCCCTGTGTGGTATGGAACAAACTCGACGAACATCAGACGACTTCAGACTTTACAAAACAAAGTGCTGCGGATTGCAGCCAACGCCCCTTGGTTCGTTCGAAACACCTTGCTCCATCGAGAACTGGGGGTTGATCCAATCGCATTTCACATCGAAGAACTGACCCGAAGGTATCAAGACAAACTACCTCTTTCTTCAGCTGCCACAATCTACCACCTTGGAGAACCTACAGCACGACGCCTGAAGCCGAGGCTGTATCAAGACATTTTATTTTAATGTAAAGAGCAATTTATAATTTTTTTTTTGTTTGTTTGTTTGTTTGTTTGTTTGTTTTCTTTTTCTTTCAATTTGTGGAAAAAACAATTGTTTTGGTCCAAAATAAAAATATTTTTCTTCTTCTTCTTCTTCTTCTAATTGAGGTTAATTTCAACTATGATGGCAGATCTTGAATTACTAGAAATTAACTGTCCCTTATAGAGTTTTAATTGCGTTTCTTTTCTGCCTGTCCCCGTCAGATAGGCTTGCCATTTTTGGAGAGTTTGGGGGGGAATAAAAAGAGTACAAATTATAAGCAAAATGGTTGGTGAGTTTTAAGCCTAGCAACTAACGGGAAGGGGGAATCCTAAACTGTTAGTCTACCCAAACCTTAAAAATAGGAATGGAACTTTTTTTGCTACTTGATTTTCTTAAAAAAATCTCTCAGCCAAATAGTAGTGTCCGGCAGCTGGCAGCGCTGTGCAGGTAGTTCCAGCGTTTTACAGTTAGATTACTTCTCATTTCTTTGACACTGTGAGCAGAAGTAAAAATGTTGATTGTAGAAAAGTAACCGATTTAAAAAAGATTCTTATAAACATGAATTCCTTACTTTTTACATCTTACAGCCTTTTCCGGGACATTGATAAAATCGGGCGGGACACCGAAACAATTGCAAAATACCGGGACAGTCCCAGTCAAAACCGTGATGTATGGCATATCCTTAGGTTTTCCAGGTGAGGTAATAATATCCGGAACCCTTGCAATGCCTTCTCGCCTATAACCTTGGTAATACTCGTAAATATATTGGTTGTTACCAAATGACTTCTTGGAAACATAAACTTTTAAATTTCAACGCCCATTTAATAAAATATAGTATGACGGGAACCGTGCTATAATAAACTGCACAGAATTGTATAGTAACGTAATTTTAGTGAAACTTTATTTAACGCAATAAAATAACTACTTATCTGCCGTGACGAAGCACGGGTATTCAGCTAGTTGGTAATAGTGCTTTCCTAGCGCGAACATTGAGAAGGCGGGGAGGGGGGGGGAGTAATTTCCTTTTAGGATATGTCAGTTTCCTGTTGTGGTGCCTTAAGTCTTTCTTCCCTTTAATGAGTCATTTCATATTTTTCACGAAAGATCAAACCCTACCAATATCTGCTTCTATTCATTTACTAATGGCACTAGGGAGAACGGAGATGACGCACTTCCTGCGAGTCAGACTTTTTTTTTTTTTTAATCTTTTGAACAGTCTGTTTAAAAGATAAACCAATACTTCATGAATTAACTCCAAATGAATATGTGTAATCAAGTTGGTATTATCCTCAAACCAAAAGTATATTCAACGTTAGTCATGTCAATCATTACTACAGATTATCAACGATTGACGACTAACGGATAGATTGATGACTAATTTCACATATGAGTAATGATTAATATGATCTAACACTAATGATTAACTTGAGTTGTGACTAACGAGAGTAGTTTAATCATGACTAATCCTGATAGTATTTTATTCCACGATTGAAAAAAGTAAATTTTAATCGATTTGTCAATAATTTAATTGATTAAATAAAATCAATTAAATTGCTTCAGGCATCACCTATCAAGCAGAAGTAAAGGAGTCAGATGCTCGTTGATAAGTGTAGCTGTGTGTCTTGGTATACACCAAGACACACAGCTTTCATGTTTCAGCTTGTTCTATTCAGAACTAAATGAATTTACTCTTCTTTTCTGGAGGATAAAAATCCTTATTAGGTTCCTTTAATCCGTAACAATAGATTGGACATGTTTTAAACTGCTTAGGCTCAAAACAAATTAGTAAACGCAACTTACTACTAATTTCGCATTACCTTGAAAAGAACCGCTACAACACAAATGGATTTTCTCTGCATGTTTCTGACGGCCGTTTTATATCCTTTACAAGAATGTGCATTGAAAACGAAGTGTGCTTCCAAGGCATATCTAGAAAAAAACATATCTGTTTCGCTGTTAGTATTATTAATGTAATCTTTATTTATCAGAAATTTACCTCCTTCCGTCAATTGCATGTTCTGTTCCGTCGCGAGGATTTTCAGACCAATGAAAATGAAGATGATGAAATTTATACAGTCCAAATAGTGGTCCATCGCAAAGATAAGCTGGTTTTTCCAAAAATACTTGAACTGCCGAAAACAAATATTTTATTGTTGGATAAACAAAAAAAAAAGAAGGTTTATGGCCATAAAACAGTATTCACAAGCCATAAAAAGTAAAAAATTCAATAATTCATTTATTTAAACTTTAACGTCCTCCCATATATATCTCAGATTTTAGGGACAGACTATTTAGTAAATGTTACTGCTTTTGTCTAACCAGGATAGGGTTGATAAATGTTCGTTTTACGGGATAAAAACCGTCATCTCTCCTACTGGAGATGCTCAGTTATTAAAAATAAACTAACTTCATTAATTTATGAGTTAATTACTCCCTTACCAAGGGCGCAACCTAAAATCCTAATACATTACTTTACTAGAATCGAAATAATTATTATTTAAATTAAATTCACTCCAAAGCCACTGGGACTCTATAACGATCAACAATCAGCGAGGAAAGTTTCCTGTTAGTAGCAAGAAGCCAACCGAAACCAAGCGATGCTTTATTAGTGTCCAAAAACGAAAATTCTAGATTTCTACAATTTTCTCAGAAAGTATGTAGATTTGAATTTGAAAATGGTTTCATTCGATTAACCAGGTCCAATTGAATATAAAATGTTTACCTGTAATCCTATAAACGCAAAGCCGCAATCCACTTTCTTTGCGCGAATTTTGCTGAAAAAACAGTATTCCGGTAAATGAATACTACTGGTTAACGAATTTGACCTTTCCTTTGATAGAAAGTATTTTTTCGGCGGAGAAAATATTTCTTTTTACCAAATTTGATCTTAGGGTAAAGAAATGTGCTAAAATATTCCCCATCAACAAAACCTCAACCAGAATATCTAGGCGCACGGTAGGTAAATTTCTCATTTAACGAAAACTGACCAAGTTGGAAATTCACAAATAAGTGAAAAGGTATTATTAGGTTCTTGACAAGATATTAAGGGCCTAAAACTTGGCTCAATATGATATCATAACTTTCATAGGCAACCTCTTTTAGGGAAGGGCCTGGAATTGGCCTATTTTTTTCAACGTTAGTTTCGGGGGGGGGGGGGGGATTATGTTTACAATTGTTTGATAATAGGTATAATATCTTTTACTCACTTGTTTCTCCATTATTTTTAATATGGCAATTCTGTCGATCGAAAAGCCCCTGAATATTGAAAGGCCTAAGCCAACATTTCTTAACACTTTTAGTTTCTATATTTATCGGCGATTGCCCAGAACCTTTCGCTCCTTTAGCTATCCACTTGGATCTGTCGAATGGATCAATAATCCTTTTCGGTTCATTTTCTCCCCTTTCCTTCAGAGTTTCCAGTTCGTCTAATGACCAGAGTCCATACCAGAAAGGATAAGGAGTGTCTTCCGGCACGTGTAGTTCGATGGGGTTCACTTCACCTACTTCTCTACTTCCTGATGGCTTTTCTTCGGCCATTTTTTCTGTCCACCTTTGAATCGTATCTTCAATTTTTGACAAATCTGGTTCTCTCCATGTTTTTGCCTTTATTTTATTCAATAACCTTTCCCTGTAATCGATAGTTTCATCTGGAATCGGTGAAATGGAAACAGGAGCTGTCGATTCGCCCATGAAAATGATGTATTTTGTGATTTAATGAAGGAAAATCATTATTGTTTTTTCTATAAATTTATTTTATGCGTTTAATCATTGTGAGTATAAATTACATATATTAACGAAAGAAATTTTTGAGGAACACATATGAATAATATTAGCAATGCATATGAATTGTAGAATTCTCTTGAAAACATGTTGGGTTTCATGAAAAGTTTGTAAATGATCAACATAATCTTATGAGCAGTTCGAAATTACATTTCTACTCAAAATACCACAGAGGCCTGTTACAGGTTAATCATATTATAGACTTGCTGAATCATGGCGTTATTATATTGTGCCGACATAAAATGGTTGGGTTAAAGGTGCGTCGCAATGATTAGTAGTAGAAACCAAAAAACCTTCTTGTCAATGTTCCATACCTATCTTCGCGAGTAATCGAATTGTTACGGTGAAAGACCGAAATTGGGAATGATGACATTCACCGGTGAATGTCAACAATCACCAAATACAAGTTGGTGAAAGATCGAATATTTCATATCATTCTTGTACCGTCATTTGGGGTGAGTTCGGACACATTTTCGAGGTTTTTTCGTAATTACAAAAGACAGAATTGTATTCACAATTCTGTCTTTCAAAAACAAGGACTTATATTCAGTGCTGTTGATGGAATTCCTCTCGATCAATATATAGTTGGATTGGGTCAACTCATCGGACCGAAAAACATAACTCACGCCTCAAGAATATCAAACAACCGTATATCACTATTTCTATCGAGTACTGACTGTGTCGATAAATTCATGAATACTCATAAAGGAATTACAATCGATGAGCAGTTTATACCGGCTCGTAGACTTGTGGCAAAATCAAAACGGCTGGTAATTTCTAATATCCCACCATTCATCTCTAATGAAGGCATAGAACTTCAACTTAATGGTCTTAAACTGAAACTACTTTCTCCGATCACCGAACTTCGAGGAGGAATGAAGATTCCAGGATATGAACATATTCTTAGTTACAGAAGACAAGTCTACATAGAAAATGAAGGTATAGAAGATATTCCGCCGCATATTGTCGTAGAACAAGACGGAATCGGATATCGGCTGTTCCTCGGAGGAGATGAACCGAAATGCTTTCGATGCGGTATTTATGGCCATGTAAGCACTGCCTGTGTGTCCAAGGAGGAACAAGTAAGTGCAACACAATCTGATAACTCAGTGGTAGCACCATCGCTAGTACATATCAGCAACAGCACAACTCAAATTTCCAATATCCCAACAACAATTAATAGTACTAATACCGACGAAAACAAAAAGGACAAAGTAGAAACTGAATCATTGGTAAGAGAATTGCTAAAATCTAACAACGTAACACTCCTCGATTCTAAGCATGACCTAAAGGTAATCAAACAATTAAATAAAAAGGACTCCTCGAACGTTCTTGATAATAGCCCAACACGCCATAATATGACAGATGCAATACAAAATACTGACGCATCGACTCGCAAAGATATTGTCAAATGTGACACACCATCAAACACTGGAAAAGAAATAGTCTTAGACGAGGCCAAATCTTGTTTAGAAAATAATTTAAAAACATATCCCATTTCATACTTAGAACTAAAAAAATTGCTGGAACTGACTACAGTAGAAAAATATAAGTTAAACATTATCAGTGAATTTACTAATGACACAGAAGGTCTTTCAAAAATGCTCTCAGATGCCAAAAAAATTGTAAAAGATAGATCTACTAAAATACGAATTATTAAACTCTTAAAGGTCTTAAGCAGTGAAATACAGAACGAATCGTTCAACCTTTCTTTGTAAAATAAAGAAGATAATCCAATAAAGCAAAACTAAACTCTCGTTACAAATAGACAATTAACTTTAATAAAAACCAGTTATGAATTCAATCAATATAATCCAGTGGAACTGTAACGGCCTCTTCCAACACATCGAATATCTAAAACTCCTTATGAGTCCCTCAGCCATCTGCCTTCAAGAAACACATTTACTACCAACACAAACGACAAATTTCAATGAATTTCAGATCTTAAGAAAAGACCAATATATGGATCTTCCGCTTGGAGTGGTGTTGCCACCTTAATAGTTAAACACATTAATTACCAAGAAATAAAATTGGAAACACACTTAGAAGCTGTAGCTGCCCAAATGTACATTCCAAATCCATTAACTATTTGTAATGTCTATATCCGTCCTTCTCAAGAATTTACGGAACAGGATCTGCATAACCTTACTCTCTAATTGCCAGGCTCAGTTTTATTCGTTGGAGACTTAAATGGACACAGCCAATTATGGGGTTCCCTCCTGCCTGATTATAAAAACAGGGGCAAAACCATAGAGCGCTTTATCATAATTCACCAAAACTTGATACTCCTAAACACTGGCTCGCACACTCATCTCAATGCTAAATCAGGTTCCTTTTCAGCCATTGACTTATCCTTCATTGATGCTAGACTAAAACATAGAACTGAATGGATTGTTGGAGATACTTTATATGGTAGCGATCACTTTCCTATCACGATCTCATTAAAGCTTAATAGAAAAGAAGAAACATATGATTTTGAAAAATGGAAATTTGACTTAGCCAATTGGAATTTATTTTCAGATTACATTGAAAAAATACTGGATGAAAGCCTTAAGAACGGATACAGTGGCGTAAACCAAGAAATAGAAATATTTAATAGAACTTTATTAAACGCTGCCAAAAAATATGTTCCTCTTGTAAAATCGTCGAGAGGAAAGTGCAGAGTTCCATGGTGGAATAACTCATGCAAAGCAGCTATTAGGAATAAAAAAAAGGCACTAAATAAATACAGAAGAACTAGATGTACAAAAGATTTCATAGAATTTAAAAATTCTCGGACAATAGCAAACAAAGAAATTAAGCAAAGTAAGAGAGCTTCATGGAAAAACTTTGTATCATCAATAAATTCGAGTTATTCTATTAAAGAAATTTGGAATAAAGTAAACAGTATTCAAGGAATGCGAAAAATAAACCCAATTACGGGAATCTCTGTGAATTGTGCATTAATAACTGACAAGTCTGATATAGCTAATGCTTTGGGAAAACACTTCTCAAAGATGTCAGCAGATGAGAATTATGACCCGGAATTCTTGCTTGTTAAAGACCTGGAAGAACAAAACACTATTCCTCCAATCCAGGGCAGAAATGATGAAATGAATGAAACTTTTACAACCATAGAATTGGTCGCTGCTCTCGAATCATGTAAACTGAAATCTTCCCCAGGACCAGATAACATCCCCTATATATTCCTTAAACATCTAACACAAGCAGCTATAAACCATCTTCTTCGAATCTACAATCAAGTTTGGATTAATGAAGACTTTCCCGATATCTGGAGGCAGGCTAAAGTCGTACCATTAAAGAAAAAGTTATGTTGCTACCAAATGAACGATTTTAGACCGGTTTCACTCACTTATTTGCTGTATGTCCAAGGTTCTGGAGAAAATGGTTAATTCTAGACTTATGCATTTCATAACGAAAAATAACTTTATCACAGAACATCAATGTGGTTTTCTCAGGAATCACTCAACATTGGATCAACTTCTCATTCTAGAAGATGAAATCCAAAAGGCTTTTGCAGAAAAGGAACATCTCGTTGCAATATTTTTCGACATACAAAAAGCGTATGACATGATTTGGAGAGATAGAGTCATCAAACAATTAGTCAAATGGGGAATATCTGGGCATATTCTTGAATTCATTAAGAATTTTCTACAAAAAAGATCTTTTAAGGTTAGCATTGGTCATAATACTTCTAGACAATATCCTTTGCAAAATGGTACGCCTCAAGGGTCGGTCTTAAGTGTGACTTTGTTCTTGATTGCCATTAACGACATAGTCACAAACATACGACCTATGGTTAAATGCTCCTTATACGCAGACGATTTCACAATATTTGTCAGGGGAAAAACATTAGATTACATCCAAAAGAAACTACAAAATACCATTTCCAATTTGGAAAAATGGAGTCATAGTACTGGCTTTAAATTTTCTGAAAACAAAACCAGGTGTGTGCACTTCTGTAGAAAACGAAATTTCAAAACAAATCCCACCATAACACTGTTTGGTACGAACGTGAAATTCGAAGAAACATACAAGTACCTGGGAATGTTTTTAGATAAAAAACTAACTTGGATACCCCATTTGAAACATTTAAAAGCGACTTGCATTAAAAGACAAAGTCTTATAAAGCTATTAGGAAATTCAAACTGGGGATCAGATAGGAAAACATTACTGCACTTATATCGAGCATTGATAAGATCAAAATTGGACTACGGCTCGATAGTGTATGCCTCTGCCAGTCCTACAGCTCTGAAGATGCTCGATGTGATCCATAATTCCTGCTTAAGGATTTGCATTGGTGCCTTCCCTACGTCTCCTGTAGCCAGCATATTAGCTGAAAGTGGAGAACCGCCTTTAGCAATGAGACGAGTTTACCTTGCATTGTCTTATCATGTATCTCTTAAGGAGAGGAGACTCCATGATTCTCTGCACGCTACAGATCAGGAGAACTATCCCCCTGGACTACAGAGGATTCCAAAAAATTTCAAGCACCGAATTAAGTTAATAGCGGACAAACTCGACTTAAATATACCCGAGATATTCACATTTCCACCTGAAGACACGCCATTCTGGATATCCAAACAAATAATCCTAGACTTTACCTTATCTGAACATACAAAATTAAACACAAACAATATAATTTATCAAAATACTTTTTTGGAACATATTCAAAAATATACAGAATACACCAAAACTTATACCGATGCTTCTAAAACTGACTCCCGAATAGGATGTGCATTTTTAAGAGACAACTCCTCCAAGAAGTATAACATGCATGAAGCTAATTGCATATTCACGGGGGAATCTTTTGCGATTTGGCAGGCCCTTGAAGACATCAAGATCCAAGACAACAACAGGCACCTGATCGTAACGGACTCACTCAGCGTGATGAGGGCACTACCGACACTAAAGAAGAACCATCCAATCATTGCAGAAGTATGGAAGAATCTAGCAACACAACATAAAGAAATTGCTCTTTAATGGGTTCCTTCACATGTGGGGATTGAACTCAATGAGAAAGTGGACAAAGTAGCAAACGATGCTAGAACAGCACAAATTAATAATATAAAAATAGAAAAAAGTATGCGGCCTCGATTTTAAAAAAACATATAAAAAAACAGGTAATGAAATTGTGGCAAAATGAATGGTTAAACAAGGAAACCAAACTAAAAAACATAAAAGGGACAGTAACTGTTTGGAAAACCTCTGAAAGGTTGAGCAGAAGAGAGGAAGTGGTATTGGCTAGAATACGGATTGGCCATACCAAAATAACGCATACCTACTATCTGAAAGGACTTTACCCTCCCACCTGTAAACTATGCCATGAAGAATTAACTGTTCAGCATTTCCTGACACAATGCAAGGGATACAACCAACAACGGCAACATAATAACATCTCAGGCAGTATGGATGAAATCTTATCAGATGAAGAAAGGACAGTACAAAAAGTACTGAAATTTATTAAAGACATCGGCCTATACCATCAAATATAAAACTAGAGAACTGCCAATGACTCACATGGGTAGAGGCAGTATATATCAAATAAATAAAATAAAAAAATAAAAGACAGAATTTTTGTAAAAATCTGAAAAAATTAATGCATGAACCCTTAACATTCGTCTATCGAATAGTGTATTTTGTTTTTTGAATATCTCAAAATTTTTCAATTTTTTTAACGCTAAAGTGTGTCCGAACTCACCCCTACGTGTGGGGTGAGTTCGGACTGCCTTTAATTTTTGTAAAAATCTTAACTTAAACTATAGTTGGAGTGAGCTCGGTCATAATTTACGATATTTCAAAGAGGAATATTTTCTATAATATTTTTTAGATTTACAAAATATTCTTTAACTTTTTCCTTGTCAACTTCTGCTCTACCCCTTTTGATGCTTTGTGCAAGAAGTTCCGTTAATGGCTGATTCCTTTACATAAAGCCGTCAAACCATTCCAGTCTGGCTTGTTGTCTTAAAATCTTGCGATTTTTTTCATGACCTATCCAAATATGTTTTTACGATTTGGCGAATATCTTGATCGAGTTAATGGAAAGACCCATTCAGCTGCAGTTAAAATTCCCTTTGATATTTGTTTTTCTTATTGGCTGAATTTTGTTTGGCCACCACTTTTTTTTGGTGTGCGTTCCTCTAACTTTATCATCTAAAGTCGATGTAGGTATTTTGTTGTACAACAAAATACCTAAATCAATCCGCTGCCTCTCTCCAAGTCTTCTTCTTGGTTTTGACATCGTCAATCACATTTTTCAAAGCCTCTTTGGAATAAATACTGTTTTCCTTTAAGCCAAGAAGACGCGGGTATAATTGATGCATGTCCGAACTCACCCCACGGTCTGCGAGTTTTTTACATAAACGAGAAAAAAAAAGCTTTTGAACCAAAAAAATAAGTATATTTATTTATGTATCATTAGACAACATATAAACCTACTATAAAATATGAAAAATAAGGGGTTAACTACTTCCAGAGCCTCTATACAGACGTTTGTTTCTAGCATTTCGAAAATCATGGAAATTACAACTCACATTAAAATATTCGTTACTCACTTCAAAGTATTCTCACGGCGATTTCGGCTTAACTACATGGGAAAAATGGAATATCGATCGTATTTGTCAAGCCAATTATGTCCCTAATGAAAAACCTTGCTCAGGGTCACGTGATTTCCTGCGCCATGCACTATTGTCCGAACTCGTACTACCTCAAACGACGGTACATTTGGACCCTCACCGATGTATGTCGACAATCACAGATATGCTTTGGTGAATGTCCAAAAGAGAGGAGTCGATTAGGAGGCAACAGGCTGTTTACAGCCAAATCCTTTTCTCTGCTTGGATTCTGCGGAAACGCATAGCACGTATGCCCATAAGCGACAGGTTACGACGGGCTTTCATTGCAAAAGGAAGTGTTCCACAAACAAATACAGTTGTAAAAACAAGGGCCTTTTGTGCAATTCAAAGTGTCATAATAGTTTAAGTTGTTGCAATAAATAAGATTTGAATCACATAATTTAGTGTTTTTTATTACTATTATTTTCCTTTCTCATTTTGAATGTACTGTTTGTTTTACGTTCTTAGTCATTCCTCTCAGAAAGATTTATCACGACTGAATAACGGAAAAGAAAATTTAAATCTCAAAAATGCTCAACATTTCACCATTAGGGGTCTCCTCCCGTGGTCTAATGGCTAGCGCCTTGGATTCATAAGCGGGAAATGGTGGGTTCGATTCCCAACCTCCGGCAGGAATTTTATCATCCCACGGCTCGCTGGTAAAATTCCTCGCTGCACCCTGGATGTCGGTGCTAATGACCTAGATGTAGATGCGCCGTAAAAAAAAAAAAAAAAAAATCACCATTAGTGCATGGTGAATGTAAACATTCACCGGTGAAAGTCAGAAATAAGGATATTTAACACATATTTCGGACATACCCCAAGCGACTATGTGTTTGTTGACATTCACCAGATTTCGGTGTTTCACCGTAACAGAATCATTAAAATTGTGCATTATTAGCTGCAGCAAAGAGAAATGAATGGCCTATAGAGAAGAGTGCATCTTTGCCGCCGAAAAATTGTTTTTAGGGCGAAATTCGCGCGAAAAAATCAAAGTGTCTAAGTTTTCGCGTTAATATGTTTGCAGGTACTATTTTTACAGGTTCTCTAACGTAGTAATGCAAATTAAACCATTTTCAAGGCGATATATGTAACCGTTTTCAAGAAAAGTTGGATAACAATCGTTTGATTCAATTGAAATATTTTCATATTTTCATGTTTGAAATTCATCATATTTAAACTTTGGTTACATGAGAGATGGAAGTATTAAAAAAAAAAAATTATATATATATATATATATCTGGATTTCCTATATTTCTTAAATATCTCCAAAAATGGTCAGAAAGTCATGCTAAGTGGAAGACAACTACACTACAAGAGCTTCCTACATTTTCTAGAAAAAAGGTTCTGAAGCAATTTTTGATGGAGCAATATCAATTGAAGAAATAAGTGCTTAAAACTTTGAGGAAGTAAAAAGTGCTTAAATTGCATTATACAGTAAAACGAGAATGTGAAACAAAGTAAGAAAATGAGAACCTTATTGGTATTGGAGTTTTCCTAGAGTAAATGTTGAGAAGGTAGGGGGAGTCCTTTCTGCTTAGGGTACTGTCAGTTTCGTGTTGAAGCCCTTAAATCTTTCTTCTCTTCGAAATTTTATGTTTTTCACGAAAGACCAAACCCCATCAATAGTTTTTATTTATAGAGCCTTTCTTAAGAATATGAGAGAAGGATGATTGAGTAATTTCCGCTTCTGTTTAAGTTGGCTACTTTCAGTTTCCAGTGCTTCGTGAGACTTAATACATACCTTTTCTTAGTGATATTGTTTGAGAAGGTGTTTAAATTTTTGACAAAATAGTTTATTTCTATTCAAAGCTTTCCAAATGTCACTAGGAATAAGTACGGAAACGCACTAAGAAGAGATATATTTAAATTAGAAAGAGGTGATACCATGATATACAAGTACCATTTTTTACCACTCTCTTTCTTCAACAAAACATTTGTTTTCTTCAGTCGTTAAATGTTCTAAAAGAAAGCTCCAGTTAAAATTTACTTTACCTGTTTCCTCATTATTCGTCATCTTGGAGTGTTGATCATCGAACAAACCCTTAATACTGAAAGGCTTAAAAGAGCACTTCTTCAGATTGCTTGAGACTAGGTTGATTGGGGATTGGCCATTACCTTTATCCACCTCTCCTTCATCAAAACATCGAAAAACTTCATTCCCTCTCGTCCCAAAGTAAATCCTCCTCAGGGTATCCCAGTTTTTTAGACGCATAGATCTATTCCTCATAGACTAGTATCCTATAACCAAAGCTCTATGTTAACGAGTCGTTTTTCTTTCTGTTTAATCGTAATTAATACCGTAAGCTTCGATTAAAATTTATTTGATTGTACCTCATTCAATGCAAAGGTGCTTCATCTAGAATAGTGGAACTAACTAGTGACTGTGAAATTTATTTAAAATAATAATTGAAAAATTGAAATAACCTAAATGAGTTTAAAATTGGTCGATATAGCATAAAATGTTTTATTAGATTGAAAAAGCATGATTTAGAAGTTACTTCAGCTGAATTATTCAATAAGCATGAGGACGCAGCGTAATAATAAAAAAGTATGCGACGCATGAGCTGCATTATTAAGCACAGTCCTCAGAAAGGGTGTAGTATACGCTACATTCTTGAATAATTTGCTTAAAATAACCTACATTTATAAATACAAAATAAACCTGTACAGTTTTGGTCTTTACATTTGTAATGAACAGCTGACTCAATTATTAATTTTGTTCCAGAGTAATCTAACTTTAAATGTACCGAGTTCATTTTTTTGGTTCTTTTCAGTTATTCTCCAATAGGAAAAAATGTTGTTTCATAGAAAAAGCATGATTACATCTAAAGAAAAAAATATAAATCGTACATTGTTTCAAACTATGATGAAACCCATAGAACTGTACTATAGTTATTAAATGATATTCAATTGTAAATAGGTGTCATATGTTTTTAATTATAATTTTTTTATTTATTTAAATTTTAACATCCATTTATTATTAACTAAGAATTTTGGGATGGGTTATCTATAGGTTACCACCCTTTTCTAGCCAGGATAGGGCTGATGTCTTTTCTTTTTTCTAAAGAAAAGCCACCTCCCCATAGTGGGAATCGAACCCACGACCCTTTGGCATGGAGTATTAAGTGCTCATGCCTTAACACTCACGACCACCGGGCCTCCATAATTTTTTTTTAAAAGAAACCACTGGGATAATAACAAGTCCCTTTTTCACAAAAAAATTTCCTAATTTCTTGGACACCATGTCTACTGAGTTTTGTTGGATGAAGTAAAAATAATTTCCCGTAGGGGCAAAGTCATAATGTGGTTCTGCAGTAAGCCCCCACTCCAAGTGGACTGATTTAGTTTATTTTTTAAAAACATCTTTCTCTTAAGACAAAAATTACAGCTGATATAAACAAATTGCTTATTTGGGTTCAGAGTAAACCCACCCTATTCTCCTCGAAGAGGGGTTGCTGTGTTTTTAGTCGCAGTGTGGCTGATCTCTATTTCGACAAGTGGCGGTGATATATCCATTTAGAGTATTTACAGAACTGTAGGGTTAGTTTTTCTCTTCTTTTTTTGCAGCAGCTCAGTACGTGTTTGTATGACCTTTGCACTAATGAGAGTTCTAAGCATGTTTTTTACCTCCCTCCAAAGGGAGGAAACCAGCTTATGACAATCTGGAAGTGCTGACTAGAAAAGTCCACAGGTTTTAGAACCCTAATAAACTGTTGTTGAAATAACTGTTCTTCAAATTTGTATGTATGTGTGTATGTGTGTGTGTGTGTGTATATATATATATATATATATATATATATATATATATATATATATATATAGCCGTTATCCGGAGTGCCATGCTACACCTGCTTTTTGCATATAGAAAAGCCTAAATAAATTAAAAACCAAATAAGTATTATTAAAATCTAATAACACTAATCTGTAACTGTTTCGAACCCATGACCTCCCAACTGTGAGTCCTAGACGACTTTGACATAACCTATAGCACCCCCCCCCCCCCCCGTATCAAGACATACATGTATGCCAAGTTTGGTAAAAATCGGTCTAACGGTGTGGATTTTTAATAATAAAAAAAAAAAAAATATACAGAAAACAGCTGGTAGACGTTTTTGGCCTGGCCTATGACAATCCCCTGATCAAGACCAACCTGTGTGCCCAGTTTGATCACAATCTGTGAAATGGTGTGGATTTGTATAAAGAACAAACGTACAGACAGACAGCTGGTAGAGGTTTTTGACCTTGCTTACAGCACTCTCCAGATTAGGATCTACCTGTGTACCGAGTTTAGCCAAAATCGGACGAACGGTGTGGATTTGTATAAGGGACAAACATACAGACAGACAGCTATAAGACGTTTTTGACTTAGCCTACGACAATCCCCAGATTAAGATCTACGTGTGTACCGAGTATAGTCAAAATCGGTCGAACAGTGTGGATTTTTATAGGGAACAAACATACAGACAGACAGCTGGTAGACGTTTTTGGCTTAGCCTACGACACTCCCAGATTAAGATCTACATGTGTACCGAGTTTAGTCAAAATCGGACGAACGGTGAGGATTTGTATAAGGGACAAACATACAGACAGACAGCTGGTAGAAGTTTTTGACTTAGCCTACGACACTTCCCAGATTAAGATCTACATGTGTACCGAGTTTAGTCAAAATCGGACGAACGGTGTGGAGACGGTACCGAGTTTGGATTTGTATAAGGCACAAACATACCGACAGACAGCTGGTAGATTTTTTTGACCTAGCCTAGGAGATTTCCCGTATCAAGACCTACCTGTGTGCCAAGTTTGGTCAAACGGTGTGGATTTGTATAAGGAACAAACAAACAGACAGAACACGTGATTTATATATATATATATATATATATATATATATATATATATGTGTGTGTGTGTGTGTGTGTGTGTGTGTGCGTATATTTATCTGTTCTTTCACTAGCTCCTCTAAAATTGATACAAAAATACTTTGTCCGATAATATGAATAATAATTTCTTCTATTTTTTACCAGGCTAAGTATCTCTACTTACTTCTTACTTTATTCTCTATTAAAAAGTCAAGGACTAGTTGGGGGCTAAAGAACATCAGATGTTTGGAAAAATCTATTTCAAACATTTCGGCATGCACGTTGGCAGCCTTTTTCAGCTAAAAAATAAATATACACAATTGCAGATGAGAATAATCAAAACAGTAAACACTATTCTTTTCCCGGAATATGATCATGAGGAGCTTCAAGGTCATTACTGGCATAGAGTGTAAATCCATGCTGACCACACCAGTGAATATACCCAACGTCTACTCAGATAGATCAAAGATCTCAGGGGGGACTGGCTCTGGAAAATGGTATAGGAGGTGCCAAGAAGGGTGGGCTTTAGGAAAGGAACTGTCCATTATTAAGGCAGAGGTATATGCAATCCTGGCTGCAGTACTTCAGTTCTGAGAAGTGCAAAGTATTAATTTTCTTACAGACAGCTTACCTGCCTGCAAGGTGCTAAACAACTCAACGACTACGTCAAAACTGGCCAGGGAGAGTAAAAGGGAACTAAATGAATTAGCCAATATTAGGAACCGTTTCAGGATCCTTTGGATTCCTGGACACAGTCGAATCCCAGGCAATAAAAGGGCGATAATTTCGAATCAAAGTTGTGTCCCATCTTTCTCACTCAGAATTAAGTTTATTTTTATAAAGAACAATAATAATAAATATTAGCACAGGTATCATCGACCATGAAGACTAACAGGATTGAGATTCTGTCTCATTAGTTCAATAAAAACATTTCTTTATTCGCAAATTTGTTTTTAATCATCTATTGTAACCAAACCTCGATTTTCTCCTTCCTTACAAATACTAACAAATCTTTTTATGTGTTCAGCTGACAGCTTGTAGTCAGTCACCCATCCCCCCCCAACCCACGCCGACGTTGCTTAACTTCGGTGATCAACGGGAACCGGTGTATTCAACGTGGCTCTGGCCATTGGCGTTTTTTAAGTGTTTTTATCACTTTCCGAAGGATTGTAGCTGTTGAAATTGCACTCATGAAAGAATTTTTGAAAAATGTATTCAAATCCTCATCAATCCTATCTACTAGATACGGATGAATGCCCCTCATTAAAATTATAATTTACATATATATAGTGGTCATTGTTATTGTTTTTCGACACAACACTTTATATATATCATTCCAAAGGCAAAAGGATTGAACGAGTTTGTTAACCAGCAAAATTGGTTTAGGGGAAGGAGGGGTTGCTCTGGGCCAAAATTTCTAATTTATCCTTAATGTTTATTATAGTGCAATGAAACATGGTGTACATTGGGTGTACAAAAAGATAAATATGTGTTCTAAAAATAAACTAAATTGGTCTATCAGGAGGGGTGTTTACTCTGGAACTGAGTGTTATTTGTTAGTCGGAGAGCTGGCAACGCACTTTTCATGAAGTGTTGTATGCACCCTGAAATTTTGCTATAATGTACCTCTTGGGTAGATAAGAAGGTAAATATGTGTTTCCTGGACATACCTTGGTGCACCAGGTACTGCGCATAGGGGAAAGGTGCAATACAATATTGCCCAAAAGTAGTTTTATTCAGAAGTCAACTATTATTAATGAAAAAAATTGCAAATTAAGGCAATTTTAAAATTAATAATAAATAAGTCAGGCACTTTTAAGGGGGTTAAAATGTAAATTAAAAAAAAAAAAAAATCTTAGTTTTTATTTTTAATATTAAAGGAAGTGCTTTATTTACGCTGCGATTTAAACAGCGCCTTCAATAAACATATTTGAAAATAATTACAAAAGGGAGTTTAATTATCAGGAAACATAAAAATAAATGTTGCCTATGATAGACTGCAGTACACTGCGCTTAACCGTAAGAGTGAATGACAGCACCGTGCAGTTGTGGTTATTCTCTGCGCTCTCATTGGTTCTTGCTCATGTGATCTTGTAAAGCTGTTCCGGTTTAAATGGCAGCGCGAATAAAACTCTCATTTAATATGAGAATAAAAACAATTAATTTTTTTATTTTTTTTACGTGTTATACCCCTTATAAGTGTCTGTCATATTTATTATTCATTGTAAAATTGTCTTAATTTTACATTAAAGATAGTTGGCTTCTGATTAAAACTCTATTTTTGGGAAATATTTTTTTGCACCTTTCCCCTATGGGCAGTACCTGGTACACCAAGGTATGTCCAGGATCACATATTTACCTTCTTATCTACCAAAGAGGTGCATTATAGCAAAATTTCAAGGTGCATAAAACACTTCATGAACCGCGTGGTTACTGGTTCTTGGACTAATGTAATTGATAGACAACGTACTCTACCAATGAGAACCATGTGTTTTAAAGAAAACAAAGTTGGCTCATTATAAGTTGGGATTTACTATGTATTATGTTAAAATTAATTTAAGATGCAAAACTTAGGGCATTGGTTGAAATGTACACATCTAGAGGCACTGCTATACGCTCCTGAACAGCTGTATCCGATATTCTGAATTGTTACAGTCGTCTACCTGTAAATGTGCAGTTTTTTATTATTCATTAAAATCAATAAACAAAAATGTGAGGTTTTGTATGTTTATTAAGCAGTGTAGTATCTAACATACACAAAGCTCAAGAAAATTATAATAAAATAATAATAGAGTCATTAAAAATATTAACCAATTCAAAACTGATAGCCACTTTTGTGGCAACAGGCTTTCATGACAAGACCATTTCTTCACGTTGGGACTGAATGCCACCGCTGTGACAGCTATTTGCGAATTCTAGCGATAAGTTTTGAAAGCTCCAGTCACTCTTCAAAAGAAGAATTTCAAAACTTAAAAAAAAAAAATAAAAACAAAATTTAAAAATGAAAAAAAAAAATTAAGCCTGCCTTTGACTAGTAAAAAGCCCAGAATAAAAAAATGGAAAGGAAAACGCTTAAAAAAAAAAAAAAAAAAAAAAAAAATGAAAGCATATTAGTATAAATGAGAACAGATGAGTGGTAGAGGCTCAGCTATTTTAATACCGTCCTGTGGAACCAGGAGGGTGAAACGGGCTCTGCTCAAAGGGCATCTAAGGCCATGCGGGTGGCCGTCTCGAAAGGGTTAAAGGTCAAATCTATTTATGTTTATTTGGTATTTAAACAAATTATTCAGGAATGCTGGGTACAATTCCAACCTTCTGAGGAATGTGCTGAGTTATGCAGCTCCTGCATGACAAACTTTTTTCTCTTCATCTCTAAGATGTCATTATGGAAACACGTAGATGTTCGCTTTTCTATGTTTACAATAACTCTTAAAATGAAACAAAAGACAATTTACAAAAGTACATTCGGGATACTAAATAAAGAATATAACAAATAACATTAGATGTACAAATTTAATCCATTATTTACAAATATTATGTATCATAAAGATAAAGGGAGTGCTTCAAATTGGGATAGGAAAATGCACAGCAAATTAAACTAATTAAATTTAACAAGCATATTTTTATAATACAAATAAGCAAGTAATTTACATATATTTTATTACATATTTATAACCCATTTTATGGGCATGCACTCTTAACAAAAACATCCCGATCACAGGTCTTTATCTTTTCATAAATTTAAACTTTAGTATTGTTAACATTAAGTAATTTTGAATATTTATTTCAATTTATTATTAACACTGCTTACAGATCCATTCAGACATATACATATTTTTTCTTATAATGATTGAAATCACTGAGTAAACCTATTTCAATTTGACATATTTAACAGACCAAAGCTTTGTGCTTATCTCTTACTCTTAATAATTCCAGATTTACAATTTTGGTTCCTTGAGAATTGATAGATATTGGTGCGATAGAGAAATGATTATTAAAATCACAGCTTATGGCAGGAAGGTTATTAAATCAAGTTTTGAGGAATAAAGAAAAATTTAAAAAATATGAAAACATGACTTGTAAAGTCAAGTCTTAGTAAATTTCGTCACAGTTCACAGGCGAACAATAAGCAGCTTTGAGCTAAACGTTTTCTTTCTATGATCATACTTTAATGCTAGCAATTTTATGTAATTTTTAAGTAAAGGAGAGATTAAAATTGTGTCCCTATATGTTATTAACCCTGAAAAATGATTTCATCTACTTCCAGTTGTAAACTACATTTCATTAAAATTGTAATCGAATTTGCTATTATTAAAAAATTGATTATGAACTTGTTTATAGGTATTATTACAGCTAGCATTAAAAAAGAATAGGTAATAAATCCAATGGCATTTTGGAATACAACTAAAATTAACAATTTAAGGCAAAGCTAGAAATTATGAACTTTACATTACACTTAATAATTTATATAAACAGTTGATCAGTTCGTTTAATAATAGCCTTTAAATGTTCTTTATATTTGTGTCACAACTATAATAATAACAATAATCATACAGTGAAACACAATTTGCACTCTGAGAACATAATATGAGAATTGTGGCATTGCGGATACGAAGGGCGAACTCAACATTGTGCCAATTTTTTCCCCCGCCATCCAAATCTAAATGTTTCAGAGATTCTACAGGTATATTCTTCATGTTGAATCTGCCCTTGTTTCCCTCTTATAATACACAGAGAACGAAAACAAGCTGGCTAGAAACTGCCATAGGAAGGCGGATACGAAAGGCGAACTCCACTACTGGTCTGCTGGATGATGATATAAATAAAATGCTCTTTTTGTTGAAATTGTAGCTCACACTAATTTCCTGGTCAATTATTATATTATTTGTTTATTAATATGAATTAATAAACAAACAATGAGGCATCCCAAAACAAAAACATGTTAATAAACTCTAGTGGAGTTCACCCTTATAAAAAAAATATTCAAACGCATTTTCCTGAAAACTATCTTATGCTGAGTTCGCCCTTCGTATTCGCAACACCTCAATTACATCATGCCAGAATGAAAATAATGGAAAGCAATTTTTTTCAATAGTTAGCAAAAGTGTCTCATGATTGAAAAAGTGCTCTATTACTTTCTCTATAATAATTCTTTTTTAATACTTATTATTGAATTAAGACTATTATTTCATGAAGAAATTCTTTAAGAGAGAGAAACAAAAATAATAATTTAAGGAATAAACGATAAAGATAAATTCCTGCCTTTTCATATCTTTTACAATTTGACCTTATCTTAACATAATAGCATTTACTTTTGGATACCATTGAGCATTGATGTGACCCTTTCTTTTAAAATAAAATTGTAATTATTTCTTTACATGTTTTAATTACAACTACACCCTAACAATCATTGGTCACGAAACTTTGAAAGTTGGTCATATTCAAAGGAAATGAAATGTAATAACGTAAGAAAAGAAGGCTATACACATATAAAATTCTGTATTACCATAATTAAAGGTTTAATCTATTTACATTTGTTTAATTACAATAAACTTGATATCCACTCAGTGGAATAAGTATAAAAGAAGGCAATAAACACTTATATGAAAAACAAATTTTTTTGTATTTTTCAATTTATATGAAATATTTTAATGTTAAAATTGGAAGTACCAAATAAATGTTATTTATTTTTTGGCAACACTTGTATGGATACAAAATGAGTATAAAACATTCGATGTTATATGTTGCCCATAATAAAAGGATTACAATAAGCAGTATGGGATTTCATTTTGTTAAAAATTATAACATGTTTCCAGAAATGTGTTTTTTTTTGTAATACTAGTTAAACTATTAAACTAATAAATGGCAAGTAATGAAAGAAAAAGATAACAAAATAGTAATTTTTAATGAAAAATATTTTCAAGGATCCACTTTTATTTTATTTGTCAATAACAGAAATTTACCAATCCAGATTCCAGAAGCAAGTCAATATTTATTTAGGGAGACCAATTAACTCTTAAGAATGTTGCCACAACTGCATTATTTCTTTATTTGATTTATATTATTAGAGAGTGAATTATAGCTTACATTAAAGAATTAAAAATCTTACTTTCCATTGAACAAAAGTTTATTTTTGTATGCGAAAGGTGATACATCAATTTATATTGATGACATTTAAAACATATTTTATTTTCCTGTGATTGTAGGTCTCCCAGTGGCAGACTTGTGGGCTAAAGTTTTTGAGTTATAGGCTCCCTGAAAACATTCCCTGCTCCACCATGGATGTAAACCTGTTAGTTTAGTATTCTGGCAGTAATGTCCATAGAAGCAAATATATATATATATGAACTATCTTGAAATGCATAGCCTCAAATACATCAGTAATCTGGATATAAATTTTATTTCCTAGAAAATATTTTTAAAAACAAATTATTCTCATACTGCTTAGTATTCTCTTTACTCTTATGATGATTCTGGAATTTTAATGGTACATGAAAACATGTATAACAACAGTAATAAAACCATGGGAGGCACTTAGTTATATAGTCACCTTGGAATGTCTGAGATAAATATAACAGAAGTTTCGTTCACAATAATTTGATGACGGAAAAACATCGGTAGAGGAAGCTCAATAATCGTAATGCACAAATAGTAAATATTTCTACACATCTTCCCCTAAATTTCCTTTGCGAGGGCTAAGGTAATAAAATAAGGAAAAAAAAATGTTTTCGTTTAGACCCTCTGCTCAAATTCAGTAACATAAATATGCTTCAGGTCCACCCGTAATGTACTGTGTAACATACAGTCTTCTTTTCGTACATGGCCACCACACATGCGCGAACGCCAGCGGACTCTTTTTTGTAACACTTTTTTTCATTTTAGTCATCGCTAAAGCATATTTATGCTAATATCCAAAGGGTGGAAATTACAAGCTATCACTAAAGCAGAAAAAAATTAATTGTTTTTAAAAATTAACATATCATTCAAAAGAAAAATGAAGACTCTTTTTGTTTTTTAATTTCAGTCCCATCAGATACAATAAAATAAAAAAAAAAAGGCTGAATCTTAAATATAAGTATTGTGTTTTCATTAAGACAGTTTTTATTTTATTGTAATATTCTTTTGTAATATAATTAAAAAAATATTTAAATCAGCCAGAACTGAAGAATTATTCCTGCCACCGTAATATTACGTAAGTAGTTTTAATTAAAATTGAGCAGGTTCTAAGTTTTTTTATATTTTCAAATTTTATATTATTTTACCATAACTATAAGATATAAAGATATTACATAGCAAAGGGGACACTAGATGTTTGCCATGACTTCTATTTCATAATCTATTATAAAATAAAGTTCAATTGCAGATCCTTCTTAAGGCAATGACGCCTGATCAGTTCTGCAGAAAAAAGTTCTGATTCTAGGAACAGAATAAAAGAGCTTAAATTGAACAACAAAAGTAGTTTCAAGCTATGACCATCACATACAATGTTTTGAGAACATGACATTTATTCCATGTTAGAAGTATGAAAAATATTGTATTTATGTCATGAGTCTCCATTAACATCCAAAATTTCATTCATTAACTATTCCATAAAACCATCAAATTCCCAGAATCAAGAAAATAAAGAACTTTTTTTTTTGCCTCTAAGTGACTAACCATTTGTTGAAAAACATCTAAATCCCTGATTCGGTCTATTTTGTTTGGAAGTTATTAAGCATGGCCCTGGAATTTCTATGAATACTGTTTTTTTTTTCTTTTTATTTGTTTAAAGTATTCCGAGTTTAAATTCTAAATATAAAAGCAAATATTAATAAAATTCTATTATAATACAACAAGCTAAGTAAAATAACGCTATTATACAAATATAATATCGTCATTAAAACTCTGAAAACTGGAGGAAAAGATTTTGTGTTCTAATAAATAAGACTCTTAAAGACTTTTCAAGCTATTAAAGGCAAAATCCATTTTCTAAAAAATAATTTACAGATTTCTTATTTTGTAATGACAACTTATGAAGGGACACTAATAAATTATAGTAAAACTCAATTTGCCCTATTATTTAAAATTCCTTTGGCATTAGAAAATGTATTAATAAAAGGTGTAATTTTTAAGTTAGGGTTTATAGTTTATAAATTTAACTATACATTACAGTCTTTATGTCTATATATTACATGAGTCTTGGCTTTATAATTTGGTCATGTAGGACTTTGACGTGCTACTGCCTACTTGTAGCATTGATCAATTAAATAATTACATTAGTTCAAAACTTGGAGACATAATAAAGGGGATTTTTAATTACTTTTTATAATACATTTTTTTCGCTTTTACTTTTTTTTTGTATTTTTTGTATTTTATTTTTCAATTCTGTAGGCACATTTAAGGTACTGATATCCACTACAATCAGAGCATTTCACAAGTACATCGCCATTGAAATTTTGAGCACTTAACTCCTTTAGACTGAAAATTTAGACGATTGATGTTGAACTGTGTCGTTTTTATATGTATGTACTGCTTGCTAAGATATTCGAGTAAGCAAAAAGCTGAGGGCTCATAGCTTTAATTTTGATAAAGATAAGTCATAGGCTTAGAAGCAATCGTAAAACCTGTCCATCAAAAAAGATTTGGGGCATAAGTAACGCAGTGTTTTTGCAAGTTCTTCACATTATAAGGCAAGACATAAGTGCCATGAATAAATATTTCATTACTCTTAGTTTAAGATTATTAAAAGAAAATAGTAATGTATAAGCTCTCTCTTTTAAACAATTAGTTACTCTAAAATTTATTTATATTGTTACATATATACATATTGCTTAACAAGCATATTTCTTTTTTTTTTTTACTTTTTAAGTGCAGAAAAGAAGTGAATATAAAAATATTCATGAGTAACTATTTAAATAATCACTTTGTTGAAGTTCATCCCTCACCACTTAATGAGACCAAAGTTTCTAAAAAGTGAAATAGTTGCTTTATTCATTGTACTCTTTTTTTTTTTTTTTTTTAGCATGTCACAATTTTGTGAGCTCCCCTATGATGTATTGTCTCCGAAATTCCAGAAAAATAATGAAATCTTAAAATATTAATGATGAATATTATAACTTTTCATATCACTCAAATTACTTACGGAAGGGGGAAGAAAATAATCAAAAAAGAGATTTCAATCGTCTCTAGATGTCCCTACATATTTCAAGTTGTATCTTTTAAATATAATTATTATAATTAAACATTTTAAATTATCATTAGCTAAGCACCTGGAGCTTTTGACTGTAATTATTTCTGGTCACATCAATAAAAATTGGAAACAGTCCATGGGGTAACCTTCCATGGACCCTGGCTGAGTCAAGACTGTTTGATGCTACTCCACCAGGATTGGTGGAAGGTTAGCCCCATCGACTGATTCTAATTTTTATTGTTATGACCAGGAATAATGATAGCTACAAGCTCCTGATTAGGCACCTGCTTGGACATGAAACATCTAGAGCAACAATAAACGTCTATTCACACACATCTGTCATATCACGTCTATGTTGCATCTAGTATCAGTCACAAAAAATATGTGTTTATGACGGTTAGGTGACTAAAGAGGGATTGATCGTCTATTCACACAAATCAGTCATGTCACAGTTCAGTTGCTGATTCGTCCCCAGTCTCCTGCCTGAACCTGAGGCTGGCCGGCTCTGGTTCTAACTCCTCGAAACAGTGGGGTAACTGGGGTGTGTGAATAGACTGTCAGTCCCTCTTTAGTCACCGAGCCGTCATTAAAAAATATTTTTCGTGACTGATACTTGAAAGACTTACAGAATGGAGACTGATTTGTGTGAATAGACAGCAAATGTTTTGGAACAGATTCAATTCTGTTTTATAATCATTAACATTCCACCTTATATAACTAATTGAAATATTAACTAAATAGATAAAGGATCACAAATGTTTTTAAAAAATTACACTATGACGTGTTTATAAAAGCTAAAGGAAGAAAACAGAGTGAAATAACTATGTACATGCGTGCTCATGTATGTATGTATGTATGTATATATATATATATATATATATATATATATATATATATATATATACATATATACATACAAACATAAACACATTTATACATAAATATAGATGAGTGTGTTTATTTAAATAATATGTACTAAACATACAGAAGATTCGAACTTTTACATGCTTATAAAATGAAAATATCAACAATACAATACCCTTATTCTTATATACAATTAGATAAAAATTACAAAATCAATTAAAAAATCTCATACTTAAAATAAAGAGTATTTATTGCATCAGTTTTATACATTTATAAATTTTATTTATTTATTAATAACTCAAAAAATAGAGAGGCACTACAGGAAAACTGGTTGGGCATAGTGGTTCTTTGAGGTACTTTTATCTTTTTACAAGATTGTATTTGGGGTGGTTTAATTATTGTTATATGACTTTAATTTTTACTTTGGACACAGCTCATGTCAGAAGGAGAGTTCTTTAACTATAAATAAATAACAAAACTTATATTTTCTATCTTTAATACGTAGGCCACTTTCGAGTAGCCTACCACGGAGCAACTTTACCATGCCGACATCACATTGAATTATAATTACAATTTCCATACCTACAAACAGATTAATATTAAATGGCATTCAATGCCCTTCTCGAGGAGGCTCTATGAGGAGAATGATAGTCATCTGGGTCATGAATGTGGTCCTGCTCTCTCGGGTACATGTCTCGTGAATTATGTGCATGGTACATATCTCGAGAATTGTGCCCGTACATATCTCTTGGAGGATACACCTCACGAGGAGATTCTAAACTGTACTCCTCATAATCGAGCCGCTCCCTTCTGCCTCGAGAGTGCGACGGGTGGAACATACCTGCAAAATCAGAATTTCTATTATGTTCTTTAACTTAATTTTTAATATATTGTATATAATTTCTTTGGATGAAGAAGACAATATTTAAAGATCATATTTTTATCTATGGCCATTATGATTTCAGAATGTAACCAGGAGAAGAAAGTCACAAGTACTTTCCTAACTTCCAGGGCGGATTCAATATTAAGAAGTGGTACCAAGTTTCAGGAATTACGGATTAATTCCTAAAAGTATAATGCAAATGGGTGAGTAATAATATGCATTTAAAACATTTTAAAAATTGAAAGAATGGTCAGATGTAGAAATAAATTTTGGACATTTTACATGATGTGAAAGTTATATAGTTTGCCCACATATGTCTAATCTAAAAGTTTCAAGGTCTAGAATGTAGCGTAACCTTTTAAATGATTTAGCTCATTCAAGATGAATTCAAACCACAATAAAAATAAATAAATTAACTTTATTATGAGGTAGGCAAAAATGTAGTTAAATGCTGCCAACCTCACGTTTCTATCTGTTTTTGTTCCAGACATATGCTGTTCTAAAGTTTTTTTTAGAAACATGTTTTTTGTTGTAGAAAACCCCCAATTTGCTCTGAATGTATACATTATTTGTCAATGTTACATTACTTTTTTTAAATCAGCATTAAATTTCCTTTAAGGCTAATGTTACTTTCAATGTTCAAAAGTGTCGTTTTCAAACTGCAATAACTGTTCAAAAAGTTTATATTAATAAAAATGTCTAGTCAGTGAAACTTTTTAAGAATCACTACTCTTCTAAAAAAAAAAAAAAAAAAAAAAAAAAGAATCTGCAAGTTGCCGAATCTCACAAAAATTGTGAAATTTAATTACTTTTTCAATAGAATACTCATAACTGAGATTATCTCTCAATTTTAAAATGTAATTGGAAATTTAGTGTAAAAAACAACTGACAAATAAAACAAATATCATCTTTATTTTTGTGATCTTATCAGAAATAAATGAAAATTATTTTTGATGAAACAATTATTACAATAAGTGTTATTTTAATGTTGAATAAAAAAGTAAAAAAATTTGTAAAAGTTTCTACAACTGGCTTCTTCCTTGCAGAACACGTGCATGTACCTATGTGCACCATATAACACAGCCCATTTTTTCATCCGAATGGTTAAATTCAAATGCTTTTTATGATCTCCTTTAAAGTGATAGAATGTAGGGCCCTGTGGGGTAAGCTTAAGTTGGAAGTGTATGAGTTACCAATTTAGGAAATAAACCACTTGATCGTGAGGATCGGTGAATCATCTGTGAAAATGAGTGTTAACCATGAAAAGATTCTAAGATGTCTAACCATGAAAGATGACCTATGTTGACATTGATTTCTACAAGGAGTAGGCCAGTAGTAGAACCTATTAAAATTTTGGAAGTACACTAGAACTTGGATAATTCGAACCCCTTGGGACCGATAAAAAAGTTCGAATTATCCAAAATTCGAATTACAAAAGTTTTTGAAAATAAAGGGCTAAAAAATCGAACTTCATATTTTCATATTTTTTAATTAAAAAAAAAATAAATACATTTTATTTAAAGAAACATTTCATAAATTGATGATTACATACATAAGTAATAAATAATTTAATAAATAATAAAGTAAAAATAAGTCTATTTTTTTTTTTTTTTTTTTTTTTTTTTTTTTTTTTTTTTTTTTTTAACGGCGCATCGACAAATCTGGGCCAATAGTGCCTAAAAGTCTATTGTTTTGAAAAAAAAAAAGTCACTTTCATGGGAAATAAGTTTTTTTTTTTTTTTTTTTTTTTTTTTTTCAGGTAATTTGATAAAGTGTTAGGAGGAATTCCTAAGTCCTTGGCAATTTCAGATTTTTTCTTTATTCCTTTTTCGACTTCTTTAATCGCAGCTATTTTCTCTGACAACGTTAAAGTTTTATAACTTCTAGCCTTCGATATATTAAATCAACAACTAACTGAACTGCACAGTACACCATCAAATTCAAGGCACAAACAATACAACAGATCTAGGCGCTGACTGACAAATAACTGAATAAGAAATGAAGATCGGAGGGATGGTGGGAGGGAATTCTAGGATAAAACGACAGGATGGACCTATAACAACCCCTGGAAGGGAGGAAGCGCGACCCACCACTTTGCAGAACTTCTAAAAGGAGTCCAAGAACTAGGCTATGAGACCGCCGCCATTCTTGTCCTGGAACCCCTAAATCTGTATCTTACTATCCGCCTTACCCGAGGGATTAATTATAAGATCGACCGCCTCTCTGTCCACTTCCCATTGGAGGTACAGACTCAGAAAAAAATTAAATTATCCGAAATTTTATTCGAATTAACCACAATTTTTTTACATTGTTTATGCCCTAAATTCTAGGGGCCGAGAGAAATATTCGAATTAAAGACGATTTATAATTATCGAAGTCGAATTATCCATGTTCCACTGTATTTTTTTTTTTTCAACTTTAAAGTATGACTTACTTCAATCATTAAATGTCAATTTCACCAAGAATAATTCTGATAGGCATATAAAAATAAACATGATGTTAGTTTTATTTATCAGTTCTTTTTACACTAAATTATCAATTACATTATAAAATTGAGAGATAATCTCAGTGATGGGTGTACCGTTGGAAAGGTATAAAACTTTTGTGAAATTCGGTAGCTAGCAGATTTATTTTAGAAGAGTAATGATTCTTGAAAATTTGTAGCTAACTTGATTTTTAAATTCATATAAACAGTAATTGCGGTTTGAAGGAGACACTTGTGAATATTGAAAGTAAATTTAATGCTAATTTAAAAAAAGGTTTGTAACATCGACAAATAATGTGTAAATGCAGACAAAATTGAGGTATTTCTACAAAAAACATGTTCTTTTTTTTTTTTCAAAATAACCTTCAGAATACCATAAGTCTGGTACAAAAACAGATAGAAACATGAGGTTCCATTTAACATTTTTGTCTAGCTTTTTCCCCTTGAGTATTGTCATCTACTTGCGATACACCCTGTGTAATGAATTGGAATAAGTACAAATGTGCGTGGCTGTAAGATTTTAAGGAAATAAATAAATGAAAGATTCTTTCGGGACGATTCAGATGCTACGATTTGATGCATGGTATCAATGATGCGAGAAGAGAATGTTTTTTTCTCTCAGATAAACAGAGAGAACCTGAAGCATAGAATTAAATAATTTCCAGTTTTAAACCTTTTAGAAAAATAACTTAAAAAAATTATTCAATATAAATGAATGCAATTTCTTTATTTATCAAATATAAATAAAGAAAATCCACATTTATAAAATGCTAGAAGCTAATGGCAGCTGAAACATTCAGGCAAGAGTTATTTTCCATATATATATATATATATAAAAAAAAAAAAAAAATGCAATGTAAATTCAATAAATTAATTCTACTTGAAAATAAATGTGTTTTGTGAAAAATAATTAATAAAAAAGTGGAATATTAGCAGGAAGGGGTTGTTATATTATAAAATTGCTATTAATTTTCATTCCTGTATGAACTGTTTTTATTTTAGTGAAGTAGCATTCATATTCGTATTTTTTTATGCTATGTGCCATATTCAGATATAACTTCATTGCAATAATATAGTTCATGCAAGTATACTTCACCTTAACTAAAATAAATTGTTAAGAAAAAAAAAAATGTGTCCTACAAGAAATTATTTTCTTTTTAAATGGGAAGGGGTTCAAAATAACATACAAATATTTATTTGCCTGCAAATGCTTAGCAATTGTAACTCCAATGCTAAAGAAAATTCAATAAGTATCTTCCACAGTCCACCAATCCCATGCATATAGGCTAAAATTTATCTACTTACTTATTAAAATGTATTGCTTCTCTAAGAAGCAACACGAAAGTGAAAGAAGATTTTATAGGAAAGAAATTGAAAAGTAGATAAGTATTAATAGTCATTATCTTCATAGTCATATTCTTGCTGCCCACCAAATCGAACGGTTCCAGTCATTGCAGGAACTTCCACTTCTCCAAAGAAAAAATAAGTTACAAAAAAAAACAGAAAAGAAATTACACAAACTGTTTTAGATTGAAAACTTTTTTAAAAATACAAGCTATCTAATTTTAACTAATTATAAATTGTTTAATATTTTCTAATTAATGAGATCTAAACCTTAATGAACATTATGCCAACTTTTTTACTTCACTACTTATTAAATAAAAATGTTATTTCAACATTTCAGTAGTTTTCAATCCAATAAGTCTGCTTAATAATGTTCTAATAGCCTTATATCTTCTGTAGTATGAAGGACATATCATTATAAACAAAACGGAACTACACACTACCTAATAATTGTTTAAAAATAAAATAATACATAAATTATTGTTTTTTTTATTGCTCCACAAATAGATGAATTACTTTTAGCTTTCCCATGCTTCCTCAGTATAGTTATGATATTTATAGTCATTTAGAAAATTTTGGTTTTCTTACTAAGGAGAAAATCTGATGTGGTCCCAATCTAGGTAAGACTCTGAATCTTCAAACATTTGGAAGATAGATTCTGAAAATTTGTATCAGTGAAAGTTATTGTTGTTTGTTGTTTTTAAAGTCTGATTTATGAAGAAATCTAACAGACATCAGGTCAAATTAAGGGTAAATATCAAGATTTTAAGAAAAAAATATTTAAATACATTGAAATATCATCCCTAACATGCCTGAATGCAACCATTGCCTAGGATCATAGTAGCAGAGCGCAATTTTAGCAGGGGCAATGAATGGTCGACTTGTTGTGCTTTTAGTACGTTTTCTCCCTCCCTCATGTCAAACTAAGGAAGTGCTGACTAGAAAATTTCACGTTTTAATTTTCACATTAACATGCTTGCAGGTACACGTTTTCATAGGTTTTCTATAATAGGAAAATGAAAGAACCTATTTTTAAGGCAATATCCATGACCATTTACAAGAAACGCTGTTACACCACACCTAGGTTTTTTTTCCTGCCACCGCACACTGGGCAAAACGACTATTTTACGGTGACAAAAGTCGAAAATGTGATGTCGTCGTAGAAAGTCAATTTACATGCCAAAACGTGCTCAAGTCTTCTATTCATTGAAAACAGAACAATTTTTTTAGCTAGTTTAACCCAAACCTGTTTAAGACAATAAGGAAGGCAACCATTGCTAGTCACTTGCTCTTCCTCTGCTTAGTCTTGTCCCAACTACGATATTTGTAAGGTGTGTTTTAAAAATTGTGTGCAAATTTTATAAATTCTTTTCACAATGGATTTATTACCTAGTGGTATGATCTTTATAAATAAATAATATATATCTAATAACAGAAAGGCATATCAAAGAAAAAAAAATATTAATGAAATTATTACTAGATTTTTCATATTTGGTTGATTACTCAAGTTTGAGTAAGGTTTAAAAAAAAGTTCCACAAAGTTCTAGTTCCAAATATTTTTTTTCGATAAGCCTTAAGCTTCTACTTTACTGTCTTGAGACTTTCAGCTCCCCCTTCTTCCCCCTTTTAATGTAAATTTAAATTTAGTTTAGGCAGTCAGATAGAATCTGAAGAATCCGCGGCGAATGACAGTGGGCGAAAATCACATTTTAGGTGGACTAAATTCAAAAAAATATTTTACAAATCACTTACTAAATACTGTCTAGTATTAGTAGGATTAAGGTAAAATGTAAATATTTACTTTCTTGGATCATCAACAGGCGACGGAAGAGAATATTAATCGGACTCTAAGAAAGGGAACATTTTTCCCAGTGTTTATTGCAGTTTTGTTCTTGTAATTACTTTTTTTTTTTTTTTTTTTTTTTTTTTTTTTTTTTTTTTTTTTTTTTTTTTAACGGCGCATCTACTTCTTGGTCATTAGCGCCGACATCCAGGGTGCAGCGAGGAATTTTCCCAGCGAGCCTTGAGATGAGAAAATCCCTGCCGGAGGTGGGAATCGGACCCACCATCTCCCGCTTATGAATCCAGCGCGCTAGCCACTAGACTACGGGAGACCCTTGTAATTACTTTTCCATTTTTTTTTTTAACAGAAACTATACCTGTTTATTTAAATTTCATGTTACCGATGTATATGTAATTAGCCAATTGAAGTGTAGTTTACCATATGATCAATTTCAAGAACTGTCATTAGAAAATGAGGCAGACGATACTGACTCATCAAAAGAAAATGCTGAAGGATGTAGCAGAATTGAAGTAGATGATGATTGATGGATAATTCGTTTTTAGTGCATAATATAATTGTATATATTTGTTATTATTAAAAAAAAAAAAAAAAAAAAAAAAGTCAGTACAATTACTTTTTTCTTCAAGTTGTTAGTCTATTTTTGTTATTTATTTTCGAATTATAGCCTATGTAATATTTTTTATGAATATATGTATTATGTTTATGTAAATAAAAGATGCAAAAAGGTATTACTTAAATGTTCCACAGATTTACAAAATGAGTTGGGCAAACGTTAGCGGACGCTAATATCTAATACCTTCTCGCTAATTTAGCGGTACTGATAAGAGCCTGCACTAACGATTAGCGCATAGCGATGGCAGAGCGCTAATCGCTAATTTATTTATGAAATGTTTAAATATCGTGATAGCTAACAGCTTTAGCTATAGTTACAACATTTTGTCATCTCAAAGTTCACTTCCGGTCTGCTCTGAGCAAATTCTACCTCACTCCTGTTCCACTTCCGCTTTAATCTGGATGATTTCCGATCACATCAATGTCAATTTCTATTACTTCCGGTCGACTCATGCCTATCGCTGGGTAACTCCTTTTCAATCTGGGTCACTTCTGGGCTATTTTCACCAATTCCGATTACACTTCCGGTCGCTCAAAATGGCTTCCGGGTCACCGCTTGTTCACTTCCGGTCTATCATAAGAGCCCCGAAAGCCCAGGGATGCTTCCATAAACGACTCAGGGATAAATATCACATTAACTTCGGTGCATGCCCCAGGGGGCATGCACCACTTATAACCTTAGGTAAAACTGAAGTTAAGTGTCCTCAAAACCGAGTTCTTTCAATTTTTGTACAATAACGTATTTTGATGCACTAAACACGAATCCGTTAAAAAAAAAGTTCGCTTTCAACTAGGAAAGAAGATATTAAGCACTAACTAGGTTATAAAAGTAGCCGTAAACAGCGTATTTGTAAACACGCGCATACGCAGATATGTAACATTGGGAAATAGAGAACTCTCATTTGAAATGTTCTTAAAACATTTATTCAAAAATATTGTCAATATTAAAGGAATCCTCACCCCTGGGTTTTGATATCTTCTTGAGCGAGCGTAGCAAGAGGAAACGCATAGCATGTATGCCTAAAAGTCGCCCTAGACATTCTTCTTTTCTTCCTAGACATCCTTCTTAGCTTTCTTTTTCTTCTTGAGACGCGATGTTCGGTGGACACCGAAGTTAACGTGATATTCCTCCCTGAGTCGTTTACGGAAGCATCCCTGGGCTTTAGGGGCTCTTATGATAGACCGGAAGTGAAAAAGCGGTGACCCTGAAGCCATTTTGAGCGACCGGAAGTGTAATCGGAATTGGTGAAAATAGCCCAGAAGTGACCCAGCGATAGGCATGAGTTGACCGGAAGTAATAGAAATTGACATTGATGTGAACGGAAATCATCTAGATTAAAGCGGAAGTGGAACAGGAGTGAAGTAGAATTTGCTCAGAGCAGACCGGAAGTGAACTTTGAGATGACAAAATGTTGTAACTATAGCTAAAGCTGTTAGCTATCACGATATTTAAAGATTTCATAAATAAATTAGCGATTAGCGCCCTGCCGTCGCTATGCGCTAATCGTTAGCGCAGGCTCTTATCAGTAGCGCTAAATTAGCGAGAAGGTATTAGATACTAGCGACCGCTAAAGTTTGCCCAACTCTGCAGCAGAGTCACACAAATTTAACAATTGCTTAAGACCTGCTCCTTGAATCCAACTATTTTCCAATTTTGTTTTCACAACTCTGAATGAACATAGACTATCAGGCAACCCAAGTATGTCAGAAGTATGCTGAAAAAAATGATTGTGTGTTACAATTTTCATATTCGTTCTGATACATTCTTCATGAAAAGAAAAACCTATAATAAATTACTTTTATAATGCGTACATTAAAACGAGTTTGATGTAAATATTAGGATAAGTAAATAGTTGAGTACACAATGTTCTAAAAAAACTAAAGCATGAGAGTAGATTTTATTATATTAAATGAGGCCTGGTGGGCGTGAGTGTTAGGGCGTGATCACTTAACACTCTGTGCCAAGGGTCGTGGGTTTGATTAGGGCTGGTGGCTTTTCATTAGAAAAAAGAAAATGTATCAGCCTTATCCTGGCTAGAAAAGGTTGGTGACCTATAGATAACCCGTCCTAAAATTCTCAGTTAATTATAATGTACGTTAAAATTGAAATAAATCAATATTAAATTATATTAAAAATTCTTTTAAATTGCCGAAAAAATTATTCATGTCACTCAGAAACATGATTAGATCAAATTGAACAAACACATGAACTAAAGCCCTTCATATTACAAGATCTATGATCCGTCAAATAAATAGTTTAGAAAACACATTAGAATGATATTTTACACTTACCTCGTGCATCATGAGGGTAACCATATTCATCATTCATAGCACCTGCAAGAAAATAAAATGTATAAAATGAATATATTTATAAAATGTATATTTTCATAATTTCTACTGTTGGATTTTAAGGTAAAGCTTCATTATAATGGTTATTTGCCATGCTGTTAAAAGGAGCGCTAGACCTCCAGATACTGATCATGGCCAGGCCTTGCTCCTTCCGTGGTTCCTTCTGTTTTGAGACTTCAGCCTAAATTTCAAAAACATGGATGATTATTTTGACCATCTTTCTGTTTTTTTCTATTTTCAATTCACACATTTTCTCTGTCTACCATTTAAAACTCCCTGACATTTTTCACCATCAGCTTTTGTCTGTAATTTAGGCAGAAGCTCATTTTGTATGTTATTTAATGTGAACATATTTCTGCTTACATCCTGTTCACTTCCGGTTACTAAAGTCATTTCAAGTAGCTCTGTTTAACCCATTTGTGACTGATAGCCACTATCGTGACACCAGACCGGCATGCCTGTGGCCTGAAAGCTACTTTCGTGGCAAGGGCATTTCTTCGATTTGTGCTGAAAGCCACCGATGTTATTTTCTTCATTTTTTCAAATTGCATTATTCATATTGAAAAATATAATCTATATAAAAAATTATTGGAGCATATATTTACAAAATTCAACCTAAATATTCAGAGCTAAAAAGAAAAAGTAAACAAATAATGAAACAAAGCTTTACTACAATTTGAAATTTTAATGGAGGAAATTATATGAAAGGGTTCATGGTAGAGAGGTGGGTAGAGACTAACTTCATAACTGGGGCCCGGAGAGGTAGAAAGATTGCCGTACTGCAGGGTTGGCCAGCCCTCACAACCTGCCAGAACGTAAGGGTTAAAAGAGAATAATTTATCTTTATGGAAAATAATAAAGACCATGAATATGTCTTAAATTAAGAGGAAGTAAACAGGATCTGAGCAGGCAATGGATTTGAGGGGAACAGGATGTAAGCTGGAAGTATCTATGATAATCGGTGTACCAATGGCCTTAGGTGGTTGCTATGAGTGTAGTGAAGTCAAAGGGGAACCATTAAAATATTTTTAATTTATATTAAGCAATTAAATTATCTGCTAATTTACATTAGCCTATTAACTGATATTCAATACTAATAAATTGGTATTTTTAATCACCTGTTGGTGATAGGGCAACTCTTCCAGCATGATCTGCAGAAGGAGATATCTGTGGTGAAGGCTGGGGCCGAGGTACTGGGGCTGTAGTCGGTGTTGTTATTGGAGGGTGCGTTGCTCGCCAGTAGGCCTCAAGGTATTCTGCGATGTGCTCACATGCCTCTTCAAGTTGGTTTTCATCCAATATCACATCAAACATTTCGGGTGGACACTGAGCAAGTTTTTCTGCCGCAACCATTTGTACGTTCAAATGGCGAGCTTGGGATTTGCCTCGAGATTTTATTAACCTCTGAAGTACCTGTGAAAAACATTTAGTATAAAACGTTATCATGAAAATATTACATCATCTGAAATTCTATGTAAAGACATGATTTAGAATCTATTCATTTTTTCTTACACAATCTGCTTAACTTTGTCTAGGCCTGATGGCTGAGAGTGTTAATGTGTGAATTCTAGCTATTAGAACACCAATCCTGTCAAGAAATGCCAGCACTGCTGTTCTATTTTTTTTTTTTTTTTATTTTTTCTAAATTTGAGGAGGAAGAACTTGAAGAAAAGGACAAGCACACAAGGCCCTTCTGATAAAAGTATATTCTCAAATTGAGGATTAAAAAAATGTATTTATCTTTCAATAATTATTTTTATTTATGGAGCACAAACAAGACTCTCAATAATGGAAAGAGATATTTTATTGATTTTTTAAAATATACTCCTTGTAAAAATAGAAAAAAAATGGAATACTCAGATATTCGAGTTTTTAAGACAGAGTTTGGACATGTTGCGTTTTGTTCAAATCAAGCAAGGATATGTTACTTTTTGAACAAATCAGCACATTCATGCTGTTTTTACCTTTTTTTATGGTTCTTATTGATAATATAGCACATGTTGCCTTAGACGTGGATCCCCATTTCATCTTCTACTCAGTCCCCGGAGTGTCCATCACACAAAACAAAATTGGTAGGTAATAACAACAAATCTAAGCAGGCGAAAATATTTTTGAAATGGTTTGGAATTGTATTTCTATCAATTTTTCTTGTAAACGATTACAGGAAATCGCTTTAAAAATGGTTTCATTTGTTTTCCTACGTTAAGGAACCTATATAACGAGTACTTGCAAGCATATGGACTCAAAAATGTAAGTGTTCCGATTTTTTCGCGCAAATTTTGCGCCTAAAACCATGTTCCAGTAAGCGGATTCAGCTGGTTAATGAACTTGACCTTTCAAATGAGAAGAACGATTTTTGTACCAAATGTCTTCAAAATCGTCAAAAATTTTGAGTCGATGAGGAACTTCTTAATAATTCAAACCTCCCTCTTCAAACCTCTTTCTTATCGAGTGTTTAAATTCCAAACGGATTGTCCGTGCAAAATTTCAAATTTTTGTGTCAAGTGGTTCGGGATATTACTACCTCAGATGGACCATCACCAGGTATAGCGTAAACTCTATAAGGGACAAAATAACAGTATATTTCTAGTAATTCAAGGTCTGCCATCAAAATTGAAATAAACCTCAATTAAAAAAAGTCTGTCATGCAGGAGCTGCAAAACTAAGCACTTCCCTCAGAATTTTTGTAGTGTAGACTACATTATTGAATAATTTGCTGCAAATAACCTATTTAAATAAAATAAAAACGTGAATAGTTCTGCTCATTTACATTTCTTATGAGAACTGTTCAATTATTAATTTTGTAAATAATTTGCTTCCAGAGTTATGTTAATACATGATACTGTACTACTTAATAAATACACAAAAACTTCATTTTCCGTCTTTTGATCTGACACAGGAAGAGGATACAGTGCCCCTAGTGGGAGATAGCGCTCCTCGCGGCGGCTTTGGGAACCTACGTCTGGCATGCTAATTCTAATGAAACAGAGTTTAAAGTAAGCCCCCCTTTCCAATAGACCGATTTACTTCATTTTTACAACACTTCTTTCTCCTGAGTTACCCACGACGTATACCGTGTTTCGTTACAATACAGCAGAAATTACGACCGGTATGAGTATATTAGTACTTTAGGTCCGGAGTAAACCCCCCCTCCAAATAAACCGATTTAGTTTATTTTTACAACCCATTTTTCTCTGTTGATTACCCCCACGAACACCGAGTTTTGTTGAAATGTAACAAAAATTACGGCTGGTAGTGGCAAATTGGTAATGTGGGTCCGGAGTAAACCCCCCCGCCTAATGAACCTATTTAGTTTATTTTTACAAGGTATTTGTCTCTTTAGATCAAAATAACGAATACAAAGTTTCGTTGAAATATAACAAAAACTACGGCTGGTATGGTCAAATTAGTGTTTTGGGTCCAGGGTAAACCCCCCCTCCTGGTGGACCGATTTTGGTGGTTAACAAACTCATTCAATCGTTTGCTAATTAAACGCTATATACCACGTTTCGTGAAGAAAAAACAAAAACTCTGGCCGCTATCGTGTTAAGACACACACACACACACACACATATATATATATAAATTTTAACGGGGGTGATTTTCGGTATCTAATAGGTAGGATCGATAAAGATTTGAAGAAATTTTTCAAAAATTCCTTCGGAGGAAAGTGCTAATAATACTATGAAATAGATACAGAACAGTAACAGCTGTTCTGTTATCGTCCTAGCAACGCATGCTGCCTAGGCGTGCATGCTCTAACCAACTAAAACTTTAATCCCCTCTAAAAATACTTAAAAATTCGAATATCAAAAAATCCTTTCTTAGCGAGTGTCTACTTTCTATAGGGAGTGTTCTAAATGTTTGGTTCAAGGTCAATAAAAGAAAGAGAAAATGTGGCACAAAGTGTATATGATCAAATTAAAGAATAGAACATACCTTTGGAGATGATATTTTTAAGTAAACGATTGTTGGAGCTAAGGAAGTCTTTGCAAGCTGAGAAGGATGATTAATTGTATCACAGTCTAGAACCACAAGCTATAAAAAGTAAATAAAACATAAATTAGTAGATCTTCATTCTGTAATTCTATACAGTAAATAAATATGAATTACTTTATTAGGCGTATTCTATAAGCCTAAGAAAGTAATTTGGTATCATTAGTTTTACAGATCATGTTTCTTTAAAATATCAACTGCACGAAAGCAACAACTCTTGACATTAAATAATATTACATAAAAAATAGTGTCTCAAGAATTTTTGTGATGTTTTCACTTCGTAAAATATAAATCAAGATTCTTGTGTAAGATAGCTGCTTAGATCAAGCACAGATTTTAAAGAACCAGCAAGTTATTGGGTCTTGAAGGCAAATAGCTTTTAGATTAATTACTTATAATAAATTTAGGCACAAAACATTCTATTTAGTAGAAGGGAATCATTTTTAGTGCCAGCGGTTTGATTATTGGGGTGGCGACTTTTCTTTCAAAAAAAGAAAAGGCATGTATCTTTATTTAGAATTTTAAAAAATGTAAAAATACATTACTAGTAAATTGATGAGATCAGTTCTTTCTTGAAGCTCAAGAGAAGGGAAGACAGTGTGAATAGGCAACGTACAAGCGATTTTTATGAAAGAAATGAACCGTTAAGGGATTCTGGAGGACGTACAAATCTTCTTAGGGCAAAGGTTAAATGGCAGGATTTCAATGCGTTTAATTTGATTCTTGTTTTGGTGTGCCTAGGATCAATGAGGTTGAAGTGTGCCTGAGGGGAGCAGGATATGAGATTCGGTTCATTACTGCAGGACAATATGGTTGTATCATAGATGAATAAAGTAAGAGATGTGTCAGGATGAGTTGGATTATCACCTGTTTACGCCAGGAGTACCACTGGGCTAAGAATTTCATGTTGTGGAACACCTGCAAGTTAACACATTAACCGCCATTAAAATTTTTGAAAAATTTGTCTTGTAATTTTTTGTTTTGTGTTTTTTTTGGGCCAAATTTAAATTTATTTCAATGTTTTGAGGAAAGAAAATGTGTTTTATTTATTTACGCAAGACATATTCATTGGTGACGATCACCTGTGCCCGCTTTGGCGGGAACTGGTAAATTTTAATTCAGTGGGCCGTGGCGGCCACTTTGTGGGTCACAGCGCTCTCTAGAAACCGTGAAAGTTTTCTTTCTCGCACATTTCTTAGAACCAATGAGCCATCACTACTATACGATAAACTTTGTTTATGTCCATATTCTAATTCTACCTGGTCTAACGCATGTACTAAACACTGAGTGAAATCATCATCATCATCGAACTCTATTTGCGTAAAAGTATCTTCACAAGATCGCAAAAAAAAAACAAAAAAAACCAAACCAAAAGTCTATAAATATTAAACCTATAAAATGTCAAAACTATATCAAACAGACAAGACTCCCAACAAACTCAAAATGGAAATAGATAATTGTCAAAAATAGAACAATAAAAGTGTCAACATTTTGTCCTGAATATAAATGTCAGCCACACTATGTTTCAATAGTGAACATCGTCTCAGAATGGTTTTATATTTCAATTATTTGAAATTCAATTATTCCGTTTTAGCGCGGTTACTCACTATCTCCATAGCAAGCTCAAAAATGGTCGGATTTTAACAAAATTTGGCACAAAAATCTGTCGTCTAATTGGAAAGGTCAAGTTCGTTAACCAGCAGAATCCGCCCACTAGAAGATAGTTTTTGGGGCGAAATTCGCGCAAAAAAAATTGTAACGCTTACGTTTTTGAGTTCATATGCTTGCAGGTACTTGTTTTATATGTTTCTTAACATAGGAAAACGAATGAAACCATTTTCAAGGCGATATCTCTAACCGTTCCTGAGAAAAGTGGAATCAATGTTTTTGTAAGTCATTATTGTTTTGTGGGTACTTAGAATCGCGGGATTCAATTGAAATATTTTCTACTTATTGTAAATTAATCCCAACTAAGATGTTTAAATTTTGGTTATATTTGGAGTTAAGGAAGTATGCGAAAAAAATATTTTATCAATAGACATGAAAAGTTTTCGGATCTTCATATATTTTTCGTAAATATCTCGATAACGGTTGGGAAATCGTGATAAGTGGAAGGTGACCATTCGAATGCTTACTAAATTCTCTACAAAAAAGATTCTGAAGCAATATTCAATGGGGCAACATCAATTAGAGATATAAGCGTTTAAAACTTAAAAAGTGTTTGTTTTGTTGTTTTGAAAGGTTATTTCTCTTTGTTTATCTCACTTTTTAATTGGTTGTTTTTTGTTTTAATCAGTAAAATTAGTATTGTAGTAAAATAAGCTAAGAAACTATAAAAGATATTGGTAATAAGATTGGAGTGGCTGTGGTAATCAAGATGGCTGTGGCCAGTATCATGATCGCGTATACATTGGTTTGTTTTGAATTCTCCTATCTCCTATCTATATAACCTTCCTCATAGCCTCCAACTGAAGTTATCGTTATTTCTTACTTTATAGAAAGATTTAACCCACGACAGAATGGAATTTTATTTGCCATGAAGCACATATTTACAGTTGATTATAACAGTAAAACGAATTTCCTAATAAAACAAGATACTTAAAATGACAAAGAATTTTTGGTTGTTTAGAATAAAGCCTTCTCAGCAGTAGTGGAAGAGTAAGTACGTTTTCAGTACATAATTGCATTGACTTATACAGATTAAGAATTATACACTTCTGTGTAAGTTGGCTACTGCCAGTTTCCTGTGATTTGTGATGCTAATCTATTCCATTTTTTCTAGATGTACGTAACCCCGCTAAGATGACGCAGTTCCTGCGAGTCGGACTTTTTTACTAATCACGGACTTTTAAAATTATAATGTAATTTCATATGTTCTGTTTTCCTTATTTTTATTTTATTTCTATCTTATACATTTTAGGTTACCCAAAAGTCATAGAGTTGAAATTTCCGAAAACCAACGTACAGGCCAGTTCAGTTGGGTTGCGCCGGTCACCGCACAGCAGTAGAATACTAAGTATTTGTACCCGGCAATGATGTCAAGTTGGGTTAAGAAAGGTCCGTTTTGCCGGTCTCGGGTGACCCTCATGGCCTAATGAAATATATCACTGCCGGTCACAGGTGACCCCCATGGCATTTGATGTGTTAAGGAAAAATGGGGGAAGATGAATTGGTGAATGAGACTTAGAGAAATCTGTCACAAAGGTAGGAGGTCTTAGCAATGTTGTTTGTTTTCGATGCATGTAAAAATCAAATTCATGATTCTGTGGCACTGGTGAACAGAGGATTGAAACTGATGAACACCAAGTTGGGAAGAAGGAATTATGGGTGCAAGGATGAAAATTATGAAGGTACACTTGAAAGGTACTTTGAAGATAAGTACCTGTAATGTTCTTGCCAGCTCGAAGATCCTTTCAATTTCTGTTTGAACTTCAGCTAAGCAAGTTGATCTGGAATTCGACCTCTCCATGATTGCTCGTTTCGAAGGGTTATTAAGTAATGAGCGTTTAGCCAACGATATGTCAGCCATAACCCTTGTAATTATAATTCTGGAAGAAATTAAATGAATTAACACTTTTTTTATGAGAAACATGTAAAAAAAAAAAAAAAAAAAAAATCTGCAGGTTAGAAATTGTGTGTTACACCAAGACAAAATTAAATAAAAAATGAATAATTGAGTCAGGAATTTGCTTTGTTATTCAGCTCCTATGTGATGGATTTTTATTTTTTAATATTATTTTATTTTGCCACCAATGACACGGTAACGGTAGTAACAAGAACAAATGAATAATTTCATTAAAACTATCTAGGCAAGTTACAAACATTTTTATTTCTCATGGTTTTCATAAAATATTTTAACGACATTATCAGATTATGATGTAGGTTACATTTTGTTTGTTGATTGAATTAATGATTTCAGAATGTTTGAATAAAATGCACAATAATAAAATTTTGTGTTGCCATGAATGAAGCCGTGGCAGACTTGGACGGATGAAGATGTGTGGAAATGTTTCAAAATTCTTTCTTGTGTGTAACCTCGATAGCTACAGTCCTACATAAAATGCTAATAACTATAGGCTATTTGAATTGATCATTGTGTTGTGGTATAGTCTATATTATTTATTTATTTTTTTTTTTGTGTTTAACGGCATATCAACATTAGGGCTATCTATATTATTATTATTTTTACATTTTTTTTTGTTATAGTTAATGATACCAAAAACTCCATACCTTCCTTCGAATCTATGCTTGAGGAAATCAAAAAGCGCCTTCTGCATCATGTCCGTGACCTCATATCCCTTGAGCGAGGGTCCAACAAGGACGACTGGCCGCATTGATGGAACCACATCGTATGGTGTTGTTGTTTCTTGTTTTTTGAAGAATGGCTTTCGCTTTTCCTTAGCCGGTGGAGTTGTAAGTGTTGCCTTCCCCTGAAGCCTTGCGTTTCCAAGTGAATCGGAATCTTCACCTAATTTTGAAAATGGAAATTTAAACTCTACATTTGATTTAAATGGACAAAATACTTGAAATTCATTTCGTTCAAACCATGCAATAATAATTTCATTATCGCTAAAATTTTCAATGAAATTTATTTATAGTATAGAACTAAGGCAAGGTAAGCATAATTCTACTTATTGAAGGACAAATTTAGGCTCTATTTTCACCTCATTAAGACTGGCTTGGGAATAAAAACAGAAACACCTTAGAAACTAAAAAAGAAAAAAATAGAGAAACAAGTTAAACAAAAACACCAATTTTTATTTTAGTGTATAAATATATTTACTACAACTAATAATTACCACTTAATGCTACCCTATCTTTCTATTTTATTGGAGTTTCAGTCATGGTATAGGAGTGCTATGAAAGAGGTTTGGAAGGGATGCTGTGCATTGTGATAAATCAAAGTATACCAAATAAAGAACCCAGGAACAATAACGAAAAAATAACTTGAAAATAAAATCTAATAATTCATTAAACATATATAGCAGCCATCGCACAATAATGAAAATACTATTGAGATGTTTTCACATCTAAATTAACATAAAAAGCTTAAAAAAAGTATGCTCTGGTATTAGGGTGTTTTTCAGGTGTGGGTGAAAGAAATGATTTGGTAAAAAACAAAACAAAAAAACACCAAAGCAATCCGTTCAAAATTCATGTTAAAAAAAGTGAAAGAAAAAAAATAAATGAAAATACACCAAAAATTCACAACAACGACAAACAGAAAAAAAAAAATTGGTGAAAAAAGTGTGAGGGTTTACCAGGGGTGGGAGGGGTTGAGCCACGAGAGTTGGCGCTCTTTGAAGAAGAGAGTACATCATTTGCAAGCGCACCTAGATTACTTGAGGAAGAGGTTTTAGATGAGTATAATTTCGAGTTCCTTGCTTGAGTTTGCTGAAGCCTCAGGTTTTCGAGCTTCACTGGTGAAGGGATAAAACCAACGTCACAACCTTCTTTCACCAGCCTTCCGATCCACCAATTGTTATCATATTTCTCCTGGAATAAAAATAACAAATTTGTACACTGAATTGTTAAATAAAGCTTTATTCATTTTCTAAGATAATATAATTATTGTAAAATGATCTCATATTTTATAGGCATGTATCACAAACAAATAACTATATTAATATTATAAGATGTTAATCCTGTTTATCACTTTGTAATTTTAGTTTTGGAGAAATCACAAGTAGAATACTCTATTCCTTGATAATAATTTATCCGTTGCATTCTACATGTTTCACATCTATAGGTTGCTGCATCAGGAACACTTAAATACTGAATTAATACATAATTTGCAGTGTTATACTAAGAGGACTTTCTGCAAGGCTGTCTAAACTCTAAGACATGGTACAAAAATAAAATAAAAAGTATAATTTACTTATTGAAACTTTTTATTCATGTTACAGCATTGACTATACCAAGGATGGCCAACCTGAGGCACATCAGTACATCCCCTATTTCCATAGACATCTTACTTTCCAGATGGTTCTAATTTTTATTATGATACAACTTATCTGTTGTTATTTTTCAATTATCAGAATTTTAGTTCATTCTTTTTCCTCTGTAAATTTCCAGGCCAATTCACAGTGCAGACGACTTGAAATAAGCAAAGAGGGGTCAATCCATAAGATCTGATCCAAGGTAGGTTGCTTGACCATTTTTAATTTATTTTATTATATGTTTTTACTACACAAACTGGTAGTTCAAAATAGATTTTTTTTAAATTTTATCTTTAACTATTTACACGTGGCAGCCAGTTTTATTTAGAATCGCGTAGCGATTTTTCGCTTTAAAGACATTTGCGTTAAATTGATTATCTCTGGACTGCATCATAAAACAAGATTGGAACTGGCATCATTTTTTTCAATACTCTCTCCCCTACAATACTGTTTCATAGCCATAATTCCCTATGCAAATCTTACCAGTCTAAATGGTCTCCAAAGTTGGGGGTCGAAAATTGAGGAATTCCACTTTTTAGAAATTAAAAAAACCATGACAGAGAACTTTATCAGAGTTAATATTTTTTTTTTGTAGTCACATTTTATAGAGTATCAGCAGGAAGTAAATAAAAAGCCATGATTTTTTTCATATTATGTAGGACTTTATCATAGCAAAGTGAATTAAAAATTTCAATATTGGTATTTGACTCTGAATAAAGTTATGAATTTTTGATTTTTTAAATTTTTGTACAAGATGTACAGTGTTAATCATTCTCAGGAAAACCAATCCTAACTTAACTCAACTTATCAAAATTTAATTGGAATAAATCTAATTCTAAAACTAAATGCGTTTTGGAGAAAAAATATTTTAATCTTTTAAAAATAATTGTAATGCTTTTAGATGTCCTGTTTTGACCAGGTGGGTTAGAGCCCCCCCCCCCCTTAATATGCCCATGGTTGTGTCAATTATATATTGGCTACTATCTTTAAGTATATACTGAAAGTCATGAGGTATTAGAAATAAATTAGGTAGGTATTAGATATAAAAAAAACTACAAAAAACCCTATTTTGCTCTGCTTGTACTCATTATTTTTCAACCTTACATACGATGTCGATTTTCTGAAATCAGCATTACATTTTCTTTAAGCTTAATGCACTTTCAATGTTCACAAGTATCGTTTTCAAAACCGAATAAATCTTCAAAAAGTAATGTATTATATTGCCTATACAAATGTCTGTCGTTTCTGTTCATTAGGTAGCCTTGTGTCAGTAAGACTAATGCTGTAGCATTTTCCTAATAATGTTACAATTGAAGTGTGACTTTTAAATGTTAAATTTATTATGATTTCCTTCATTTGTTCGTGTGGAACAACGATTCCTTCCGCTGCCTAATTTACAGCACTTTATTGCTTCCTGGGTAGGTTCACTAATTTTGAATTAAAATAAGTGGCTAACTACAAATGAACAGCAACTTCAATTACACCACTTCCAATTTCAGCCCTTCATTGATTTATGAGTAATCCATCACAACAAAGAAAAGGGATGTGAAATAAAGGGTAAGCAATAATAATTAATATTAAGCAGACTTCAATATTAGTTAATAGAACATAACTTCAATGTAGTGGCAAAAATAATAATAAATATATTATGAATGATATAAAACTGAAATCTCTTAAATGTGATGAAAAGTCGATAACTAAAAATATATACATATGTTTTAAGGTGCATCTACCTTTAGGCGATTAGCGCCAATAAAATTAATTCTGCTCCAAAACGTTTATTCTTGATCTATATATCTTGCCCTTTCTGGCTTCTCATCAGGAGCTTATGACTGCAACTATTCCTGGTCACATAATTAGAAATGATTAATACGTAGCTAAAGAGGCTAACTTTCCACCAAACCAGGCAGGTTAATCAGCTGATAATTATCCATTCAAAAATACTGATTATGTCGATTTAAAGAAAAAACATAGACCCTAAGCAAACATCGATAGATGCCATATTTTTGTCAATTTTATAGAAATTTTATGTTTTTCTATTTATAAATTGACAAAATAAGAGCTAAGAAAATCTTTGATGCCCTTGTTTTATAATACTAGTAGATGAGAATATTTAAGGAGATGAAACTAGACTAAAAATGTAGTCCAATGCTGCCAACCACACATTTCTATCTGTTTTTGTTCCAGACATATGCCGTTCTAATAATTATTCAGAAAAACCCGTGTTTTTTTTGAGCAATTAAAATCTCTGCTCGTACTCATTATTTTTCAATCTTACATTACTTTTATGAAATCAGCATTACATTTTCTTTAAGGTTAATACACGGTAAAAATGCAGTTTCCAGCCCTCCAAACCGATTTCTTTCAAACTTTGCACAATAACGTATTTTGATGCACTAAACACGAATACGATAAAAAAAAAACGTTAGATTTAACTAGGAAAGAAGTTATTAAGCACTTAAGTTCACTGTTGTGCAGGTTATGAGAGCTAATGTAAACAACTAAATTTGTGATGACTTTAAGGCATAAATTACGACTTTAAGGCATACGTGCTGTGCGTTTCCGCTCGCTCCGCTACGCTCCGCTCGCTCAAAAAGATAACAAAACCCCAGTCAATCCAACTCGCTAAAATTAATAGACTATAATATTAAGCACTAAAGTTAGGAAGGTTATAAAACTAGGCATCAGCGTATTTGTAAACACGCGCATGCGCAGATATGTAACATTGGGAAACAGAGAACTCTCATTTGAAATGTTCAGAAACCATTTATTCAAAGATATTGTTAATTTTAAGGGCATCCTCACCCGTCGTCACCTGTCGCTTAAGGGCATACGTGCTATGCGTTTCCGCTCGCTCAAGAAAATAACAAAACCCCAGTCAATCCAACTCGCTAAAATTAATAGAATTCTATTAATTTTAGCGAGTTGGATTGACTGGGGTTTTGTTATTTTCTTGAGCGAGCGGAGCGAGCGGAAACGCACAGCACGTATGCCCTTAAAGTCTTCCTAGACATTCCTCTAATCCTCCAAGACATCTCTTTTAGCTTTTTTCTTCTTCTTCTTCTTGAGACTGGATGTTCGGTGGATACAAATCCCCAATCGCACTGAAAAATGCCTTTAAACGCTCTTCATATTTATGAGCGCGTTTGAAGAGAAATTCGGCTAAATATCCATCTAAATGTTCTTCTGTTTAGCATCGAAGTATTTGTTTGACAATTGACTTGTTGACAATTGAAGTTCGATAGGCGCGAATTAGAACGATAATTATAAAGGTATTAGCAAATTATTAAGGGATTTCTGATATATAATACTTTTTATGAACGAAACAAGAAATGTGAGGAGTGTTTAATTATTTAAAAAAATGATTGTAAATAAATAACTGCTGATGAATTTCGATAATTTATGGTAAATTTCAATTAAACTTCCTTATTACGAACTTTTCCATACCCGCGCATGCGTATGTTGACAAATTTAGTTGTTTACATTAGCTCTCATAACCTGCACAACAGTGAACTTAAGTGCTTAATAACTTCTTTCCTAGTTAAATCCGACGTTTTTTTTTTTATCGTATTCGTGTTTAGTGCATCAAAATACGTTATTGTGCAAAGTTTGAAAGAAATCGGTTTGGAGGGCTGGAAACTGCATTTTTACCTTAATACACTTTCACTGTTCACAAGTATCTTTTTCAAATCACAATAACTCTTCAAAAAGTTGATATGTATTAATAAAAAAAAAGTAGTTGTCCAGGCAACGAATGCTTAAAAACAGCTATAGGTGGAAAGTTTTGGAACAAAATTTTTGACTTCGTAACTTTGTTTGGGCTGGATAGGAGGTGAAAAGTCCTCGCCCGTAACCTTTGTGCCGGGGGGAGGGGGGGTTTAGAAGATCCCATTTTTCGGGTTTTTACATATATCTCGGAAACTCTGCGTCCTAGCGACATGACTATTCTATAACAAATGAAAGCTGATTAAATATGCTACAAGTTCAACACAATAAAGTTTTTCGAGATATCTTCAGTTTTCGAAATATCCGCTCTTGAAAGTCTGTCATTTTGGGGAAAAACAGTTTTGACTCATATTTTTCCCCGTTTTGACCGGATAACTCTTCAACGATGTACCAAAAGAATAAATAAAGGTTATAGGGTTGTAGAGCATTGCATTCCCTTCAATAATATACGTATATTACTTTGCTATTTTATGTATTTTCCTTCATTGTTATAGAATAGTCATGTCGCTAGGACGCAGGGTTTCCGAGATATAAGTGAAACCCCGAAAATGGGACCTTCTAAACCCACCTCCCGCCGGCACAAAGGCTGGCGAGGACTTTAGATATTTTCACCTCCTATCCAGCCCAAACAAAGTTACGAAGTCAAAAATTGTGTTCCAAAAATTTCCATCTATAACTGTTCGTTGCCTGGACTGTAGTTAGCGACAAACTTTCAAGAATCACTACTCTCCCAAAAGAAATTCTGCAAACTGCCGAATCGCACAAAAGTTGTAAAATTTAATTGCCTTTTAAACGGTATACTTAGAATTGAGATCATCTCTCAATTTCATAGTGCATTTTAAAATTTAGAGGGGAAAACAACTCATAAATAAAGCTGAGATCTTGTTTATTTTTGTGATCTTAACAGAAATAAATGAAAATTGTTCTCGATGAAATTGGCTTTTAATGATTGAAGTAAGTATTATATTAAAGTTAAAGAAAAAATTTACCGAGTTTCACATCGAAGACCAGCAGATGCCACGAAAAAATAGTTCTCTCTTTTGGTGCCACGAATTACCCCCTTGGAAAACCAACAGCCCGATGCCTCAAGCCGAGGCTGTACCAAGACATTTTATTTAAATTTTATTTGTAAATTGTTACTTATTTATTTATATTTGTTTAAAATACTAATTGTTTTGGTCCAAAATAAAAATGATTTTGTTTGTTTCTTGTCTTCTGTAAATCGAGCTAATCGTATTTTAGAATCGGTAAGTAATCAGCTGTTACACGTGCCCACCATTTGGCCTTTTAGCCTTGACTGAGCTGGGTTTGGTCGAAGGTTGCCGGCATGTGTTTTTAAATGATGTGACCAGAAATAGTTGTATTCGCCTGAAGAGGTATGGAATAGGACGTGAAACTTTTGGAAGAACGTAGATAAACGATTTGGATAAGAATTAATTTTGTTTTTAGTTAGGTCTAATGGAAAATAGTTTATTTAATACTTTACCTTAATATGTAAAAAGTCTCTAACTTCAAAAGATACTGCGCTTCCGTGGACAGGAGAGTCGTCATCCAGCGAACCATCGTAGCATACGTTTGTCCTGACGGCGAATGCTACCGGCTTTGACTGCATCACAGAAAAAAAAAGAAAAATTAAGATAGTTTATTCCGTTACATACGTATAGACATAATAAATTCGTTCTGAATTAAAGGAGAGAAAGATACTATCAATGGAAAATGATGCATTTTCTTTTAAAAAAGATTTTCTATGTATTCTATACAGTCCTATGAAATGAGCCTTCATCAGAGCTGTAAACAAAAATGGAGAGAGATTTGGCTACATCCCTGTTGAGTGCTTGAAATTGAAGCCGAGACGTAGGTAATGATAACTCGTATATATATATATATATATATATATATATATATATATATATATATATATAATAGTATATATATATATATAACATGCATACATACATACACAGGTTGATTCAGGTCTAACTATCCAAAAACTAGGTGGTGATTCTATACATAATTTCCAACAAAAAAGTTCATTTGAAGTGTGGTCCGATTCCGAACGGAAAAGCAGTTATGTACAATTTCCTGTTTTATAACGTAGACATATTTTCCAATGAAAAAGAAAGGATTACTCGAAAACTGTTCAAGATAATTAAATTCTAATTATGCCATCATAATATAGAGTTTTTCTCGATGAATCTCGGTGTATCTCACCCTCTTATGGACAGTAGTATATCGCAGGATGAAATAGTAGCAAGCCTTAATGCATGTAAAAATAGAACATCTCCTGGTCCGGATGGTGTTAGTTACGAGTTTTTTTCAGAATCTACCTCAAAACTGGCTGTCATATTTAGAAAGTTTCTTTAATAATATTCTGGCTACTGAAGAAGTGCCAAGTTCTTGGTCCAATCTTTGTTTGACGATGCTCTACAAGAAAGGAGACCGAAATGAACCGGCGAATTATCGGAGTATAGCTTTAGCAAACTGTTGTCTTAAAATATTTACACAAATATTATTGACTAGATTTATATTGTGGGATAATGAAGTAAATATTTTGCCAGAATGCCAGGCGGGATACAGAAGTGGAAGAGGATGTCTAGATCACATTTTTGCACTTTCTGTCCTTTTGCAATTGCATTTAAGGCTTCCGAAAAGATCAGTTATTGCTGCTTTTATTGATTTTCAGAGAGCATTTGATACTGTTAGCCATAGCTTATTGTGGTCAAAACTTAATGAGTTTTGTTTTAGTCCAAAAATAATTAGAATATAGCTCCTGCACACCCCGAAGAGGAAGGAACACGTCTGATGAAGCCTAATAGGATTTGGGCGAAATATAACGGCCGGAAAACGAGCACCACTGGAGAAAGAAGCCGGGACAAGATCAAGATGATGCCCCAGCGAAGGAGCCTAAAGGAGAAAATATTTTTTTCGAATACTTTCTTCACTCCAAATGTAATCAACATCTTAGTTTAGATGAGTTTCAAACACATAGAACACATTTAAATGGAATCCCACGATTTCATGTACCCAAACCGCAAAATGAGTTTGTTCCACTTAGCTCAATAACTGATACAGATATCGCCTTAAAAATGGTTTCATTTGTTATCGTGTGTTAAGGAACATATTAAGCGAGTATCTGCAAGCACATAAACCCGAAAACGTAACCGTTGCGGTTTTTCCCGCAAATTTCGTGCCAAAACCCATGTTCAGGAGGGCGGATTCTGCTGGCAAACGAACTTAACGTTTCAAATTAAACGATTTTCGTACCAAAGTTCATCAAAATCGGGCCATTTTTGAGCCTGTGAAATAGCGGACAAATGTATATATATACACATATATATATATATATATATATATATATATATATATATATATATACACATTTATATATATATATATATATATATATATATATATATATATATATATATATATATATATATATATATACTGTTATAAAAATTTTAACATCTTCCTTGGAGGTTGAAAAAATACCCCACGCCGCGCGCGCCGCCGCCGCCGGCCATTTTAGTCCGGCGCGCCGCCGCCTGAAATTTCAGCCTCGGCGCGCATGTCTACTTGGAACACACATAGGGGAGTCTCGTAGGCTAGGTCAAAAAAAGCTAAGAGCTCTCTGTCTGTATGGTTGTTCCTTAAACAAATTCACACCGTATGACCGATTTTGACCAAACTTGGCTCACAGACCTGTCTGTTCTTGAGGGAAAGGGAGATTATAGTTGTAGTGAAACTTGAATACACTTTTTTTATTATTATTGTTATCCTCCCAAAATTTGAATACAGGAGTTTTGAATGTGCTAAAAACAAATCTCAAATCAGTTTTGAAATCAAAAATTGTTTTACTACTATTATACTGACTTTTCACGGTTAAGTTAAGTATAAATTAATTTTACGGGACCCACTTTTTGTGAGAGAATAACGAGAACATAGATTCCAGGCGCTAATGACCTAGATGTAGATGCGACGTAAAAAAACAAAAAAAAAAAACAAAAAAAAAACTACTGTTATACTGACTTTTCACGGTTAAGTTAAGTATAAATTAATTTTACGGGACCCACTTTTTGTGAGAGACCTACCCATCTGCCACTTTTGTTAAAAATTGGTCTAACGGTTTGGAATTGTATAAAGAATAAACATACTGACAGACAGCTAGTAGACGTTTTTGATCAAGCCTACGACACTCTCTGGATCAAGATGTAACTGTGTGTCAAGTTTTTTCAAAATCAGTGAAACGGTGTGAATTTGTATAAGCAACAAACACATAGGCAGACAGCTGGTAGATGTTTTTGATCTAGCCTACGAGACTCGCCGGGTCAAGAACTATCTGTGTGTCAAGTTTGGTCAAAATCGGTCAAACGGTGTGGATTTGTATAAGGAACAAACATACAGACAGACAGCTAGTAGATGTTTTTGACCTAGCCTACGAGGCTCGCCGCGTCAAGACCTATCTGTGTGCCAAGTTTGGTCAAAATCGGTCAAACGGTGTGAATTTGTATAAGGAGAAACATACAGACAGACAGCTGGTAGGTGTTTTTGACCTAGACTACGAGACTCACCGGGTCAAGACCTATGTGTGTTCCAAGTTTCGTCAAAATCAGTCAAACGGTGTGAATTTGTTTAAGGAACAAACATACAGACAGACAGCTGGTAGGTGTTTTTGACCTAGTCTACGAGACTCACCGGGTCAAGACCTATCTGTGTGTCAAGTTTGGTCAAAATCGGTCAAACGGTGTGGATTTGTATAAGGAACAAACATACAGACAGACAGCTGGTAGATGTTTTTGACCTAGCCTACGATGCTCGCCGGGTCAAGACCTATCTGTGTGCCAAGTTTGGTCAAAATCGGTCAAACGATGTGAATTTGAAAAAGTAACAAACAAGGTTTAAAAAAAAAAGAAAAAAAAAAAAAAAAAAAAGATTTAAAACTGCATAAAAGCTCCCTTTCCCTTGAAAAATACAATTTTTCTAACCCGGACTATCTAATGAAATGTAATCCAATTACAGACATGTAATGGCCATTCCCATTACTCCATTCCAATTCCTGTAATTGTAATGGAAATTGCAATTACTTTTTTCCATTACAAGTAATGGGAATCTAAAAAAACAGTACCCATTACTTGTAATTGCAAAATGTAATTGCCATTCCCATTCCCATTACAGTAATGGGAATGGGAATGGCAATTACTTTTTTTCATTAAAAGTAATGGGAATCTAAAAAAACAGTACCCATTACTTGTAATTGCAAAATGTAATTGCCATTCCCATTACAGTAATGGGAATGGGAATGGCAATTACTTTTTTTCATTAAAAGTAATGGGAATCTAAAAAAACAGTACCCATTACTTGTAATTGCAAAATGTAATTGCCATTCCCATTCCCATTACAGTAATGGGAATGGGAATGGCAATTACTTTTTTTCATTAAAAGTAATGGGAATCTAAAAAAAAAGTACCCATTACTTGTAATTGCAAAATGTAATGGCAATTCCCATTCCCATTACAGTAATGGGAATGGGAATGGCAATTACTTTTTTTCAAAAGGAATGGGAATTTGTAATGGGAATGGGGATTACATTTTTAACAACTCTGATCCCTGGCCCTAAAGGTATTTGTGATCCATGATCTTCCGGACTATGCTCTTTCATCCGTCACGGTCCTTGGCTGCTCAATTTTTATCGCCCAGCTTAGCAGCATATCATGCTATCTCATCTTTCCAAAGGCTTCTTGGCTTACCACTTCTTTCCTAGGACTGCCAAGTCCAGCATCTTCTTCTGTAACCGTTCATTCTCACTATATGACTTGCCAATCTACTTGATTTTATTAAATTAACTATTTCCTGATTTTTTAGCATGACTGTAATTTATACATTTATCTTCAGCTTCCATTTTCAATCAATGCTTACTGCACCTTACATTCTCCTAATAATTCTCCTTTCATAAATTACCTTTTGGCAGTCTCTCGATAGAAGGACCCGTGTTTTCGATCTGTAGGTAACAACTGGTATAACAAGAGTATCGTAAGCTTGAGTTTGGTATTTCTGAAGAGAACTTTTGATTTGGGGAGCTTGAGGTTTGAATAATAAGCCATGTTCTCAGCCATTATTATTTTTATTATTTCATGGATAATCCTGTTTTCTGTGTTGATCGAGAAACCTAGGTAAGTGAAACTGGGCACGCTTTAAAGTTGTAGTTGAACAAGAAGAGCCTTTTCATTAGTCCAAGTTAGATCATTAACGACTCTTATTTCGATAAATTCAGTTTTTTCTTCAAAATTATGGTGACTCTTCTACCTCTTTGTCAATAATACCAAAGGCTTTTTTAAGTGCGGCTTCACTTTTAGCCATAATAGCCAGATCATCCGCATAAGCACAGATTTGCCAGGTTCTATTTGCTACAGTATCACGTTTAATTGCGTATTTATCTGCAGAATGTAAAGCCAAGTTAAACAATATAGCCGACACTGTGTCACCCTGCCTTACTCCATGAATTACATCAAAGGCATCACACTCTTCTCAATCATGGCTTTAGCAGCATTGCCTTGTAATGTAATTTTTATAAGCCTTATCAGTTTCGGAGGTATACTATATTCCTATTTCGTATGAAATAAATCAAGAGCAGGCTTTTTCAGAACGTGTGCAAAGGGGATGGAGAAGTTGATTTTATTGATTCGGATGAAAATAAAGTAGATATTTGTGAAATATCATTGCATGAAACTGACAAGTAACAGTTGGAGGTAGATATCAATAGAACAGGCTGAGATGAGAAGAAGCTAGAAATACTGAAATTTTATAATCTAACGATAGGTTGTATATACATCATTATATTAAGGTAATTTGTTCGAAAAAGTGAACTAATAAAATAGATGCTAATTTTAAAAAAACGCATTTTATTTTGCGATTTTTTTATTTGTGTGTTTTGAGCACATCACCACGCTACTTATGTTTCGGTAAACCTCCTCCCTACTTAGAGGTTAAATAGTAATTGTAATGTATTTTTAATTTGTCAACTTGTCCAACTATCGATATGTAGCTACTGGAAATAAAGTAAATTCCAATCTATTCCATAATGAAGTTCAATGACCGGTATTTTAATTAAGTATTCCTACTTAATGAACTGATTTATTTTGAATAGAATCCTTACATTCAGGATTATCAAACAGATCTTTCGCGACAAAATAATAATACATTTCTTTTGAAATGGTGACTTGACTGCTCGTAAATTCGTAATTATTTTTCTACCTCACAATGTTGATAGTCGGATTGTACTCATGAATGAATTTTTGAAAAATTTTCTGAAATCTTCATCGATTCTGTCTAATTGATACCAGGTATGCCCCCCCCCAAAAAAAAACCCAACAAACTATCAGTCCCGTAACAGCCCACCAGGGCCCAGAGGGGCAGATACTGTAGAGGTATCTGATTCATGACCATACGGCACACTAGGGAGATAGTATGGTTAGTACTATGCTCCGGCCGCCTGATTTTCCCCTTGCTGCTGCGACTGTTAGAGTCATTAGCACCAAGGTACCCCATTAATAAATTAATTAAAGGCTGGGTTGGCCTAGGGACGGTCAGGGAGGCCGAATTCAACCCATGAACGAAGACACTTGAAGAAAAAATCTTAAGTGCTTGCTAGGGATTTGAAGTAAGGTCCTCCAGCATATGAGTCCAATGCTCTACCACTGAGCTAACCTCGCCCCCTCTCAGACTTGTTATTGACGGCAATTACTGGAGAAAATACATGTAAATGTGACCCTCGTACTGGTCAGGCTAATGCCTGTCCTATGGTTGTCTGAAGACTATATGATAAGGAAATACTGAGAATAATAAAGTCTAGCATTTTGAGGAAGGAAACTAACCGATGTCTAAGGGGGGATTCTAATAAAACAATTTAATGAATTCAATACATTTGTTAGTACAATAGACGAGAAAAATTAATTTATTAGCTACAACTAGTTTATTATTTTAATGTCGTTATGTTAATATTTTAAAATTTCGTTTGGTAATTCTATTTTGTTCACGTAAATTAATTATTCATTTATTTTTCACAATTCATATTTTTGTTTTGTTTAACAAAATATATTGTGTGATTTGAAAAATAAAGTTCAAAACCATCAAAATCCGTCCTCCGGAACATTATTTTTTAGGCAACATTCGCGCACAAAAGCATGTATCACTTACTACGTTTTTGCGCTTAATAGGATTGGAGCCCCACTCCATACGCCGTTAAAAAAAATATAGGCTTGCTGGTACACTATTTTTAGGTTTTCTAATATAGGGAAACGAATGAAAGAATGAATTTTCAAAGTTTGGGTGTTATGAAAAAAGGGATTCATTTGAAAATGAAAATTGTTCAAGATAATTGACATCCAAACTAACATAGGTTGCAAACTAATATATTTAAATTTTGGTTATGTTTAGTGTAAAAAAATCAATTCTAAAAAGTCATAAACTATTTCTATTCCAAGCTTTCCTAATGAGAAAATTTTTCATTTCATTTATATTATAAGATTGTGACCATATGTTCTCAATAATATATTTTAAATTGGAAGAAGGTCAAATATTTAAGAAACTTCAACTTTTTATTTTTACATTTTACTTGATGTTGTACATGTTTCATGCCAATAGACGCCTCATCAGGAGCAACTCAATTAAACTAAACTAATACAATCTTAAATCTTTATTTTATTAGTTTAGACATGGCCCTAGCTTTGGAAGATCTTCCTCAGTTGAGGGTCAACTGAAATAATTAATAAAGTTGCTCCTGAAGAAGCGTCTAGTGACGTGAAACATGTGTAGCACTAAATAAAGGAATAAAAGGGCTAATGAAAAGTTGAAGTTTTAAAAATATGCAATATTATGGTATTTTGAAATACATTTATAGGTGGAATCAATTATAAACACATATGAGACAGGTATGCACTCGGCCTTCTTGTGAACACTACACCATGTAAAAAAAGTCCGACTCGCAGGAACTGCATCATCTTAGCGCGGTTACGTACATCTCGAAGAAATGGAATAGATTAGCATCACAAATCACAGGAAACTGACAGTAGCCAACTTACACAGAATCGGATAATTCTTAATCTGTATAAGTCAATACAATTATGTCCTGATTACGTACTTACTCTTTGACTACTGCTGAGAAGGCTCTATTTTAAACAACCAAAAATTCTTAGTCATTTTAAGTATCTTGTTTTACTAGCAAATTCCTTTACTGTTATAATCAACTGTAAATATGTGCTTCATGACGAATAAAATTCCATTCAGTCGTGGGTTAAATCTTTCTATAAAATAAGATATAACGATAACTTCAGTTGGAGGCTATGAGGAAGGTTATATAGATAGGAGAATTCAAAACAAACTACGTCATCATGATTACCACAACCTCTCCAAACTTATTACCAATACCTTTCACCGTTTCTTAGCTTATTTTACCACAATACTAATTTTACTGGTAAATGCAACTTAAAACAAGAAACAACCAATTAAAAAGTGAGATTAACAAAGAGAAAAACTCTTTCAAAACAACAAAACAAACACTTTTTAAGTTTTAAGCGCTTATATCTCTGATTGACGTTGCCCTATCAAATATTGCTTTAGAACCTTTTTTGTAGAGAATTTAGTAAGCATTCGAATGGTCACCATCAACTTACCACGATTTCCCAAACGTTAGAACCGTTTTTTTGATAAATCAATCGAAGAAAGGAGTTATTTGCGATTAAAAATAATTTTTATGAAATAAAACATGTTTTCAAACGGCTTTTCGCGAAAACTTAAGGAATGACACGTTTCATCAAACGTTTTGTAATCCTCAGTGTAATTGAACAAAAATGTAGCTCGTAAAAACACAAAATGTTCTTTTGAGACATTTTCTAGTTCAAGGGTCAATTCATATCAAGTGGTCCAGAGAAGGTTGCTGCAAGATTTTTATTATTGTTTTACCATTCAAACGAATTATTGAGAACACAAAAATGTTATTATTTTAGTTTTTGAATTTTTATTTTGCTGTTGGCGGCCATTGTTGTGTCAACAAAATGCCGATTTTTAGTGTTTTTTGTTATATGGGAAGGCAAGAGTTAATATGTTTGTGTTTTTTTTCTGGTGCAAGGTATAGGTCTATGCTTTAAGTGAATAGAAGAGAATGAAGAGAGTTTTATGTTGTAGACTTGCGTAGTTTTTTAATTATAAATTTTTAAATTTCAAGATTTTTCAAAAATTTCAAATTTTAGAACCCGTTAACTCAGATGGGTATGAAAATAAAAAATTTAAACTTAGCCCGTTTATAGTTCCTTATGAGAGGATTTAGCAGTTAAAATTTGTTTTGTAGACTTAACTATTTTAAAAGATATACATACATACACACACATACATATTGAAATGTACTAAAATACGGGCATAGCCAATATCCATCCGGTGACATTACTCAGGGTGTAACAGATAAAATTATCAACCTTTCAAGAGGTGATTGTAGACCTCATTTGCAACAAAAACGTTCATATAAAGTATAGTTCAATTCCCCAAAGAAACCGTAAATTCAAATTTCTTATTTTTATATGAATAAGTAGTGTGTGGTAAATGTGAATCATGCCCAACCGGACCACATCCGGTTGGGCTCTAGCTCCTCCATAGAGCTTCCCTCCATGGAGGTATCATTCACATTGTACCAAACAAGTAGTGATTACTGAAAAAACCCTTTATGATAAATACAATTTCATTTGAGAAACTAACGTTTGTAATGTGACTATGCACATTTTAAAGGGGTTCCAGAGCGGTTCCATAAACCAAATTCAGGGTATTTCTAGAAAAACGCAAACAACCGTGCTTTGTTTTTACAAACCCCGATTTATGGCTTAAACGAACCGTTATATGAAAAAACATTTTAATGCAAAAGTTAAAGCTTATTAAATTATCTTTAAAATGGGACCAAATTCAGTGTCTTAAGCTTGAATATTTTACGAGATAATGTGTTTGAATAACCGATCGGATGGACATTTTGTTCCATTGAACACCTCAATTAGACTCGACGATAAATTAACGAACAATAATATTTGTATCTACCTGATATTTTAAATTGAAAAAAAGATGAACCGAGATTTTTTTTCCAGTTTTGCTTTTCCAAAATAATCTCAGTTCTATTTTTATTACCTGTTAAATAGCAGTTAAGGGTTCATAACCCTAGGACGTATATTACGAAGCAATATTAAATTAAGTTTTACATATGTTCCTGATGTGATAAGCCGATCGATGAAATACCCTTTGAGGAGGAGCAGAATAGCTCGAAACTGGTTAGGGTTGGAAATAAAGAATATGAAGTGAGAGAAGCATTATTTATGATCTTTTGGCTACAACAAGAATAATAATATTAGAAGTTGGTGGTCAACAATATATCAATATATATATATATATATATATATGAAAGACGTTATTTTAATTAATAAAATATTTCTAAGTAATTAAATCTGTTACATTTGAAATAAATATTTTTAAAAATTGAATGTTTTATACAATTTAAAAATAATAAAAGCAGTTTTTTTCATTTTTATGGGATAAGGTGAATGGTTGGTTTTATCTAGAGGTAGCGTTATCAAACGGTTCGTTTGAAAATACTGAGAGGAGTGATAGTAGCAGGTGTCATCTACCCATGAATGAGCCATTCAAACTCTATCCTTCCTCCGTTACAATCCATATCAGGTCAGGCTCGGTATTGTGACCTTGGAGAGGGTTAGTCCACACCAAGCATTTTCATACAAAAACCAATATCAACCGAATGCTATGCTGGCTATCATTAGAGTAAATTTGTTCAATAATCATACATTGTAATGTATACACACACACACACACACACACACACACACACACACACACACACACACACACACACACACACACACACACACACACACACACACACACACACACACACACACACACACACACACACACACACACACACACACACACACACACACACACACACACACACACACACACACACACACACACACACACACACACACACACACACACACACACACACACACACACACACACACACACAGTAGACTCTCCCTAATCCGGCGTCGTCGGGACCGGGGTACAGTCGGATTAGAAAATTCAGTTAGAAGCGATCACTTATGTATTTGAAAAACCTAATTATTTGAGGGTATAATAATATGTAACATTCTTAATATTGCATATTTGAAATGGTACATATTATTAAAATTAGTTTCAAAAATTTGCATTCTACTGGCGATGAATGCTCGAACTAGACTGGCTAAAATCAGGCGTACCAGCCGCAGGTGCTTTAGTGGAAACATTTATTATTGTAGTAGAAATACAAGTTCCTGCCTCTAGAAGGAAACATATATAATTTCTTTGACTTCCATTCAATGAAATTCCACGAAACAAATGTTTGGCTACGTTGGAAGGGAAGTTTTCTAGAGCTAGTGTAGCGCCAGCGAGTTCCGAGATCGTCACTCATTCCTCTCGGAGACCGCCGGATTAGAGAGAGCGACGGATAAGGGAGAGTCTACTGTATATATCTCACAAGTATTTCTAAAATGACACAGCTCAAAAATCGGTGTTATTCAGTCATGACTATGAAAGGCATGGTAAATATCTCTTTATCAACCATCAAAACTGTATGTAACTAGCTTCAGAGCTTGTACACCTGTGGGCACTTGTGCCATCCTTTTTGTCTTAATGTTATTCCCTCTAAACAGGCAAGAGTGACACATTTTCAGTTGAGTTTTATTTTGAGTTGAGTCACTTTAGAAATACTAGTGCGATATACAGTCAACTGTCGATACGTTGATCTTGAAGGGAACGCGAAAAATCGTTCGGCTTCCCGAACATCTATTTATAGAGGTTACACTTACCTACAAAAAAATGGAATAAACAAAGAATAGAAATCAAAACGTGAAGTTTACTATGCTACTTATGTTATTTGATGTTAAGTTTACTTATGTTTATTTGTACGAACACATAAAGCGTATTGACAAGAAACGGCTATCGAGTTTCTTACGTGAATGGCTATCCACGCAGATTAAGTATTTCAGTCCAAAAGAAAAAATACTTAATTAAACTGTGCAAACAGAATCTAATTCCCAGAGCTTACCACCAGTATTTTGAACAACTTTTAGATTCTGACGAGCAGAGGGACTGTTTGGAAGAAACCGAATGCGATGAAGAAGATGAAACAGTCTAAAAAATAATAATTTATCATTTTGTTTTATTCAAATTTTTTTATAGCCTATAATACTGAACTTTTGTTTTTCATTTACTATCTCATATTGCAGACACTGAATTTCTTTTCTATTAGAAATTACTTTTTTTTTATTTGTTTTAAAAATCATAATAATAATTTTTCAATTTTCATAGAATAATTTTATTTTTATTTATATTTTATTTTAAAAAATAAACTAATTCTTTATGTGATTAAGAATATTTGAGTTATTAATTAATTTTCCCATGAAAAACTCCAACAATTTTCTCTTAAAACGTATTTTAAAGCATTTAAGATGAAAAATATTGCGTTCTAATTTTAAACGAATTGTAATTGAATTGAATTATTTAAGAGTATACAATGCTAAATAACGAAAATTCCACATTCGCTAGTTTGCATTAAAAATTAAAGAAAAATAATTATCAATTACACAAAATCAAACTAACGAATGTGTATTAAGTTGTATTAAAATATATATTTAGACAAAATAAATGTAGAGACATCTATAAGACACCAAACCACTTATAATAGCATAGATGAAAAAAGTTTAACAGTATGCACTGATTTAGAATAAACCTCGAAACAGTTTTTTTTCTCTCCTGAAAAGTGGTGATTTTCACATTCGATACTTTGCATTCGCATCGACGATATAAAATGGTTAAAAAAAAAAAAAGAATTAATTTATTCATAAAACAATTCAAATACATAAAATCAATGTTAGTCTAAACAGTTTAGAATGACTGTTGTTGTGCAGAGGACGAGAATGCATTTTACAACGGCCTTTAGAAGTGTTTCAAGGTATTTCATAAATCACAGTTTTGAGATGTGACACCCGACAATTACCGTTTGGCATCCATCCAATCTTCAAAAGGTGACCTACTTCCTCTGATGGCCATTAGGCATTCGATTGATTTAGGCCTACGAAGAAATACATTGCTGACGAGACCCACGACGTCTCTTTATAGACTGCACGAAGAACCACCTACTCCGGTATATGTATGATACCATGGAGCACTCATAAAGTCAGCAAAAAATAATATAGACTCATAACCAAAGTGAAAACCATAAAAAAAGCTTACATGGTATTAAAACACCCGACAAACCTATCTAATGTACTGTATAACATGCAGTCCTCTTTTTCGTATATGGCCACCGCGCATGCGCGAACGCAAGCGGGCACTTTTTTGTGACACGTTTTTTTTTCAGTTTAGTTTTTTCTAAAGCATATTTATGCTAAAATAGGTTAGCACTCTAGAGCAGAAAGGCACTAACATTTTCGAAAAGGAAACGATTTCATGAGGATAAAAGAAACAAAGGTTTTAACGAGAAATCAGTACATTTGGAAGCAGAAGCAGACCACCAATATACTTATTACTTTTTTGTAAAGTCCAGATTGATACTAGCTCTCTGGTAGAAATACACAGCGGAAATAATCATCAAGTCTAACCTGAGTAGAGGCATTGTTTGTTTTACTATTTCCAAATAAAATTTTTGCAGGCGAAATTGATGGTTTGTACTTGTATGTGTCAGTTTTCATTTTCCACGTTCATTGTTAATTTTATTTGTCGGAGCCCCCCTAAAATTTGTAGTTAATAATAAATGGGCGTTAAAATTTAATAATAATTATTTTCCAAGGATGAAATAATGGTCGAAAATTCCCACAAGTGTTTTATTGGCAAAACGTTTTCAGGGACTAAGCCCCATTTTCAATGCCCTGTGACACAATACAATAATTAAAACAGGTTCAATTTAAAACAGATTAAAATAACAATACACTTATAACAAACAACAATCGTAAAACCCGAGACTACATTTTAATATAATATAAAACACCATTATGTCCATTTATTTAAAAGTCATATGTCAATAAAAAGTTAAAACACACATTCAAACAATAAATAATAAATACTTTCATTCTATCACATAAACACACATGCAGGAATAAATAAGTCTAAAAAACGATACAATGATATAAAAATTTCATAGTTCATATCTTTTTATATCATTGTATCGTTTTTTAGACTTATTTATTCCTGCATGTGTGTTTATGTGATAGAATGAAAGTATTTATTATTTATTGTTTGAATGTGTGTTTTAACTTTTTATTGACATATGACTTTTAAATAAATAGACATAATGGTGTTTTATATTATATTAAAATGTAGTCTCGGGTTTTAAATTATTCTATGAAAAATGAAAAATTATTATTATGATTTTTAAAACAAATAAAAAAAAGTAATTTCTAATAGAAAAGAAGTTCAGTGTCTGCAATATGAGATAGTAAATGAAAAACAAAAGTTCAGTATTATAGGCTATAAAAAAATTTGAATAAAACAAAATGATAAATTATTATTTTTTAGACTGTTTCATCTTCTTCATCGCATTCGGTTTCGTCCAAACAGTCCCTCTGCTCGTCAGAATCTAAAAGTTGTTCAAAATACTGGTGGTAAGCTCTGGGAATTAGATTCTGTTTGCACAGTTTAATTAAGTATTTTTTCTTTTGGACTGAAATACTTAATCTGCGTGGATAGCCATTCACGTATTCACGTAAGAAACTCGATAGCCGTTTCTTGTCAATACGCTTTATGTGTTCGTACAAATAAACATAAGTAAACTTAACATCAAATAACATAAGTAGCATAGTAAACTTCACGTTTTGATTTCTATTCTTTGTTTATTCCATTTTTTTGTAGGTAAGTGTAACCTCGATAAATAGATATTCGGGAAGCCGAACGATTTTTCGCGTTCCCTTCAAGATCAACGTATCGACAGTTGACTGTATATCGCACTAGTATTTCTAAAGTGACACAACTCAAAATAAAACTCAACTGAAAATGTGTCACTCTTGCCTGTGTAGAGGGAATAACATTAAGACAAAAAGGATGGCACAAGTCCCACTAAGCACAAGGGGCTTAGTCCCTGAAAACGTTTTGCCAATAAAACACTTGTGGGAATTTTCGACCATTATTTCATCCTTGGAACATTAATTTTCCACCATCCAGCAATTCGCCAACAATAATTATTTTATTCTCATATTAAAGATTTTCACAGGAAATTTTTTGAGGTTTCAATTATTTAACACATTCTTAATTGCATAGGATCTTCAACCTCAACCGTCTCTATTTATTACTTATTATTTTTCTTCTTAACATTACTACAATTTTTCATTCCACCATTTTTGAATAGTAGGGTCACATGGACATAATATAATGTAGCATAATATAATGAACGAAAAATTGTAGTAGCTGCAAAAATTACTGCGAAGATAAGCCCTTTAAAAACAGGGCGAATGAATTGTGAACAGATAAGTTGATGTTTCATGAGCATGGCCCTGAAGCCGAAACGTTAAAAATGGCAAAAAGAAAAGTAATAAGCAATAAATAAAGATGGTTGAGGTGAAGATCCTATGCAATTAAGAATGTGTAAAATATTTTTATTATTTCAGAAGGTAGTTGTAAGAAATGGTTGTCAACATAAAAATAAAATTAAAACATTTTTGCATATAACGTCGAGTCCAGAAGACGTAGAAACACCCCGATTGGAAGAACATGTGTAGGCTTGGAGCCATTATCGTCCCTCCAAAATTGAATATAGGGGTTTTGTAATGTTCTAGAAACAAATCTGATGTCCGTTTTGAAATCAAAACATTTCTTTTACAATCTAGACTCTATAGAAGTCGTTATTTTGCCAGTATATATCGAGATACCTATCTTTAAGAAGTTGTTCAATATTTAAGTTTAAAATTTTGTTAAAGATTAAAAAATCCGGCCTTCATTTCAAGGAACATTACCCGATTCAAACCATCAAGAGGTCAACCTGATAAGAGGGTTTCCTCTATATGGAATGAAAGAGGAAACACGCTGAAATGCATATTAATTATAATTAAATACTATAATAATATATTTACCCTGGCTTTTTCTAGCTGACTAAGCGCCTGCCTCTCCTTCTCACGCCGAAGCGTTTCCTTCTCTTCGTCCAGCGACAAGTCTGAGGATGGATGCGAATAATTCGAATCTGCTGAGCCCTAACAACAAAATAGAAATTTTTTATTAATAAAATTAAAATTAAATATAATTTCGTTCAGAGCTTTCTGCTCAAATTCAGGAACATAAATATGCTTTAGCTCAAACCGACAAACCTATGTAATGTACTTTATAAAATACAGTCTTCTTTTTCGTACATGGCCACCCCGCCAGATCGGACGCCAGCGGACACTTTTTTGTGACGTTTTTAATAACACGTTTTCCGGTTTAGTCATCGCTAAAGCATATTTATGCTTAAATCAAATTTTTTTAAAAACTATTCTATTATATTGTCATCTCTTTAGTTAAAGTTACAGGATGTGAAAAATCTATAGTTGAATACTAACTAGTGCAATTACAAAATTAAATTTACTTTTTATAATTGTATATATCAAATGTTAAAGCTTTTGTTTATATATTAAGCAAATATTATCTCTGCAATTAATATTTAATTTATAAATAAAAAGCATAAAATGCCTGATACAATTGCGACACAACTAAATTTGCTTTACTTTATTTGTAAACAATTACTGCTTTGCTCATTTAGCATTCTACCTTCCTTTGTATTAGGTTTTTTTTTGCCGATATTGTATTATATATATATATATATATATATATATATATATATATTATTATGACTATAATTCTATGATTCTTACAATACACTACATCTAAGGCTACCTGCTTACTGGATGGTTTCTATATGAATGGGATGTGTATACCAAATATAATGAGGCGAATTATGCTGCAGGAAAGGGAAATGATCATGCATAGGTTTTCTCGCCTATGGCACATGCGTTGTTGATTTTTTGAAAAATATCTTACCAGTGATGTGTACTTGGACATAAGTTACAGTTCACACCAAGTACTTTAGTGTGCAGCATGCAAGACACAATCATGAGTAAACACACATAGAAATGAAATCAAAAAAAGGGTTACATTTTAAGAAAGTTTTCATTTTTTTTATAAAGTATTTTAAAATAAAAGGTTCTAATAGATATAAGGTAAAGATGAGGTCGATATATGATCACAGGGTACATTTTACTACATTCATTCAGAAGGGGCACACTATCAAATTTATTGAAGTTCAGAAATTTGATTTAATGATAACAGTTTTTTTATCAATGTCTCAAGGATATTATCTGAAAAAAATTAACTATCATTTTATAAATTAAAAATAAACCTTATTATTTTGAATAGTTTTAATTGATAGTATAAAGTATAAAATCCTTAATTTTAGAAATCGTAAATAGCCGAGCTGGGATTTTCTCTACTATATGCGGCGTTCTTAATCAACTGGACTTCATTTTACAGGAAAGCAAGTTAAGTAATTTGAAGGAGCCAACCATAAAGGCTGGGCTACGTTTTAGCCTGCTTTTTGTTAAATGGTGAAATTAATAATTTTTCCATTCCTGCCGTTATTTGTAGTTCTCCGCAAGGAAACTCGGAGGATAAGATGCCCCATTAATGAGGAACATGTGTTCAAAATCAAAATCGGTCAATTAAAATTTGGTGTTTACTCCGAAAAAAATAAAATTATTAATTGATTAAGCCGTTACCTTCCAAGGTTGAGACTGGACTGAGTGACCAGTGTTCAAGCCATAAATCTAATATATAAAATTCTCGTGTCACAGTGTTTGTGGCCGAACTCCTCCGAAACGGCTTGGCCGATTTTTATGAAATTTTCTGTGTATACACGGTAGGTCTGAGAATAGGTCGTAAACTATTTTTCAAGCCTTTAAGTGATAAGGGTGGTCCACCCCAACATCTTTTTTTGACAAAATTTGTTTTCTTTTTACTTTTTTATGATTTGGCATTAAAAATACATACAACCCTTAATTTTCACTATTCTATAACCAATCCCCATTTTTTAATGGATATTTGTGTTTTAATAGAATTAAACTCTTGAAGGTCCATAACTGATCAATTATCACTCGATCATTTATTCCCGCCAACCGTCTACCGGTGTCACTTCCCACCCAGAAACAAACAATCCCTAGAGGCGTTGAACAAACTATTTGGCGGCACTCTGTTACTCCTTTCAGGTGGTTTCAGACAAACACTTCCCGTCATTCCACCTTCAACGTACGTTGATGACATCAATGCTCGCTTAAAGTCATCGCCACTGTGGCTTAATGTTACAACAACAACTAAAACAAGTACAACTAAAAGTAAATATGCGCGTTCAAATGCTTCAAGATCCATCCGCTGAAATATTCTGTTACATATCGGCGATGGAAAATTTGGTGTACACGAAAATACTGGACGCATAAAATTACCGACTGATTTATGCACAATCATTAATTCGTAAAATAATCTCATTGACCAGATATTTCTCGAAGTACACAAACAATACATGAATCATGAGTGGCTGGCAGAAAGGGCAAATTTGGCAGCAAAAAATGTGGACGCCAACGATTTGAATATCAAGATACAAGAGTTCTAGCCAGGGGACTTGATGTCATACAAATTTATCGATACAGTTTGCGATGCCAACGAAGTTGTAAATTATCCAAAAGAGTTTTTGAACTCATTGGATTTGCCAGGGATGCCACCGCACCATTTACTCCTGAAGGTTGCATCTCCAGGTATTTTACTTCGTAATTTGAACCCACCACGGCTGTGCAATGGTGGCCGATTAGTGATTACAAAAATTAATGAAAAACGTTGTCGAAGCAGGAATTTTGAATGGCAAGTTCCAAGGCGACAAAGTATTGCAACCAAGAATCCCTATTATTCCCACAGACGTACCAATTGCAATAAACGCGTACAATTTCCAATTAGATTGGCATTCGCAATAAGAATCAATAAGTCGCCAGGCCAAACGATGTCTGTTTGTGGCATAGATTTGGGCATCCCGTGTTTTTCACACGGAGAATTATACGTGGCATGTTCTCGCGAGGGTAAGCCATCCAGTTTGTTTGTGTTGCCCAAACATGGAGTAACCAAAAATATCATGCACTCCATTGCACTAAGAAATTGATTTTTTTTTCTGTCTATTGTCATAATTCATGGTGGACATATAATTTTACATATATAAATCAAGAAAATAAAGTAGAATGAGTTATAAAAATGTATGTTTGGTGTTTTGTTATTTTTATAGGCTGTCATCGTTCACAGCGCACTATTCCTCTTTCAGTCATAGACCACATCCCCACATACTTACAATAAGATAGTTAATTTTTATTTGACTACCAAAATGAGCACTAGAAATAATTTAAAGGCAAAACAACGTTTGCCGGGCCAGCTAGTAAATTTTGAATTTATGTAAGTTATTTTAATGGATAAGCAAATTATACAAGAATGAGCGTCCTCATTGAGGAATGTGCTTAGTAATGCAGTTCCTGCGTGACGGCCTTTTATTAATTAATGTGGGCAAATAAAGACTATCGCCACCAAGGTGTGGTGCAAGAACTCCGATAAACGATATTGGACCTTTTTTTTTTTTTGGTGGGATCGGTACTTTTAAATTGATGTACAAGTTTCTCAGTTTATTTTTTGCGGAAAGTCCTATGTTCAGGCTGGGAATTGTGTTTCATACGGATTTCATTCAGTGAATAAGTTGTGAGATTGTGTTAATGTGTTTAGGGAATCCTGGGGTCTTTATGATGTCGAGAAGTTGGGATTTGTTTGTAGTGTGAAATTTGGAAACTGAATGGGTGACGGTCCAATTTATCGAGTTTTTGGCAATGTTTAGGATTTGGGGCGTGGGTTTACCCAGTATACCATTCAGTGGATATGGGGCTATTAGGATTTCTTATATGGAGTACTACGAAGAAATTGATTTTTAGCGTTTTTAAGCGTCAGTTTTAATCGAAGATGGTAGGGAAGGCCATTAGTTTCTCATGGATTTCATTAGGGTTAATGATGAAAGATCAAATACATCTACATATATTCATATGTCTATTGAGTATCATAAATAACTACATTCGTTGGCTATAATTTAAATGGTGCATTCTTTTTATCAAAAACTTGGATGAATTGACCAAGTAAATCAGACTTTTAATGAACATCATGTGATCTTTTAGCTTGGAGATTCATTTGGATTTAAAATAATACTTTGGCAAGATTAATTTGAACTACAGTTATTTCCGCAAGGAACAGTAATCTAATATATTACTGTTCCTTATGGAAGTAACTATATTCTAGTCTTCACGATAAAAAAATGGCCAATATTCTCAAATGCAAAGACTTTTGTTCTGAAAATGTAGTGTTCAAACTGACTTTATCTCACGTGCGTACTGAATCCTTACTTTAATCATTGGAGGACATAAACTCAAGGATTTACTCCAAAAATCAGTATGCATCTGTATGTATCGATGTAGCGACTTCCTTACATATCAGTTCTTCCTCTCCTCATAGCTCAGGTTTTTTAATATTATTATTTTTTTTGGTGCACCGACAACTGGACCATTAGCGACGACATCGTTAGTGCGGCAATGAACCTTCTCAACGGGCCCTAAGATAAGAAAACTTCCTGCAACCGGAAGGACTCGAACCCACATGAGAATCTAAGGTAACCTCGTTGCGTTTCCATGACGTTCTTATCCACAGTGAGATATCGAATAAATATAGTTAAAATTTTGTGAACATTTAAAACACCTACTCAATTGAAATATTTAAAAAAAGTTAGATTTTAGAAGCCACATACAGTTTACAATAGCGAAAATTGCTCACTCGGCCTCTTTGACTTCCGCCCGGAAGCACCAATGGCAAACATTCAAAAATTGTTTCTCACTTTACTTATCTTTTATCTTGTTTTATCGACAAATTAATATTAATCTTAAAATCAATAAAAAAAATCAAGCAATAAAAAACTAAGCAAATCAAACACTAAGAACCGTTCAAAGTAAGAAAGCTAACACTGTCAATGTATCAAGCACTTATTCCTCCGATTGACATCGTCCCTTGGAAAATTACTTTACAACCTTTTTTGTAGAGAATTTACTAAGCTTTCACATGGCTACGTCTCATTTACTACGATTCTCTAACCGTTTCGACGCCAAAACGTTTCATGTCTATTAATAGAATATTTTTTTGCTAATTATTTATTTATTTGTTTATTAGTGAGACCGCGACAAGGGCAATTCATCACTTAAAATGCATACATAAGAATAAACAATAGTAAACAATTGTTAACAAATTTGAAAATGAAATAATTAAAAAAATGGAAAAATAAAAAAAAATAAAAATTACGAATACAATTTGCATAGACTATAAAATGGTACGAACAATACAGAGGCAGATAGGGCAGTCTGTAAATAGAATTATAGACTTAGATCTTTTTTGCTAATACTTTCGTAACTCCGAACACAACCAAAATTTAAATATCTCACGTTTATTGAATGTTAATCGTCTGGAACATTTTTCCACTGAATCCATCTTTTTCTGAATGCCCAAACCGATATGTACAGATATAGTTTTAAAATGGTTGTATTTGTTTTCCTACGATTTGTTCGCGCGATTTTTGTCCCAAAAACTATGTTTCGGTTTACGAACTTGACCTTTCAAATTACACGAAAGATTTTCGACCCAAATTTCATCAAAACTAGCCATTTTTCAGCTGGCGAGAGTGTGAACAGAAATATATATTTTATTTATTTATTTAAGAGCTTCGTAACTACGGTGACAGGCTCTAATTTAATCAAGCAAAACATACGACAAATAGAAAAATATACACACACACATACATACACAAATGTGAACCACTGGTATTTCCGTGACCCAAAGGGTCTGAAACATGGACATTTCTTATTGCCTACGGAAACGTCATGTTAAGTACCATGACGGCCTCCGATGCTGTGTGAACCCCCTCTTCAGGGACTTGACACCACCAGAGGTGACAGGGCAGAACCAGGAGGATCCTGGATCTCCGTGAAGACGCCGTTTAGGAGCAGATGCATTGTAAATATTGTACATATTAATTTAAGTTTATTTGTTAGTTTTAAGTTAGCTTTACGTTACTCCCTTGAATAGTCCCTCCCTATACAACTCTGTCTCCCCCTAGATTTACTATTTTATACTAAGTAGGCTTAATTCCCAACAACAAGCAACAGGTGACGACGGGTGAGGATGCCCTTAAAATTAACAATATTTTCGAATAAATAGTTTCTGAACATTTTAAATGAGAGTTCTCTGTTTCCCAATGTTACATATCTGCGCATGCGCGTGTTTACAAATACGCTGATGACGCCTAGTTTTATAACCTTCCCAACTTTAGTGCTTAATATTATATTCTATTAATTTTAGCGAGTTGGATTGACTGGGGTTTTGTTATCTTCTTGAGCGAGCGTAGCGAGCGGAAACGCATAGCATGTATGCCTTAAAGTCGTCATTTATGCCTTAAAGTCGTCACAAATTTAGTTGTTTTCATTAGCTCTCATAACCTGCATAACAGTGGACTTAAGTGCTTAATAACTTCTTTCCTAATTAAATCCGACGTTTTTTTTTTTTTTATCGTATTCGTGTTTAGTGCATCAAAATACGTTATTGTGCCAAATTTGAAAGAAATCGGTTTGGAGGGCGTGAAACTGCATTTTTACCATTCCCCCGATAGTAAATACATCCCCCTTCTAGTACGTAAGCGTGGAATAAGATGTAGCTTTAAGTCCAGCTCCAGGTTCCAATCCGCTGGACCTTGAGCTCTCTATGTACAAAATAAATTTATTGGGAGGGTGGGGAAAAAAAAAATCTTATTGGATCCCTTCGTTTGCGTCATAAGGTCAACCTCATAAAAGGGTTTCCTCCTTATTAAGCGGGGAAGGAGGGAAGCTCTAAAATGTAGTTTTATTAACTCTCATGACATAATCCTGACAATACCTACTTTCTTAAAAATATTTAATCATTTATTTTATCATAATTGATTTTATATATTCTAAGAAAATATGAAGGTTGGTAGTAAGATACTAGCCTCCCTAGCGTCCGATAGTAGAACTAGTTAGCTGGCTTTTGCCCGGACTATTTCTGGTGTTTGCCAGTAGGTCGTAGCCTCGCCAAAGGTTAAATTTGAAATGAGCAACTGTGGGCATTTTTCCACCGAATATGTTTCTTCATTCTTTAACTCAACGCTAGCACGTTGCCCTTCTGTATGACGAAAATAGTTTGCTTTGAAGAGAATTATGGTTAAAAGATTCTCTTCCCTCCGTGTTTATGAATTTATTACAAAAAGGTTGTAATTAGTCTGATATTTGTTGTTATATCTTATGATAAAATTTTGCTTAATTTTTTTCATTCAATTTGGAATGCGCAATGTTCGAATAGAAAAATGAACTACAATTGAGAATAACTAATAAAAGCACCTTTAGATCCACAAATTAGTGATTTTTACAACATAATGGATAGTAGAGATTCCGTTAAAGAACTACAAAGATTGGGCGTTTCGTTAAGCTCTTTGGCAACCTTCTCAGCAGTGCCAAGAGGTGGCCATTTTGTGGCTGTATATATATATATATATATATATATATATATATATATATATATAAACACATGAAAAGAAACCAAAAAATTTTTGATCTTTGGTATAATTTTCCACATAGAATAATAAGAAAAAATGTCATTATTGAAGGAGTCTTTAAGATATTAAGCTCCTTGTTCAAAGGTAAATCTTTTGGATCTCAAAAAAATCATCCCATGGAGAGCCCGTTTACAGCCTTTAGAAGTTTAAATAGTGTTCAAATACATGGAGAAAAAAGTAGTTGAATCGATCCATGCAAAAACGGGGTCTCCCGTGGTCTAGTGGCTAGCGCGCTGGATTCATAAGCGGGAGATGGTGGGTTCGATCCCCACCGGCGGCAGGAATTTTCTCATCTCAGGGCTCGCTGGGAAAATTCCTGGCTGCACCCTGGATGTCGGCTCTAATGGCCAAGAATTATGTCGATGCGCGGTAAAAAAAAAAAAAAAAAAAAAAAAAAATATCCGAAATCATATTGGGGAAAAAAATGGACTGAAGCTGTTTTTGCATGGATCATTTCAGTTAACAAGTGTAAAAATTATTTATTCATTTATTTATTTGAATTTTAACGTCCATTATTATTAACTGCGAATTTTAGGACGGGTTATCTATAGGTTACCACTCTTTTCTAGCCAGGATAGAGCTGATGTAAAACAAAAAAAAGTTAAAGTTAATGTATTTACAATATCATTTTCTTAGCGAGATTTGGCCTAATATTTCTTTGAATACTATAAAATACTACGTGCCTATGTGGTTTGTTAGTCGTATTGAAATTACAGTATAAAAAAAATTTACATGCCATTCAAAAGTTTGTATTTAGATGTTTAATATGATCCAATAAAGTGATATGTCACGTATCTTAAAATAAATTTATTCTGTTTTTCACATGATTCGCACATTACCGGTGCATCTTCAGGACAATAAAAATACATTTTATAGTTTATTGTCATATGGAATTGACCATATGATTTTATATATGATTGTATTTGTTGAGGTTAAATAAAAACAGTTGCTATCTTGGTGTTCTCAAATATAGATGTCTTATTTTTAAACTAAGTATAAAACATGGCGCAGTCGGATTGTTCACAAGGATTTGTGAAATTGCCACCTAATTTACGTCTTGAAGGTGAAGATGTTGTAGGCGAATGGAAGTTGTGGAAACAGTCCTTTAATTACTTCCTGGTAACAACAGGTCAAGATGAATCAGTGGATAAGGTAAAATTATCACTTTTACGCAACATGATGGGTACAGAAGCAGCCCGGATTGTCGCTACTTTACCTTTATCTCAGGAAGATAGCATGGTTTATAGCGAGGTTATTCAAGCTATCGATAGGTATGCTAATCCTCGTACCAATGTAGTATTTGATAGATTTTTATGTCATGCTCGCTTACAAGCTGATAATGAGGCTTTTGATCACTTTCTGACGGATTGTCGTCAACTATTAAAACAATGTAATTTTTCTGATATTACTGAAGATACTTTAGAAAATCAATTGCAAGGGATAAGATTGTACACGGAGTACGAGACAGAGGCCTCCAAGAAGCTTTATTAAGGCAAGATGGGTTAACTTTAGTTAATGCTATTAAATTTTGTAGAGCAAGTGAACAAAGTAAACAGCAGGTAGAAAAGCTAGCTTCGTCAATGCAAGGTGTGTCACTGGTTCAACCTAAATTTACTGAAGAAGGTCCTGGTAATAAAATAGCGGCAAAGTCGATGTTTCACTGCCGTAAATGTAATCATTCACATGGTCCTCGCCAATGTCCTGCGTTTGGGAAGACTTGCAACAGCTGCGGTCTTAAACATCATTTTGCTTCATGTTGTCCTTCAAAAAAAGTAAAATCTGTGAATAAAGATGTGGATCAATCAAGTAACCCCAACGATGATAGTAATTTAAATTGCTGGACAATTAAAACAAATAATTTTGGTAATACTCATTCGTGGTATGAAAATATATTAATTGAAGATGTGGTTGTTAAGTGCAAATTAGACACTGGGGCTGATGTAAGCGTAATGCCTATAAGGGTTTTTCATAAAATAAGTAAATCAGCTGGTATAGAACGTAAATCTACTCAGGTTAAGTTAGAAGGATTTAATGGCTCAGTGTCAATGCCTGTTAGAAAGGTCAGCCTTAGGTGTCAATATAAAGGCAAAGAGGCTTTTGAAGATTTCATGATTATAAATGGTAGTAGTATGCTACTGGGTCTTCCTGGTTGTCTGGCCCTCAATTTAGTCAAAAGGGTAGAGACTGTTTCTAAAGAAAATTGTCTATTATCTTCTGAAAATTTTATTAAAAAGAACCTAGATGTGTTTACAGGTTCTGGAAAATTTCCCCATCCTTGTTCTATTCCATTGAGAGTTGAAAATCCTGAAATATTTCACCCGCCAACCCGAGTTCCACATGTGTTATTGGAACCACTAAAGAAGGAGTTAGATAGGCTTCAATTTATTTTTATATATATAAAAATTTTTATTGTCAATTCCATATGACAATAAAAATATATGTTTATAGCCTTGTGGCTTCACACTAGTAGAAAACGAATGCTATTTAATTGCTTTACAATACTTTTCATTTAGCCGATTTATAGATGATCCAACAGCTTTTGCAAAACTTAAATTCTTTACATAGAGTAGTTTTGTTAATTGTTTATAGAGCATAATTTAAAAAAAGTCAAACTCGCAGGAATTCTGTCATCTTAGCTTGCCATATGGAAATATGTTAAGATTTGTAAAGCCTAGAATAGTAAACCTTTACAGGCGGTAAAGGATATATATCGTACGTATAAGCCCCGCGGTGAATTGAGCTACCTCCTCAGAATATAGCAATATAATTGTTATTCCAAAAAATAGTTTACCCTTAAAATGTCACTAAGTTATTTAATGCAATAAATACCAACTATGCACTATTCATACACAATCAGAATCAGTCCACAGGCCTCTAGGCCTGCAGAGAAGTTTATTATGTGAGGTTTCTGATTTTATGATAGACTGGGGAGTACCCTTGCAAGTACCTTTGCAAGTACTATTTGGAGGCTAGGTCGGTCTACGGAGGGTAACAAAACTTTTTAATAAGCTTTTCACACTTGATTACAGTAGGCTGGACGAAAGAAAATGTATTTCTAATAGTTCTGTGGTAATCATATATTATAGATATAAAATCATAGATTTTTGTATATTTAAATTAATTAAATTTTTTTTATTGTTCTTTTTATAGCACACAAACTACACATGTATTTTGGTAATACGAACAACACATTTTTGGTAATACTAATAATAACATATTTTTTGAAATAATAAACAGTAGGCTTTTTGAAGTACCCATTTAATATTAATGGATTCATTTTATAGTAATGGTATTAAATATCTTAATTTTAAACGGTTTGGATACCTTTATGACCGTTTGCCATTCATCAAGCTGAATAATCATAGAATAAAATATAACGTTGAAAAATTAGGAATAAAAGATAATAAATTAATAAGTTAATAAGACAGATAATAAATTAATAAGATAATAAATTAATAAGACACTTAAAAAAAGAGGCAAGGAATAAATGAAATGAGAAGATGTTTTGAATTAATTCGGTTGATCAGTTTTAATGCTATATTCTTCAGGAATGTAAACATTCTTTTAGAGCAGCTGTTTTAGATTGACGGATAAAAATAACGACTTGGCAGCTTGCCTGAAAATCCGCAGCATATACCAGAACTTTTGTTTACCAGTCCGATATTAACTGAAGAAGATGAAATAACTCAATAACATTATATAATTTAACATTGTTATCAATTATGTCATATATATATATATATATATATATATATATATATATATATATATATAGGGGAAGGTGTTGTACCTTTGACCACTTTGCACAATTGAATTTTTTTAGCTTGAATATTAAGGCTAAATTCATTTTTTTTTATTTCATTGTAATTAGTATTCTATTGCTTATCATATTTAAATTTTTCAAGGTTCTAACTTTACGTTTAATATATTTTATTAATTTTTAAAAAAATAATCGTACAGTGGTCAAAGGTACAACATGTAGTTGTACCTTTGACCATGGGGTGTTGTACCTCTGACCAGGTAAAAAGCAGTGCAGAAAAAAAATTGTATTGAGTAATATTATAATTAATTGTAAGTTAAATAAATACAGGACATGGATGAAAGCATAATAAAAAAGCTATTATTGATATTATGTTAAGCTTAATATGCTGAAAAATCCAGTCCAATTGATAAACGTTTTAACTGTCAAGCAGATCCACTAGCAATAGTAGGGTATGGGAGTTTAGCCACAATGCCTTCAACATCAATATTATACAAATTTTCATCTTCTCTCGTAAACTTGTCACTTAAAGTTTGTTTTTTCAAATATTGGATCATATATTGGACATTTAATACCACAGATCTCGACTAAATATGTAATAGTCTTTTTACTTTTATTTTTAACAAGTATAAAATTTCCTTTTTCCAAATCATGTATTTCAAATTGTTGCTGGTTATCGACTTAACTCACGACATTTATCAGACAGATCAACGTCACTTTCTCCTGAAGAAATTTCCGTGTCAATATCAGAATCTGAACTGTCATTAGAATAATTTTCTTTTTATTTACCACTTTTTTAGGAAGGTGTTTATTTGTATGTGATGTCTTACGTTTAGGGGGGTGCTTTCGTTTTTTTTTCACCTTCAACAATTAACTTTTCAGGAATATCTGTCAGGATACGAGGTTTCCCTTTAGGCCGGCCCCTATTGGACATTTTCCTTGCCTCCGCTTTTCGATGAGGTCTTACAACTTCGAGTGGAACGATAAGGGGCGATAGGTTCGAACTGCTACACTGAGGATTAATAATGTCGGTTTGAACTTATTTAATTTATTACTTTTTAAATTCTTAGAACAATTGAAGAAACCAATATTAATTTTGTTAAAAAAAATTGTAGCAGAAGAACATAAAAGTTGAATTCTGTAAAAATTACTCAGGTGTGTTGTACGTTTGACCTGGTCAAAGGTACAACAACTAGTCGTGGTCAGAGGTACAACACCCTGGTAGTGTAAATTAAAATGCATGCTAAAACTTTTAGGGTTAAGATAAATCAATTTCAGAAGCTACACCATTATTCTTATTGTAATAGCTACTTTGTCAAATGATTTCCATCTAAAAAGACTTAATACAAAAAACATTATGAGGCAAAACGTCATCAATAAATAACTTACATTTTTATTATAGAAATGGATAAGTATTTTTTGCAAGAATCCTCTTTGACTTGAATAATCCAAAGTAGGTTACACAAGCCCTTTAGAGAAGGAGCTAAGCACTAATTACACCAAAATTTATAAAATGTTGCTACGTGCCGCGACAGCCTCGGTGGTCGAAGGTACAAGACGGTCAGAGGTACAACACCTTCCCCTATATATATATATATATATATATATATATATATATATATATATATATATATATATACATGACATAATTATATTATATATATATATATATATATATGTATGTTAACACGAGACACTCCAGAATTATTTTTTTTTCGCCGCGAAACTTGGTATATAGTATTCCCCTAGCAACCGACTGAACGAGTTTGTTAACCACCAAAATCGGTCAATCTGGAGGGGGGTTTACTTAGGACACAAGGTAGTTATTTGCCCTTAACGGCCGTAATTTATGTTGCATTCCAACGAACCTCGGTTTTCTTTGGGGTCCTTTTAAAAAAGGACAGAAAAATGTGTTGTAAAAACAATCTAAATCGGTTCATTAAGAGGGGGAATACTCCGGACCCACATTACTAATTTCTTACTACGAGCCGTAATTTTTGTTATATTTCAACGAAACTCGGTATTCGTTGTGGACATCTACAGAGAAAAATGGGTTTTAAAAATGAACTAAATCGGTCAATCGGAAGGCGAGGATTTACTTGTACTATGTTTGAATAGAATTTCTCATTTTTACAACACTTCTTTCTCATGAGTTACCCACGACGTATACCGCGTTTCGTTACAATACAGCAGAAATTACGACCGGTATGTGTATATTAGTAATTTGGGCCCGGAGTAAACCCCCCTCCTAATGAACCGATTTAGTTTATATTTACCTGTAGAATACCACTTCGAATACCGAGTTTCATCGAAATATACCAAAAATCACGGCTGCTAATGGCGAATTGGTATTGTGGGGCCGGAGTAACCCCCCCCCCCCCCCTCCTAATGAACCGATTTAGTTCATTTTTATATCTCACTTTTCTCTCTATATTGCCACTACGAATACCAAGTTTCGTTGAAATACAACAAATATTACGGCTAGCATGGTCAAATTAGTGTTTTGGGTTCGGGGTAAACACCCCTTCCGGTGGACCGACTTTGGTGGTTAACAAACTCGTTCAATAGTTTGCTAATTGAATGCTATATACCAAATTTCGTGGCGAAAAAACAAAAACTCTGGCCGCTATCGTGTTAACAGACATACAAATATATATATATATATATATATATATATATATATATATATATATAAATTTTAACGGCGGTCATTTTGAGTGTCTAGTAAGTAGGATCGATAAAGATTTGAAGAAATTTTTCAAAAATTCCGTCATAAGTGCAACCTCAATAGCTACTTTCCTTCGGAGGAAAGTGCTAAAATGTGAACTTTTTGTTAAGCAGTGTAGTACCATGTATAAACAAAACTCTGAAAGAAAATTAATAACTAAATTAATAATTTAAAAAGTTGCTCGCAACAAATGTAAAAGAGAAGAACTATTCATGCTTTTATTTTATTTATATAGGTTATTTTAAGCAAATTATTCAGGAATGCAGTTTACCGCACGTTTCATGAAGTGTTTTATGCACCTTGAAATTTTGCTATAATGTACGTCTTGGGTATATAAGAAGGCATATATGCGTTGGCTAGACTTACCGTGGAACAACAGGTACTGCGCATTGGGGAAAAGTGCAAAAACATATTTACCAAAAATAGAGCTTTATTCAGAAGCCAACTATCTTTAATGTAAAATTAAGGCAATTTTACGATGAATAATAAATAAGGAAGACAATTTTAAGGGGTATAACATGTAAAAAAAAAAAAAGAAATTAATTGTTTTTATTCTAATATTAAATGAGAGTTTTATTCCCGCTGCCATTTAAACCGGAGATGTTCAAGATCATGTTAGCAAGAACCAATAAGAGCGCAGAGAGTAACCACAATTGCGAGGTGCTCTCATTCCTTCTTACGGTTATGCTCAGTGTATTACAGTCTATCATAGGCAACATTTATTTTTATGTTTCCTGATAATTAAACCCCACAAAAGTGTCTGCCCTTTTGTAATTATTTTCAAATATTTTTATTGAAGACGCTGTTTAAATCGCAGCGTGAATAAAGAACTTCATTTAATATTAAAATTAGAAACTAGGTACTTCGTTTTTTTTTTTTATTATTTACATTTTAAATCCCTTAAAGTGTTTGGCTTATTTATTATTTGTTTTAAAAATGACTTAATTTGCATTTTTTTTACATTAATGATAGTTGGCTTTTGAATAAAACACTATTTTTGGGCAATATTGTTTTGCACCTTTCCCCTATTCGCAGTACCTGGTGTTTCAAGGTGTGTCCAGGAAACACATACTTACCTTCTTATCTACCCAAGAGGTACATTACAACAAAATTTCAAGGTGCATAAAACACTTCATGAAAAGTGCGTTACCAGCTCTCCGACTATTGAGCTATTTCCCTCGTTGCACCAAGGAATTTTGCAGGAATGCTGTACAGAGGCAGAGAGAGTGTGAAGGCAGGAGACTCATATAGAATTCAATTCTGCCATAGAGGTAGTAGAGGCCAAGAGTGTTCATCAGTTATTCAGCTACCTCCAAGAGGCCGGAGAGTCGATAAATACTTAATCCATGTCTCGACGGGTAATCCTCTGGAGAATTATTCTAGTTTAATGTAAGTGCTTTTCGGCCCTTCAAGAATAGGACACCTTGCCTCGGTATGCTTAGAAACTCATCTAGTCTTAAAGTAGGTTGGCGATTAGTTAGCGGGAGACCTTTAGGGAAGAAATTAGGTTATTAGGTCAAGCATGGAATGGTTGTTGTTCTGATTTATCTTTGTTTTATGATTCCCATAATGATTCTTCTATAGGAACAAAAAACAGGCATCATCCATTAAATTTTATCTAGTTCATTTTATATTGAACTAGAAATATCAATTTTTTCTCTGCAAATTTACACAGTCCACTGGAAATATGCTAATGTAATAAATGTTTTATTAATATTCAACTCGAAAATATTGCTTTCTTATAGAAAAAATGCTCATTAAAACGGTGTCTTTAACGTTCTGCGGATGAAATATTTTAGGCCTAATAAGTAGGTATTCTTTGAAAATTACTATATATATATATATATATATATATATATATATATATATATATATATATATATATATATATATATATATATATATGTATATATATATATATATATATACATTACTTTATATTCTATTTCACGGGGGGGGGGGGGGTGCTTTATCGACCCCCTGCCATGAAAAGAAAAAAGAACGAGTGAAATATATATATATTAAAATATGACCCTCTCCCAGAAAAATGGGAGTTGGGTACACCAAAAAGATGGATTGAGTTACACATTTTTTCACGTTTTATCTTGTAATTGATACCCAATATCCTAACATTTGGATCTATATTGACATTTTCATCTGGGAAAAAAACCGGCCCTAATTAGTATTAAAACCATTACAGTTGTCAAATAACCTTTCTACATAAATTTAAAAAAAACAACTTATTTTTAGTTTAGTTTATAGCGTTTTTTTCCTATATTACATTCCTACTTTAATTACTGACAGCCAATCTGCTAAGTTGATGGATCAATGTTTTCATATTATTATCAATTTAATCCGTGCAAACTAGTTCTTAATTTGTTTTTTGCTTAGCGGCTATCTACAGAAGTCGGTCACCCATTCGGTACACGCTTAACTTCAGTCATCTACAACTCGATCTTAATGTTTTAATCTATATTTTTAACGAATCACTAGAAATTAACCTTTAATGGAAATTAAATGTGGAGGATTTGTATTTTTCGGTAGATGTTTAAATCTGACAATATTTTTGATTTAATATTTCAGTATCTGCCCCTTGAACCCATAAGAAAGGCGTTGGGCGCTAAAAGCAGGACTTGGGATTTTAACAGGAGCCCTGACTGAATATCATTATACCCGCCAAGAGTACCTGAGGGAACAAATGATAATGAGGAGAGATAAGAGGGATGGAGGGCGGGCTGGACACGCACTGCGGGAACAATGCAGTCTTACCCCTTCCGATACTTATTATTTACATTTAATAACAGTCTTTCCAAAATTTATGTGTTTATATTATTATATATATGCATCTATATACAGGGTGTATCGCAAGTTAATGACAATCCTTCAGGGGATGAACGTAGACAAAAAAAGTTAAACAACACTCAGCAAACATTTCAATCTCACTCCGTTCCAGGCAAATGCCGTTCTAAAGGTTCTTTAGAATAACCCGACTTTTCTGTATTACAACTCCAATTTTCTCTGCTTGAACACATTTTTTTCAATGATTCATTACATTTTTGAAACCAGCATGAAATTTGCTTTAAGGGTAATGCACATTCGATGTTCACAATTATCTCATTCAAACCGTAATATCAATTCCAAAAGGAAATTAATAAAAGCTTCTGATTAGCGACAACATTTTGAACATCACTAATCTTCCAGACAAAATCCTGGAGACTGCCGAATCTCACAACAGTTGTAAAATTCAATCAGCTTTCTAACGGTATACTCAGAAGTAAGATCATCTCCCTCATTGAAGATCATCATCTCTCTAATGTGATATTATTTATATTTATTTTTCCTTAGAAATACGAGTTGAAATCTTCGATCAACTCGCAAGAATAAGAATTTATATGTTATATAAATATAAACATATATTGACCGCATTGCGTCAGTTTGAACTACTCGTCATCAGTAACTGGGACGAAGCAAGTACATGAAGATTTACACCCGACAAATGTACCCAAAAAGTCATTAGAGTCACCTTGAAACAGAGATTGGCGATTGCTAGAAGAAGTAATGAATTAACTCGTTTACTTTCATGAAAATTCTTCTTCATAAACCAACGCAAAATGACTAGACAATAGAAACTGAGTAGAAGAAGATTCCAAGTCTGCCCGAGTCAAGTGGGATTTGGACGCGTTGACTCGATCCGTCAAACTTGGACGCACTCCATCACTCAGCTAATAACTCTTGAAGCAGCACTCCTCAATGGAGTATCTTCCATCTCGCAGAATACCGTACAGAAGACCATTACTTCAAGTAGGTTTTTTTATTTTCATATGAAATAGTTGCAAAGGTTAATTGTTGATACATAATGCAAGTGCGTTCTTTCTTTTCCTCAGATTGTAAACAAACATGAATGATTTTGACCCCATTACAACTTGTAATTAGTTGTCTAACCTGATTTTGTCAACTATAGAAAAATATGTCTACATAATAATTTTTTATTTATTTATGTAATCACTTCGCAGCTTTGTTTATACCTAAGATATTTCCTTCTGAAAAATAATCTCCTCCTAACCAACATTAAAAATGAAAATTTTGATGATTAAATAATGTGATATTAACAAATATAACGTCATGACCACATACTGTTCCAGTCTCACTTTTCAAGTTAATATGTATTTTTTTCATTCATAACTTCCTATTAATGATATCAAAATTCATATATCGTCCCTGCCATGTAAAACTAACGAATATGCAAATCGGAGCAAAATACGAACGAACATATTTTATCCATTGACGAAATAATATATTCAAAAATGGTCTTATTCGATACTTTAAAGGCTATTCTATAAAGGGGTTAGATTTGCGACAATTTGCGAACAGCCGTATCGCCCGCAATCCAAGAGCCATGTCCCGAATCTAAAAACGAGAATTTGCATATTCGATAGTTTGACATGGCATGGACGAGAAATTCAAAACGTGTAACTGCAGCATTCTGAATTATGTATATATTAAAATATCTTTTTCTCAATATTTCTCCACACTAGTCCTCTTGTGTGGAGGCTTTTATTAGTCATATAATAATAATTCTAATACAGATTTTTTATTTGTATTATATTACAATAACGATACTTTTGTTTCCAAAATAAAAGGAAATTAACATAAAAAGTGAAATAAATAGTATAGTAGCTGTTTTGAACACCCCTAATTAAAGAAGCCGTACCCTGAAAACCCAGAATAATGGATCTCAGTGAAGCAGATGAAATGAATATATATATATATATATATATATATATATATATATATATATATATATATATAATTGAAATGTATGCTCAAATTCGAGATTTGAAATCAGCACATTCTTAATGGTCTTAATCGCGCGGAAACGCACTGTGAGAGTACACACTTTGGTTTTACTGAAAATCAGTATAAATTTATTCATAACAAGACCCAGGCAAAATGGCTGCATATTAGTCTTGAAAATACACGAGGGATAGAGTCCGTGAGAAGGAAGCGAGATGTAGCATTAAGATTCCGGGAGAGATGCCCCATCAGTCAGGGTTTGGCAAGCATCCTCATAGCCAACATATATTATCAAGGATTACTTCCGCAACTCTTATAATATTGGGGCTTCCGCAATATACATCACGATACTCGGATATAGGGAACACGGTTTATCATATATATATTTATTCATTTGATAGAATGTCCCTTAAATGCAAGCCACAATTAAAGCATTTGAACAAACTTTGTAATGATAGTGTGGCAAAAGGTCTATTGTTCAATAATTTTGTTTTGTTTGTTGCCTCATCAGGAACAGATAAATTACTGCCTTAACCTAAAAGTATTTTTCGCAGGGCAGGGCCACGTCTTGGACTCTCTTAGGGAAGGTAATTTTTGATTAAAGCTGTATTTTCTTATTTTGAACTAAATTCAATTTTTAAGAAGTCAGTTGAAAACTAAAAGTCATTTTCCATTCATAAGCTATTAATTGGTACCAAATTCTTAATTATGTAATTGGGTGCCATTATGACATGAAGGGTATTGATATTTAATTTATAAACTGTCTCAAATGGAAATCCCATCTGTTTCATTCAATAATCATTCTTTATGTCACTATTATTGTATAACAAAATATATAGCCTAGATCCTGAAAAGCCTTCTGCCATATCCGAACTGAGATCATCTGCATTGAGATTTTTGTATAATTTCTTAGATATCTCGAAACCGGTAGGAACATCGTGGTAAGGCATCTATTTAGAAGCTCAATAAACGTCCTACAAAAACGATACTTATGCAATTTTTAATATAGCGATCTTATTGGGAGAAAGTGGTCCTTAAGTCTCTGTTTGCCTCATTTTTAAATAATAGGGATCTCCGTGAGAGGTTTTATGTGAATGTGAAACATTTACAACATACTAAATAAATTATTTTTGAAGAATGGTATGTCGTAAATGTTTTATAGTGATATATAGGGTCACAAACTTATAATAATTTTAAAAATTCTATAAACTTTTGCCAGCTTAGGGCTCTTCAGATGACTTAAGTCATTATCAATATCTGCTTTATCCTAGCTGTATGTAATATTTCTAAAAATTATTTTTATTTATATCATTGTAATAAAATTAAAATAAATTTTGGAAATATTAAATACAACAATATTAAATAAGCAGAGATTGATCATAGTGAAAGCCAATTTTTTCGTCTACACGAAAAATAAAATAAGATTTAAAGACCCTTAATAAATAATATAATACCCTAATATACGCTGGCCAACGTTTATATAACCCACAGCCTTCAATCATAAAACATACTATAAAAAATATTCCTCGATTTTAATCCTCACTCTTTCTTAACCTGTGTATTATATAATAGTTTACTAAAACGTTTTTCTTTTACACCTATTGGGCTTGAGTGCTTAGTTGTGAGCAATCTAGCCTAGGTCTAAGGGTTCGATCCCCATTAGAGGCGGTAGCATTTTCTTTTGGAAACAGAAAAGGCATCAGACATTTACAAAAGAGTGGGAACGTGGACATTATTTTCAAATAATAATATAATAATCCATTGGTTTAAAACATTACCACTGTATGAATGGAAACCACTACTGGTTAGTATTAAAGGATGAGTAGGTCTGTAGGGTAGGGGGACAGTGCGTGAGGCTAGCAGTGGGGGGTACATTACATCGATCAGCTGGTGTATGTAGGCCAGCATTAGCTTTCTCCTCTTTCTCGCTTCGTTCTTTATACCAAATTGGGGCCACACATAACACATAAAATTGGGGCCACACATAACACATCTTGTTTTACTGGTAAATTAATATTACTGCTAGAATCAATAAAAAAACAAAAAACAAGAATCAATAAAAACTGTGGAAAACAAACACAAAATCCGTTCAAAGCAACAAATCTAACCTTTTCGAAGGTCTATGGACTAACCTCTTCGATTGACATCTTCCCATCAAAAATTACGTCAGGACCTCTTTGTTAGAGAATTTAGTAAGCTTTCGAATGGTCATATTCCACTTATTAAGATTTTCCAACCCTTTTAGAGATATTTTAAAAAATATGCGAAGATCCAAAACTTTTCATGTCTATGAATCACTTTTTCCCCCTATACTTCCTTAACTCCAAAAGCAACCAAAATTATACGAAGAATTTTTGTACCGAATGCCATCAAAATCGGACCAGTTTTGGGCAGCTACAACTTTAACACACTTATTTTCGTTACCTATGGATTCTGAAACAGGACATTTTCTGGTCTTCCGGATTACTTCCTGTTCCGAGATTGTCAAGAAAATATACAAAAATCTCAAGAAAATAATAGATTTTTTTTATCTGGACTTCGGTTATAGATATGAACTTGAAAATGGCCTCTTTATAGAAAGTGTACCTGGAGTGAAGACAAACCTATCTACGATTTATTCTCGTGAATTTTGCCAAAAGTAGTGTGGTTATTCAGTTGATTAATGAACCTGATCTTTCATTTGAGCCAAAGTATTTTTCAAATCCAAACCATCTTTAAGCCTGCCAGAGTGCGAAATGACAAATATAAGTAAATCTGTAAATACAGATAAATGGATTGATTTTATATATATATTTATACAAACAAATTTTAACCCCCGGTATGTCTTGACCTTTGGGGTGTGAAACGTGGACATTTCTCCTCGATAAATCCAGGTTGCGCCGTAAGGTCGATGCCATAGGCGGGTTTCTATCTTATGGAGGAAGGGAGGAATCACGCTAAAAGTGGCTGCCGTTTACACAGGCCAAGCTGGGCATAAATAAGCATCTTTTCGCCTTTTACCTACTAACCAGGTCCCGACGTAGGAAATACGACGCTGAGTAGGAGAGCCCTCTTCAAGTTCTGTATAAAAGGTTACCAAAACTTTTCTTGTCTGTTAATAAAATATTTTATTCTAACTCTTCCTTTACTCCAAACGTAACCGAAATTTCAACATATTAGTGTTGATAAAATTCGAACTTGCAGAAAATGTTTCAACTGAATCCCATAATTCTAAGTACCAAAATCAAAGACAAAAAGAACAGTTCGAATAAGCGAAATCAATTACTTAAAAGTTTTAAGCACTTATTTCTCCGATTGACATCGCTTATTCAAAACTTTCTTTAGAACCTTTCTTGTAGACCATTTAGTAAGCTTTCGAATGGTAACCTTTTGCTTCCCAAGATTTTCAACCGTTTTCGAGATATTAAGAAATTATACGAAGTTCCCAAAACTTTTTATTATTTCTGACAACAGAAAATTGGTCTCATTTTACCTATCCTGTTTTACACACACATACATTTTCCTTACAAATACAACATAAGAAATTACAAAAATAAAAATCAATAAAAAACCAAGGGAAAGAGACAAAAATTACAAAAAGAACGACAAAAACCCGTTCATAAGAACAAAACAGACGTATTTGAAGTTTTAAGCACTTATTTCTCCGATTGACATAACCTAATCAAAAATAGTTTTAGAATCATTTTTGTAGAGAATTTAGTAAGCTTTCAAATAGTTTCAATCCACTTACCACGATATCCCAACCGTGTTCGAGATATTAATGAAAGTATACGAAGTTTCCAAAACTTTTCATGTCTGTTCATAAAATATTTTATTCTAACCCTTCCTTAACTCCAAACGTAACATAACTTTCAACATATTAGCTTTAATGAAAGTAGAACATGCAGATAATGTTTCAACTGAATCCCGTTATTCTAAGTACCCAAACCAAAACCGGTATTCAAAAACTATTTTTCCAATTTTCTCGACAACGGTTAAAGCTATCGCCTTGAAAATGGTTTCATTCGTTTTCCTAGCCCAAGAAGCCTATAAAACGAGTACTTACAAGCTTATGAACTCAAAAACGTAAGCGTTACGATTTTTTATGCACGAATTTCGCCCCAAACGCCATCTTCCAGTGGGCGGATTTTGCTGGTTAACGAACTTGACCTTTCAAATTGGACGACAGATTTTTGTACCAAATTTCATCAAAATCGGACCATTCGTCTTCTACCTAGAGAGCGAACAGACAAATATATATATATATATATATATATATATATATATATATATATATATATATATACACAAATTTGAACCACCGTTATTTTCGGTCTCTAGGGGTTCTGAAACGCGAAATTTTCTAGTCGGCACTTCCGGATTGTTTCATTGTATCAACCTTATAAGCGGGGTTCCTCCCTTTGGGGGAGGGAGGAACCGCGCTAAAAGATAAGATTACAATGCGTTGTATCAGTGGAAAATCGGATCCTGCGAGTTTGCTTGATTTGACATCCTAAAACCTCAGCGGGTTTGTCAAAAACAATGGGCTGCTGTAAATTACTAGTTCTCATATAAAGATCCTGAGAACTTGTCTGTTTATCTAACCTATTTGTATTAATTTTTTTCATCAGGTCTATATTAGTTATCTAATATAGACCTGCTGTTAAATTATATTTATTTACTTCTGGTTTCCATTCGGCTTCTTTCTCCAGCGGTGTCACTTTGTTGGCCGTGATATTTCACCCACATCCCAATGGGCTTCATCAGACGTTGATCAATCTTCTTTCAGGTAGGCAGGAACTATGACGTATGATGAAGCCCATTGGGATGTGGGTGAAATATAACGGCGAACAACAGGAGACCACTGCAGCGCGCTGGAGAAAGAATCCGAATGGAAACTAGGAGAAAGAAGCCCCAGCGAGGAAGCTTAAAGGAGAATATATGTATTTAGTAGTTTTATAATACATTAATTTAAAGTAAATAAATATGGAAAAATAGCGATTGAAAATGTGATGCTCCCCGTGTAGATGATCCCACATTTGGATATGACACTTATGGCAGAAAGTTCGCCTTTCTGTGTTTAGGCTGTATATTTTGTTTTACTAATCTTAGTGCTCCTGAAGACTCATCAAAGTTTATGTGAAACCGTTAGGGCAATTTTTAATCAAAATGACTAGTATGTAAAAATGTTAAAAAAATGTATCAATGAAAAAAACGTTACATAAAGAATGTTTATCCATAAATATCGTAATGTAACAGTTTGAAGTTTCGTGTGAGATCATAAATTTAATAGTAACGTCCTTCATGTCCCCGCATGTCTGCATGTCATAATGGCACCCATTAACATAATTAATTATTCGCTGCCAATTAATAGCATATGAAGAGAAAATGAATTTTAGTTTTCAACTTACTTGTTAAACATTTAATTTAATTCATAAGTGTACAAATTATCAAAAGAGTGTATGCTATCAAAGGGTCCCACAAGGATGCTGCAAGTTTTCCACCCACCAAGTCAATGTCAATTCGTATCTACGTGAAATATTTACTCCCTCGTATAACGAATTTACAACAAAATTTATAGCTATAGATTTTTATTCAGTAGAGATTTTTGGAAAATTACGAAGGAGAATTTACCAAGAGATGATTGTTAGTATTGATTCTCATATGACAGGATTGTTCTCGCTTTTATAGCTTTGCACCTTAACATACAGTTAATAAACACAAACAACTTTGTAAATAGTTAAAAATGTCTTAGAAGTTGACAAAGCATTGGCCTTTATTGAAATGAAACACAATTATTTTGCCATAAAGTTAATCATCAATCATCTCCCTTCTTCCTTACTATTAAAATTACAATTGTAATTCTATGTATTTATTTTTTTCGTTTTGTTATTTAATATATTTTATTCTGATCGTTTCTGTCATTGTCATTTTTAAGGCTTACTTTTTTCACGGAACATTGCCTGCCAAGGCCTTAGCAACCGGCTATATACTGAATGATGCAATTTTTGGACCTTCATGGTGAAATAACGACATCTTCCATCGAGCCATCGCAGAATGAGGTCGAGCCATGGCTTTGCATTTATGGCGATGAGCCCTTCTTGAGTATTAAAACCCATGTAGGGGCCACTGCGATGCCCCATTTACTTGTTACTGGAAAATTGGATTTATTTTTAGATATAAATTGAAGTGTCATATCAGAACTATTTTTTTTTTAATAGAATACAAAATTATGATTTTAATTAACTGGACATGGTGAACGCATTGATGTCGCTTTGTGCCTGTTTATGTACGGGGAGTGGAATGAGTTATTCGTTCAAATGCAAGTAAGTTTTGTGTTTTGTATTTTTATTTCCGTACTTTCTGTTCATGGTTATTAACCATTCGTTCTAACATCGAACACATTTTTTTACAGCTTATGCTATTAGCGACGGGTTGCCACCCTTATATAATGCCAATGGCACGTGGCTTTCCCAGACGGTGGCCCAGGTGTTTGCCAAGCACAACGATAACTTCGTTGCATTCAACGTGGCTATTGGCAACATTGATTACATGACTTTTTAAATTAAGAAAAAAAAAATAACGTAGCATAATAATCGAAATAAATAAATTGACAGGTTTTCGAGAAGAAATAGGTACTTTGAATGTCTCATGTAGCTATTTTTCTCCAATTGGAGGCGCAAACCAAAATTTATACTTTGCCTTTCAACACATCACGTTTGTCCATAACCACCAGGAATAGAGATAATTTTTATTTATTGAGTTGAATCATTGATCGAGGCAATTTTCTTAAACATTTGGAGTAATTAATTGAAAACGGTTTTCAGTATGAAAGAAGGTATGTGAATGCTTATCCGGTAAATTTTATAAGGTTGACCTTGAGCTATATTATTTTAGACCACCATCCAAAAGGGTCATAGGCGGCTCTAGACAAAGATTTCTGGAGGGCTAAGTCAGTATGGGCTTCCCGCCGTGCCTGGGGGTGTAGAATCAACTTTTTATAACCAGGCACCTGGAAATCATTAAGGAAGTATTTGATAAACTAAGAAGATACATTAATTAGAATTTATTAGGGTGAAAACATAGTGGAGCGGCGAGGGTAGAGGGTAGCCGAGAGGGTTGAAAATAATGCATGTATTTACACTTGCCAAAACATAGTGGAGCGGCGAGGGTAGCCGAGAGGGTCAACCCCATCTGAGCTACCCTCTTGGCTACCCTCTACCCTCGCCGCTCCACTATGTTTTCACCCATACTATTAATTTGCCTAAACAATTTATTTTTCTAACTTAATAGAAAAAGATTGTGAATTTTCATTCTGGGGGCTAAGCCCCCCTCCCCTTTAGCCGCCACTGCTCAACGATCATGCACAATCACTTGTCTTAAATTTAAAGGAAAGAGACGCGCCCCTGACAAATCAGCATCATTGAGATTGACTTTATTTTTGAGTAGCAAAGTAGAGAACAATATAAATTATATACAATATTTAAATACATACATAAACACAAAAACACATGTTTCCTATACAGTCAACAGGAATAATGTAGAATATATCTGTTTTCGGCGAAGGAGCCGCGGTCTGCCGGAGTGACAGGGAACTACTGGAAGGCCACACGAACAAGTTCAATTATTCCCCCTCCCTTCCCTACTTTGCTAATTAGAGTTTTGGTGACAGGAATGAGATAAGAGTGGTAGGTGGCCTCTGTCTCTATTCCAGTATGGAAAAATGCAAAGGCGTTAAAATGCGTTATTTACAAGTGGATAACTAAAGAATTAAGATAATTTAGAAATTATTTTATTTTAGTTTTACACAATTTTGGTGATTAAACTTTTTCAATGTTGTCATATCATATTATTAGAATAGTTATCAGTAAATAATGTCATGTAGTCATGTTTTCTGTGATGTAGTTATTTGTGATCTTTGTTCTTTGTTGTGTGTCAGGTCAATGATGCCGAATCAATATCACAAAGTAGCTTTGATTATTTTTAGCGCGGTTCCTCCCTCACCCATAGGGAGGAACCCCGCTTATAAGGTTGATCTCATGACGCAATCCAGAATTGCCGACTAGAAAATTTTGCGTTTCAGAACCCCTAGAGACCGAAAACGATGGTGGTTCAAATTTGTATATATATATATATATATATATGTATATATTTATATATTATATATATATATATATATATATATATATATATATATATATATTTGTCTGTTGGCTCTCTAGGTAGAAGACGAATGGTCCGATTTTGATGAAATTTCGTACAAAAATCCGTCGTCCAATTTGAAAGGTCAAGTTCGTTAACCAGCAAAATCCGTCCACTGGAAGATGGCGTTTGGGGCGAAATTCGCGCAAAAAAAATCGTAACGCTTACGTTTTAGCGCGGTTCCTCCCTCCCCCCTAGGGAGGAACCCCGCTTATAAGGCTGATACAATGAAACAATCCGGAAGTGCCGACAAGAAAATTTCGCGTTTCAGAACCCCTAGAGACCGAAAATAACGGTGGTTCAAATTTGTATATATATATATATATATGTATATATTTATATATATATATATATATATATATATATATATATATATATATATATATATATATATATTTGTCTGTTCGCTCATTTCTGGCTTCCCTGATGGTCCGATTTTGATGAAATTTGGTACAAAAATCAGTCGTCCAATTTGAAAGGTCAAGTTCGTTAACCAGCAAAATCCGCCCACTGGAAGATCGCGTTTGGGGCGAAATTCGCGCAGAAAAAATCGTAACGCTTACGTTTTTGAGTTCATAAGCTTGTAAGTACTCTTTTTATAGGCTTCTTGGGCTAGGAAATCAAATGAAACCATTTTCAAGGCGATAGCTTTAACCGTTTTCGAGAAAATTGGAACAATAGTTTTTCAATACCGTTTTTGGTTTGGGTACTTAGAATTACGGGATTCAGTTGAAACATTATCTGCATGTTCTACTTTCATTAAAACTAATATGTTGAAAGTTATGTTACGTTTGGAGTTAAGGAAGGGTTAGAATAAAATATTTTATGAACAGACATGAAAAGTTTTGGGAACTTTGTATACTTTCCTTAATATCTCGAAAAAGGTTGAGAATCTTGGTAAACGGAAGAATACCATTAGAAAGCTTACTAAATGCTCTACAAAAAAGGTTCTGATAAAAGTTTTGATTAGACGATGTCAATCGGAGAAATAAGTGCTTAAAACTTTGAAGTAATTGATTTCGCTGATTCGAACTGTTCTTTTTGTCTGTTTTTATTCCCTGTTATTTTTTGACTGCTTATAGTTGGATAATGTATTTGATAATAAATCAGGTTAAGAAAAATAAGAAAAACAATTTAATCTTAGAGATATGGATTTCCAAGATATAGTTTTTCAAATGCCTAGCGGGGTCCTTCCTAGGGCGGGAACCCATGCAGGTAAGATCGTAAATAAGACCTTTCTTGAAAGTAAAGATGGAACTGTCAACTTTGGTCCTCCTCTGCCTCCCGGCACTTTCATTGCTGACGAAGGCTACCAATGAGTAGCCAAAGCGTCCTAAATATAGACTTTTTAACAAAAATCGTATTGAGGTTTCTTTAGCCGAATCCCAACCATTCCATCTTTACTTATCACCTCGACGGCTAACTATCTAATCTTCATGCTTTCTAGAAATGTGGACCCAAAATAATAACAGCTTCTATTTTAATCATTTTAAATGAGTCTAGATATAAGAACGGAACCGCGCAAAGATGATGCAGTTCCTGCGAGTCGGACTTTTTTGTGTTCATAAGCTTGTAAGCACTCGTTTTATAGGCTTCTTGGGCTAGGAAAACGAATGAAACCATTTTCAAGTAGATAGCTTTAACCGTTTTCGAGAAAATTGGAAAAATAGTTTTTGAATACCGTTTTTGGTTTGGGTACTTAGAATCATGGGATTCAGTTGAAAAATTGTCTGCATGTTCTACTTTCATGAAAACTAATATGTTGAAATTTGTGTTACGTTTGGAGTTAAGGAAGGGTTAGAATAAAATATTTTATGAACAGACATGAAAAGTTTTGGGAACTTTTTATACTTTCCTTAATATCTCGAAAAAGGTTGAGAATCTTGGTAAACGGAAGAATACCATTAGAAAGCTTACTAAATGCTCTACAAAAAAGGTTTTGATGAATGTTTTGATTAGACGATGTCAATCGGAGAAATAAGTGCTTAAAACTTTAAAGTAATTGATTTCGCTTATTCGAACTGTTCTTTTTGTCTGTTTTTATTCCTTGTTATTTTTTAACTGCTTATAGTTGGATAATGTATTTGATAATAAATCAGTTTAAGAAAAATAAGAAAAACAATTTAATCTTAGATATATGGATTTCCAAGATATAGCTTTTCAACTGCCTAGGGCGGGTTGGCCTATCCAGGTAAGATCGTAAATAAGACCTTTCTTGGAAGTAAAGATGGAACTGTCAACTTTGGTCCTCCTCTGCCTCCCGGCACTTTCAATGCTGACGAAGGCTACCAATGAGTAGCTGAAACGTCCTAAATATAGATTTTTTAACAAAAATTGTATTGAGGTTTCTTTAGCCGAATCCCAACCATTCCATCTTTACTTATCACCTTGACGGCTAACTATCTAATCTTCATGCTTTCTAGAAATGTGGACCCAAAATAATAACAGCTTCTATTTTAATAATTTTAAATGAGTCTAGAGATAAGAACGGAACCGCGCTAAGATGATGCAGTTCCTGCGAGTCGGACTTTTTTCCTTTTAGCACTTTCCTCCGAAGGAAAGTAGCTATAGAGGTTGCACTCATGACGGAATTTTTGAAAAATGTCTTCAAATCTTTATCGATCCTACATAGTAGAAACCGAACACGATAGCGGCCAGAGTTTTTGTTTTTTCGTCACGAAATTTGGTATACAACGTTCAATTAACAAACGATTGAACGAGTTCGTAAACCACCAAAATCGGTCCAACGGAAGGGGGGGTTTACCCCGGACCCAAAACACTTATAGGACCATGCCAACCGTAGTTTTTGTTATATTTCAAGGAAACTTGGTATTCTTAGTGGTAATCTACAGAGAAAAATGTTTTTTAAAAAAAAATAAATCGGTCCATTAGAAGGGGGGGGGGGTTCACTCCGGACCCTCATTACCAATTTGCCACTACCAGCCGTAAGTTTTGTTGTATTTCGACAAAACACGGTATTCGTAGTGGTAATCTACAGAGAAAAATGTGTTGTAAAAATAAACTAAATTGGTTCATTAGAAGGGAGGATTAGGATTTGTCCTGAGTGTAAATTTAGACATTAACGCGGGATAGGTTATTATTTTGAAGAAAAAAATTAGATTGAATTCAGAAAATACCTCCTGCAAGGAGTGCATAAACTGAGCGCATTATAAATGAAGATACTAAAATAATGTTTTATTCCTTACCCCCAAAAAGTTTTGATAAAAATATTGAGTTTGTTAAACGAGTTTATATGTTAGTGCGAGATGATACTAGAAATCTTTCAGAATTAATAAAGCAGCCTCGCATAAATGGTCTCTTGAAACAAATATTTATGCCGAAATAGTTTTTAGCGAGTCTGGGAAAGCCCACACTGATCCGTTCAGAACACTCGAAGGCCTAACATTGTAAATTAGCCTTCGTTTGAGTAAATCTAGCTCTGATTGATATAACCTTGGAATCGGATTTAGACCAGATCAAAGGCATTCTTCTTCCGCAAGAGTTGTATCCATATGGCAAAGGCAATTTCGGGAACTAAGTTCCATCAACAGTACTCAAATAAGAACTGGACGAGCTGTAGTCTGAAGTAAACACTCATAGAAGCTAGCCGGCTCTACCATAACCCTTAAAGACGGAACATTGATTCAGAAAAAATACAACTTTTGGGAAGATAAAAGGCCTTTGATTTGACCTACATTCGACTCCAAGGTTATTTCCATCAGAGCTAAATTCTGTCACATAAAGCCTGTAAAGGGTAATTTACTATATGAGGAAATGGTTATTTTATGAATATTATTAGCATAAATATGCTTTAGCGATGACTAAACTGATAAAAAGTGCTACAAAAAAGTGTCACAAAAAGTGTCCGCTGGCGTTCACGCTTGCGCCTATGTGATTACATAGGTTTGTCGGGTGGACTTAAAGCATATTTATGTTCCTGAATTTGACCAGAAGGCTCTAATTATTAGTCATTATTATACTATGACTAGCATCCAAGAGTTTTTGAATAATGTTCCAAGGTAAACGCTGTTTGATACAGGAAACATAACTATGTGTTATGACCCTTGAATACAAATTAATCGAAAACGTAGAAAACTAATTATCATTAGAAATGAGAAGGATTTTAGATTAACGAATCAACTTAATTTAGATCTAGGTTGGGACGAAATATCCCGAAATACCCAACCACTCTTACAATAGGCAAAACATTATTTACATGTACGATTTGCATAGAAGGTTCTCTAGATAAGAAAAAAAAGAATATAATCCAGTTTTTGTAATATTAATCCAAAGAGGCGCTAATGGCCAAGTTGTAGATGCGCCGTAAAAAAAAAAAAAAAAAAAAAAAATTAATCCAAAGATCCAATAATTATAAAATTATATATATATATATATATATATATATATATATATATATATATATATATGTATATAAATTACTAAGTTCTACAACATCAAAAGCTTTAACTTAAGAATCAAGGCATAGTAAGTATAGCATACATAATCGTCTTTGTGATTAGTAAAATGAACACTTCAATGACAAGTTACAACATCGAAGAGTCATCGTTTTCATTTATTTTTTTTTTGTGTCAGTTTTAAATCATTACGCGGTCATACTATTTGTACCCTGTCATCGTTATTGCTGCAACCGGTCACCAAACTGGTAATAACAGCCATGCGAATTTTAAGGATCACACTGCTCATTCGTCTTTAAATTTTTAAAAACTAATAAAAATAAATAATAATTTTTTTTTGGCTGGATAATATACTTAAATAATTAAAACATTATTAAGTTCAATTTTAAGCATTTCAGTCTATCTTAAAATACAACAATTTTTTAAAAGTAAAGATTATTTTTTATATGAAGTCACTAAATTTCGGTATGTTTGGATTAAAACGTTCATAACTCGTGAAATAGGCCAATAATGAAAAAAAAAAAAACATTTTAGATGATATTATTAGGAATAAGTGTTGTGAAAACTAAGATAATAATTAATATATCATTAAATTAGACGATATATTATTTAAATTAATTCCCTTAATATATTATTTCATTTTTTAGTTTTAGTAAATTTCATTTAAAGGTATTTGTATTGTTTTTATTTTCACGGTTTATGTACATTTTGTTAAATTTTAAACCTATTTCCCTAGTTAATTATACCCTACATTAGTCTTGTTTAGTGAGTATATGTATAAAAATATATCTACTAAACATTTGTCAAATACCACTCACTCACTCACTGACTCACTCACTCACTGACCTATCATCCCCCAGTCCAAACCACTCGACAAAAAATTTTGAAATTTTGCATGGACACTCCCTATATAACGTAGGCACTCACTAAGAAAGGATTTTTTGATATTCGAATTTTTAAGTATTTTTAGGGGGGTTAAAAGTTTTAGTTGGTTAGAGCAGGCAAGCCATGGCAGCATATGTTGCTAGGACGATAACAGAACAGATGTTACCGTACATTATCTATTTCATAGTATTATTTTTAATTGAGGTTACATTCCACTATGATGGCAGTCCTTGAATTACTAGAAATAAAATGTGATTTTGTCCCTCATAGAGTTTACGCCCTGGTGATGGCCCATCCGAGGTAATAATATCCCGAACCATTTGACACAATAATTTGAAATTTTGCACGGACAATACGTTTAGAGTGTAAACACTCGATTAAGAAGTTCCTCATCAGGTCAAAAATGGTTCGATTTTGATAACATTTGGTACAAAAATCTTTCTTCTCATTTAAAAGGTCAAGTTCATTAACCAGTTGAATCCGTTTACTGGAACATGGTTTTTGGAGCGAAATTTGTGCGAAAGATTCCTTAACGTAGGAAAACGAATGAACCCATTTTTTAAGCGAGTTCTGTAGCCATTTACCAGAAAAATTGATAGAAATACTTTTCAAAACTAATTTTCTGTTTGGGTATTCAGAAACGAAGTAGGTATATGGAAAAAAATTGTATGAATGGTGATACAAAGTTTTCGGATCTCAGTAGATTTTCTAAAATATCTCGAAAACGGTTGGGAACTTGTAGTAAGTGGAAGGCGGCTATTCGAAACGTCACTAAATTCTATACAATAAGATTCTGTTTTATGTTCGGTGGGGCGATGTCAATCGAAGAGGTAAGTGCTTAAAACTTCAAATTTGTTAGTTTTATGCTTTTCAACGTGGATTTGTCTCTGTTTACCTAACTTTTTAAGCATTTTTTTTTTTTTTCTTTTTTTTTACTCTCCAACGGAAACAAGCACGGTTACCTCAACATGGTGTTTCCTGGGTAACTTTAAAGTCTGTGCATAATAAGCTGTACCAAATTACGTAGTAGCGTTAATTTTGATCATATCTTTTTTTTTTTTTTTTTTTTTTTTTTTTTTTTTTTTTTTTTTTTCTTTCTTAAGGCAAATTCAACCACACGGGTCATTGTTGCCTTCTGAAATTTAAGGCCTTATATAATTATATTACATATATATATACACACATACATACATATACATATACATATATATATATATATATATATATATATATATATATATATATATACACACACACATATACAAACATATATATATATATATATATATATATATATATATATAAATCTGAAATTGTTGCCTAAGTAACTCTGGTCTCCCTTCAAAACGTATAAATCTTTCGCCTTTTGATCATATCTTATTTAACTCAATATAAAAAATACTTATCGGCCGTGGTGAAGCACGGGTATTCAACTAGTATATTATAAAATCTTGAACGATATATATATATATATATATATATATATATATATCGTAAAAATTGGTAGTTGCCATCCATGCACGAAAGGGAAGGTTGCATAGAGTCATAGAGTATTAGCGGAGTCTCAAGATACTATTAAGTCTAAATAGTAAAAATTTAAAATAATAGACAATCTTATTCGTCCTAATCTGGAAACACTAACCATATGACTATATAATTACATACTGACAGTCTACTAAACAATGGAAACACAAAACGCCATTAACAGGCGATATCAAGGACGAACAATCAGATTAAATGGAGCATCGAAGCGGTGGATATATTGAGCTGGCTCGAATGAAAGTGGTGTAAGTCACTCTAAGTAATTAGCGTTTTTGTGAAACAGCCAGTTATAAAATCTGGGTTGAATGAAGGGGTCGGGGCAATATAGTGCTAAGCTACATTTTGAATAATCCTAATTGTAGCTATATGTTGTATATTTTGTGGGACTATTAGTTGAAATGGTTAGGGGAAACAGGATTAACTAGCCTACAGACCACTTTGTAGTCGTGTCTTCGTAACATATTGCAGCTACAGTTATGTTTTTTTTTTAAAAATGTTGCTTGCGCCTATTTTGCGCCGACCCCTTCATATAATATATAACCCAGATTTTTTACAAGAAAACAGATTACCATTACAAGATATTCTCTTGTAATGGTAATATGTTTTATCGTGTTTTGAATTGAATAAAGGCCAAATTTTTGCTATCCAATTATTTTCCATTATCTCTTCAGGCTCTCTTTTTTAGAGTGGCACCACTGTTATTCTGACTTTTACAATGATTTTAACTCGAGACAATTACAGTACGGTACCTCGATAGGACTATTTATCAGGATGGTCCCCCGGGCGATCAACTAGAAAATAACAATGTTTAGAATTTGTCTAAATCCTCAGGGAGAGACTAATAGTGTATGGGCGCCGACTGGTGCAGAGGGAGCGCTTGGAGGGGAGGGGGGTAAAGAGAGCCAATAAATGTATCTGTAGGTCGATGAACTCGCTGCCCCATCTAGCGGCTGTATTCAGTACTCGGCTCGGTCCTCCTTCCTCTCGTAACATCAGTGAACGGGGGTTGAAAATAGTGTATTATATATATATATATATATATATATATATATATATATATATATATATATATATATATATATATATATATATATATATTGAAATAAGGGGTCTTTCAAGTGTCTTTGATTTAGCACACTCTAAAGGAATGTAGCAATTAAGATTGCACTCATGAAGCAATTTTGAAAAATGGCTTCATATCTTACCAATCCTACGTAGTAGATACAGACAATGAGCGCACTGAAAATGTGTATATGTATATGCTTATGTACAAGATAGCGGTGACCATTTTGGTTTCTTTGCCACGATACGCATTTCCATAAGAATCGACGTGTTCGCCCACCAGCAAGCATCAAAATCGGTCAATACGGAGGATGTTTACTTCCTACACAAATCATTATTAAATTATCACGCATATAAAATAAATATAAATACAACTGTGTGAGAAAATGTGAAGTTAACTTCTACAAATGGCACGAAACATGTCAACTGTGTGTATTTACAAAAACGTGTAGTATTTATTTTATTGAAGGTGTTAAGTCGCCATAGCTGCGAGCTAACTAAAATAAAATAAATAAATAAATCATTATTATGGCTTTAACAACTGATTGTTTTTTTTTAATTGCTGCGATTGCTAATTTTGGCGTAAGGAGCGCTTATCTAAATAGAATGATGTACAACAAAATCTGACTAGTTTGGATTGGGGTATACTCTGGAGCCAAATTATTAATTTATCGGCCGTTATTTTAAAAAAATCTGCGGATATTATGCCCACCAAGGAACATGTGTTCTAAAAAAAAGAAGCAAAATCGCTCAATTAGAAGTTGAGATTTACTCCAGAGAATAAATAAATTTGTTAGCTGTTTTAATTTTTATTTGTGTTTTTTTTATTTATATTAGCACCGGACTATCCTTAGAATGCCACCATTCCTAAACATTCATTGGCGTGCAGAACATGTTTTCAGCAAGTCTTTTGATGAAAAAAGTCAATCTATCACCTGAAGGACTGGAACTCCCTTCTCCTTAGGTAAAAAGTCCGTCACGCAGGAGCTGCATAACTAAGCACTTTCCTCAGAATTTGGGTAATGTAGACTGCTTTCCAGAACAATTTGCTTAAAATATCCTACATAAATAAAATAAAAACATGAATAGTTCTCTTTTAAATTTGTAATGAGTAACTGATCAATTATTAATTTGCTTCCAGAGTTATGTTTACACATGGTACCTACTACACTACGTAATAAATACAAAAAACCTCATATTATCGTATTATGATCTAACGCAGGAACAGGATACAGTCACTCTAGTGATAGAAAGCGCTCTTTGCGGCGGCTTTGTGAACCTACGTCTGGCGGGCTTTTCTATTGAAATATATTACAAATTAAACCCCCGCTTTCCGATTGACCGATTCAGGTCATTTTTACAACACTTCTTTCTCATGGGTTACCCACGACGTATACCGTGTTTCGTTACAATACAGCCGAAATTACAACCGGTATGAGTATATTAGGAATTTGGGTCCGGAGTAAATCCCCCCTTCTAATGAACCGATTTAGTTTATTTTTACAACACATATTTACCTGTAGATTACCACTACGAATACCGAGTTTTGTCGAAATATACCAAAAATCACGGCTGGTAGTGGCGAATTGGTATTATGGGTCCGGAGTAAACCCCCCCCCCCCTTTCTAATGACCCGATTTAGTTCATTTTTATATCTCACTTTTCCCTCTATATTACCACTACGAATACCAAGTTTCGTCGAAATATAACAAATATTACGGCTGACATAGTCAAATTAGTGTTTTGGGTTCGGGGTAAACCCCCCCTTCTGGTGGACCGACTTTGGTGGTTAACGAACTCGTTCAATCGTTTGCTAATTGAATGCTATATACCAAGTTTCGTTACAAAAAACCAAAAACTCTGGCCACTATCGTGTTAACAGACACACATACCATATATATATATATATATATATATATATATATATATATATATATATATGCATATATATATATATATATATATATATATATATATATATATATGTAGATATATATATAAATTTTAACGGGGGTCATTTTCGGTGTCTACTAGGTAGGATTGATAAAGATTTGAAGAAATTTTTCAAAAATTCCGTCATGAGTCCAACCTCAATAGCTACTTTCCTTCGGAGGAAAGTGCTAAAACTGGATGCGCTATCCACCCTACCTTGGGAGACTGTTGATTTAGTTGTCCAGTGCAAGTATGAAAGAGCAAAACTCCGTGTTAGTTTTGCGTTTGGATGGTCGTGGTTTCGAGTCCTACTAGTGGCTCATCTATTAAGAAAAGAAGTAGGCATCAGCTCTGTCTTGGCTAGAAAAGGGTTGAAATCTGTGTATTGTTTAAATGGAGGATAAAATTAAAATAAAGAAATGGATATTTTCTATTTATATAGGATACTAGCTGACGACCCTTACTTCTTCACGGCAGATAAGTAGTTATTTTATTACGTTATGTAATCAAAATTAACGCTACTGCATAATTTTGTGCAGTTTATTATTGTACGGTTCCGGTCATACTATAAGTAATTCATCAATTGATAAGTAATCATAGTATTACGTTTTTTTGCAATGGGGCGCTCCGGACTAGTGTCAACAAACAGGTAACCTAGAGATAACCCGTTATCTATGCGTTACCAGTAACAGGAGTTATACCAGCACAAGTTAAAATTCGTTGTCAATAATAAATGGACGTTAAAAAATGAAAATTTATCTTTCCAAAATGTCATTTGGAAACACCCATTATATTTGCGAGCATTACCAAGGAGTGTTCTGACTGGGGATGCTGATGGGTGAGGAGGCTGTGCAAGTGTTCGGGATATTATTACCTCGGATAGACCATCACCGGGTATACTGTAAACTCACAGTTTATTTCAAGTTATTCAAGGTCTGACATCATACATGAAATGAAGCGCAAATAAAAATAATATTATGAAGTAGATACATTACGGTAACAGCTGACATGTTATCGTCCTAGCAACGCATGCTGCCTAGGCGTGCATGCTCTCTTTAAAACCAACTAAAAATTGATACCCCTCTAAAAATACTTAAAAATTTGACTATTAAAAAACCTTTCTTTGCACGTGTTTACATTTTAAAGGGGGTGTCCATGTGAAATTTCAAATTTTTCTGTCAAGTGGTTTGGGCTGGGTGATGATAGGTCAGTGAGTGGTATTTGACAAATATATAGTAGATTTAAAACCCATTCTTCAGAAATGCAGCGTAAACTAACAACCTCGCTAAAAGATGCGCATAGTGATACAGCTCCCGTGTGACTAATTTTGTACGGCTTTAAATAATATTTTTCCTGACATGCTTCATGCGTTAAAAATTGGGCTTCTTCATGTTCGTAGGTTGTCCGGCAGAAATAGACATGAGATTTACTAAAAAAAAAAAAAAAAAAAAAAAAAAAAGAAGACATTTATATTCTTTTTAAATTATTAATTAATATGCAAAAACTATCAAACTGATTTAAGCGGAATTTATTGGGGTGTTTTATTTTATAATAAACAATTTCTTCTTAGGATATGAAGGAACTAAATGCATTTTAAGTCGCCGAAAAATTATATTGCTGTTTTGCTAAATCTCGAATCAATTTGCCATGTCAACACCCGCATCATCCAAGCGATATTGAATGAATCTGCCAAGAGAAAGGATGATTGTGCTCTAGCATTTTTAGATGTGACGGGGGCATTCGACAATATCGGTCACATATATATTTTGAAATCTTTGGAAGCTCAGGGAATATCTCCAGACCTAAGAAGTGCTATTGCCGCCTTGCTCTGTAATAACGAAATAAGAGTTGTCTCTGGTATGAAACATACTGATTCTATAAAGGTTAAGCGAGGCGTGCCGCAAGGAGGTCCACTGTCACCTGCCCTCTTCATAATAGGGATAGACCACCTTTATAAAGAAGTATGCGAACCGAAATTCGCTAATGAATTTGGCTACAAGCTACATCCTGATTCGGACAGTTTTATTCTCACGGGGTTTGCTGATGACCAAGCCGTGACAGCGTGCAATGTGACTGCAGCTACGCGAACGATTAATATTGTTACGCGAATCTTTAGCGAAATAGGCTTATTTATAAACGCTCGGAAAAGCTCAGCTATTGTACCGCAAAAAGGCGCACTTGAAAAAAGAAATTTAATCTTAGAAAACAAGGACGAGATTCAATCAATCGATGAAAATGAAAAGATCAAATATTTAGGTTGCAATTTCGCCAAGGAGCTCATTATTAACGATAACGCGATACTGAACATAAAAGAAAATTTAAATAAGCTTACTTCGTCAAATCTGTTAAGAGGAGACCAGAAACTCAATATTATAAATCAGTATGTTTTTCCTTCATTATCATTCCCTCTACAGACAGCTCCCTCGGTAAAACTCCGTCCTACTTTTCTAGAAGGAATCGATGTTATAATTAGAAGGTGCGTCAAAACCATGGTTGGTCTCCCTGCAAACACCTCCAATGCCATGCTCTATGCTCCTAGAAGATTCAGAGGTCTAGGTCTTCTGAAGTGTGAATGGGAAGCTCCACTGCAACACTGGTCGATCGCTCAGAAGTTGGATCGAATATCTGATGGACTATTTCAGACGATCTTCGAATATGAAAAAGAGTCGACAGAATGCATAAGAAGACTAAATATAGACCAAACTGAAGACCACAATATTAGGAAAATGAGAAGAACTCTGCGTGAAAATTCATTCGAGGAGTGGGCTAAGTGCAAATGGCAAGGCATTGGTGTAAGGCATTTCAAAGAATGTTCAAAGAGCAATCAATTTATCTATGATAAAAGACTTTTGTCAGGCTCTGAATGGACAAACGCCCTAAAATTGAATCTTAATTACGCTCCTCTGCGTGGCGTCCCCGGTGTAGTGGGAGCAGCTGATATTGGACCCCTTTGTCGCAAATGCAGCAGAGAGCCTGAAACTCCAGCCCATGTGCTGGGTAGTTGTCCAAACAGTATGCTCCTGGTTACTCGGCGACACCACAATGTGAAGCACAGGCTCATTGATCTTCTTGAAGGGATTGGCTACAACTGCCACGAAGAAATGTACGCCATCGACGATCATGGATCTTCTAGGTATGCAGATATAGTCGCCTTTCCACGGAACAGTAATTTGACCTACGTTCTCGATCCGACGGTCCGATATGAAACAAACGATCCCGAGCAAGCGGAGTCAATTGACATGGAAAAGAAAGGGATCTACTCAAAGTGCATTGAATATCTCCAAGATAAATTCTTAGAGAAATATGGATCCAGAAAATTCCTTGTCAAAGGTCTGTGGTTCGGTGCAAGAGGTACAATTCCGAAAATGACCTGCACTATCTTACAAGAACTTGGAATCTTGCCGGAACACCTACCTGTTATAGCTGAGTCAATAATTATTGACTCGCTAGGCATAATGAGCCAACATATTTATGGTCACTAACGGACATCACTCCTGCCGATTAATCACTACTGGATATATTTTTTTTTTTTTTATATGCAACAAACGTCGTTTCTTAGACTACGCTGTCTTTTGTGTTTTTGTTGATTTTTTTTTGTTTTGTTTTTTATTAGAAGAACAATTTGTATTTTTTGGCGTGTCTAATGCCCACGAACTTTTTGAAAAAAACAGAACAAATAACAAGATCATGAAATAAATGAATGCCTCCAGGAATTATGAGCATGCTCTGTATCCAGCAACCCAATAAAGTTGGGCAGCCCACTTTATTATTTCATTAAATAAAGTTTTCTTCTTCTTTCACAATTGTTTTGACGCTTTGAGAAGAAAACCGTGATTTTTGTTATTTTTTATTACACTTAAAAAAAAAATATATTGTCGAGTTTTTGATTTATGCATACCTCAATTATTGTTATTTCAGCCCTTCCGAAATTATTCCCACAAGAATTACCTTGCCCTCTCTCTACACCCAAATCAAAACAGATGTTCCGTGGACTAATATAGAATTCCCTACCGTCAGCAACGTTACAAACAATTCTTTAAGTCTCTGAAAGGGGGGGGGCTTTGTTTTTATAATGTGATTGCTTTCTACTCATCATCTAGCTTATTAAATTAGGCACTGAGTGTTCTTAGCAACAATCAAATGATAATAATAATGATATTTAATGAAATTTGGCCTTCCCTTATCATAACAGAAATTCCTTTTGGACAGATCATTTACAGATTGTCAACCATTCTTAGCACACATGGCCATCTATCATGTACTGAAATACAATTGGGCTTATGTAGAAAACTCGTTCAAATTGTTATTTGCTCAATTTTTTCAATTTTATGTGGTATTATAAATTATTTCTATCAAGCTGTTAGAGAATATAACTTTGCGGAGGTTTAAAGATGATTTTCCGCATTAGCGAAACTTGTTTACAAAGAGACACCTGCTCCCTTTGGTGTCCAAGAGACTGGAATTCTACCGATATTAATAACTTTGGTTATCATGTTCAGGAGAATGTTCTTGCTCGAGAAATAAAATGAGGTTGAACTTAACAATTTCAAAAATGGGCAATTATTGATATTTTACAATAAGGGTTGTAATAAAATACAAATAATTACTTTTAACTTTTTAGGTTCTGAGGTACACTCGTGAAAGGATTTTTGAAACATTCCTTTCAGTGAGTGAATGAGCTTGCTTCCACAACAAACGATTGGACGTTTTGGTTAACCAGCAAAATCGGTCATTCTGGGGTTTACACAATTACACCAATGACTAGCGGTCGAAATGTTAGTTATATTGCAAACGAAACACGATATTCATTGTGCTCATCTAAAGAGAAGGATATTTAAATAGGTTTGTTAGGAATAGAGGTTTATCCGGAACCAAATTAATAATTGACCCGGTCGGGTTCTTATACAACGAAGCTCGGTAGATTTCATGGTCGTGACAAACAAAATTAGTCTATACGAAGCTGTTGTTACCTCTTGAACAAAATTTAATGAACATTTATTTATTGAGGTGGTCATAAATACAAAACAAAAAGCAAAAGTATTTGCTCAGTATGTATAAATCAGGTCATCCCATAAGTAATATCGGTTTATGTCGGTGGACTGTTAGCTCTTCTACTATTACAACATGATTTTCTTCTACAGTTGCCTGCAGGAGTTCGTCGCCAAGCTCGCACGACTTGCACGAGGCTCGTCTTCAAGCTTGCGGTTTCCCGCTCGAAATCATTCAACCCACTGGTGTCACACATGACATTTTCGCCGTATATTTCTATAAGCTTTCGATAAGTTGAAGCAGTTTTCTCCTGTATCGAATTCTCAACATAACATGGCGTAAGTTGTTTTCGGAGTTACATTTCAAATGAAATTTCAGCAAAGAATAAATAAGTTTCACCTAACAAAACATGATAATTAGAGGTGTATTTAATGATACAATAAAGACAAAATGTAAAGAAAAATAAATTGAAAAGGAGGGAAACAGAAACAGACCGAATATTAAAAAGTCCGTCACGAAGGAGCTGCATTACTAAGCACTTTCCTCAGAATTTGGGTAGTGTAGACTGCTTTCCAGAACAATTTTCTTAAAATATCCTACATAAATAAAATAAAAACATGAATAGTTCTCTTTTAAATTTGTAATGAGTAACTGATCAATTATTAATTTGCTTCCAGAGTTATGTTTACACATGGTACCTACGTAATAAATACAAAAAAACTCATATTATCGTATTTTGATCTAACGCAGGAACAGGATACAGTCACTCTAGTGTTAGAAAGCGCTCCTTGCGGCGGCTTTGTGAACCTACGTCTGGCGGGCTTTTCCATTGAAATATATTACAAATTAAACCCCCGCTTTCCGATTGACCGATTCAGCTCATTTTTACAACACTTCTTTCTCATGAGTTACCCACGACGTATACCGCGTTTCGTTACAATACATCAGAAATTACGACCGCTATGAGTATATTAGGAATTTGGGTCCGGAGTAAACCCCCCCCCCCCCTTCTAATGAACCGATTTAGTTTATTTTTACAACACATATTTACCTGTAGATTACCACTAAGAATACCGAGTTTCGTCGAAATATACCAAAAATCACGGCTAGTAGTGGCGCATTGGTATTGTGGGTCCGGAGTAAACCCCCCCTCCTAATGAACTGATTAAGTTCATTTTTACAACACATATTTACCTGTGGATTTCCACTACGAATACCGAGTTTCGTCGAAATATACCAAAATTCACGGCTGGTAGTGGCGAATTGGTATTGTGGGTCCGGAGTAAACCCCCCCTTCTAATGAACCGATTTAGTTCATTTTTATATCTCACTTTTCTCTCTATATTACCACTACGAATACCAAGTGTCGTTGAAATATAACAAATATTACGGCTGACGTAGTCAAATTAGTGTTTTGGGTTCGGGGTAAACCCCCCCTTCCGGTGGACCGACTTTGGTGGTTAACGAACTCGTTCAATCGTTTGCTAATTGAATGCTATATACCAAGTTTCGTGACGAAAAAACAAAAACTCTGGCCGCTATCGTGTTAACAGACACACACACACACATATATATATATATATATATATATATATATATATATATATATATATATATATAAATTTTAACGGGGGTCATTTTCGGTGTCTACTAGGTAGGAACGATAAAGATTTGATGATAAAGATTTCCTTCGGAGGAAAGTGCTAAAACCGACAGCCTGAAGGCATGAAATATAGATAGAACAGATGGCCTGAAATATAGATTACTTTACACACATTTTTTAGCAATAGTGTCTAACATAGCCACCTTGCTAAGGATTGTGCTTAGGAATGCATCTCCTGCGTGACGGACCTTATTAATCACAGGTATATGAAACTAACCACTATATGATCACCTTTTTACCGGACTACATATGCAGACATTAGCAGAATTGGTCTGATGGTTCCTTGGCGATTTTATAATGTAAATGTATTATAATATTTTTTAAAAAAATATAGTTTATCTTGAGATTAAGATATTTTGCCGGTGAGGTGATAAGCAGTCAAGGAATGGTTGGGATTTGCCTAAGAGAACGCTTCAGGATTTTAGAAAAATCTATATTTCGAACGTCATAATGTTCTGTATTAATATATATAAAATATAAGGTGAACATCGCCATAAAGCGGAACACCAACAAATAAATAAATAATATTTCGAACGTTTCGACGTGCTCTTTGGCTGCCTTCTTCAGCTAAAGAATAAATATGCATGATTAAAAACGAGACTAATGAAAACCGTTCAACATCATGAAAATAGGCTAAGAAACAATTTTTTAAGTTCATATTAGGCAAACAAAGGTTTTTATTTGAACAAATTGATCAGTTTTTATGGACTGGTGATCAATTGTTTCCTTTAGGATTAATTAAATTGTCATATCGTCGATACAAATGCAAAGTATCGAATGTGAAAAAATGCATCTTTCATTGTCAATCTTTACTAATTTCTGTTGGACTTATGTACGGCAAATTCTTGAATCTTAGATCACTCTATTAAAGGGAAAGTATTCCACTATCAAAAGGTCAAATCTGCCGAATATTTGACTGTCCACAAAAAAGTTATGAATAAATGCGTTTCCACTCTGAAAAGTGGTGATTTTCATATTCGATACTTTGCATTTGTAGCGACGATATTCTCACTGAGTTCAATTATTCAAACTAAAGCAATATATATATAGTTTATTTTGGTTATTTGTCATTGTAATAAAATACATGCGATATGTGATGCATCAAGAAAGTAAGAAATAAACGTCCACACTTTAGGATTACTTTAGAAATAAATAATATAAATACTAGAACTATAAATTATAAACCTTTTACAACCCTTAAAGAGTTGTCCTATATTATTAATTGTCTATTTATTAAGCTCCAAAACTTCAAGCTGATTATACGATATCTACAACAAAAAAAAAAGTATAATAATCTTTATCATTAGGAAAACGATCATATATAAATATTCCGAAGGGGTGAAGAGGTGTGGCTAGGAGCGAATAAAGACATAACGATTATTTCAGAAGGTGGTAATCGATTGGGGCAACAGGTTAGGATCGACCTCCTTTCTGGGTACATGAATACCTCCCTGGACCCGGGGCAGGTTAAGTGTTAATCCGAGTAGCCATGGTAACGGCCGAGAGGAAAAGGTCATCTCTGATAAGGAAATTATCCTAATGAGATGGCACACGCTTGTAGTAATGTCCAATCCAAAAACATGCGTAATAGTTATAACATAACAAAAAAGTATAATGACATTTAATCAATGAATTGAGAAAAAAAAGAAACATTCCCAAACGTAGGTTGTTTAGTGATCTCCAACCTCTTTTCAAATATATATATATATATATATATATATATATATATATATATATATATATATATATATATATATACATACAAAACATAGACAGGAATGCATGTAAAAAAAATGGTAGCAGTAATGATCAAAGAAATTAGTTTATCCAATATTTGTATTTCTCTAGGCCATGTATGACTTAAAATAAGTTACACGATACATATATAAATTAATAATATTAGTAAATTATATAAAAATATAATCTGGGCCATTTACGGCACATTAAATGAATTAAATGTTGGGAAAACTAACATCCTAATTTTAAGATGTTATTCCTAAGGTATATAAAATTGGAAGAAGGAAAAATTCAGAAAGAGCTTGTTTTTCTAAATATGGCTTTAAATGCTTGCTGAGTCATTCTTGCGACAAAATAGATCGCTACGAATACTGCATTATGACCCGAACTAATATTTTATGAATGGTTCATGAAATTCATTAAATTTACCTAGACATTATAATAATAGCAATAAAAAAAAGTTCTGGTTGTAATTGTATTTGAAAATTAAAAAAAAAAAAAAAATTACAAATTACATGAATAAAAGAGTACAACTTGAAAATTACTGTATCATGGAGGCTGAATAGTAATGGAATAAACAGCTGATCCTGTTTGAATTAACTGTGGATTTGGAAGCGCGTTAAATGGTATTTATACATATATACAAAATGAATGTTTAGCAAATTGCAACATTTGATGACTTTTTTTAAACCAAGTTAACTATTAATTTATAATAATCATAATGGAAGTAACTAAATAATTTTAGGATTATTTTGTGAAAAAAGTGGATCTTTTTTGGACAAAGGGATTTAGGATAGATAAACAGCTTATTCCATAGGTGTTGAAGGTTAGTTATAAGCCAAATCGTGTTTTGAGATACTGACTACACGATTTATAAGCAAAGCAGATGTTCCATTACTCTGGAAATTAATTTGTTATCAATGTTTAACAAAAAAAAAAATACTTAGGCGTAGGTTTATAGTGTCGAGGGATAGGTAGCTGGGAAATAATAAGCAGTAAAAGCTGAGCACTCCAGGGTTGGACATAAGTCCAGGTGAAGTTGCTGCTTCCGTTGCAGAGAGAGCGGGCAGAAAATGTGAAACTGCACTGGTTACCTGTGTAAACAGCTTATTGTAGCCCTGGCTGTATCCTATCATATTGCGACATGGTCGGGTGAGGTTGGCTGGATGCGGTTAGCTACCCGGCATCGCGCGGCCTACCCGGATCGGGTTCTATGATACTCTGGCTCTACCCGGAGGAGCAGGGCGCATGCCTAGCTATCGATCTGATTAGAGGCCCTCTGCGTAGATTCCAACTTCATATATCCAGGAGAGGGTGTCCTTGTAAACACCACGCTGGGCCAGTCTGACACGTGCAGTCGCCCCCGCTCAGAATGCATTCTCTTCAGAATGAGTGTCGGGCAAGACAAATTAAAAAGTAGTAATTGGCCAATATTAGGAAGAACACAAACGTAACAAAAAAATGACTTTATTAATACTTGTTTTAGATGAGGTGCCTCTTTAAGAACGGTTTGATGCCTATCTACCGAATGGACCCTTTTATTCTGTCGGTCTGGGAATTCATTTGGTTGATGAATGTTTTTCGTATATGCTGTCGGCAATAATGGGTGCTGAAAAAATACATTTAACACTTTAATGGATAATACTAACTTAAGTTTCCAAAAAAAAATACGTTTCAATTCTTCGAAAAAAATAATGGTGGCGCTGTGTCTGACAAACGGAAAACTCTTTTTTCAGAGGCGATAGTCTGTACGCAGCAATTTTTAATCTATAGCGAAAAACTAAAATTATTTCCAAAGAAGAAGGTTAAATCTAGTAAAGTACGTAGGATTTTTAAGAAATATTAATTTTTTTAAAAATGGTTAGCAATTGTTCATTTTCTATTAAAAAAACCCTTCAAAAATCGGTCATAAAATCGTTATAATTTAATGAATCGAAAAAAAAATTACGAACTTTTCTAGCAAATGTGATGAGGAAGCTGCAGTTAAAATTTGAAGTTCATGAGGCAAAAATTGATGATTTTCCTCACATAAGAAAAAAATGTAAAAAAAAAGTTACAAGGTAGTATTACACCTCGGGTCTTAGTTACGTAAAATTCAGTGCTAAACATGTCTTCATTCATGAACCCACTTAATTGACCTTACACGACACCATGGACCGTCAAAAATGTTTAGAATTAAGCAGATCGCGTTTACAATGCACAAATGAGTTTAGGTCAATGTGCCCATCTGCAGATGTCGATAGGAAAACTATTACTTGATCCGTAATATTCTTAAGTCTAATGTTCTTAAATGCATGAGCCTTCCGTCTAATAGGAAAATTTATTATTACCAAGTAGATATATGACTGATCCTTCAAAATATGCACACAAAAATAAAAAATAAGATCATGACGTGGGAAATGCCATCTCTATAGTGGCAGTTACTTTTGTAAGCCGGGCAATGATAGCCACGTTGTTCTTTGCCCTAAAAAACAAATAAACAAACAAACTTTTGTAAGCTCTGAATGCAAGGCGTCTGGTAAAGCAGAGAGAAGCAATTCACATATAATTACGTTCCGAGTTAATGAAGACTCCAAAACCGAATTTCGTCCGATCCTGAGCCATTCTCCTTTGGTCTTACAGCAAAGGAGAATGCAGATATATGGGTTTTTAGGAGAATGCAGATTTGAATAACAATTAAATTTAAGCGCTTTGTTTTTTTCTCGAAAAATGAGAACAAAATCAATCTGAAAAACTTTTGCAAAAGCAGAAATATTAAGAATTTCTAATCCAAGGTTTCCAAATCGCACCACATAGGGAAAGAAGCTAAGTTGACGTATTTTTTTAGGAGTTGGACATAGTGTCTACACTTTAGCACTGGAAGAGAAATTCTTATATATTTATATGTACATATGTGTATGTGTATGTGTGAGCCGTAAGCTGTTTATAATTTGCAGAAAAAACCCAGCTGATATCGTAGAGCTACCAGAAACTCATATCGTAGATGAACGATTTAGTGTTGCCCTTACCTGAACGATTTATCATTCAATCTCATAGAATGCCAGTCGTCTTTAAATCAATATTCACAGCCTCATTTAATTTTTAACTTCTATCAATAATCGAAAAGATAGTGCATTCCTAGCAAATTATTCATAGCCTTTTCCTGGAGAAAATTCCTTCAACTATTCTAGTATATTTGAAAGAGCAAGAACGTTAAATAGAATAATTTCTGTAACGCAAAAGAGAGTATTTAAAAACAGAATTGACAAATCCCTTCCTTCTATGATCAACCAGAAAAAAAAAAATCACCCCGTATCAGGCCCGGAGAGGCAAATACTTTTCAGGTGTCTGATTCTTCCCGTGATAACACGCTACTTGTTTCTTTGCTAATGTTACAACTCCGGCCGCCGGAATTTCCCCTTTACAGGTACCCATTATAGGCTGGGTTGGCCAAGGGACGGCCAGCAACCCTGATCCCGACCTTCGAAGAACAAAATTAGAAGTTAAAGTCTTACAGATAGCACCCGAGTATAGAACTCGGCTCTTTTAGACAACTAGGGCCTCCTCAATTGATGCGTTTTTATATTCTATGAAGTAATATTTTTTGAGTAGTATATATATATTTGTAAGAATGCGTTCAGTAATTGGCGAAAACCAAAAATTGATGGACAGACAAATGGTTCGAAAAACAATACATCAAGCCTTCGATATCCAGTTTTTAGAATATTTATTATAAAGGAAATTCCATGCGAACTCCTGCAAAAATTCACAGAAAGGCCTGAGCCCGGAACGATTCAAGAATAAGGCACTCGAAACACTCCCTGGGACGACTGAGGAACGAACAAACCAGCGTGGAGGTTTGTAGCCGATCCCCAAAACTTTTTAACTTTTGCTCCCAGCTTGCCAGGTAGCTCCCATGACGCAAATTGGGCGTCATGCCGCCACAGCGAGTGGGTTTCTGATGACGCACGTGCGGCGTCGTCCGCAGCCAAGGTGTTAATATGAAGCCGCCGACCTGCTCGGGTGTTATTTATACCACTCGGGGGGCTGAAAATGGGCGCTTTATCATTCAGCCAGCTGTCAATTAAATGGGCAAAAATATTCATGTTTTATTTTATTTATATAGAGTAATTTAAGCAAATTTTTCAGGAATGCAGTATACATGACCTACTTTCTCAGGAATGGGTTATGCAGCTCCTGCATGACGTAGTTTTTTGTTATATTATTCTTAGGCCAAGGTACATTTTAAAGCTATGATCTCGTGGTAATATTTGGCGTTCTGTTTCATATAAGCGTGTTTGAAGTTAAGTTGGATTCACGAAATAGACTTTCCAAATCTCAAGTTTATGTTCCTGGAAATAATGTTATATATATATATATATATATATATATATATATATATATATACATACACACATATATGCATATATATGCGAGTGTCTGCTAACATGATAACGGCTACAGTGTTTTTGGGTCCTTCTAACAGAACTCAGTAATATCATACCGAACTAATGAGGAGTATGTGGTGTGTAAATTGGCGGACTTGGAGAATCAGAGGTACACATCTGTTTCCCTTCATATCTCTAGTGGAACAAGTACCAGGATAGAAGCATTTATTGAAACGTTTTGATCATTCGACAAAAATATACCTGAAATCTCAAAGAGAAAGAAGATTTAAGGTTCCACAACAGGAAACTGACAGTATCCTAAGCGGGAATGTTCCCCCACCTTCTCAACGTCCACTCTAGGCAAGCACTATAACCAATATGATTCTCATTTTTAAATTCAATATAAAACCAAAAAATAAAACAAGTAATTAAAATGTCAGTTAAACAGAGACAAAACCCCGTCCAAAAGAAAAAAAACTAACACTTTCGAAGTTTTTAGCACTTTCTGCAGTTCACATCGCCAAATCGAAAATTGCTCTAGAACCTTTTTGTAGAGAATTTAGTAAGCTTCCGATTGGTCATTTTTTACTTACCGTAATCTCCAGCCAGGGCCGCCACATGGGGGGGGGGACAACCGGGTACAGTTTTAATTTTTTATACTTAAAAACAATGTCCTGGAAATTCCCCAATTTCCGCATTCTTCAATTATTTTAATATAAATTGTTAAAATGATATTCCCGCAATATTACATACCCTCCTCCCCAAATCCAACTCAGAGCAGATTCACCCTGGACTATTTCTAGACCCCCAGTCCATTACAAGAACCCATGTCTCGTAACTACTAATGCACCCTGAGGCACTAGCGCTCTATTACGTATATCATTAGTATCCTATTCTTAATTCAATATATCCACCTAACCTGATGCATTTATATATTATCACTTTTTTTTATTATTAAAGTAACAATAAATATAAATTAGGGTATTCTACGTTCAAATCCAAACTTATAAAATATCAATGAACCAAAATATACCATTATTAATTGTTTGGATCCAAATAATCCGCTTATATGTTGTGATTACGCCCACCCAATGTCCTAAAAGTAAAGGTCAGGAGGTTAGAAGGAGGTTACCCGGTCTAGAGAAGGGCGTATCCCCTTTCTGCCTGGGCCAGTATATTCTACATCTTCCTTTTATTGGTCTTAACCGTAGTGGTTCCTTTGTGTAAACACCTGCAGCTCTGGATGGTAACCAATGAGCGGGAGAATATCTGTTAGAAATATGGTGATAACTTGGAGGAACCCTTCATTAAATCGGTAATATTTGACCTAATGACAAAAAAAAAAAAAAAAAAATGAAAATGCGTTACATTATCAAAATGATTATGTTCAATGGGAGGCTTGGTTGGTTTGAGTTGTGGCGCGAACATTCCGTGCCAAGGGTGGTGAGTTCGATTCCCACAAATAGGCGGTTTTTCTTTCTTTCTTTTTTTTTGTGTGTTTAACGGCGTATCAAAACTTGGGCTATTAAAGCCGGGTTATCTAAAATTATATTAAAAAAAAAAAGCATCTACTCTATCCTAGCATGAAAACCTCTTGATAACCATCCTAAAAATCTGTCTATAAGTGTACGTTATAATTTTAATAAATACAAATTCTATTTGATGTAATCTTTCGAAAGTCATGCAACAATCATAAATGGTTTCACAATTTTTAGAGCGTTTCGTCCCTCCTCCATAGTTCGTTAACCATTGGAACACCGCTTTTTATGAGAAATTCCTGCGAACCAAATTGTAGCGCTTACATTTTCCTGTTCTTATGCTTATATTAGGGTTACTTATTGTAGGTTCTAACGTAGGAAAACGAATTCTACCATTTTTTAAGCGATATCTATAACCTATATAATTTTCAGTTTGCGAATTCAGAAAAGATTGATTCATTTAAAAATTCTTTCTTTGTTAGCGTTTGGAGTTGACTAATTATGAGGAAAAAATGTATTAACAAATATGAAAAGTTTTAAGATCTTCGAGTATTTCCTCAAATAATTCGAAAACGGTTGGGAAATTGAAGTAAGTGGAAAATAATCATTCATAAGCTTACTAAATTTTCTTAAATAAATATTCTAAGGCAATTTTCGATGGGACGATGTCAACAGGGAAATAAGTTCTTAAAACTTCGAAAGTGTTAGTTTTTGTCTTTTGAAAGGGGCTTTGTTTGTTTGCCTCACTTTGAACCAGAAGGTTGATATACATATAAGACTCCCGGAATTGAAAGTAGGTTAGATTTCCAGTACCTGAATTGCCTTTCTAAATAAAAATTAAATTTGAAATGTATTGGCCCCAATAATGGATTATATATTTCTTTTTCTTTTTATGAAATATTATCTTATTTGTTTCCCGCCAATCTGAGGAATATCATCAAAGGAAGCTCCGAGAGGGGGGAAAAAGAGCCGATTATAATTGGAAGATGTCTATCTAACCTAAAACGTCAGAAGAGTAATTTATGGCTTCCGATAGGGCAGTATTGGATTCTAATCATTTGCCTCGGGTTCTTCCATTTCCTCCTCTGGCTGTTTCCTTACGGATGCAGTCATCCTTTGAAGAACATATCTCTTAGTTCTTAATAAAATTTTCTATTTGATTGTTTGTCCCTTTGAGTCTTGGCAATGAGCCACTTCCGTGATAAAACCTCTTTATAAGTCGGCGCCTGATTATTGACCTCCATCCACAAGCCACAAGACGGCTCGCTCTCGGCTCGTACACATTTTAATTTATATCAACATTTGTTTCGTATATTGCAAACAATAAATTTGCCAATAAATAGGCTTGCTATACGTCCCGGTTTGACTGGGTAGTCCTGGTATTTTGCTCTTGTTTCGGTCTCCCGCCCGGTTTTATCAATATGGCGGAAACGGCCGTTGGATGTAAAAAGTAATGCATTTTTGTTTTTTATGAATCTGTTACTTTTCTACAATCAACATTTCTGACTACCCCGCACATTGTCAAAGAAGTGAGGAGCATTCTAACTGTAATCTGTGAGCAAACGCTGAAAATGCTTAAACAGCGCTGTCAGCGGCCAGCCCCTCTACTACTTGGCTGGGTAGAGTAGTAAAGTCTATAATAATATGATGTCTTTATTACTTTTAATACAAAAATATTTATAGCAAGGGTTAACATAAAAAAAATAATATACTTTCTTTTTTAGCGCGGTTCCTTCCACTCCCACAGGGAGAAAACCAGCTTTTGAGGTTGACCTTATGACGGAATCCGGAAGTGCCGACTAGAAAATTTCATGTTTCAAATATATTAAGAATAAATATAGAGACATTAAAACCTAAAAACAAAGTATTGTAAATAATTCCATATACTAGCCACTCAACTAATTAATACTTTTTTTGATCCAACGAAAAAAAAAAAAGAATTGGACAATGTCTAAAAATGAAGAAGGTTCCAAAAACCAAACTGTAAACTATAAAAGACCGACTCGTAGAAACTGTATCATTAGCGCCTTTCCGTTCCTATCGACAGAGACATTTAGAAAGGTTGAAGTGGCCATACACGGCCATTTCAAATTTCAAAGCAGAGACTGCACAGTTAGGGCTCATGGTTTGGACTGCAAGGATCAAGCACACACACGATAAGTTAATAAACCTCAAGGCAGGTACTACACAGTCCAGTTATAGTAGACTCACTGTATGTGACGCAAATACCATCTTGTCAAAATTTGGATCTCAAGATTTAGACTGCGCAGTCCTGAACGTGTATGGGCACTATCAGAATAAAATCAGTCGCTAGTTTGTTTAGATCTTTCGTGAAAAACGTATACTCGTTTACAAATATATATATATAAAAAAAAAAAAAATAAAATCTCAGAGAGAACATTTTAGAAGTCACAACAGGAAACTAAAGCGGAAATTACTGCCTCCTCCTTCTCTACTACAGCTCTAGGAAAAAAAAATTCTAATAATTTTATATTGTTTTACTAAAATACTCATTTTATTCTTTACTTAAAATTCTTAAAATATAATATAAAAAAAAAACCTTTCAATGGAACGAAACCCACCGTTTCGTATTTTTAGTAACGATTTCTCAGAATGAGTTCTTTCCTTCGAAAATAACTGCAGAACTGTTTTTGTAGGAAATATAGCAAGTTTTTAAATAGTAGATGTCTACTTACCACGATTTACCAACAGTTATTGAGATATTGAATAATACAAAAAAAAAGAAAAAAAAAAGAAAAAAAAAAAGAAAAATGCTTGTCTGTTATTAAATTTTTTTTTTCTAATATTTTCTTAACGTATTGACTAGCTTTCTCATGTTTAAGTACGTACAGTTTTTGTGAGAATAGCCTTAATAGGGGTCTCCCGTAGTCTAGTGGCTAGCGCGCTGGATTCATAAGTGGGAGATGGTGGGTTCGATTCCCACCTCCGGCAGGGATTTTCTCATCTCAAGGCTCGCTGGGAAAATTCCTCGCTGCACCCTGGATGTCGGCGCTAATGACCTAGAAGTAGATGCGCCGTAAAAAAAAAAAAAAAAAAAAAAAAATAGCCTTAATATATAATTTAAACAATTAATTACATTTATACACCATTAAAACAATTAATCAATTAATCAGACGCAGAGGAAATTTCTGTTCCTTGTGCTTCTTCTGGAAAAAAAAACTATCTGACACAAAAAACTAAAATGTATTCCTAAACGGATTGGTACAGTCAATTCCAAACGGGAGTCTTGCAAATATAAATGAAAAATTCTCCTATATATCTATTCACACCCAATGAATTCTTTATTATATTTGCAATATTTGGTTAACATGAAAATGCTCTATGCTGCAAAAAAATGCTGGCACATTTTATTAATTTATGAGCGAAATTTATTATATAATATTTGTTTATTAATCGATTGATTCCCTGATGGTGGGTTATGGCCCAGGGAAAACTAGTTCTGTAATGCAGTGTAACATTTCTCTAAAAATACAAATTGTCCAAAGCGGGATATATATTCAAACTGTTAGTATATTTTTTGCTTCAGCTGACTACTGAAGTGGTTAATTTATTAGGTTGCGGCTGTCGGCTGGAGTTTTAAGGGGTCGGTGCGGCGGGAGAAATGAGGCCAGGCTCATAAGTGCGTGTTGCTTCTCGACAGAATTGAGCCTAGGGAAGAAATCAATATTCTACAGGCAGACTACAACATCAACGATGTTTTCAACTTCTCTCTTTCTTCTGGAATCTTAAAGAATAGCTATTTTTCTTGTTTGGTGATGAGAGAAACGTTTTTCATATACTGTGGCTCACAGTCAAAATGATGCAAACCAAGATTTCTATTTCTCTTGCTAGTTGCTCTCAATTTGTTACAATTTAAATGCCACTGCACATGAGGGCATAATGATTCATTACCTTACATTAAGTTTATATAATCAAATCAACTCTACAACATTTATAGAAATAGAATAAAAATCTTCATTAAAACTCATAGGAATTGAAGGTCACAGTGAAAAAGATGCAAAGTTTAGTTCCGTTTAGAAAATAAGTATTCTTCAATTTTTGGGGACATGAGCTTACTAATATTTTAATTCCTTTTCATTCTTTTAATAAAAACAAAAATAAACTATATGAATACAAGTAATCTGTCTTGTTTGAGCATTTGCTTAAATTTGGTACGCATACAACTATTCCTGAACGAGAAATTGTGATTAACAAATTTAAAATGGGCAAAATAACAAGAAATCTCCTCTATTATCAATAGGAGTTATGCGACCATTCAACATATTATTGAACGTTTTAAAAAAGAAAACAGATAATAAGAAAATCTAGAGTCATTACAAAAGAAACGTTTTACCGGCGAAAAAAGTTGGCTACATTAGTTAAAAAACATTTAAATAAAACGGTGTTTGCTGAAACCATTTAAAGAGTCTTTTAAAAAAATGCATAACAATGGTAGAGTTGCAAGGCAAAATTCTTACATCAAGCAAAATATAAAAAAAATGCAAATTATTTTTCCCAAGAATTAATTAAAGAAGAGATGGACTTCTGGAAAACTGCTTTGTTTTTGGAAGTGTCAAAATTTACTTGGCAAATGAAGAGCTCCATGGGAAAAATCTTCGCCTGAACATCAAACATTGAGGTGATAATGTTATGGTTAGGGGGCGTATGGCTGCTTCGGTGGTAGGATGTCATCATTTTACAGAGAAAACAATGAATAAACATTAATATTGTGACATCCTGAAGGAAATATTGCAACCAAGTTCGGAGTAATAAATTATTTTGCTTTTTATAGACATAACGATCCTGAGCACTCTTCTTATCTTGCAAGAGAATGGGTTCATATAATTGCTCCAAAAGTATGAAATCACCCCTCCAATCACAAGACCTCAACGTCATAGAGAATTTATGAAGTTAATTAGAAAAAAATTGAGGAAACATAAAATATCAGACCAATAATATCTCATAAAGACTCATCAAGAAGAACGTTCATCAAGATTTTTTGAATTTTTGGACGTTTTCCATCTTGCATCATTTTCATTGTGACCTTAGAAGTGTATATTAATATATAAAATGTTTGTTTAATTTTCTGATTTGATCTCAAATAAATTTTTAGCTATTGTATGTTCTAGCCTGATGATCCTACTGTATTTTTGTAAGCAAAGACTTTTCAGAATAAATTGCGGGTTGGTATTAAATATATTTTTTTAAAAGTAAATATCTAGCATCATTTTGACTGTGAGCCACTGTATATATATGCCCTTATGTATGCATGAGCTATATAAAAAAATAATTAAAATAAATTACATTTATTCCAGAATATATGCATCAGAACAAAACTTACCCAGATGCACTCGAACAAAGTCACTACAGGACACTTCAAAATTGTCTCGTCTAAGAACGTCAATCGGCTACGTTGGATGAGTTAGTCCTGTAACAGGCCACGAAGGCCCTGAGGGGCAGTTACTATAGAGGTATCTGATTCATAATCATACGGCACACTAGGGAGATAGTGTGGTCAATACTATGCTCCGGCCCTTTGCTGCTTTGACTGCCAGGGTCATTAGCACAATGGTACCCATTAATAAATTAATTAAAGGCTATATCCTAAAAGCGAAAATTCTAGAAGCTGCAAAATATGTAAATTAAGAATTTTTTCCTAAAAATTAAAAAAAATAAATAAGTCGAAATCAATTAATAAGCTTAATATTTTATTAAATGTTATGATATTAGCATTATCAAAGCTCTCCGAAGAAAGGGGATATCTCCACTTTTCAGATGAGTGGAGGTCTCATCCTTTACTTAATTTCACGGTTCTAGCATCTGAATAAGCTCTTAAAGGAATAAGATCCCTCATTGTCTGAATCTAGGTATGGACCCCATAAAATCCAGGGATTTTCAGATACTTGAACCGTCGCACATGGGTCCCAAATGGAAAAATAGCGAAAAAAAAAAATGATTTTTCCAACAAGTCGTTAGACTTCCGTAGATAATAAACTTTCATCCCAGTGATTGATGGGAGAATCACTGAATAGATCGTCGATATGTCAAACTATCGAATTTAAAAATTGGATCAAACTAGCGATTGAACATATTCGATACATTGACAAAGTAATATATTGAAAAATGGTCTTATTCGATACTTTTTTAAAGGTTATTCTGAAGGGGTTAGAGTTCCGACAATTTGCGACAAGCCGTATCGTCCACAATCCAAGAGCAAAGTTTCAAATCTGGAAAACAAGAATTTCATATTTGATAGTTTGACATGGTAGGGACGATATAGGATCTTCCTGGTAGGGAACCACTGTAGGATCTTCCTACCGGTAGCTACTTCAGTAGGCCATGTTTTATGGGGGGATATAATCATTTTTCTCTGCTTGGTGTAGGATAAATCTTCTTCTTTTTTTTATAAACATAATGTTTTTTTTTAAATATTATTAATTCCAGTTAAAACCTCCCAACATCATACTCGATGAACGCCAGAAGAACGGCCAGACGATGAAGGGACCTACCCAGGCTTCTTCCTACATCGACCGATGGTTGGAGTCCGTCAGAGCAATGTGGTTTTTATTTCCCTTACGTGCCACTACAGGAGATCTCTGAGTGACTCTCTGTGATTTTACCTTAGTGAAGATAGAACATGATTAGGGAGAAGACCATAGAATTTTGACGGGCGGATAGCCTAGATAAACCTAAGAATAAAGAATTGTTTTCCATACAAATATTTTCATACATAAAAAATGAACTAAATAATGAAAATATTGTCAATCACATACAAATCTGAGAAAAAAAAATGTTGAAAAGTGATCTATTAACCTTTTTGGCCGCTACATTTAATACACGTGAGTTGAGCGGGTCAATTGGAATTCATTTGGACAGTGATGTACATCTTATGCAGAGCTGATTTTGGATTTCATTATTGCTTAATCCTAATAAAGGAGACAATAGTTGGGATCTCCCTGCAATATTTGGGAGCAGCGTGGGAAGAGCCTCTATATTAGCCCGCACTAGTGTGGGATGTGCTTGGGAAGACGTCTTTGTCAGCCCAATATCAGAGCAGTAAATGGGTTAAAAATAAGCACTGGAAACTATCTCTTGACACATATTCCATAAAATTTGATTCGTTAACCCATTTTAAAGAAACCAATATATTTCATATCATATCAACATCGTGTCAAAACTACTTCTCATATTTTATTTCATTTAAAGGGGGGACATTTTATTGCCATATTTTTCTAAATTAGACATTGCTTTGTATCTAATGGTTGGACATCGGCAGACTAACGAAGCAGTCTTGGTCTGACCTCGTTCTCCCGCCGGGGGCTACACTCAAGGAATCTCTTAATAAAGAAGCCAACCATTTACAAAAGACGAAAGACATTTAAATTAATTAAACATCATTTGTCAATGCGCCTCTTAATGAAAACAAAAGCTATTTATTGGGCAAAAGTGTAAAGCATAGCAAATAATTAACTCAGTATTTTAATTATATGTATTTATTTTCCCGTAGCTCGTGCACATAAATGATGAAATAAACCATAATTTGCGTTTGGTGACAATATCTACAACTTTTTCAATCTTATAAATATAGACCAAAATGGTTGAGTTCCTATTGAAACATTATGTAACTAATATATGGCCATTAATAAGAATTTGTAAGTATTTTTTTTTATTACCGAAAGGATAAATAAAATAACTAAAAAGATAATTATTAAAAGTCCGTCACGCAGGAGCTGCATAACTAAGCACTTTCCTCAGAATTTGGGTAGTGTAGACTGCTTTCCAGAACAATTTGCTTAGAATATCCTAAATAAATAAAATAAAAACATGAATAGTTCTCTTTTAAATTTGTAATGAGTAACTGATCAATTATTAATTTGCTTCCAGAGTCATGTTTACACATGTACCTATTACACTACGTAATAAATACAAAAAAACTCATATTATCGTATTTTGATCTAACGCAGGAACAGGATACAGTCACTCTAATGGTAGAAAGCGCTCCTTGCGGCGGCTTTGTGAACCTACGTCTGGCGGGCTTTTCTATTGAAATATATTACAAATTAAACCCCCGCTTTCCGATTGACCGATTCAGCTCATTTTTACAACACTTCTTTCTCGTGAGTTACCCACGACGTATACCGCGTTTCGTTACAATACAGCAGAAATTACGACCGGTATGAGTATATTAGGAATTTGGGTCCGGAGTAAACCCCCCCTTCTAATGAACCGATTTAGTTTATTTTTACAACACATATTTACCTGTAGATTACCACTACGAATACCGAGTTTCGTCGAAATATACCAAAAATCACGGCTGGTAGTGGCGAATTGGTATTGTGGGTCCGGAGTAAACCCCCCCTCTTAATGAACCGATTTAGTTTATTTTTACAACACTTATTTACCTGTGAATTACCACTACGAATACCGAGTTTCGCAGAAATATACCAAAAATACCGGCTGGTAGTGGCGAATTGGTATTGTGGGTCCGGAGTAAACCCCCCCCCCCTTCTAATGAACCGATTTAGTTCATTTTTATATCTCACTTTTCTCTCTATATTACCACTACGAATACCAAGTTTCGTTGAAATATAACAAATATTACGGCTGACATAGTCAAATTAGTGTTTTGGGTTCAGGGTAAACCCCCCCTTCTGGTGGACCGACTTTGGTGGTTAACGAACTCGTTCAATCGTTTGCTAATTGAATGCTATATACCAAGTTTCGTGACGAAAAAACAAAAACTCTGGTCGCTATCGTGTTAACAGGCACGTATATATATATATATATATATATATATATATATATATATATATATATATATATATAAATTTTAACGGGGGTCATTTTCGGTGTCTACTAGGTAGGATCGATAAAGATTTGAAGAAGTTTTTCAAAAATTCCGTCATGAGTCCAACCTCAATAGCTACTTTCCTTCGGAGGAAAGTGCTAAAACGCGTATGCTTATATGTGTATATTTGAACTTATATGAGAGAAATTGAATTTTTTTTTTTTTTTTTTTTTTTTTTTTTTTTTTTTTTATTTTTATGAAACGATACATAATTTAGCTAATAAACAATTAGAATTTCCAAAAATATCGAATACCACGTAGAATGGTTCAATTTACCAAAGTTAGGGGGACTAGTCGGGACAATTGAACCAATAATTTTTTTTCGGCTCATCGGCCATTAGCGCCGAAGAACCAATAATATTAGAAACTAAAAAAAAAAAAAAAAAAAAAAATAATATTGCTTCAATTGCGAAAAAAGCTTTTCATACATAATCTATTATTTATTACGGCACAATAAGAATATTGCAGATTTTAAATGCGAAATATAATATAATATAGTATATTATGATATTAATTATTTTTACAAACTTGAGACATAGAACGTGTTTTTTGGTTTAACAGTTGAATTTAATGTTTTTGGTTTCTTATTATTATTAGTACCCGTTTATAGTTCTAGTCTAGGTTTATATCTCTAATTTGTCTGGCATATCGGTATAAATGGCAATTCTGCGCGTACACTATCCTTTTTTGGCTTCCTTAACTGAGCCTGTGGTAAAGGAGGTTTTTCTGAGGGAGTACGGAATATCCACTTGATTGTGATTAGTTTTGTCAGGTACATTTTTTTATAGGTAGAGAAAAAAATAAAATCATTTTCAAAGCAATATATGTCATGTTTTTTTAAAAAAAGTGGACAAAACTAGTTTATTTTCGGTTTGAATACATAGCTCAAAATTAAATAAACAATCCTTGAGATGATTCGAACGTTCAAAATAAGAGGTAAAACTATTAACTGACATTATTGATTAATTGAAAGGCAAGATGAGAGAGAGAAATGTTCTAAACTGCTGTTATAAGTAGAGTAAGAAAGGTCGTTACACCCGGAGGTAAAAGGATCTAGGAAGAGTCCAAAGCCATTATCGGCTGCTCCCAGGGTTCTATCCTGGATGGTATCAGACATACACGGAAAGGCTGGCTTTTCCTTACCTTCATTCCATATCCTTTCCTATACAATTTATCTTCGGCTATTATCACTATCTTATCAATTCGTATCTTGTTCCTACTAACATTTTATGAAAGATCTCCACTTGGCTGAAACATTTAGTTATTCCGTCTACTGGAAATGGTGAATAGCTAAATCATTGTTTATTTCACTTGAAACATTTTATTAACCGAGTAGAGCAGGGAACAGTATATATATATATATATATATATATATATATATATATATATATATATATATATATATATATATATATGTCCCATTCTTAAACCGACAGACTTCGTATATCGATAGGGAAAAGAAAACCTAGGTCAAAAAGCCCGCTGAAGATTTTCTCGTTTCCGTTTCGTTCTCGAGAAAAACGCAAAAAAGTCCAACTCGCAGGAACTGCTTCATCTTAGCGCGGTTATATATCGAAGAGATGGAATAGATTAGCATCACAAATCACAGGAAACTGACAGTAGCCAACTTACACAGAAGCGGGTAATTCTTAATCTGTAAAAGTCAAAACAATTATGTACTGAAAACGTACTTACTCTTTGACTACTACTGAAAAGGCTCTATCTTAAACAACCAAAAATTCGTTGTCATTTTAATGATTTAACCCACGACAGAATGGAATTTTTTCGCCATGAAGCACATATTTACAGTTGATTATAATAGTAAGACGAATTTGCTAGTAAAACAAGATACTTAAAATGACAACGAATGTTTGGTTGTTAAGAAGAGCCTTCTCAGCAGTAGTCAAAGAGTAAGTACGTTTTCAGTACATAATTGTATTGACTTATACAGATTAAGAATTATTCACTTCTGTGTAAGTTGGCTACTGTCAGTTTCCTGTGATTTGTGATGCTAATTTATTCCATTTCTTTGAGATGAACGTAACCACGCTAAGATGACGCAGTTCCTGCGAGTCGGTGTTTTCTTCCATAGAGTTAGAAATTTTTTGATCCGACGAACCGTCTGCACGTGGAACGCAAAAACTGGAAAAAATAATCTTTTATTTATATTTTTTTCAATTTTAAATATCAGGTAGATACAAATATGATTATACCTTTTGTATTAAGGTGTTTTTTCGTACAACGCTTTGTTCAAACGATAAGTCGGGATTTGTCCAAATAAATACGGTTTTTTGCGTTTTCCTTGAAAACGTATAACGGATAAAAGTACCAACCTTTGAGGAGTTGATATTAAACCTCAAGTGTAACAAAAAAATTCATATACTGTATATCATATAAAGAAAAATAACTTTCCTTCGCATTTCTACAATTATCAAGAGCCATTTCGTCCTTTATAACGATGCAACCGTCAACTTCCTTATTAGATAATAAACGATTATTAAAAGGACATGATTTCCTGAAAGTGGAGGAGTTTGAAACCTGCAGAGGAGGGAGTAAAAATTCCCGGAAAGCAAAGTTTTTGATGAATAACCTGAATTATGGAACCGTCCTGGAACCCCCTATGTTAAAATGAACATAGTAACATCACAAACCAGAGTTTCTCAAAGGAAATTTCTTCTACTTAACGATGGCATGATTGGATTTTTTTGCCATATAGAGTTGTTCTGTAATCATTGCTTATTCATAAAAAAAAACACGATCAACATAAAAAAAATGCGAAATTTGAATTTACTTTGTTCCTCTTGAGAATTTGAACCATACTTTATATGATCTTGTTTGTTGTACTTTGGTCTACTATCCCCTCCTTAAAGGTCGATATATTTATCCGTTACACCCTGTTTATGAAATTTAATTGTCACGATGTATGTTCGTAATAAACTCCGAAACTACAAAACAGATTTTTAGACAAATTCTGTAACTATTTGTAATTTGGTCCAACTTGAAAGATAGGAAAGTTTTAATCTAATTTATTAACCTCAGCGTTTTTTTTTTTTGCAAGTTGAACGTTTGTTATACAACAATTGGTTAGTTCTATGAATACCTAGTAGATGAGTGTATAAGTTAATTCATAGATATAACACAAAAACATCGTTTGACATCTAGGTTTCGTAGACATCCGGTAGATTAGACCTGGACACTACTGGAATAATTTATTTCTTAAATAAATAAAATGGTTATTCCTGAAATAATTATTTCCGGAATAACGGAAATTCTTTAAACGTTATTTCATCTTTAAATAAAACAATCTTCATCAGATAACTAGATGTATTTATTCCTTGAATAATTATTTGAAAATTTGATCATTCTTTGAAATAAATTAACATAATTCTAAAAGCTTTATTTCTGAAATAACTATTTGATAAATGATATTTCAGTATTTTTTATTCATGAAATAAATTATTTCACTCAGATGCAAAATAATTATTCCCGAAATAACTTCATCATGAAATAACGTTTGTAATGGATGAGAATAATGCGAATGGTTAATACTACCATCAAAACACGAGTTAAGGAGATAATCCTTTTAACATTATTATTGGGGTCTCCCCCCGTCGTCTAGTGGTTAGAGCCTTAGATTCTCATGCAGGAGATGGTGGATTCGATTCCCGCCGGCAGGAATTTTCTCATCTAACGGCTCGTTGAGAAAATTCCTCGCTGCAGTTTGGATGTTGGCGATAATGGCCCTGATGTCGATGGGTCGTAGAAAAAAAAAAAAAGTGGTACTAACGTGTTAAATCAGTCTTCAATTTTTTTTTTATTTATTTATTTATTTATTTTTTTTAAGCCTTATCGACATCTATGCCATTAGCGCCAACATCCAAGGTGGAATTTTCTCAAGGAGCCATTATATGAGAAAATTCCTCCCGGTGGGAATCGAACCCTCCCGAAAAAAAAATTGAAGACTGATTTAACACGTTAGCACTGCATTTTTTTTTCTTTTTTTTCTACGACCCATCGACATCAGGGCCATTATCGCCAACACAGCTCAATGAGGCTTCACAGGAAAACATGCATTTAGAGGATTTTTTTTGTATAAATTAAGATATCAGAATATATTATTCCATCAAATAATCATTTCGGGAATAAATATATCATTAATCATGAAATAATTTAATCCTTGAAATAATTATTTCCGAAATAATATTTTAAAAAATTATAAAATAAATTATTTCTGAAATAATCTGTTAAGGTTATTTCATGATTTATTCCGAAAATATTATCTCAAATAAATTATGCCCAGGTCTACGGTAGATGACGTTCTGTTCCGATTTATGCAAATTACATTCTATTCCACGTCTTATTGGTTTAAGTACTCAACATAACCGTACAATTTTAATTATTCGGGAATGATTTCATTCAATTCTAACGTGTATTGTATTATAATTGTATATTGTATCGTAGAATATTATTATTGTCCTGTATTACATTATTACCGTCAGAATATCACGATTTGGGGCTTCAATTTTCGATTCGTTGAGCTTTCGGAAAGTCAAGGCCAAAAAAGGTTTATTTTCAGTTTGGACATGAAAAATACTTGTTTCTCTCATTGGCATATGTTGCCTGCTCAGATGTAGGAAAAGGACCAAATCTATTCGTGGCAGAGAAAGAAAGGTTGACCAAGAATATTGTGTCCCAATTAGTGCTTAGTTAATTTTTAATTTTATTCACTTAAATAGTGGAAATAATTGTTCGAAACAAATATTTAATGAAATATTAATTGATATTACCTGAATTAATGACACCATTCTCTATATTATTAATTTATTATTTATTTATTTTTATTTTATGGCACGAATGATAGTTTAGGGGGGGGGGCGGAGAATGTTATCTTCGCGAGAAAACACCACGTTATTTATGAACATTTATTTATTTATTTTATGAGCTTCGCAACGGCGGCGACTTCCTCTTTTTTTAAAATACAGTAAAAAATAAAAAAATTATATGTTCACAATTATCAGCAACTTATAGTACTAAATACGAAAAAAGTTTGAGGAGAGCATACGACAAAAGTTAGTATGTTTGTGTTAAGAATTAAGGGCTAAACATTATTTAGAGCCTTGCTATTTGAACTATAGTTAATATATTTACATAACTTATCACTAAAACTAACTAAAATTATTTAATTATTTATTAGGCCATGGAGATGCTACATGTTGTGGTTTCCATTAATGACCAAGTAAAATTGAGTAATAATTACATAATAGATATAACGGCGGAAAAAAAAAGAAAAAAAAAGGGCTATTATACCGTCGCAATAATATTTATTAATAGGTTTATAAATAATATTCTTAGAAAGAATATTTATGATCAAATGTTCTATAGAAGCTACCCCCCAAAAGATACTCAAGGTGTCGGACGCATAACGTTGCCGTCGTACATTTAGCCTATCCCATTAGTGTGATCTAAAATATACATCCCCATCTCTTAATTATTCATTTTGTTCTAGCGTAAACCCCAAGATCGAATGAATCAATTTTGATTTTTTAAGACCTGTAATACAACTTGTCAGTACTGTAATACATCAAATACCGACAAACACATCCTTACAGAGTGTAGAATACGACAAAATTGTAACATCCCACAAACATGTACGAACTAGTCACAGATGAAAGTCATTACATCAGACAACTTTTTGAATACCTCAAACATATAAACATTTATGATCTAATCTAAATTCTCATAAACGAACTTATATGAAATATAAATACAACTGTTTGAGTAACTGAAGCCAACCTCAACATGCAAGAGACTCTCCTTTTCCTCTATTAACGTATAATGTGAATTTTTTTTTTTCTTTTATATAAATTTTGAATATTAGACCAACCTGTTGTTGAATCGCCTTACTTGCGAGAAACGAAAATAAACAAATAAATAAGAATCACAGGTTCCTTATTATTTGAGAATAATATATACCGTTTTTCGTTGCTAGGCAGTTGAGATAATTCCTGGTTTAAGCGCAAATTATTAATTTGTGACCGGTGACCCCCCCCCCCATTCAGATGAATCGATTTTGATTGTTAGCGGACTCGTCCAGTCGTGTGATATGGATATGCTACAGACCACTTATCGCGACGACACTGCCGTGTTAATGGAGGTATAAGGATAAATATAAATTTTAACGGGGGTTGTTTCCAATAGCTAGGAGTCTCTTCAACCCGATGAAGATTTGAAGAAATTTTTCGAATATAATTTCTTGTGTGTAACAAATATCTTTATTCCTTTGCAAAATACTAAAAATAAGAGAAAATAAGCAAACAAGCTTTCAGGTAAAATATCTGCTTCCCCTGTTTTTTTAACTTTCTTTGCTTATTTTTACAATGTGCGCTAATTTTAATTTTATTATTATTATTTAATTTTAGGACATGGATATATTCGACAGTAAAATGTATTTATTAAAATAGATAACGAAACTTTTACTACCAAAAATAGCCTACTCCACTGTCCTGTTTTCCAAAAAGAAATAACCTTACAGAACCTCTAAAGAACAACTTAGGAATTAAACAGAAGAAAATCGACTTTTATAAAAGTAAAAAACTAGAGTATAAGTAGATATAAAATAGGGTTTCTGGCTCACTTCCAAAATACCTCCATTTTCCCCGAAAAATCCGATCGCTGGGTTTTTGATGATTTTAATACAAAGTGAGTTAAAGTAAGTTAAAGTGAATTAAAGTCAGTTAAAGTAAGTTAAAGTGAGTTAAAGTCAGTTAAAGTAACATACTTTAACTGACTTTAACTTACTTTAACTCAATTTAACTCACTTTAACTTACTTTAACTGACTTTAACTTACTTTAACTGACTTTAACTCACTTTAACTTACTTTAACTCACTTTGTATTAAAATCATCAAAAACCCAGCGATCGGATTTTTCGGGGAAAATGGAGGTATTTTGGAAGTGAGCCAGAAACCCTATTTTATAAATACTAGTATAGAAAAAGTATAAAAAAAATGTCACCGACCTGCTAATGACTCTTTTCGAGTCGAGGAAAAATGTTAAAATAAAATAAAATAAGACAACATTAAATGTCACAAACTATTTAGAAAAGTATACAAACGGAAGCCTGGGGGGTCTACAAATCAACAAATTGTTGACCACTTGCTATTTATTATTTTTTTCCTTTATGCTTGTCATGCTGTTCATTTACAAAGGGGTACCTACAACACAGAGCATACCAATCGCTCCTAATTGGAGATATACTGTTCTTAAAAAAGTGTTTGTAAAACAATTTCTTGCTAATATAAAACTATTACATTTTTCTGTGGAAGTAACTCCAAGCCATTATTCTGTGGTTCAATAATTACTGAAACAATATTTCTCAAAACTTAATATTAGAATAGGAATCAAACATATTTGGGATATTAATTTACTTTATGTAACAGTTTGAAAATGTATTTTTTAATTACAAATTTTTGGACTCTGTGGAAGACCGATGAATCTCCTACTAGGAGTGATGAGTAAGCTGTATGGTAGCAACGCATTGAAAATGGGCAGCATATCATGAGTAAAATGATTTCTCTCTCGTTTGCTATAGCTACGACAGAAATATGATTTCTTTATAGCTCCAATGGTTTTTAATCACTAATTTTCATGACTTTTGTTCCTAAAAAATGAATTATCTTTTGCAGAGAACGCTTTTATTAAAAAAAAAAGAAGGAATTGGAGGCATATTTTTGTAATGAAAAGAAAGTCGGTGTGATAAGTTTGCTGGAGCGGCTTTCAGCTGGAACATGTCCAAAATCAAACTGCTCCCCCTTCATCCCTTAATGAAACCGATGGGAATTTAATTTTACCTGACAGAGAAATTCATTCCGTTACGTCTTTCTAAATACTTATTCAAAAAATGATGAATTGGCAGAAAAAGTGATGAGATATTTTAACAGCCACCAAAAACTATTTTCTTCGACAGATAATTTCCTTTCGGCCTTTTAAATAAATCTGATAAAAACACGATATTAAATCTAAACCATCTTATAAGATTAGCAATTTGGTAAAATCAAGTACTGAGTGAATCGGTTCTTAATTTACTTTATAAATCAGTTATTTTTTCTCTTATTCCCTTAAACATCCTTTGTTGCTTGGGAAATGCCTTTGAAAAAAGTTCTTTTAATTCTTAATGAGAAAAAGTAATAAATTTAATAATAGAAATATCACTTAAATTGTTTTGCTGAATTTATAAAAACAAATGTACGGTAATAACCCCCAAAGTCGATCGATTGGGCTTGGTATGCGTAGTGTTAATATGTTTCGAAGAATAAGAATGTTAATATGAATGGAAATTTGGTTTCATTGATTAGACACCACAGTTTCCAAATAAACCCCCACACAGGCTGCCCGAATCAAGTTCAGTACCCAGTTCAGATTGTCCCAAATAGGTCAACAAATACCTTAGAGGATCGCACTTAAGATTAGAAACCAGAAAAGAAGGTCCCACATAAGACCGGTAGCCTCCATAAATCGACCCAAACAAGACCTTTTCTCAGCACAGGTCGACCTTAACAAGACCAGTACTCAGCACAGATCATCCTAATTAAGACCAGTAACCAGCATAAAACGATCCAAACAAGACCTTGTCTTAGCATCGATCCACGCAAACAAGACCACTACTCGGCACAGATCGTCCCAAATAAGACAATTACCCAGCATATATCGACCCAAACAAGACCAGTATTCAGCACCGATCGACCCAAACAAGACCAGCACTCAGAACAGGTCAACCCAAACAAGACCAGAACTCAGCACAGATTATCCCAAATAAGACCAACAACCAGCTCAGATGAGCCCACATAAGATCAGAAACCAACACAGATCGTTCAGGTTGCCGCAAATATTATCAGTTTTCAGCAGTTGTTTATTTTCCTAATTTTATCTGTTTATACTGCTATTATCTGTATATAATATACTCTTTGATCATTCATACAGCTACAGTTATATCCTGACAGCTAAGGAAATTGTAGAGCTAAAGTATGGTAAGGCATTGTCATAGCTAGATAACTTATCTGCCTCAGCTCACTAATGTCTGAAATTCAAGCATTCACAAAGAATCTGTAATTGCAGCTGTCGGGGCAAAATAGTGCCAAGCAACATTTTTAACAAAACGCAACTATAGCTGCTATATGATGGATATTATGTGGGACTGTCAGTCTACGATGCAAATGCTACTAAAATATGACTACTAGCTCTGTATTAAGTAAAGATGGTATGGTTGGGATTCGGCTAAATAAACCTCAATATGATTTTGTTTTAAAAAATTTTGTTAAAACAAAATCATATTGAGGTTTATTTAGCCGAATCCCAACCATACCATCTTTACTTATCACCTCGACGGCTAACTATCTAATCATCATGATAGCTCTGTATTCTACTTAATATTGTCGCTCCTAGCCATTTCAACCGATAGTCCCACATAATATCCAATATTTAACAGCTACAATTAAGTTTTGCTAAAAATGTAGCTTGGTATTATTTGGCACCGATTCCTTCAATTTATCTTTCATCCTACCAAAGCTGTATAGTGAGAAAGGCTGATAGTCATTCTTCAAATATGGAATTATTTGTAAGTCAGAATCAATTCTATTTAATAAGAAACCAACTGCTGATCAGTCCTTTGGAAATGATCCAACTTGATTTTATTCTCTGGAAATCATGAATAAGATTAAAAAATCTAAATTATAACTTTGAAAGGAAAAACTTGTTTGACATAATGTAAAAAATAAAGTAACTAAAATTATTGAAGTGCATAAATCTGTTATCGATAGTGATACTAATAGAAGTAATTTTGCATTTGCATTTAAGAAACCTTGCAAATTATCAACATGAATCTGAGTAACAGGAGCTTATCAGAAGATGTACATGAATTTTAATCTGCCATCCAGTGAGATATTCATGTCTCTAGACCGACAGCTCAGTAATATAAAATATTTAGTTTTGTTCAAGGGGAGGTTTACATTTTGCAGGAGAAATGCTCAATCGGAATACAAACCAGTAATTGGTGTAATAGGCAGGAGTCAATTTACAAATAAAACAATATGAAGGGTCGTATTATGTGCTTTAAGTGTTTTATTTTTCTTGAAAGGAGAGACGGAGAGAGAGAAAGAGTGAGAGAGAAAGAGTCAGTATTGTGTCTGCAGATCAATAGCACTATAAAAGCAAGGAGTGTACATTCTACGGTCACCAGGAAAGTTCAACTTTTCCTCATACAAAACAGTTCAGGAAAACTGTTAAATGGTTTCATTGCGTAAGGTAGTCCTAATGACTAACAAACCACTGGATTTAATGCTTTCAACATTGTATAGGTCGTGCGATGCGTGTAAATATTCATGTTTTGTTCATTTTTGGTTAATTATTAAGTATTGTCAATTATTATTTAAGGACATCCATTATTTTAAGAGATTACTAGACTAAACTTATTCTACATCGCCCTCTACTGAAAAATATCGAAAAAATGCACTTCGCCAAAGATGCGGTGCGATAAATAAATATAATAATAATTATTGACAAAAAATCAGTTAATCCACTATGGGGTGGTGGCTTTTCTTTAGAAAAAAGAAAAGGCATCAGCCCTATCTTGGCTAGAAAGGGTGGTAACCTATAGATAAACCGTCCTAAAATTCTTAGTTAATAATAATGGACGTTAAAATTAAAATAAATAAATAAATGTTGTGCCACTGTAGACTGAGATAATAAAACCATTATTTGTTTATTATTAAGGTCCTTTGACTACCTAGGTCTCTTGGACCAATAAAACCATTGTCATACGTTTGCAGTCCCGCTAACATGAATCCCGTTAATCCAAAAATCTGCCTAATTCTAGGACTTAAAACATAATTTTAATAAAATTTCTTAACTGGGAAAAATCGAGTAATCAAGATTACGTTTAATGTTGATTTTAAACATTTAAATTTCGCTGTCTAACTTAAAATCCAAACGATGGCCTTTCATAATATTGAAACAACCATTTACACAAAAAGTAAAAAGTTATTAATTATCTAAGACATATATTTAGGATCTTCTTTTGACAGAACGAACTAAAACGGCTTGAATAGTCAAAGTTTCACCATTCGTATCGGCCGTCATGCCGATTAGACATCCGATCACGGTCATACTTCAGTGCAGTTTAAACTGCAGTGAACTCGAACAAGTAATTTATTGACACTCCATTCGCTCAATACGCCTCATAAAGTCAATATATACTTCTCAGATTATTGGGACTATATATATATATATATATATATATATATATATATATATATATATAATTTTTAGAACAGTCTATAATGTTGTAGTGCTGAGAGTGGAGTAACGGTTTTTTTAGCACTTTCCAAAGGAATGTAGTTATTAAAGTCACACTCATAAAAGGAGTTTTGAAAAATGTCTTCATATCTTCATCGATAATGCCAGAAACCATAAAGATATTATTTTTGATTAGTTAAGGAAGGATTTAAGCACCTAATGAAATGGTAATAAAGCAATTACTAGATAGTATAACTTTTTACAGAATCAAGAGCAGAGAAACGACAAAATCAAACATTAAACACCATTAGACCTGAACACCACTTGTTTGCAGCCACAGCTAATATTTTGTCACGCTTGTCATAAAAAAAGAGACGCCAACAGAGTCAATCATAATCTTGCCTCTTTGACTTCTTCTACCTCCAAGACATTGGGAAAAAATAGCTAATTAAAGGCGATTGAGTTCTGTACATTTCAGGCAAAACGAAATAAAAACTCGGAACAATACAATCATAATTGCTTTAAATTAAATTCACAAAAAATGTGTCGCCAGTATTTAACGAAGTTCTGTATGATTTTGAGATGAAAACATAATATCGTCGATACAAATGCAAAGTATCGAATGTGAAAAAATGCATCTTTCATTTTCAATCTTTACTAATTTCTGCTGGACTTATGTACGGAAAACTCTTGAATCTTAGTTCACTCTATGAAAGGAAAAGTATTCCTCTATCAAAAGGTCAAATCTGCCGGATATTTGACTGTCCAAAAAAAAGTTATGAATAAACGCTTTTCCATTCTGAAAAGTGGTGATTTTCATATTCGATACTTTGCATTTGTAACGACGATATGTCCTCTCAACGGATCAATGATTACATACCCAAAAATAGAGAAATATTTTAGAAAAGTAGACCCTTTCAAGTGATACTTGGAAATTCATTTTAACAGGAATTTATCCTTAAAAAGTTCTGCATGTAATTGTCATCTTAATGTCCTAATGCATTATGGATTCTTTTGAAGCTATGATGCATGTAATCTAGTGGAATGTAGATCTATTGAAGACATAAAGATTACAGGTGACAGTAAATCAATCTAATAACTGGGTTTAAAGGTCTGTATTTGCGTCTATGAACGCCTAAAACTTCTATTATTTATTTTTGTTGTTGTTGTTTTGAAAAAAACGGCCTAATACTCTGATTTGTTTATATGGCATTTCTAATTTATCATTCGCAGTATTAAGTAATAATGTGGCAAGAGGGATGGAGGGAACGAAATTTTTGGCACCTATTAATGGACTATGTCGTAACGTATAAATGCCCTTTGTCCTTTTTAGCGCGGTTCCTCCCTCCCCCATAGGGAGGAACCCCGCTTATAAGGTTGATACAATGAAACGATCCGGAAGTGCCGACTAGAAAATTTTGCGTTTCAGAACCCCTAGAAACCGAAAATAACGGTGGTTCAAATTTGTATATATATATATATGTATATATTTATTTATATATATATATATATATATATATATATATATATATATATATATATATATATATATATATGTCTGTTCGCTCTCTAAATAGAAGACGAATGGTCCGATTTTGATGAAATTTGGTACAAAAATCTGTCGTCCAATTTGAAAGGTCAAGTTCGTTAACCAGCAAAATCCGCCCACTGGAAGATGGCGTTTGGGGCGAAATTCGCGCAGAAAAAATCGTAACGCTTACGTTTTTGAGTTCATAAGCTTGTAAGTACTCGTTTTATAGGCTTCTTGGGCTAGGAAAACGAATGAAACCATTTTCAAGGCGATAGCTTTAACCGTTGTTGAGAAAATTGGAAAAATAGTTTTTGAATACCGTTTTTGGTTTGGGTACTTAGAATAACGGGATTCAGTTGAAACATTATCTGCATGTTCTACTTTCATTAAAACTAGTATGTTGAAAGTTATGTTACGTTTGGAGTTAAGGAAGGGTTAGAATAAAATATTTTATGAACAGACATGAAAAGTTTTGGAAACTTCGTATACTTTCATTAATATCTCGAACACGGTTGGGAAATCGTGGTAAGTGGATTGAAACTATTTGAAAGCTTACTAAATTCTCTACAAAAATGATTCTAAAACTATTTTTGATTAGGTTATGTCAATCGGAGAAATAAGTGCTTAAAACTTCAAATATGTCTGTTTTGTTCTTATGAACGGGTTTTTGTCGTTCTTTTTGTCTCTTTCCCTTGGTTTTTTATTGCTTTTTATTTTTGTAATTTCTTATGTTGTATTTGTAAGGAAAATGTATGTGTGTGTAAAACAGGATAGGTAAAATGAGACCAATTTTCTGTTGTCAGAAATAATAAAACGTTTTGGGAACTTCGTATAATTTCTTAATATCTCGAAAACGGTTGAAAATCTTGGGAAGCGAAAGGTTACCATTCGAAAGCTTACTAAATGGTCTACAAGAATGGTTTTAAAGAAAGTTTTGAATAAGCGATGTCAATCGGAGAAATAAGTGCTTAAAACTTTTAAGTAATTGATTTCGCTTATTCGAACTTTTCTTTTTGTCTGTTTTATTCCTTGTTATTTTTAAATTGCTTATAGTCAGATAATGTATTTGACAATAAAACAGATTAAGTAAAATAAGAAGATCAATTTATTGTTAGAAATGTAGCGTTTAAAGAGAGAGATCCCAAGGCTTTCCAAATGCCTCTGAGCGGAGGCCTTTCTGCCCGACTTATGGGAGAGCTGACCCATACAGGTATGATTGTAAATCAACAAAGACCTTTCAAGACTGGTTTGTTTGAGATTTCATTTGGATAGCTGTTTCGCTATTGATCTAAACAAAGTAATAACTTTTTCTATTCTATGCCTTCATAAACACTAGAGATAAGAACGGAACCGCGCTAAGATGACGCAGTTCCTGCGAATCGGACTTTTTTTTCGAGCCCCTACTCTATGTAACTGCATATGTTCGTTGTATTTGAAAACACCTAAAGCAAAGGTTCAATAAAAATTCTTTAATAATATGATTAATATTCCCAACAATCGTAACTCCAAATATTTCTTCATATTCTCCAAAAACTACAGTCTATTGAAGTTGGATAAAATGGAGCTGCACACTTCTACTCGAGATATATCCCGCAGGAACGGCCAATTTTCCCAGTTGGGTCCTCATTTTCCAACAAGACTGGGCCTAACACGAAGAGAGAGACAGTCCCTTGACCCGGTCTAGAGATAAGTTTAAAATACGCCCAGGCCAACCGCTGCCCCAATCCATACCGACCAACCTCAGAACTCTCTGCAACTTCCTCCAATTGGATCGGACAAAGTTCTCCTACAGCTGCCCATCAAATACTAAGTGCGACATTGAGTTTTGAATAGAATTACTTATTTCGCCACTCCTCGGAATGGAACTGGACTCTCTTTTCCAATAACTCAAAAAAAAAAATAAATAAATAAATAAAATAAAAAAAAAATGCCTCAAACATTTGTTGTGAGCAATAATATTTCAAAATTAAAACATAAATATTTGGTCGGGCATTAAATAATTGTGCAAGAATAGGATGTTACTTGGACGGATCTACCTTTCAAAAATATTTCAGTATTTCTAAGTACGTGACGATTGATCATGTTATTTCCCATTTTATGAATCAAGGATATATGAATGAATTATACAATTCGTAATGCAATAGGTTAATACGAATCGAGTACAGAAAAAAAAGAGGAGAAAGGGGATAAAAAGGGGTGATGGTTTTGTAGGTGATAGGGATGTATTTTTGAATATAGGTCAATTCACTTTAGGTGAGTTAGTATGATGTTAATGTACGGACTATTTCGGCTATTAAGGCGTGTTAGTCATGTGGAACTGTTAGGTGTTCTTGTAATCTGCCGTCAGTAAGTAAGTGTTTTAACTGTTAGGTGGTCTTGTAATCTGCCGTCAGTAAGTAAGTGTTTTAACTGTTAGGTGGTCTTGTAATCTGCCGTCAGTAAGTAAGTGTTTAACTGTTAGGTGTTCTTGTAATCTGCCGTCAGTAAGTAAGTGTTTAACTGTTAGGTGGTCTTGTAATCTGCCGTCAGTAAGTAAGTGTTTAACTGTTAGGTGTTCTTGTAATCTGCCGTCAGTAAGTAAGTGTTTAACTGTTAGGTGGTCTTGTAATCTGCCGTCAGTAAGTAAGTGTTTAACTGTTAGGTGGTCTTGTAATCTGCCGTCAGTAAGTAAGTGTTTAACTGTTAGGTGTTCTTGTAATCTGCCGTCAGTAAGTAAGTGTTTTAACTGTTAGGTGGTCTTGTAATCTGCCGTCAGTAAGTAAGTGTTTTAACTGTTAGGTGGTCTTGTAATCTGCCGTCAGTAAGTAAGTGTTTAACTGTTAGGTGTTCTTGTAATCTGCCGTCAGTAAGTAAGTGTTTAACTGTTAGGTGGTCTTGTAATCTGCCGTCAGTAAGTAAGTGTTTAACTGTTAGGTGGTCTTGTAATCTGCCGTCAGTAAGTAAGTGTTTAACTGTTAGGTGGTCTTGTAATCTGCTGTCAGTAAGTAAGTGTTTAACTGTTAATGTCTCGATACAACGTGTGCCTATAGATCTGGCTTGTCGTTTTATTAGATAAGGGTGCGTTAGTAAATTGTGTCCTAAGCGAAGTCTCGTCACTATAACTTGTTAGGTTTTTTTTTGTCCAGGCTTTTGTAGTATTTACCTCAGTTTGTACAGTTGCTTATTGGAGCTTCCTTATGTTATTTACCTCAGTTACTTTACTCGCAAATAACATAAGGAAGCTCCAGATAAAATTTCAAGTTGATCGGGCAAAAATTGAAGACGCAGAGTATCGCCCGATATGAAAAACACAGTTTTGAGAAAACGAATTTAAAGTTTAATGTTCTGAAATGTTCATTTTTAGCATACATATGCCAAAACAATTTTTCCTATTTAATTTTTTTTTCATACTTTCTTGACATAAAGATAAAAAGAATGGGGTTTGATTTTGAAGTCTATTGAAGAAGGACCAAAAAACTTAACAATTAAAAAGGAAACAATCGAAGCTCGCTTACAAAATTATCTTCAAATCAGGATCGCGTTGATTCGGCATAGGGACTTTACTCGGAAAATCGAATTTTTCGCCCATTTAAAAACATTGTCTTCACATAAACACTCTTGGACATCATTTTTGATTAGTTATGGAAGAATTTCAGCCAATAACAAAAATTGTAAAAAACAAAAAAAAAAAAAGTTACAAGATATTATTACCCCTTAATAATAGTTATATTTTATTGTCTAATGTCCTAAATGAAGAGATAAACCGTGATTATGGAAGTGGCCACATATAGTTGTGAATAGTCAAACAAGAGACCAGCTGATTGAGCGCCAAAGTGACGAGTGACTATGATGAATTGTCGGCGATGATGAGGTGCCGGAGTAAACTAATTATCACCCAACGACCTTTTGTGGTATTTAGAGTTGAGTTAGCGACGCCCTACATCGACCTTGGTTTGACGTCACCATATCCAGCACTGCGGCTCGATATCCCCAATTTAGATTCTTCCACACTTCTGTCGTCACGGGGAGACATAAATAGGTTCACGATAGTTGTGAGGAATCCCTAGCCAAAAATTTGATTCCATTATTACTGCTGAATTTGGCATTTATAAGCGAGTTAATTTGTTTCGAAGTGTTTTCCCCTTTATATCCCTTGGTTAAGAAAAGGAAAAGAAATTCTACCAACAGGAACTGTTGTCTGTTTTTATGTAATCCTTAATCCAGGTTCACTATGAAAAACTGAGCATTAAAAACAAAATCTTGCAAATAGGCATACTTTGAAGAAAAACCTACTTTTATCGCAGTTGCTCCCTCCGTTCAAAGGTAGGAAATTCAAATATGAGGTTGAACTAATGTCGCATTCCCAAAGTGCCGACTAGAAAATTTTACGTTTCAGAAACTATCTACCAAGAAAATATCAGTGGTTCAAATTCATCTCTTTGCTCTCTCATAGGAAGAAAAATCGTTTGATTTTATGAAATTTGGCACAAAAATCTTTCGTTTAATTTCTAAGACCAAGGTTTTAACCAGTAGAATCGTAACACTTACGTTTTTGAATTAATACATGAATGCTTCCAAATACTCTTTTTCTCTAGCGCAGGGAGAAGAATGTACCATTTTTAATGCGATATATTTAAGCGTTTACGAGAAACTTGTTCAAAACTAGTTTTCCCACCTAATTTTCAGTTTTGCTAATTGGAATCGTTGGATTTAATTTTTTTTTTAAATTATTGCAAAAAATATTTTTTGCATGTTGGAAATTCATCTCAACAGGATATTTCAATTTTTTTTTTTTACTTTCGGAGTTAAGGAAGCATTGGAAAAAATAAATGTATTAATAGACATTTAACATTTCGGGATCTTCGTATATATCCCGAAAACGGTTAGAAAATCATGGCATGTGGATAGTTACCATCTGGAAGCTTAATACATTTTCTACCAAAAAGTTCTAGAGGAATTTTCGATAGGTTGATGTCAATCGGAGAAGTAACTGCTTCTCCAAAACTTGGAAAGTTTTGTTTTTTTAAACGGGCATTTGTCTATACACGAATACATATATATATATATATAAATGGAACATTCGTTATTTTCGTAATCTATGAGTTCTTAAACATGAAATTTTCTAGTCGGCACTTCTAAATTGCACCATGAGGTCAACGTTATAAGCCAGGAGGGAGGGGGAAACGCAAAAAAAACATAATATGTTTTTTTTGTTCTATGATTGCACTGTTTTTTTTCTAATAACTTATATAACGTTTTTCATCAAGGTTTGGCATCTTTCCTGTAAACATTTTTCCCGAGATAAGCAACATCAAAGGTAACTGCGGATCAAGGAGATACCCTCCTGTCTTAAATAGAAGTTGTACAGATTCCTGCCACTAATCTTCTGTCTTTGATGTTTATCTATGGAATCGATAGACACAGGCTCATCTTCTAATATCGAAAAATAAAGATGAAAGAGGACACATTAATATTCTTCTTCGGTTATGAACTGACAATATCACTTTTCAATCGTTCAATATTGCATGGTATATATTGTATTAATTATAATTATACACAACGAGAGCAGATAAAACCAGAGCAGCTGATCGCACTTGAACTCCAACCATCTTTAAAATAAATGGATCAGTTGGTCCTTTAACTCCGTCCATCCCTAACCTTTATACGATGATAATTTGATCAGTTCGTCTTCCTTAAACTGCCATTCATCTGTAATCTATGTTCTACAATAACTACGCAAGTGGTCTTCCTTGAAGAAATCCAGATATCTTCAATCTATGTATAATGTATATACATTAAAATCAGGTGTTTGTCTGTATCTTTGTTCCTTATACAAATCCACACCGTTAGACCGATTATGACAAAACGTGGCATACTAGTAGGTCTTGATCCGGGGTTTGAAACTGTGAACCTGAAGAGTTTCATATTTGCGTTACTAGATTTTAATATTACCTACCTACTTATTTGGTTTCTAATTTATTTTTGCCTTTGTAGACGCAGAAAGTAGGTGTAGCATGGATACAGCTGGTAGTTAATAAAACAGTAGGTCGTTCTTTAACTCGAGCAATCCTCAACTTACTTACAATAATGACTGATGTTCTTTGAATATCCCTTCGCTTTTAATCTATGTATGATAATAAATAATTCAGTTATCCTTGATTCCTTGAAAACATCCGTTCCGAACGAAAGTACTTCTTACAGTTGTCTTGGACGATGGAACATTAAAGTACAAATGTTGACATATTATCTTACTATTACATTTGTTAATACAACCACCCATTATACTGGGTGATTCAGGTATAAGTAGCCAAACTAAAGTACTTCTTACAGTTGTCTTGGACGATGGAACATTAAAGTACAAATGTTGACATAGTATCTTACTATTACATTTGTTAATACAACCACCCATTATACTGGGTGATTCAGGTATAAGTAGCCAAACTAAAGTACTTCTTACAGTTTTCTTGGACGATGGAACATTAAAGTACAAATGTTGACATAGTATCTTACTATTACATTTGTTAATACAACCACCCATTATACTGGGTGATTCAGGTATAAGTAGCCAAACTAAAGTACTTCTTACAGTTGTCTTGGACGATGGAACATTAAAGTACAAATGTTGACATAGTATCTTACTATTACATTTGTTAATACAACCACCCATTATACTGGGTGATTCAGGTATAAGTAGCCAAACTAAAGTACTTCTTACAGTTGTCTTGGACGATGGAACGTTAAAGTACAAATGTTGACATATTATCTTACTATTACATTTGTTAATACAACCACTCATTATACTGGGTGATTCAGGTATAAGTAGCCAAACTAAAGTACTTCTTACAGTTGTCTTGGACGATGGAACATTAAAGTACAAATGTTGACATAGTATCTTACTATTACATTTGTTAATACAACCACCCATTATACTGGGTGATTCAGGTATAAGTAGCCAAACTAAAGTACTTCTTACAGTTGTCTTGGACGATGGAACATTAAAGTACAAATGTTGACATAGTATCTTACTATTACATTTGTTAATACAACCACCCATTATACTGGGTGATTCAGGTATAAGTAGCCAAACTAAAGTACTTCTTACAGTTGTCTTGGACGATGGAACATTAAAGTACAAATGTTGACATATTATCTTACTATTACATTTGTTAATACAACCACTCATTATACTGGGTGATTCAGGTATAAGTAGCCAAACTAAAGTACTTCTTACAGTTGTCCTGGACGATGGAACATTAAAGTACAAATGTTGACATATTATCTTACTATTACATTTGTTAATTTCTTTTTTTTTTTTTTTTTTTTTTTTTTTTTTTTTTTTTTTTTTAAAGGCACTGCAACCACTGGGGTCATTGGTGCCTTGGGAGTATCCTGATCAGGGAGAAAGACCCCGGGGGGGAGGGAGGCGCAGCAAGGAGAGAGACAGGCGCCCAGAAGGGAGAGGGGACAGCCCGAGCCGAGGCAAGAGAGGGGGCCGGCGTTATCTGGACCTCTATGACAATACAGCGGTAATCCGCAATCTAGATAAGATAGCCAAGCTCCTGTCGGAGATCTGCATGTAAGTGCCACCATCCAGATCTCCAGAGCTAGCAGGACCCAGCGGGTCTAGGGCCCAGGATAAGTCAGCCCTACCCCCCACCAACAGCCCGACGTCCACCCCCCACCCCCTCCCAGACACCCGCCAATCCCCCCGCCGCGCCACCACCCACCCCCAAGCCCCCCCAGACCAAGGGAGGTGTTAATGGTAGAATTTAGAAATGTTATTCAATAATAAATATTGCTATTAGTAATTATTGTAAAATTGCAATTAGTTTTAGAGAGAATCCCTAGAGATCTCTGGGTAGGTCGTAATACTTCAAAAAACCTTAGAAATAGCAAGACAAGAAATTACTTCTTAAGTGTCCTAAATAAGTTTCTTTGTAATACGTCATAATTAAATTACAGATATTATGGACAAAGTAAATATGTTCTATATTTTCTATGTTGGAACAATACATTATACTAAAGAAAGATGATTAATTTTAGACAGATTAAATTTTATTAGCCAAGGACGTATCATTTAGGAAGGTAAATATTTTATCTATGTACTCAGAACCTTTACCAAATACTTCTCGCATGTCCGTGGGAAAACCGAGCCTTTCTCTTTCTTCACTGTATCGAATACACTCCGTGAAAATATGTTTTATTGTAAGACGGACATTACAAGTTGAACATAGAGGAGGTTCAGACTCCCCTGCCATTAGGTAACCATGTGTGAGTTTACAATGCCCAATTCTTAGTCTACTTAGAATAACCTCTTCACGCCTGCTCTCGCGGATTGAACATTTCCAGCTGCATACCTCACTCTTTATTTCCCGCAACTTTTCGCCAAGTTCAATGCTGTTCCACTCTTCATGCCATATGTCATATGCTTTACTTTTCACTATAGGGTTAAGATCAGAGAAAGGGACTTGTGAATATGGTATACCTTTAAGAATACCATTTTTTGCAATTTTATCCACATTTACATTTTCTTTAATGTCACAATGACCAGGTATCCATATTAAAATAACTCTTTGGTCTTTTCTTCTGTGATCGTTTATTTTATTTAAGATATCTATTACAAGAGAATTGTTAGTGTAGAAATTTTGTATAGCTTGTAATGAGGAGAGCGAATCGGTACATATGACAATGGATGGAGAGGGAGATACAAAGACACATAGGGCTTTATAAATCGCTAGGAGTTCAGCAGTAAAACTAGAGCAGAGTGGGGAGAGGGAAAACATGTACTGGCGGTCTTGACAGAGTATACCAGCTCCTGCACCTTCAGCATTCTTGGATCCGTCGGTAAATATGAAAGTTGAGTCGGGAAGATCAGATTTGATTTTATTAAATTCATTAATATATAGCTCAGGGACAGTTTCTTTTTTAATGTGTTTAGTGAGAGACAAATTGATCTGAGGTTTAGCAAGTAGCCATGGAGGATAAGAGGAAAATGCAGAAGGCTGGATTTTTGTGTTATTAATGTTACTATGATTGAGTAGAGCTTGTGCGCGTACAGGGAAAGGATTCTTAGTATCTAGTGATGAATATAATTGATTCCACGTATCTTGCGAAGTTACATGATAAAGAGGGTGATTAAAATTTGATTTAATTTTTAAAAAATACTTAGTGGAAAGTTGTTTTCTCCTTATACTAAGAGGAAGTTCTCCCGCTTCAACAATAATACTAGGCCCAGGACTTGATCTGAAAGCCCCTAAAGCGATTCTAAGTCCTGTATGTTGTATAGGATTCAGCATTTGAATGATTCGTGGGCTAGCCGATCCGTATGCCACACAACCATATTCCAATCTTGACCTCACTAAAGCTCGGTACAGCATGAGCATACTGGTCCTATCAGCCCCCCATTTAGAATTACTAAGGAGTCTGAGAAGGTTCATGGACCTCTGACAATTAGCTTTAAGAGATTTTATGTGTTTGACCCAAGACAGAGTCTTATCAAATGTTAGGCCAAGATATTTAAAATGATCTGTTTGTTGAATGAGTTCACCACTTAGATATAAATTAGGCACTGAATTTGGCTGCCTTTTGCTAAATAATAAACATTTTGATTTACGGACTGATATTCTAAAACCATGGTCCATAATCCACGAGCTTATACTATCCAGTGATTCTTGCATATTCTCGTAAAGACTAATTACATTTTTAGAGGTCGCTGTGATAGTAATGTTAATACAACCACTTGATAGTAATGTTAATACACCAAACATTTGTTAATACAACCACTCATTATACTGGGTGATTCAGGTATAAGTAGCCAAACTAAAGTACTTCTTACAGTTGTCCTGGACGATGGAACATTAAAGTACAAATGTTGACATATTATCTTACTATTACATTTGTTAATACAACCACTCATTATACTGGGTGATTCAGGTATAAGTAGCCAAACTAAAGTACTTGTTACAGTTGTCCTGGACGATGGAACATTAAAGTACAAATGTTGACATATTATCTTACTATTACATTTGTTAATACAACCACTCATTATACTGGGTGATTCAGGTATAAGTAGCCAAACTAAAGTACTTCTTACAGTTGTCCTGGACGATGGAACATTAAAGTACAAATGTTGACATATTATCTTACTATTACATTTGTTAATACAACCACTCATTATACTGGGTGATTCAGGTATAAGTAGCCAAACTCTAGGAGGTGATTCCAGACATTTCCAACAAAAAATTTCATTTGAAATATGATCCGAGTTTTTTAAGGTAGACATATTTTTTATTGAAAAAGAAAAGATTGCTCAAAAACTGTTCAATATAATTAAATTCTATTTATGCCATCATAAACAAGATAAAATTTCCCTTAAAAAACAGTGATTCAATTCATTAAACCCATTGATAGAAGATATTTTCTGAACGTCGAATAACGCACTTCTGTTTTTCTCGATAAATCAGAGGTTTCTTGCGATTTTTTTCCTGAGCCCCCCAATGGGCTACAGATTCACTACTTACAGGAAAACTTTTACATTTCAGTAAGCATTAAATTTATGCAAATGAAGTGGAAGTTTATTGAGGGATAGATTGAACGATTGACCCCCCTTTTGTCAAAAAATGTGGAATTGAGTTTTGTTACTTTGAAATACACTTTGAGAAGAAATTATGGATTACTCATTTTTTATTGTCCAAACTGTACTTGAACTTGTCATGAATCACCCTGAATATGCCCGTTAATATTATACAAATGTAGTAAATTATAAAGTATTAAAATTAAAGATAATATGTATTCATGGGACGACTGGAAAAGACGATCACATTGCTATCAGTCAAAATCGAAAAGATCACCGATGTGAGCGAGTGAGAAATAAAATATAGACCATCTAGAAATCTGTTCGCAAATAGTGCAACACAGCCGTGAATCACGAGACACTGTAAGAATTTCCCCTTGCTCAGCTCAGTCGAGGGTTGAAAGATGGACTGATATACAGCTTCTATGGACTCCTGCCAACCTGCGTCAGTCCAATAGACATTGCATACACTCCTAGCAAGAAGGTTTTCTTTAAAACTATACCAATTTAGTGGTTTCCTTACGAATGGTCTTGAAATGTACCTTGTTATTTTCTTTAACTTTACCTTTCCAATAGGAACAAAAAGAGGCCTATGAGATCGGGCCAATGACAATTCGTACGAGAACTGCCATTGTTTCGTAGGTCACGGGAAAACCGATCAAATTCAGTAAGACCAAAAAGTATTGGGACAGCAGTAGAAATGTTTAAAAAAGAATCTTATACCGAAAACCTTTATATATATATATTAATGCGTTTCGTTCTTTTAGGCTTAGGGTCGGAAAAAGTAGTACTTCCTTGTATCACACCACTTTATTTTTCATGCCCTACATATTTCGTGCTTAATTTATTCGCACCTCATCAGGGGCACTTCTTGCTAAGAAGTCCTCTCGTCTCCTCATGTACCTTCTACATGAGGAGACGAGAGGACTTCTTAGCAAGAAGTGCCCCTGATGAGGTGCGAATAAATTAAGCACGAAACATGTAGGGCATGAAAAATAAAGTGGTGTGATACAAGGTAGTACTACTTTTTCCGACCCTAAGCCTAAAAGAACGAAACGCATTAAGAAATATTTGGGGTCATCTACAAGAATAATATATATATATATATATATATATATATATATATATATATATATACATTATTTATTCTTGTAGATGACTCAAAATATAGCCAGACTCCGGAGCGAGTACATGGTGCCAAAAGGACTTCCTTGCAAGAAGTGGTCTCAAGAGGTGCGAAAATATGCACGAAACATGTCGGGCCTGGTAAATTAAGTAGTGTGAAGAAATTATGACTGCTTTGACGACTCCATGCCTCCTAATATCTGAGAGTATATATACATACATATATATATTACTCTTAATGTGAATTATGGGTTAGAAAGCACTAATACTTTTTTTTTTTTAAATAGCAAATATATACATAAGACTGAAACGAGTAATTACAAAAATGATTGACACAACTATATTTTCAGTATAATATAAACATTATTTTACTAACTTCTTTAGAACTCAATGGTTAGTTGGTGAGCCTTTGGCATTGAATCGATTTTTTTTTTTTTTTTTTTTTTTTTTTTTTTTTTATTGAGCCTTTAATTCTATTATTGCCTATTAGGCAATTATGATTTTTTAATTTTTCAATTCCTTTTTTGTATTTCGAGATGATCTGATAAATTTTGGTTTGTCAGTCACAGGCTGATGTTTAATTCTTTCCTTAAATTCGAAGCTTTCCAAAGTGCTTATGGAAACATGTCCTAGGAGGAGAACTTTTTATGACCATTCAATCTTAAAGCGTAAATACTTGATGATTTGAGTCTCATGAAATAATAAACTTTCTATTTTGATTATTGTGATCTTTGATATTAAATTCACTTAAATGTGGCGGAAGATTAATAACAAAAAATACACAATTAATTCAGCTCCACATCTTTATTTCTTGCTCTACATGTTTCACGCCTTACAACTATGTCCAATTATATCATAAAAATTATTATAATTTCTCAAAAGAGACGGAATGGAATTTTTGAATCGATCAATAACACTGACCAACAATGAATATGTTTCGGGCTTAAAAATACCCAATTGTATTTTCACCCCCTGAGTTCAAAAATCACCTCGAAAATTATCACTAAGCTCTTGTTTTCAAGATACAGTAACATGTCACTTTTTACATGCTCTACTTTCACTTTGTTGAGAAATTTAGTTTTTGGATTTTGGTACACCTGTTGACTGACAAAACCAAACGTTGTACAGCTATTTTGAAGTTATATACATGAAAGAGACTTATGAAATCATGAAAGCCCTCCTCCACTCTATCAAATATGCTGAACACAAGAGGAAAATCTGTGGTGATCTAAAGGTCATCGCTATACTTTTAGGAATGCAACTGGGGTATACTAAATACTGCTGCTTCTTATGTATGTGGGACAGTAGGCATAGGAAATCACTTTACATTCAAACAGACTGACCTGCAAGAAATCTTGGTCCTAGTGAAAAAAATGTTGTTGCCCTGCCTCTCGTCGACCCGACTTCTTCAACCATTTCCCGATTTCTTCCACCACTACATATAAAACTCAGTTTGATGAAAAACTTTGTCAAAGGCATTTGTTGGCCCACAAATTCGGGAGCTTGTGAAGGATCCTGCGTTTGAATGAGTTTTGGAGGGTAAAGAAAAGGAAGATTGGAATGCTTTCACGGGAGTTATTAAAGGTTTTTGGAAGAACAAAAAAGAAGATAACTATGTTCAGTTGGTGAGGATACTTCTACAAAAATATCATGAAATTGGATGCAACATGTCTCTCAAAATTCATTTTCTCCACTCTCATCTGACTTCTTCCCTTCTAGTTGTGGTGCGGTGAGTGATGAACACGGTGAGAGATTCCATCAGGATATTTCTGTAATGGAACAAAGATATCAGGGCCGTTGGAATGAATCAAGGCTTGCAGATTTCTGTTGGTGCTTGTGTAGGGATGCTCCAGAACTCACCTACAAGAGACAGCCATGAAATCCACATGATGGTAATAATATCCAACCTCCCAAGTATTTTCCCATTAATTTTCAACTCTTAAACAATTTAACTGCTATTTAATAAATCCAAATTAATTTATAATGTTGATAAACTTATGGTTTAGAATTTATAGATTTGCCTCAATTTGTTAACGTTATATATTTTGACCCATGGTGTATCACAGAAACTAGAGCTAATAAAATTTTTTCATTGTCATTTTCGTTTTTTTCAACCCAAAATTAGTAAGATTTGACTCATGAAGTGAAGGAAACATTACAAAAATATTTTTTTGTTGGCCAGTGTAATCAGCTTACCTGCCCACCATATTGGACCTTTTAGTGTTTATTGAGCCTGGGACGGTGGAGGATGGTGTAATGAGCAGCTGAATTGATTTTGTATTCTTTATTATAGACCTTCCGCCATAATAATATAATATTATTCAAGTGAATTTAGTAAATTTAAATATTATATTATATTGAATGATTATATTCT